>OV884040.1:15122500-16322500 GCA_930367265.1 Catocala fraxini | reverse complement strand
GGCGGCGCTAGTGAGGGACGACCAAGGGTGTACAATGATGAAGAAATATTGGAATTAGTCGAGGAAGACCCAACAACGTCGGTTCGTACCATAGCACGGAGGACAGGTATATCAACGAGGACGGTACATCGAGTTCTACTACGACATGAACTCTACCCTTATCATTTTCAAAGGGTACAAAGTTTGTTGCCACGAGATAGGCCATTAAGAGTTCAATTTTGCCGAGAAATGCTTCGTAGAATGAGGGAAGACCCACAATTTTACGATAAAATACTGTGGAGTGACGAATCGTCGTGTAAAAAAGATGGTTATTTTAACATGCATAACCTTCATAGCTGGCAGCTAGAAAATCCTAATTTAATACGGACAGCCAGATCCCAATATCAATTTAAGATAAATTTGTGGACGGCGATCATTGGTGGGCAAATAATTGGGCCTTTCGAGTTACCTGAAACTCTTAATGGTGAGAGGTATTTGAATTTCTTAGTAAATGACCTCCCTGAATTAATGAGAGACGTTGACCCACAACTGCGAGAAACAATGTGGCTGCAGAATGATGGCTGTCCAGCTCACTATGCTGTTATTGTACGGGATCATTTGCATGCGACATACCCAGAAAGATGGATTGGGCGGCTAGGTCCAATGTCGTGGCCACCTCGTTCACCGGATCTCAACCCCCTGGACTTCTTTTACTGGGGGTGTTTGAAAGAAAAAGTCTACAAAACTGAGATAACTTCTATCGATGACTTACGCCAAAAAATTCAGTATGCAGCTGAGGAAATAAATGCCAGCGGATTTGCACGCAGGCTGAAGCGATCTTTTATTCGGCGGTGCAGAGCATGCATCGCCGCTAATGGTGGCCACTTTGAACATTTAGTTTAAAAAATCAATGGTTTTATTAATAAATGCTTATTTGTTGATTTTAAATTGCAGTTATTATTTTTAAAATCCATTAAAACAACTAAAAAGTTAAAATAAAACTTACTGCTAAATCTAAAACATTTCACAATACTTGTAACTTACCTTACTAATAAAAAAAATCTAAAACCTTAATTCAGCTCCTTTTTGTTTAAATGCCAATAACTTTCTTGTTTTTACTTCCACCACTTAGTGTTGTACTATTTTAGAATCTGCATTTAGTGATCTATTTTTTTAAATAATGGGCCCTGACGGTGTAGTACAATTTTTTTACACCACACGCACCTAAAGTCACATGATTTGCTAGAGTGAGTAATGAAAATTGGAAATAAACTCATTTTTTTTATTACTTGTGAACTTGATAATAAAAAAAACATTTGGATAAGTTGGTTTATGTAATTAGCAGTAATAATAAAAAACAGAATGAAAAAATAATAATATTTGTCGAAAATACAGCCAAATTTGTAATGCAAGGTAACGATTTTCTAAAAAAATAAAAAAATGATTTTTTTTGAGACCTTTTATTTAAAATGATAAATATTCCGGTATATGTTAGCTAGGAACACGGTGTATCGACTCCTTTACGTTGGACCACTATTTACGCCACACCCTGTATAAACCAATTGTAGACATTTTGATATTCAAGCACCACAGTAAATACGTATTACTGATATTTGTACATTTTAATTACATATCAAGACTTATGATCAATAAGCCTCATGGTTAATGAAACAACTAAATCAAATTATTATTATTATAATTACTAAGATATTTAAGGAACTAATACAAAAACGTCCTTTCAGTTCCACTTCATCTAATATAATATGTCAACTCTGTTTACATATACGATCATAATTCAATTACTCGAAGTAAAATATAAAAGTATGAGGTCAGACATTGTATTGTGATACAACTGAGAGCGCTCTTTACTCAAATAAATATAGGCGATTTGTATATTATTCAACAATATAATAAAATCCAGGCCCAACGAAAACCTTTGTTAGCGTCAGACAATTTGATAAATAATTCAATAGATCGTATTATTCTTTTTGATGGTAAAGTCACAAAGGCAGTCCACTTCGATTCAACGCTCAATTATTCGGAATAATTTAATTTTTCGAAGCCAATGTTCATTCCAAATATTTATTGTGAATCTGATAGACCGAGATGATTTACTGTTAAACCATTATCGAGACCTTTGAGTGAATTTAAATTTTGATGTTGCAACACGAAATATTGAATTGGATAAAATATAAAACAGACAATAATTAAATCATTAAAAATAATAGAACGCAAATGAAAGTCATAAATTAAATCAAGTAATCTAAAACGCACTGTAAATGTTACATAAATGTTTATTCTTACTATGAAATATATATCGCTGTATAGGCTGACATACCACTCTTTATTATTTACATTAAAATAACCATAAACGTACAAAGAGCCCAAATAATTACCTCATACATTAGTATAGTCTAGCGATGACACTTGTTAGTTAATAATAACTAACGACAAAAGCAGAACGATTCTAAGAAGGTTTTGTAATCATTACTCTTATTAACTGAAATTTGATAATGTTCATAAATTGAAAACAAGTGTCAAACAAAAACTAATTACATAACAGGATAGTTACCTAAGTTTCGTTTTATACATAATTTGACACACCAGAGCAAATAGCAATAAAAAAATTTTTTTGTGCAAGCATTATCAAAACTGGTTGGAAAATAAGGGGAATATTAATATTTTAAATTTGGATATAAGTAAAACTTGGGTCGTAATGGTGACGTCTCCCTATCTTCCTTGCATAACTGCGGTTAAATAGCGACCATGTCAAGGTTTGTATCGTACTACTAGATTTGAAACGTGCGTGCGTGCGTACGTGTGCGTGTGCGTGTGCATGTGAGGATATGATTGTTGAGAATGAAGAAATATGTTATGATGGTGTACGCAAAAGGTTTTCCGTCTGTCCATAGTCCAACGTTTTTAGCCAAGTTGTTAACGCTAATTCGAATTTACTTCTTGTTAGGGTATGGATGTAAATTACTTTGTTAATACGGTTGTACAGAATAGAACTATGAACATAAAAACTTCGTCCAGCAAGAGATGTTCTGTGAGTTGCGATAACGCAAATGCGGTCTTTTCTGTGTTTGCTATTGCTATTTAAGAGTACTTCTGCATGTTTACGGAGTTTCACCTGGAGCAAAAAAAGCTGTCTCACAGTGAGTACTGAACATTGTTGTATATGTTCATATTCTTATGTGCTTTTAATTTCGATGCCCTTAAATATTATAGTCAAAATAAGTAATAGTTCAGTCCATTTTCCATTATTTCAATAGTACTACGAAAGGAAATGCATCATATTAAAACTTCCCAAATAGTTTGTTTGCAATTAGTTTCTGTGCTTAATAGTTACATAATATTTATTCATAAGCCAAAAGTTTATGTTTGTATCAATTCGCAACAAATTATAAATTGCTATCCAAAAGTCCATTAACGATTTGTGATGGTAAAAATCGCTTAATAAATTTTTATAAAAGTGGATCATCCAGGCTACTGGAAAGACGCCAAATAGCGGGCACTGAAAATGAGGAAGGGTCCAAAGGAGATGGTAATATGGACACAGCTATAGGATTCGATCCAGATTCCGATAAACAGGTAGGCTTGTATAGCTACAAAAAAAAAGGGTCATAAAGATAAAAATTAAGTAACACTTAATTATACTATTTCAATAGTTCAGAAAATATTTATTTAACAACTTTCTTGTGAGATTTCAATTTAAAAACATCGGCATACATGATAAGCATTTGCGAAATAAACTAGAAAAAGATTGACGATTGCATTACATATTCCGATGTATAAAATATTCGGAATTTTGAGCAAGGATGACCGGCCTGACTGACTTTTTACTTAAACGACAGGCACTCTATTAGCTCAACGATACCTACTTGTTCGCCCATGCTCGTTTAGCGTTATTCGCTTGGTACGTATACAAGTTATATGAAGCGACTGGCATGTGTAATTGCCTGACTCTTTGGCATACTCGCTAATAACCGAGCTGCAAAGCTATCCTAACAACAAATTGTTTTCTGCTCGACAACCCATTAAAGTTTCTAGCTTATATCTCACGTAGAACAAGGGAACTAACTTCGGTCATCAATATAGTAAATTACATTTCTACATTGTCGGAACCTATTTACAATCGCTTTGAGAATACTCCAACTCGTTTAATAAAATAGTATGTTATTCCAACCGACAGCTAGTACAAATTACTACATAAATAAGACCACGTCCGATAAATTACCGATTCTATTTCTAGACATACTTTATTACATACTGGAGGATAAAATAAATGTGTTGACAATTCAATGTCACGTAACCTTCACCTTCTAAGACATCATAGTGACACTTTGAGCCACTTTGCGGGGCAAACTAAATAGCTATCATCCATCATCTTGAAGCAAATATTTAGATGGTTATGATTGATGGATATGAGACGAATTTCAAATGTATATTAAAAACATATAAATAGGTGAACTGACAACCAACTACAGAAATAATTAGTAACTTTATAAGTTATAAGGATCGGGTGAATTACTATTATTATTTAAAGCGACTGCCATTACCATATTGATATATTAAAGTGAACTATGTATTTACATAATATTGTCTTCTGTTTACGCGAATATTATTCATTGAAATTAAACTACTACATACGGATTTTATTGCGTTGTTGATTTGACACTTTATTACATAATTATGAAAATTGTTGCACTGCTACTACTATTAAACTTTATTAATTCTTAAGCTAATAAAATTATTACTAAAACTATTTAGATTTAATTTAATATTACACTTTCCCCGACGTTTTGGTTGCTTTTCAGTAGCCATGGTCACAGGACTCTAATACTGGCGAGACTATAATAAAGTGTCAAATAAACAACGTGATAAAATCCGTATATAGTAGTTTAATTTCAGTGAACTATGTATGTTACTAGGAAGCCTGTTTTTTTTTTAAATATTATAATATTACCTACATAACGTTAGTAAGCGGACAGACTACAAGACTAATCAGCCTCAAGACTTTGAAACCTAAATAATAAAACATGGTGTAAACACGTTGTTTACGTTTGTGATATTACACATTTTCTGCAAAAATGTAAGCTTAGCTAGCATTACATAGGTTTGTTGGCTCTGGGATATGGTTACAGGAAATATGCATAAACAGGCACGCAACACTCTTATAGTAGTTAATTTATTAGTATCAGTTTAATTTGTATACTGTTCAATAAGAGACATATAATTTTAGAGAGTTATGTGTAAGCAGTGCAGCAAGTCATTGTTGAATTTGCTGCTTCCGTTGCATTACTACAGTTTGTATAAATTATAAATCGTTTTACTATTTCTTTTTGATTAATCATTATTTAATTACCACTTAAAGCATTAATTAGTCATTCCAGTACTTGCGCTTACAGTTTCCGTAGAGTAATAAGCGATATTAAATTTTTCTTGAGAAATTAGACTTGCGCAAGATGCTGAATGTACAAATGAAGTTTTTGATTTATTCATGGAAGCTGCTGTTTTGCTGCCTAGAGAAATCTATGCGTATTTTCTTATGGAATTCGTTTAGGATGTTCTGAAAAATTGCTATTTGACGCTGCGCTTTAAAACTGAGGCTTGCTTTGTAACAAATTTAAATTTTAAGTCAGCATTGCATTTTATATTTATTATTACGCAGCCAGCTTTCATATTTTAATTACTGTAACCTAATCATTGATGATGATGACGTTATTTTAAACGACAAAGTGTAAAATGAGCTTATCCGTTATAGAATTACCACGTGTTCGTGCCCGCCTGGTGGTAAGTCTAATGATGGCTATCGGATATTGGGTGGCTTGGTTTAGCTGTTGTGCTTAATCGCCGTCAAAGTCAAAGATAAGATAAAAGGAAAAAGAAGGGATACTAAAATATTATGGGCATTTACAACTCTTACTTACCGAGAAAAAGTGAGACAATTATGAGAAAATCTATACTGGGGCAGTTTACTTAAAATAACGGTGAAATTGGGTCAATGTTAAAGGTCAAGTGCAGTTTAAAGTTTAAGAATTATTAGGTTCAGTTTTAGGTTGCGTCGTCGTCTTAAAAATAATATGTGTGTGTGTAAAATTACGGTCGTCTGACGTAAAAATATAATGGAATATTTAATGCTACTCTAGCATTATAATTATACTATTTCATATTACACAGAGATTTCTTAATGCTTAAATGTCACTCGCGCCTATAACGCCTAGTCCGGTGCTTAAACCAAGTCAAAGCAGACAAGATTATAAGCAAAGGAGTTTAAAAATTAATTATGTATATATTAACGCTTTCTACATAGCTACTGGAGTTAGCTAACGTGTTTTTAAGTTAGTTCTTGTAAGTTAAATATTTCACATTCTTTATCACTGTGGAGTCTTGAAATGGACGTGCAAAGACTGATGAGTGTCGCTCGAGGCGTCACCGTCGCATGACAGATCAAAGCGACTGCATGCCCCCAAGTAATAGCTTTTATAAATGAAATTGTTTACATTCAGACGTTTTTAAATACCTATGTCCAGCTTTTTTGTAGTATGTTCAATGTATGTGCTTAGTTTGTACATTTTGAACAATTTTATAACTAAATCTTTTAAAATGTTGACAAAATGCCATATACCTAGTCGTTTAAATTTACTCATCAAAATATACCATGAAGCGAACTTAATAAATAAAAGACAATTTACTTAATTATATTTTGACGAGTCTGAGCAGTGGGGAGGTGTGTTTGCCTGTATGTGTGTAATATAAAAGCACGGCAGACACTGTCGGTTAGATATTTTTACAGAACATTCTTCACATATGTACTTTAGAACTGACTGGCCGATTCCATCTGTTAGTAGTTCGCCAGCGCAGTGAAGTCGAGTGCTTACTGTAGACGCTGTTCGTTTCGTTTAAATCTGAATAACACTGAAGGTATCTCAAGCCATGTATTACGCAACAACTCCTTGCTATATAATTATTTTATTTTCTTGTTTTGTAGTATAAAACTGTACAGTGTTTTGATAACAGATTTATCTTTTAAAGTTGTTTACCAGTTTTTTATGTGAATCCATACAATATTATTTAATTTAATATTTCGGACTATGGTTGTACCCCGGTGCCTAGACAAAGCTTTTTTTCATAGTGTCCCGTTTAAAGCTAAATGTTAAGTTAAGTAGTAGTTCATAATATTCTTTGATTCAGTATTGTTTCTAACTACATTGACAATAGTGCTTGGCTTACCCTAGTATTAAATTAAAGCAGTAGCAAATCAAATGTATATTTGAAATAAGTAAAGGTCAACATGTTCGTATGCTACATAATTAGTTTTGGTCGTTAATATATTTCTAATTACATGTACTGAACACAAACTAGGCTATACACAATTAGGCAAATTATAATTTTAGTAACAGTTACTAACAGCTTAAATTAAATTACTAATGCACTGAACTTAATATACGAGTATATTTGTAAACGATTTTATATCAATTTAGGAATTTTATATTAAATTGTAGATGCGGATATTACAGCGAGCAAACAATTGACGTCGAGCAACGAGTGTTTTATGTTCGAATCCCACACGTGGCAATTATTTGTGTGATTTCCAATTTGTTCTTATGAATTTGGGTGTACTTTGTGATTGATAAGTGAATGTTATTTCACGGCTCGTAAATATTAAACATGCTATAAAGCTACAGTTTATAGCATCACATCTGACTCCTAGCGCTGGGACAGCACAACAAAAATTGTGACAACAATATAGGTTTGGATGTGATTAATTAATTTTTCATACGCATAACAGAAATAAAATATGGGTTATGCATATTATGCAATCAAATATATAGCATTGCGTTATGTTAAATTAAATAGGTATGTGTCTTATAATATTATCACGTATTTCAACACTTCAAGTGACAAAGTAATTGAGAGATTTTACTTACAAGAACCGACTTAAAAATACATTAACTTACTTCAGTAGCTTTGTTCCAGTACATTATTCATGTTTTACTGGCTTTACTCAAGCCATCTAGTGCGGAGTTTAAGCCAAGGTTAAAATTTAAAGAGTCACGTTTATTATATAAAATATTATAATTACGATCCTAATGGCTCTTTTACGAGACGCGATTAACACATATTGGCGCACTCGCTAGTGTTAACGCATACTGGTAACGACCGACGCGAGCCACCTGCGCATGTAACTAGTATGACTATCTCGCGCATGTAGCCCCCACGAGTATCTTGCACATGTAACCTGCAATAGACATTTGCGTCATATGCAATCACCAAAACATGATTTAATATTTATTTCATGTTACCAATTATTTATAGTAAATAAATTGCCAGTTACTTCAGATAGCATAATAGTTTCATAGTTTAATTTAATAAACTGCCGCTGTGTGGATTGTTTTGCTGTTTGCTTTTTATCGATGCAGTCGCAAAATGAGGGGAGCACAAAATAAGTAGTTGTTTCTGTGACCTGCTTTTACGTAAAAATATATTGTTTTCCGCAAAAAAGTTGGCTAAGCTAAGCCTGGACACTATTACAGATTATATATTATTTACGCTATCGTCCGTGTCGCCAATATTTTTTATGAACTTAACGGTATGTGTTTGGTATTATGTATCACCTCGTACTATAAATATTTGTTCTCACATTTTGTTATCTAGCTTAGGTTGAACTTCAAACCTAAGCAGCGTTAATTACGTTTAGTAGAATCGTTGATACTATTTTGCCATAATGTAATCCACGTACATAACTTCGTGAGATAGTCTATGCGAAAGTAAGTCATGGCCATAAGGAAACATGTAGTAAATATTTTAATTTTATTATGTATTTTGACGTCTATAAAGGCATAAATGCCACCATAAATGCCAAATAATTCACAAGTATGTATTTTCAAAAATCGTGTTGTGAAAGTTCGCGCTAGCTCAAAACGAAAACTTTATACAAATCAATAATTGACCATACAAAACGTCGCCGGAATAACTTTATTTTTCAATGGCCCTTGGCATAGGAGATTTTATTCCTTTTTTTAGAAATAGAAATCTAAAAAGAGGAGTAAAATAGCCATCTCGTTCTTGTGTAGTGACTGCCAGTCGGTGAGAGTCGCCTAATTGAGTGTACTGTACAAACAGCGTTCAGTAACAACGTTTAGTAATGTTGTTTCTCAGCTAAGGAAGTGCTTTAGAAAAGTTCAAGTGAACGCGGTTAATGTTGTTTCATTCATGAAAACGCTAGCAGAAAATAAAGCGTACAAAATTAACTTATTATATCAGGTTACAGCTGCTATATTCTACTAATATTGTAAATTTAAAAGTTTGTGAAGATGGTATTGGTTGTTTCTTACTCAGTCATATGTGGACTTAAAAGGATTTATATTAATCTTGGTTCAGATACTGTACCAGTTCAAGACAACGGAATACTTTTATTCTGCGATATGTTACCGTGGCATTCACGCCAGCAAACCCAAAGACAGACACTAAGTACTAATTTTATTACAATGTCATATATAGATTTCAATGAATCTATTTATTCTCTCTCTGACTTAATTGAGGGCTACAGCTTATTATATTGTATTTTTAACAAACTTCTTTGTAACTAGGTGAATTCAACCATAGTGTCATTGTAATAAGTAATCATATCATTATTCGTCACCTTATTGAGCCGTTCAGCCAATGGATGTTGAACCTAGATTACTTGATTAAATATGAATTAAACAAACGCATTTAAAAATCACAACGGTAGAACTTAATTATTTTAAATAGCCTTTTATTGCCGCAATGAACTCCTTTGTAACAAGGTAATACCGTCACTTTCCGTGGAATTCACAATTCCTAGTAACTAAAGCTAAGCTATAACGGTTGAGTTCATTTAGTTTCCTAAGGCTTCTGGAAACATATAAAGCCCTAAGGGACTAAATAAACTTTAGCTTGGGTACTACACGCATGGATAGAAGAGATAATACAATTACTTATGTAACAGGTGAACACTTCATGCCAACAATATATTCATATACTAATTCGTAATATATTATGAATCTAGCCTGCAGTTCCGCCTGCTTCTGGCCACTGACCAGACGCGCAAGTTATGTGCACACGCTACTCGCATGGACTACATGCGTAAGCAAATAGAGTTGGCTACATCTGGAAGTTACTCGCGTTGGCTACATGCGTAAGCTACTCGCATCTTACTTTTGCGAGTGGCTCTCGTTTTCATTCATTTATTGCACACAAGCTGTAATTGTTACTCGCCTCGTGAACAAAAGCCATCTCTCATATAAATCTGGTTCTAGGTTTAATATGTATTAAACCATTATTATTCCTGGTGGCAAATCCAAAATCAACGTATGCATGCTATTTCAATCATCATAATAATTTGTTAAAAGAACAAGATGCTAACATAACAACGACATATACGGCTATCTTATCTTATTTCTATATCAGTTACCTATAAAATATAGTCTTCAACTTTTAAGGTAGTATCAATTTAACTACGAACCCAGACCCGAGCAACACAACTGGAGCATGGCACTCAACCGGTTATAAATTAAACGAAAAAACAGCATTAAAAACTGATTACATTCAAGCTTGCCGGGTTTTCTTTAACAATATTATTTGCTGTTTTATAACAACGGATCATCAAACAGATTATTTTCGCAAGCTCATCCCCGCGGGCCTGTGAACCACCTGTTCACGCTTCATTGCCCTGACTAAAGTTAATTTATTTTGAGCGGATATAAATACATTTCTTATACCTTTATGTTGATAATGTATTCTCCATGGTGATTTTTTATTAATATTAATACAGTGAATTTTCTTTGATATCATATACAACGTTTCACATAATTATTGCGAGCAAGTTTTAGTTGAATACCAAGTTTGTATAATCTTTATAAAAAACCGTTTAGTAGTTTTTGCGTGATAATGGATCCAACATGCGCATAGATAGACAAATACACAAGCAAATATTTAGACACTATTGTTTTGGACTCAATTGCCTTGAGATCATAAAAATATAAGCTCTGTATACAGGTGGTCCCGTAAAGAACGCAAATCCTAAAGCACCTCATATTAGAGCTACTGGGGGACTAAAATATTTTATCTATTTACTCCTTCTGCATACTTATATCCAACTAATCCACTACTGGGTATGGACCTCTAGCTGACTAGATAAGGGTTAGGCAATAGTCTAACTACTAACCCTTATCATACTGATATGATAAGGCTTAGGCAATGGTCCGCCTTGCTGAAATAGTGGAACTGACCTCTTTGGGGCAGTCAAACAAGTTGTTCTTTAAAAAAAACTACTGCTGTTGAATAGTCCATACCTGTAATTTTCTATAGAAAATCAATATACAGTCGACGCAGAGTTATAGTTTTATAATGATATAGATTATCAGTGTAATTTTAATATATCAAATTAATAACATATATTAGATACATTATATTATTATATAAGGTACAGAGAATATTTATAAGCGGCCTTAAAACCGATCTTCCTAAGCCGATCTTCTCCAGACCTAACACTAAACTGAATAAGAAAAATCTACTAAACTAACTTTCTTTAAGGTTACTAACTTTATTTTATGTGCTTATTTATCTTCAGCTTCATTACCATATTTTGGATAGAGTTGAGAGTTGTTATTTTAATCTGTATTATTTGTCATTTAATTTTTAATAATGCTAGCAGCGATAGCTCTGTGGGGAGACCAACAGACTGCAATGCAGAGGGTCTTGGGTTCGAACCCACATCGCGCACCTCTGACTTTCGGAAGTTATAAAAAGTCGAAATTATGTGCGTATTGATTGACAATTATCGCCTGCTCCGTGGTTTGGAGAGCACGTTAAGCCGTCGGTCCCGGCTGCCATGAACATCTATGGCAGTCGTTATAGGGAAAGTCAGTACCCTCTAATATCCTGACACTGGTCTAGCCTTAGGGTATCGTTAGCCTTCGGATTGCGGAGGTCAGGTGGCAGCCGCTCCGTGTAAAAACTGATATCCAGTCAAATCCGGTTAGACTAAAAAAGCCAACCCCAAGTGACTTGGGAATAATAAAGGCTAAGGGAGAAGAAGAATTTTTAATAATGATGACAAAAAGATCAGGCGCAAGATACTTGCATGAGTTACATGCGTAAGTCCGTCATTTGAACTACTTGCTCAGCTGGCTGGCACCGCGGCTTTGTTCATTTATACGATACACATAACCAATGCAAATGCATCGTGCGCATTTCACCTAGGTCGTGTGAAATACACTAGTATTATTTATATAGTAATAATATGTAGTATATAATAATAATAATAATAATATAATATTCTACCACATACACACAACACCATCTAGCCCAAACTAAGCAGAGCTTGTACTATGGGTACTAGACAATGGATAAACATACATATATACTTTTTTTTTTGTAAATACGTACATATTATACATAGAAACACCCAGACCAAGACAAACATCCATGTTCATGCACACAAATGTTTGATATGATGTTAAGGAAAATGTATGCATATTATTTTGGCTTTTACAAATGAACTAAATGTAGCCTCGTAGCCGCGTAGATACTGACATCTCTACGACTGTCACTATTATACATAATATTAACATATAAGCTCTTGCAAGCGAAGCTCGTGTCCGTTGTCGTTTTCATGATATGAGCTTGCGCGTATTGCAAACATCGTAGATAAGAGCAATAATGTAAGCGAGTAATAAATAAAACAATTATTAGCAAATGTAACTTAAGTATAATTCAGTTCCTAAGTATTCTTATAGAATACTTTATAAGCTAATATAGAAATAAACTGGCCTATTTAAACACGTGTTAATTGAAAGTCGTCGTGTAAAAGTTTAAATAAGTTTCTTGAAAGACAACTACCGCTTTAGGCATATAACCTGTACCGCGGGTTACAACTCTGCGGATCATACATTTTTTTGGGAATCAAACCCATGACAGTCCGTGTAATGGCAGTGGTGAGGCATAAGTATATGCTCTACTTTTGAACACTGGCCTCAACTTAGAATGAGAATTTTTACGACCATTTGCCATCGCTAGCCCAGTAATGACCGGATCAAAAATTTACCCATCGCTTAAAATACTATGGAGAACTATAAACTACACGTAACTATAAAATTTTACGACTAGAATTAATCTAAATAATTACAAGACCAAAGCAAGCGTACGCAATTCTATAGAGTACTATCCTCCCTCTCCCTGCGGTCAACGTGTCATCGGACTATAAATCAGACCCGCATTTTACGACTACCCGCAACTTGTAGACAATTAGTCCAGCTGGTAATTAAACACAGGCTTGACCACGCTCCGGTACCAACGTTTATTAAAATGGTACAAAGGTGTATGTAAAACATTGCGAATAATTAATGTTAAATTAATTTACGTTAACTAGTTGCTTTAATTGTAGTGTTTATTGCATGGGCGGTGCAGTAGTGAAAATGATTACCTTGTCAATGCGTCGAAAGCTGCGTACTGTGCGCTAAACAAAAAAATATTGTCCTTACTTATGATTCAATCCTAAGTAAAAAAATTGTTTTGTTTCACATATGGTTGTGCGAAGTTTGGATGTTCTGTATCTATTATTTAAATATGTATAAAGTCCTTATACAGCGAATATAACTAGTGCAGGAGAGGGATAAAATATGTATTTTTGTTGACTAGATGACGTATGTACCGACTAGTCAAGCGCAGTACTGTTACTTGCCTCTCTTTACAATCCCCATTACATTATTATAATCTATTATCTTTTTAGAACTAAACTAGGTATATAGTATATATTTGTTTCAGCTGGCCAGTGTTACAGTTATGCAGACAAA
Organism: Catocala fraxini; assembly: GCA_930367265.1. Lineage (NCBI taxonomy): Eukaryota > Metazoa > Arthropoda > Insecta > Lepidoptera > Erebidae > Catocala > Catocala fraxini. Next base: position 16,308,698 of record OV884040.1, on the reverse strand, counting down.
CACACGTCGTCGGTATGATCGTCAGAATGGTCACTTTATGCAAATTATTCAAATATGGTTCGGATCGTCCTGAATATCAATGAGTTTAGTATAAAGGGTAGATTTTGAGATACTTAATATATTATTTGAGTTCATAAAATACATTAGTTTATTATATTTATATCTATATAATTATGGAGACTAGATTCTGCCAGTGCCTTAGTCTGTATATAAATTGTATTTTTCTGTAGCAGTTGATATCTTAGTCAACATACTTAGAATAATCAACAGTAATCAATAGATTCATAACCATCACCGTTGCCGATTGTTTATACATACATACATACATAGATTCACGCCTGTTTCCCAGAGAGGTAGGCAGAGACTACGGATTTCCATTTGCTACGATCCTGACACACTTCTCTGGCTTCATTCACTTTCATCACATTCCTCATACACGCCCGTCGGTTCAAGGTGCTCTTAACCTGGCCTTTGTCCAGAACGCCTCCGATCTGATCAAGAAACGTTCGCCTAGGTTTTCCTCTTGCGACTGTTCCATTCACACTAGCCTAATAAACTTTCTTAGTCAGTCTTTCCTCGTCCATTCTTTCTACATACCCAAACCAGCTTAATACACCCTTTTCTATTCTTGTCACTATATCCACTTTCATGCCGCATCTCTCTCTAATCACACTATTCCTTATTCTATCTATCAGAGTCACACCACATATATTTCTCAGCGCTCTCATTTCTACAGCATTTATTTTACTCTCATGCTTCTTTTGCCATACCCAACTTTCACTTCCATACATAAGTGTGGGCACTAATAGTCCTCTATGAACAGCCAAACGTGCCTTTTCGGAAACATTTCGACTGTTCATAAAATTGTTTATACAGTATATATATTAACATTGATTTTTCTTATAGTTGCTAATATAAAATTGATACCACTGGTATTGCAAATGATTATAGGCAACAGTAACTACTACCAAATAATAAGAAAAAAAATACATTCGCGCTCGTAGCAGTACGACTGGCAGTGATGACGTTATTAAATTGTTACCGCTGACGTGTGCGTTATTTTTTTTCGCTTGATGAACTCAGATCTATTAAAATTAGCATGGTGCTCTCGTTACAGTAGTAGGTGGTTCCTTAATTAAGCGACGGGATTGTGTCAGTCCTGCCAGGTACTCATACGTATGTTTGATACTTTTTGTATAAAAATGTTACATCTTAAGCATTAATGCTTTCCATACTGCATACAGAATAAACATTACATACTTCATAAGTTATTAAACCCCACTGCAATCTAGTCAATAGATAGCACAACTTTCGAAATTACAAACGGATGAATAATTCTCAAACCTCCGACACCAAAAGAAATACCTTTTTTTGTTGGTATTGGTTCCTATATGGCGGGTCTTGTAAGTTCTAAAGTTGTCGGCCTACGTTCTTGTGTACGCATTCTTGGGCATACAGACTTCGTGAAACTTTTAACTACATAAGTTTTATGAATAGTATATGTGGTGGTTACTTTATCACAAAATGGATGGCCTGACTATTTTTTTATTTGAAGACTGCTGTTAGATTGGAGGAGTTGTCAATGAATAACTACCAAGAAAAACTGTTTCTTCCAATATTTGGTTGCATATGTTTGATTTTGTACATTATTTTACATACAAATGGAAAAAGCAACTAAAGAAATATTTTTGTGCAAAGAGTATTAAAATTGGTTCCAAAATATTTTAAATTGAGATGAGTAAAAAGCACTAAGATTATTATTGACTAAAGTAACCCGAACATACTGCATAAAAAGTTGTCTTTTAAAACGAAACCTGTATTTTAGTTATAATACCTACGATATATTATCTACCGTATATTGTTATTGTTAGATGTTTACTGTGTATGTAATGTAACTGACGTGTGAACACAATCCTGAAGTACATACATATGAACAAATGCGCGCTGAAAGAAAATGGATCACTTGTCTCCCAAGAGACATCTCGACTTGTGCACTGAGCGGATTATGTCTACACTATGCATGGAAAATATTTTGCTCATTGCAAAGTATGTAGATAAGGCTTTGCGCTTTATAGATATCTGTGAAGTGATTGTGGCTTAGTATTGACGACTGAACTTATCAACTAAGCTAAATGTAAATTTAGTAACTTTAGTAAACTCATAAGCTTTGACGGCCATAAGTGTTACTTTGCGACGTAAATGAATAAGTGATTTTTGATTTTTATTTGACTAAGCCGAGGTGCTCATATTGGGTGCGACGAGAAAAGTGCCATGTAATAGAGCGAGCTCGATAGGTTTCTAGGCCCAGGCCCGAGTACGATTTAAAAATGCGCGTATGTAATATATGATAGGCGTGTGTTTATAACAAATGAGACTACGTTGCCTGGGGGTTCGAGGCCCTAGTCTCGGGTTTCAGGTTTGATTCTCGGTTAACGAAGATATTTACCAAGATTTTCTTTCAAAAAGTACTTATTCTTTTCTTATTCTTCTTGTTGCACGGAGACTTGAACTGTGTCTAGTAGGCGTCAATAGACTCGCTTTTTATTACGTTGACCCTATCCATAGCTGATGAAATGTGAGCGTAATACGCCTCCGCCTACTTAAGGGATTATTGTCTTTTGGGGATATAGGCGTGAGACTACTACGTATGCATGAATTTATGTATTCATATCTATACTCACTGCACTGATGTTTAAAGTGTAACTAACCGTCATATATGTCTTCAATTTCAACGGAAAAATCCAATCTCACTTTATGTCATGCTGGATGAAAATATTTCAGTCACGTCGGAGTCGACGCGATATGCCATACATCAGCGGAGTATTTCACAACGGTAGACCACATATTTTACAATGCCGCGATGCACGTTTAATTTAATTCTATTGTTCTTTAAAAATTCTCTGTTCTACGTTGCAGTTCATAGGAATTTTATTCTCCTATATTATTTTAAACTACTCTTTGTGTTGTTTTGCATTTTGCGTAGCGAGAAATAAAAGAATATTTAATTGTATTACTGAAGTCAGTAATCAATAAAGGCTTAGGTTATTAAATAATTAATAATTAAGCTTCTTTTAATAAATTTCTAAGTCGAATAGCTGGATTAGACTGGCAATAAAATGCCTTTTATATAATAAATAACATTATTTAAAACTCTCGTTACTGTGAACATTGTAAATCTCATGGATAAGAAAAATAAAGTGTCTGCCATCACAGACAACGCTAAGACCAGGTGCAAGCAGCAGTTTAGGTAACATCGTTACGTCTGACGGCTTTTAACTCTGAATCATAACTCATATCTAGTCATTAATCATAACTAGCCTTTGCCCGTGGCTTTGCTCAAGAAAAGTATTTATTTTTGTGTAAAAGGTACCCTATGTCCTTTTCTGTTACCCCCGACAGTGTGTATAATATAAAATTTCATGATGATCGAACGAGCAAATAAGGCGTGAAGCGTAATAAACAAACAATGTCATTTACATTTGTAATAGGTATATGTATTATGATTCTGTCAATATGCATTTAATTTTAAATGTCTTTTTGTATTTTTTATTAAATCTCCATGGAATGGCTTTGAGCAAAAACCACTGCAGTCAACCAAATTTGTACCGCCGCTGGCTGCTATGTAACGCTATTGCGAAACATCGCCGCGAGATGCTCTCAATTTCAATCTAAGTTAAATATTTACCATGTGATTGAGCCAGTCGGCTATATACTGGGCGATTTAATGGAACCGCAAGCTTTCAATATATTGCCACACAACATTAACACATCGATTTTAAAATCGTGCAGTGGTAATCTGTTTAGAATCTGTTGCGTGAGTTCTATTAATGTGATATATCGTGTTGTTATATTGTTATGTGTGGATTTGTTTTTAACGAGCTTTATTTCGATATTGAACACAATATTAAAATTAAATTAATCAATGTATTAATTCACTCAGTTCAGACTTCCCTAAGTAGTTGATGTCATTTAGGTTTTTCAACATATTTGCAATGAGCCGACTGCTTTGTTACAAGAATATAGATATAATAATAGTATAGACGGATTTAAAAACTAAACACAGGGGTACAATTTAATTAAGCATCTGTATATTAATATGTTAATTTTGTACCCCTTTTTACTCGCAGAGGGCTATATAAATTGGTATAGTTAAAGTTTATAAGCAGAAACTGCACGCCTTCATCGTCTAAAGCTACGAGAAATACATAAAATTTAAGAATTATGATCATATTTCGACCACTATTCTGGATTATTATATTAACCTAAGAAAAGTGTAAACGACATGTTTCTATATTAGATAGTATCAAATAACAAATCATTAAGTTTTGAAATCTTCTTTGCGAATAATCATACAAATATTCATACACACAAAGTTGCAACTAAGACTACTGAACAAGTGCAACGAGTTCAGCTACTAAGTTTGTCACCGCCGCCGTATAACTTACGTCTTTACATGCATGAATTACGTTCACTTATTCTTCTTCGTTGCAAAGTTAGTGCACATGCATTAACTATGGCAACACTTTCGAGTTACTGATGCAACGTATCTTTTGAGTAAATGATGCAAAGAGTTCAAAATTGAGCAAAAGCTATCTGAATCAATCAAACATTGGCAGAAGTGTTTAGCTCACGCAGTTGTGTATTTTTTCATACAATTAACCCTATTATTCTTATTTTAGTATACATTTGTGTTGAAATGATGATGAATACAAATTAATATATTAAGATTTTTTTTATATTGTGTTCTTTTTCCAAACGTTCTGTATATTTGTTGTTTCAACATGTATTTAAGGTAAAATAGTCAATTATTACACTAAAAGATATTATCATCATCTAAACTAATAACTTTATTCTATTAAAATTCACAAGCTATTTCCTCGTTCGAGGTACTAAGAATTAATACTGTTATACTTTAACCGGTCGTATACCGCCGGCTCGCATACCAGCCGGCAGATTTGTACCCGTCGTAGGCCGGTGGCTCGCATGCGAGCCACTAAATTGGCGCCAAAACCTTAAGCCTTAAGCGAAGGCGGCGCGCGGCGTTTTGGCGCCAATTTGGTGGCTCGCATGCGAGCCACCGGCCTACGACGGGTACAAATCTGCCGGCTGGTATGCGAGCCGGCGGTATACGACCGGTTAAGACCATAAGAGTCATCAGTACACACAAACACACTTGGAGAAGCTTGACTTATAAAAAAATACATTTTATTCTAATTATTTATCGGTTAGCAACTAGACTTGTTAGAAAGTTCTATTCAATCTAATGTCTGTACGAGAGTTAGCAACGTGTCGTAAAAACTTCTTGTAAAGGTTGGGAATACTGTCGACCACTGGCTCACGTCCACTGCCCTGAGATATTCGTGATCAGTTTGTATAATCACTACAGACGCACAAAATAAAATAACGAACATGGAACATGACTGCAGATTTACGTTAGTTTATATTAGATTGATTTTTAAGTATATATTGCACTCTTAATAAAACAGCGACTTAACTCGAAATTTGAAAGTAAGGCAATTTGAACTTTAATTGTATATGTTAAATTCTAATATTATATTTGTGTTAAATCTTTGCAATAGATTTCAAATTTGTTTAAGCCAAAATACTGAGTAAGTCTCTGTTTTATTAAGGGTGCGATATGTACATTCGTGCATTACGTCGCCAAAAAAATACGCATCATGCAGAAAACTATAATACCTAGTCTATTGTTAAACAAAATATAGTTATGGTAATCATTTGATTGACAAATCAATAGTATGATTACAGTGTAACAGCTTAAGAGTTTGAATAAATTAATTGCAGTTAATTATTATATAGCCAATTAATAATAAGTAAGCATATGTAATTTATATTTAAATAATTAATAAGCAACGATTGGCCATTTTACTTACCGTAACAATATTTAATTTGTTGGCAAATAGACACATTTACTACCTTTACTTGATTTACTATCAAAAGTAGTATGTGAGGCGAAGTTGAATTATTTGCCATTTTGTCGACAATAGTATCGAACATAGGTTCGCTTTGGACGCTTTTAATATGTTTGTTTGGAAATCATTATTTTCGTCATAAATTACAAGCAAAATATTTTGCTATTTCTGTTTGTATGTATGAACATAAATTGTTTTTTAAATTTGAAGTCTGCCATTTCCACTAGTGTTTTTGGCCAATGACTCAACTATTTATATTTTGAGAACCGACACGTGTCCAGACAATTTTTAAATAAGACTGTTATTATTACATGTATTTTAATTATTTCAGATGCAGGCCTGGAAGCTCTTCGAGACGTCGTAAAGCAGTTTGCCACAGTTTCACAGATTTTGTATGTATCTTACCCACATTTATTATCAAATTTTGACATTCCATGTTTGTTTTTGATAAATTTCACCCACCGCAAATCTCAAACAACTACATTCTTAAATCCGTGACCACAAAAACTGGATAAATAACTTTGACGCAAACCAGCTTCTGAACTAAATAATGCTCTAGTTTCGAAGTTACAACCATAGCTAAGATTTAATCTATAATCAATTGACGAGTTTGTAACTACTAACAGTAATAGATTTCCCCAGTGCGGCAGCAGCTCCTAACTTTAAATATAAATATGAATTGAATTACTTAAATAAATTTCGAAATGACGTCATGACGGCATGTCGTATAAACATGCGGCGCCTATAACTTATCTCTCATTATAAGATGGTAGAATAGTTTATATATAATTTTGTAAGGAAAAAAGAAGTAGGAATGAGAAGGAGCGGGAAGGGGGAAAGAGGGTAATTGGGCCTCCGGCACTCTCACTCACCGATCGAAACACAACAGTAGGAATACTGCTATTTCATGTCGATATTCTGTGATTATTCTGGGAGAGCACGTTAAGCCGTTGGTCCCGGCTGCCATGAACATCTATGGCAGTCGTTATTGGAAAAGTCAGTACCCTCTAATATCCTGACATTGGTCTAGCTTTAGGGCATCGTTAGCCTTCGGGTTGTGGAGGCCAGGTGGCAGCCGCTCCGTGTAAAAACTGATATCCAGTCAAATCCGGTTAAACCAGAAAAGCCGACCCCAAGTGACTTGGGAATAATAAAGGCTAAGAAAGAAGAAGATTCTGTGAGAGGGTAGTCCTTCCCTGGTCGAGCTGACCCATTCATGCTGTAATAGACCACAAAACTAAATAATTCGTGGCACTTGAACCCGCAGCACTTACTGCGGTAGTGTCGAGGCAACCGCTTGCCCAATGCACAGTCTTTGCGCTTCTTAAAAGTCATGATTTTAATATGACTAGAGCCTGTTTGCCTATTTTCTACACAGAGGAGCCTATTTAGTACAAAGCGGAAAGTCTAGAAAGTTACAGTTGGTTAGATGAGCAACTTTACTGTATAACTTGTTAAAGATACTTATAGTATAAAGAGCAGCGATAGCTCAGTGGGGAGACCAACAGACTGCAATGCAGAGGGTCTCGGGTTCGTACCCACGTCGCGCACCTCTGACTTTCGGAAGTTATATAACTTTTCGAAATTATGTGCGTATTGATTGACAATTATCGCCTGCTCCGTGCCTCGGAGAGCACGTTAAGCCGTCGGTCCCGACTGCCATGAACATCTATGGCGGTCGTTATAGGGAGAGTGTCGACACAAAAAATCCCACTGGGTCGAAGTGTCGCCAGTCTGCACTGACTGGGCCCCGCATAAGATACATACATACATACATACTTATAGTATGCTAACTATCATATGTTCGTAGTATAAGCGTTTAAAGGTTAAAATATAGCAATGCGTTAATAAAGTTATTTTATTCAATATTGGAAAGTGGTTCACAAAAGATATATCACAACGGAAACAACCAAACATAATAACGTCTCATAACTTAAATTATCTACAAGTTAGTGCAGTATAATGTACTAACTAAACTAAGACTTGATGTATTGGCAACCAAATTAGAACAACTATATAGATTATAGTACAGACATAGTTTAATCTCATGCACAGCAGTTGCAATTCATGCTGCGCCACCGCGGCAGTAAATCAGTATGTGTCTAGTGATCTAAATAATTATAAATGCCACACACTTTGCACTGAAAGATTTCAATTTATTCGACTACAAAAATTATTAGTATTATTTTATAAACCCTCGCCATTGTAGTTACATCTCTGTAATAAATACGTAATTAAATATCTTACAAACTGACGATAAGAAGAATTATTTTTAAGCATTTCTTCTGTTATGGCTGAATGTAAATTATAAACTAGGAAACAGACAATCCATCTAAAAGTACTTATCTGTAACTGTTTAATTTCTACTACCTAGAGAAAATATTTTGATAGATATTTAAGGTGAGATCAAAGTTTTAAATTCACACTGAGGTAATATGAACAAAAGCCAAACAACGTAAAAACTGCTTTATGTTTCAATTTTCAATTAAAGCCTGCGCCATAAAATGACTACTAAGTTCGGAATGCTTTACTAGAAGAAATAGTTTTAAAACTTGCTGAGAAACTTAGCTAGTTTCTAGGTGGTTGTAAACCTAGGCTATATACATTTGTATATACGAAAGGGATTTGATTTCTGAGTTAACTATTTTGTAGACTAATGTTTTTTGGTACCAACTAAGGATCACAAGCTATATATAGCTTTGTCTATAAAAGTTTTTATTCACGACGCAAGTAGATATCGTAAGCTCCATATGTGAGTTTATCTTGCGGGCCGCACATGCACGGGTTACTCGTGCGCGCTACAAGCTATAGTTACTGCTATGAGTTACCTTCACGGGTTAATAGTCCAGTTAACGTACTTAAGCTGTTCGTGTTTACTACACGCCCGAGTTATTCGTGCGAGATACAGATACGAGTTTCTTGTGCGGGCTGTATATGTACGTGAGATACTCGTATAGGCTGTATGCTGTATTTATCATACGAGCGAGGTACTTGGCATGAGGCCGTAACCACGTCACATACACGGGCCATAAGCATCAAAATATTAAGTATCAAATACACAACACATATCCAAAATGTATATCAAACAAACTACAACACTCCTGTGTGTTTTTACTACGTAACTATGCAACTATACGCTACTGGTATTTTAGTTTGAAACCCTTTTTGTTCGAGAAGTAAAGCGTTCTCCAACCATAATGCGGCAGCCAGAAAAGGGGTCAGAGAGGCAATACAACTATGTGCTCATTTATAGGTAAGTATTAGTATATAAATAGTATAAAATTAGCATATAAATATTAAATCTAGTGATTTTGCCCGTAGTTTTGCTCGCGTTAATGTAGATTTTGTCAATAAATTTCAGTACAGTACTTTTCCTGGATGAAAAATAATCTGTATCTTTCTCTGTACCCTATCAAAGTGTATGCGATATTTCATGATGATCGGTGGGGTGAATCGTGTAAGCGTCACAAACAAACAAACAAAATCACTTTGGCATTTATAATATTAGTAAGGGTATCTTTAAAAAAAGTATGTATAATAGAAGCCTATTGTTTTAGAGCTTATGCTATGGATAACATGTAAACAGTAACATGCACTGCAGTAGCATTCACTATAATTGAGGTGGTCTTTAATTTTATACTAACTTTTGCTTGCGGCTTCACTCCCGTAAAAGTAGGTTAGGTAAGGTTGTGATAGTAACAGTACTTTTTAAAGTAAAATATAGTCTATGTTACTCGGGGATAATAAAGCTTTCTCATGGTAAAAGAATTTTACAGGTATATCCAGGTAAGCCAGCTAGCCTGGAGAATTAGGTACTACCTTCTGACTGAAAACCGGCATAGTGCGTTTTGGCCGATAATAAATAGTTTTGCCATTCCATTCCTTTCCATTCTTCTTAATTAATTCCTTCTTCCAAGGCCTGCAACGTGTAAGTAATTTTACGTATCTCCTTAAATTGCAAACGATTATAGACTACTGCTAACACCGGGCGGGCTCTGTTATACCTTTTTTGTATAAAACCAAATTATGGGTACATGTAAAATTGTTTTCAACTGAAGACGAGGACATTTTATTTTGAATAAATTTCTTTATAGGGGCATATTTGGAAGTAAATCTTGGAAATAGAACTTTCCCGTCATATATGATGTCACGTAAAGTCCTTATTTTCCAAAAAGTGAACTACTTCCACAAAAGATATTGTCATAATTCATATTTACGACGCATATGGTGAAAAGCACTTACAATAAAAAAGCGAAACTGCCTCAACTTAGCCATTACTAACTCGCGTATTGGTAATAACTCGCGTTTTCTTATAAGACTTATGATGAAACATGGTGCAAGTAAATTCGCATACGTAATATATTATGATCATTATATTATATTGTACATACACATGTAGTCTCACACCTACGTAGGCGTGAGACTACATGTACCTACTCGAAGGGTAGGCAGATGTAAATTACACCCACATATCGCGAGCTATGCTTTTACTTCCCACGTAATAGGGGTCGCGCCTGTTGCCGTTTGACGCGTATTTGCAAGACTGCAGAATAATCGAATAACTATTTATGCACTCTGCACGTGATCACGCTGCAGTAAAAACAAAAATTATAAATCAATAAAATAATTCGTCAAAGTCAAAGGTCATTTAGGTCGCAAACTAACATTTATGAACGTCAAAATATATAAGTTAGTGAGTTTACTAAGTTACTGAAACTACATTCAGGCTTCTTGCTAGGTTCAGGACCTAAGCTGCAAAAAACTCACAACCACTCTTATCTATATCGAAATGGGAAGCGAGATATGTAGATAACATCACAAATAACCATATCTAAATTGACTTATAAGTAATACATTACTTTGAGTTCTGTTTGGAATAAGCAACTAGTTCCATAAAACTACTTAAAGGAAAAACTCGTGAGATTTTGTCATTTAATAATCGTTGCCTGAATAATAACCCTTTCAACTTAGCTGTATCTATACGGCACTTTTAAATTGAAGTAATGGTAAATTATTTACGTATATTAATGGGTAGTTTATTAAAAAACGTATAACAAGTCGCGTATCTTTTTGATTATTGTGAACTTTAGTAAACCATGATATAGACCTACTAACTTATGCTTTTTATAGTGTTTAAATTCACTAATTATAAGTGAATATTATGTTTAATAAACATAAAGCTAGCAAATATATATTGCGACGCGACAGTAAGTATGCTTATTTCAGTGCATCTCATATACATTTAAATGCTTCTAGAATTTGTATTCCTTGTTTGCACCTTTTAAGTATTTTAGGCTCTGTCTTTTGTCTATTTGCTACAGAAAAATAGACAAAAGGCAATAAAGACAAAACGACTAGAAAGAACTATGAAAATTAAGGATAGTATTGCTTTATATTAGTAAAATTAAGATTAATTCATTGGTAAAAGTCATCGCAGCACCAGTCAGTTTGTGACCACGGCCGGTGTAACCTGGTCAAAACGTCAAGCATAAAAAAGGTAAACATCATGCATGATCGCGTTAATACCCGTTACGTATTATATATAAAGTTTGACCTCTTCATAATAATTTGAATGTACTATTATGACCTTTTGTAGGTAAAATGATATTCCAAGCTCAGCTCCAATACAAATCAAACAGTGCGTTATCCATAAAGTCAGCATAAAAGCCCAGTCCGTAAAACATACAATTTTAAATTTAATTTGAAGAGGCAGGACATCGTTTTAACATTCGCAAATATTTGATGACTGCCGAGTTGTTAAAACCACATGAATTATGACGGGCATAGGCTAATACTCAAAGCCTTTGATTCAAATTAATATAGAATTTGCGAGTCGAATACCCTAAGTAATTATGCAAGACGACCAACGTTTAATGCGGATTAACATAAATATCATGCACGAGGCTTTTCGGTATTGGGACTATAAAGGCATCTTTCGAAAGGCAGAACCAGCTATTGCTAATTATTTGGTGATTGTGAAAATAAGCCAGCACACTTCTCTAAGTGAGCTGGCTTATTTTCATGTCATCATGCATAATTGATGTTTAGCACCATGAAGTCTGTTGAACTTCATGGTGCTAAACATCAATTATGCAGCATTTTCAACTGAAGTTGTTCTGCTACGATATTTATTTATCTATCTATAGGTTCTGTGTTAATCTGCTAAGATATTTAATTAGGCAGTATAATTAAACTTTGCTATCCGTTTTATAACTACGAATAATATTTAGACGCAATGTAGCACCTTTATTTATTCGCGCATAGAGATTTTAATTTGTTCAAAGTATTTGTGGTGGGCGTAATTTTTCTCATTACAAGTTGGATTAGTGTGGTGTGTTCAGCCAGCTATATGCAATTTTTTTATCGTTTTTGTGATGAAAGTGATTCAAATTAGGTTTGAGTCGAATATTGATTATACGACACTTAAACATCTGCACATTTTCCTTTGGAAGTTCTCCAATTCTTTTTGTGGAAAAGCAATTAGTATTAATACTTTGTTTTTACCCGTAAACCTTTTTTTTCCTGTTCAAGCTGACCATGTTCATTATTTATTCGACTTTCCACAGCAAAACCAAGAACTTGGACAGCCACACGTCGTCATATAACAAATTGCTAAACTTTTGTTGCCCCTTAAATGAATTTCACATTTATGCTGGCCGATCTGTGTTTTCCTCTGCAGTGTGCTAAAACTGGAACTGGTACGATATTATTTATTACTTCCGCCATCTATCGTAAACAATGCTATCCTAACTATAATATAATAAGTGCGAAAGTGACTTTGTTTGTTTGTTACGCTTTCACGCCTTAATTACTCGACCGATCATCATGAAATTTCGCATATATACATTGTCAGGGGTACAAAAAAAGACATACCTTTGATGCAGAAAAAGTACCGTTACTAATCTAACCTACATTTACTCGAGCGAAACCGCAAGCAAACTCTAGTTATCTATGTATACATAAACTAGCGCTTGTATATACAAACGCTAGTTTTCTTTAAAGGGTCGGCGGAAAATATATTAAGGCACAAGCTTATTGCGGTTTACCATGCACAATTCCAGATCCCATGATGCTAATGAATATTTGATGACTAAAAATCCGAGCAACACTTGTCCCACCCGGGAATCGAATACACAGAAGTAGCGTTCTCTACAGCTGAGCCTCCCACCGACGTCACGACAAAAACGACAAACGCGTATATTTGTCGAAACCAATCAATTTAAGACCCTAGATTCGTCCCATGTGTTCGTATAGGTATGTCAATACTATTTTACTAGGAAAGCCTTCGACAAAGAAAATAATTATGTCTCTAGAAAGATGTTTCCGTTAGTTCAGGAAGTTCCAATTGGTATACTCGACTTTCTCATTTAAAATTCAATGTCGGCTTTCCCCGGAGAAAGAAGAAAAAGGTAAAAAAACGAGAAAGGAAATGAAATAATTGAACTAACAGAAGCGAAGGGCAAAAGAGTTTATATTTTGCTAGCCTTTTCCCGCGGCTTCCATCGCGCGGATACACTACTTTTTTCTAGAAGAAAGGTACCATATAGGGTACCTATTCTGAGTCCCTGCCAATTTGTATGCGATAGCGATATCGTATGATAGCGTAACAAACAAACAAACTCAAATTCACATTAATAATATTAGTTAGGATTTTTGTATAATATGTACCATTGGGTATTTTTTATATCGTTAGCTATGCTAGTTAAGTATTAAATATCTATATATATAAAACTCTTCCGTTACTGAGTGACTGACAGACAACGCACAGCTGAAACTACTGAACGCAAGAAGCTGAAATTTGGCATGTATGTTCCTTGGAGAGTGTAGGGGAGCACTAAGAGAGGATTTTTGGAAATTCCACCCTGAAGGGGGTGAAAGGGGTGAAACCCGATATTCACACGGGAACGGGTCTTACGTGGGTGAAACCGCGGGAAAACTACTAGTCATTATATATCATAATGTGATGTATATGTGGTGAGTCCACACATTGAAACTTTACTCTCCAAGTATTTGGGGCAAAGTGATAATATATATCACTTTGTTTCACCGGCTGAGGCGTGCCTCCAACGTTGAAATTTGTTGAACATGGTCGTGACGATGAATAGCTAGTTGGAAAAGTGGTGACACTGTTTATGAGACCGCATGCACAGCACTCGTTATCATTACAACATAAGAGTAACTGCACGGAGAGTGGTTTAAGCGATCGCCTTTCTATTGCCGCTACGTTGAGTGTTGTAGGTTCGAATCCCATACATAATTTATTTTTAGAGTTCTAAACCATGGTGTCAAACCTTTGCCGGCTAATTTGTTAATCTTTCTTATAAGTAAAATAATAATACATGAATCAGAACGCAGCTATGGGAGCCTTTTCACTGTGCAACAATCAGTTGGATTATGCTGAAGGGATCTCCGAAATTTGACTAATTTATGACGTCTTAACTCGCCAACAATCGCTGTTATGCTGTTTTGAATTTTATTATATTCCAATTGAAGATAAGGTAGTAAGGCACAAATTTTGTATGATAAAATACATAAGGGGTTAATTGAAAATACTAATAATCCACGACTAATTTATACACTTGTTCTGCCACTTTTCATAATTCATTATTATCATACAACAATACAAATATTAAAATTGGTTACTGCAATCGCATGACTAAGGCTTAAGACTACACGCAGTCGCAGAAGAAAGCAGCAATATATTTAAACGGCACACCGTGGGGATAGAGGCTTCGTCTGGGAGCATGTAAGTGGTATGCAATTTATGGTGCATTGCGTTTTTCGGCAAAAATAAATTAGTTTAGTAAAAAGTGGTAGAATAAGATTGGGTAATTATGACGTAAAGAAGATACAGGTCATTAGTATTTTTTATTTATTTATTTATTTATTTATTTAATCTTTGGAAGACCAACAGCAAACAATAACATTTTAAATGCATACAATACGCAACAGATAGCCAATTATAGGTCTCCGCTTTTAGCTACTTTATATAAAAATAAAAAAATGATGCGTGAACACTGAACTTACAAACAAGCATATTAATAATGTACGAAATAATGAAAATTAAAAACAATGTAAAACATTAAGACGTAAAAAAATCTAAATTAAAAAGTTGTTGTGTTAATTTATTGTGGTTATCTATGGAAAAATCAAGACTGAGCATCCGCCTCACTGAACTGGGTTTGCAAGTGAATATATCAAAATCATGTATTTTTGTTTGTCCATTTAGAGTATTAACTGCTCGCCAGAGAAATGCATTTTGACGATAGTTTGTAGAGACTAATGGTAGGTGTATAGGCACATAATGTCTTACGCTTCTGGTTGGTATATTAAAACTTATTTTATTTAAAAGGTCAGGGCAATCAATTATACCGGATAACATATTTAACAAATAAGTCACATCGGCAATTGCGCGGCGATGGGTTAAGGGAAGTATATGAAATTTTCTGCAGAGAATAAAATAATCATCGGACTTATAATGTATTTTCAGTTTATAACATAAAAATTTAATGAATTTGCGTTGTATGTTTTCGATTCTAGAGATGTAGTTATTATATCGCGGATTCCAAATCTGGCTTGCATATTCTAATATACTGCGTACATAGGTACAGTATATAATTTTTAGCGTTTTGGCTTCTTTGAAACTATCACATGTACGTATTACGAACCCTAGTGCCTGGTATGCCTTGGTTACTATGCTAGTAATGTGATCATCAAAAAGTAATTTAGGATCGTGTAATACGCCGAGATCGCGAACATTTCTGCATCGTTGTAGTTTGTGGCCATTTAGGTAGTATTCAGAGGATAAAGTGCTGGGTTTTCTACTATAGGTCATGACCAGACATTTAGAGGGATTTAAATCTAATTTATTAAGTTTGCAGTAATCGGTTAAGCGTATAAGATCTGATTGAACACCAAGGACATCCGTAGGCGTTGAAATAGCTGTAAATATTTTCATTTAACCCTGTATAGCACAGTCCGAGCAGTCAGAGCAGCGATAGCTCAGTTGGGAGACCAACAGACTGCAATGCAGAGGGTCTCGGGTTCGAACCCACGTCGCGCACCTGTGACTTTCGGAAGTTATATGACTTTTCAAAATTATGTGCGTATTGATTGACAATTATCGCCTGCTCTGTGCCTCGGAGAGCACGTTAAACCGTTGGTCCCGGCTGCCATGAACATCTATGGCAGTCGTTCTTGGGAAAGTCAGTACCCTCTAATATCCTGTCACTGGTCTAGCCTTAGGGTATCGTTAGCCTTCGGGTTGCGGAGGTCAGGTGGCAGCCACTCCGTGTAAAAACTGATATCCAGTCAAAGCCGGTTAGACCAGAAAAGCCGACCCCAAGTGACTTGGGAATAATAAAGACTAAGAGAGAAGAAGAGCACAGTCCTATTAAGTTGCACCTTCGTCCAAGTACTGTAAAATAAATATTAAAACATATTTTTATCGTGTTGTATGAATCATCCCTAGAGTAAGGGAAATTACAAAGAGTTTTACTATGTTGTGAACATTTTATGACAAACCCAATAACACTTTGTGCGAGTCATGAATCAAACCTGAGACCCTGTGTACGGTAATCAAATAACAATAATTCTGTTATAAATAACATTATCCAATACATGAATAGATATTTCCTTGTTCAGTACATGCTGAAATCAAACAAAATATCGGAAACAATTCGACTAAAATAGTTTGATGCAATACTTTATTGAATATAAGTTACAAATATTCATAAAACACTTATCACATCATTTAAGACACACACTCCATGTCATAATATCGTCGAGCTGACACTCAACGCTCTTCTTCGGCTATGCACGAAACCTGTCTACTCTTAACGAGTTCAAAACAATGAGTTTAGACCTGAAAACAAAAAGTGTATATTATTTTTATTGTTCTCTTTTAAAATCCTCCCACCGTAGGAGTAATAACTGTATAGTGGAGGACTTTTTAAAGATTCAAACAACGGACACAGAGAATACCCAGTCTCGAAACAACAATTTGTGGATTACACAAAGTTTTGTCCCGTGGGAGATTCGAACCCGCAACACTGAGCGCAGTAGCTGTGGCGAGGCGACCACTTACACCGCTACGCCATCCGTGCGTTATAAAGACACTTTAAATAATGTTTATCAATGAAATCATGTTATATAGGTATATTCATATAGGTATAATAAATAGCTACGTAGTAAGAAAACAAGTTTAATGTATTCTGGGTATTTATCAGCTTTTTTGGATACAAGCTGTCGTTTGCCTTCAACTGACGATGATTTCGTGAAATAAACCTTTGCCCGACGGGCATCGAATCTGAGACCTACAGCACAGCAATTACTTTCACTACCACTGCGTTACGGAGGCAATCAAAACAAAATGTAACTTTACCTTACAATGTATTTCTGAACCAGATGCATTATTTTGTGCTAGCAGTATATTTCGCATAACACGATACAGTTTTCCATCAATTTTTACTTTTACCATGTCATTTTTATGTTGTGGCATTGGCTAAAACATTAAATATATGTAACGAGACTGAGAATAACATTCATGCGGTTTCTTACAACCAGATAATGTGAATAGTGTACTATATTAAGTAGGTACTGCGAAACAGATACATAAACATGGTCTAATGCCAATAGGGGCTAATCCTAAAGGGGATAATATGGTATATAATTGTAGTAGACTGCATGCTGCTACTATAAGCTCATTTGATAGAAAAACCCAATAAAACTTTGCCCGGCACGCTCGGTGGGTTTGTTCCCACACATAATCGCAGTATCTACAATAGTTATTCCGAGTCTGGGTGTTCCTTTTTTCGATATTTAAATATTTTAAAACTCCTAGTGACACAGGAACATCACTTGAAAAATCTGTAGCTTTAAATAAAGTTGTCCTTGTTTATTTTTGCCTAGTAAGATAAAGATAGCAGGACACTTGCTCCAAGAAACTCGTCTCGAGTAAATAGGCTGCTCCTATCAAATACATACTGCCTCATCTGCCACTGAAGGCAATACTACTAAAGAAGACATTATTGTACCACAAAACTCGACTTACGACAACTTCAAGTGTAAAATATGTAGTGGAACAAATAATTATTGTTGCCAGTATCAGTGATACAAACACCAGTCTAAATTGAAAATGCATAACGCTGAACCCGATAAAAAATAAAATCGTTTATTTCTTCACATACAGGGGTTTATTTACACCTGACTTCGTTTGCAATACAATAATCTCTAAGATATGATCATATCTCATAACAATTTAGAACTAAAAGAACATGATTTTGATTGGCAATGGTTAAAATCCGCCGAGCTTTAAAATCGTTCACAAATTCAACATAATTTTGAATATCAATGTTTTCACTGTGCGCATGTGACGCCTTGATGCTTTTACGACAATTTGACACTTGCATATCTTTTGACAGCTGTAGTTCTTTATCATTAAATTATAGTCTATGGCTGTAGTATTACACACCTCGATTCTAAATCTATGGTGACTGGTGTATTAGTGTACATGTAACTTATTTCTGATTATTTATATTAAAGAATTCTTGACACGGCTAACATTTTACATGGGAGTTAATAGCATTTTTTGGTTTACTGTTCACAATATTTTATATTAGTAAATTTTCTGTCCAAAACTTTCTCCATTTGGTGCCAATGCTATGTCCTTTTTTACTTTTTACATATATACAAACAACGGTCACAAAGAAAGCCCAGACTTGAAACTATATGCGGATCACATAGATGTTTGTCTCCTGTGGGATTCGAACTCAACATTCGGCGAAGTAGGTTCTAAAAACTGCAACTCATCTCTTGACTAGTACCGATGATTCAATAGCCTTTTTCGATTTATGGATCTACTAACGCAAAAGTATTTTCTAATCGAACTACTAAGTTTCTTAGAATAGCATAATAATTATACCATGCAAAGACTTTAGCTTTATAGTTTCAGTATAGATTATTACTTGAATCAATCTATCATCGCCCAAGATAGACGGACTTAAAAAATAGCTGGAAAATGTATCCATTAATCTCAACTTATATCACATCAACTTCTAGTATCCTTGCACAGATCAGAAACAGTCAACATATAAATTTAAACCACGCACAACAATAGAAAAGCGATGGAAACCTTTCAACCAACAAGCTAGTATAAAATTCTGTTCAACATTTTGCCTGTATATTGCAATGCGGTTTCAAAAGGCAAAATCTGCTAAATCCGAATAAGATTGTAGTGGGAATGTATTAGAATACAATCTTATTCGGACATATCGGCAGAAGGCTTTTGTAGCCATCCTTAGGGAATGTTTCCTTGGAATTGCAGACAACGGATTTTCTGCATAAAGTAAATGTTTAGTCGCAAAGTATAATTGATATGATAAAACCGACCAAGATTTATAAAAACATAAGCTGCTGAAAAGCAACCGAAACGTCGGGGAAAGCGTAAAATTAAATTAAATCTAAATAGTTTTAATAATAATTTAATAAGCTTAAAAATCAGTAAAGTTTAATAGTAGTAGCAGTGTAACAATTTTCAAAATTATGTAATTAAGTGTCAAATAAACAACGCGATAAAATCCGTATATAGTAGTTTAATTTCAATGAATAATATTCGCGTAAACAGAAGACAATATTATGTAAAACATATATATTAAAATAAATTAAATTTGAATTGTTCTATATTTAAATTAAATTTTGACAAAGCAAACTTGATAGTGATGCATCTAAAAAAAGTGAAGAGATATAGTGATAAGAGATCTGGGCGGGGTCGCGTTTGCATGTGAAAGTGACTGACTCCACCACCATAAAGGTTAAGTATCCTAAGAAAGAGCGATAGATAATATCGTCATAACGTCACTAAGTGCATGTCCGCCGATTTGCAGTATTACAGTTTGAAAGCATATTCTACTTCGACATGAAGCGATATCGCAGTGATTTTAATTCTATTAAGTGTTTGACTGGCATTATGGCCTATTTGTTTATTACATGTAATTAATAAGTACTATTGAATGCTGGATGCTTTACTACCAAAACTTTTGATTTAAATATATTTTCTTTCTGAAGGATAATGTACAAAATAACCGTTATCGCCGTTATCGGTTCCCTTTTCTTAACGTAAGCAATGGTTTGACTATGTTCCGTAGGTATTTATGGCTTCTACTAGTGAATAGAGACATATCAGATGAGCTGCCGGCTAGTTTGCCATACCAAGCAATAAAAAGCGTCCATCCAAAGCGTAGGTGGTTTAGAGGCTAATCTCAGTCTTAGACTATTACATTTCGCAGTTAACGTTATGATCTCGCAGAATATATAAGGGATTCAACTATATAGATAAGAAAGTTATTACCTACCTTTGGGTACTAAACAACAATGTGACGTATTCAAGATTAAGATACGTAATGTCAAGGTGTGTAAGCCCTAAGCAAATTTAACGTTGTTACAATACCGATGCTTTAATTTAACGATCTTTACGATAGAAACGACGAGTAGGTGTTAAAATCTAATAATGATAATATTTTCATGAAGTTTTATCAAAAGCATTAACGAGAGAGAGTGACTATAATACTACCAGATACGTCGACACAGAAACTATGCTAAAATTGTCATACTAATCTATCACAGAATCATTAAAATCAGAAGCTATTTAGTCGATACTTTCAGAAATATAATATATTTTTATATAATTACCAGAAGGCAAATTCTTATAATTAAATATATTTAAAATAGATTCCCAATCTAGTCTTATAAACGTCACAAATTTGATATCTATTCCAATTTAAAAGAATACTACTTGTGATATTTATGATACTGAGTCTAGTTCGGAAGTCTATTTTGAACAGTTTTTATATAGAGAATTTACTAAATACAACTGCAATAAAATGATTAAAGTTCAGTAAATCTACTTAATTATAATTATAAGTTGATACCAATGATATTATATTCAGAAAGAAATCATAATGAAGACTCAAAATCGTCGCAATTTGTACGTATATCTATTGGTTTCAGAACAAAATCCATTCGACAAAATTTATTTCGCATGCTGGCTATTTCTTTCCATATCTATAGCACTACGTGTTAGTTCAAATCATAGATTTAAATTGTTGACTGAAGCCTGGATCACATTTTTGATACCCATTACTATAAAAGTGACATATCACTAGATATATGTATAATGATATACATTAGTATTGTTATACATGTGTTGCAACTAATTATTTTCCGTTTCTTACAGTAAAAAACTTTTCATGTTGGCCTTTGTCAGGTACACAATAGCTAACCACAAATAGCTTTCTCGCTACATGGATATCAATGGCGCGATTGTATAAAGACATGTCCATTGTCTCGTCGTTAAGTTTGCCTGCTGTCTTATTGTCTTGTTTTATTGGCGCAACGCTATCTACGGTATTTCGTTCCAATTTCGTGTAGATTATTGTGTTAATAACAAGCTAGAGATTTTTTTTTATATCAACCTTAAAGTAAATAACTCAGCGGCCTGCCTTTTTGAAACCGTGCTAAAGTTGGCGTTGAAGAAAAAGCGAAAAATTCACGTAATGAGGAGCTATGTCATCATAAATGGAAAAAGTTCGCCTTCTTTTACATATAACCTAAAACCATAGCTGTTGAATTGTGAGGCACTTTAGGCTACCCCTTTGTAGACAAATAGACTGATACTTTATATTGTATTTACGTATCAACATACATACCTAGTTTCACACCTTTTAACTGTGACAGCTATAAGTTCCCGTTTACTCACAACGAATGCCGCAGTAATTTATTTTCTTGCTTCTTCCACATTAACACTTCATTAAATCAACATCACAGAAAGCAGCAGTTTCCATTATCACAATTACCGCGATGTTCTGCATCGTAATGTCTCACTCACCCCTTCGAGCACATAAATTTGTTTTCAGGGAGGCAGAAATTACCGGCCAAGTCTTTAGGTCTTGCTCTTCCAAATTTTCATTCCGAAGTAATACTTCGTTTATGTGTTTATTTACTCATATTTACTAATATTATAGTCGTTATTGGGCAGTCAGTGCCCTCTAATATCCTGACACTGGTCTAGCTTTAGGGTATCGTTAGCCTTCGGGTTGCGGAGGTCAGGTGGCAGCCGCTCCGTGTAAAAACTGATATCCAGTCAAATCCGGTTAGACCAGAAAAGCCGACCCCAAGTGACTTGGGAATAATAAAGGCTAAGAGAGAAGAAGAAGATTTACTAATATTATGAATACTAATATGAGTTTGTTTATTACGCTTTCAAGATTTACCTACTCAACTGATCATCATAAAATTTTGCATATGTTGTCACGGGTACAAAAAAGACATGGTATCTTTCATCCAGAAATAAAACTGTTCTAGTGTCAAATAACTTTAACCTGAGTGTTTATCTATTTTATTATAAGTGTTCATGTTTTGTATGTATTTATGTAGTGTCACTGTTGACTAATCATAAGGGGTGTTCATGTAAGAGATGAAAGAAACGCCGGTATAACTTTCACTGAATACTATCTTATCTTATGTGGGGGCCAGTCAGTGCAGACCGGCGACACTTCGTTTCAGTGGGATCTTTTGTGTCGACACTCTCCCAATAACGACTGCCATAGATGTTCATGGCAGCCGGGACCGACGGCTTAACGTGCTCTCCGAGGCACGGAGCAGGCGATAATTGGCAATCAATACGCACATAATTTCGAAAAGTCATATAATTTCCGAAAGTCAGAGGTGCGCTACGTGGGTTCGAACCCGAGACCCTCTGCATTGCAGTCTGTTGGTCTCCCCACTGAGCTATCGCTGCTATTATTAACGCATATGATACTATTTATCTCAGTATGCGCTCCACCCACGCGAGCAAAACCGCAGGTAGAAACTACTTAGATAATAATTTACCTCAAAAAAACGAGAGAGTACATAACGAATTCTATATTGCTTACTCTACTATAAAATTTAACGAACGAAAAATTGTAGCGAAGACTTTGGACCAATTGAGCACGAAGGATAAATATTGACAATATCCCAAAAGGCTCCCATTAAACCAACTCTCCAGCTAAAAGCCATTCTTTTAACAGCACAGTATTATAGAAGATGGTTGTTCGGAACTTTTTCTATTATTCAATTACTTTTAATGATCGCTGGAGGCGTTTTAAGTTACCCTTACCTTATAGTAAATCTTGATATTGTTTGCTTGAACTTATTCAAGATGTTTGTTAAAGGAAAGTCACATAAATTTTAGTTATCGTTTCGAATTTACAAAGAAATGGCAAACGCACGTTTATGTTAGATGCCAAACAATTTCAGGAAAAGGCATATATAAACAATCGCACGTCAATATATCTGAAGGTGTTTTACAACCACATTTTGCTAGCTCTGGGTATGGGTCCAGAGCAATAAGATGAGTAGAGAGCTAGCCTAAAGCAGTTTAGCACATAACTAAACAAAATACTGTTCCAAAAAAAAAATCTCCCAGGAAAATCCAATTTCAAAAAGTCAAAAGTTAAAAATCATAGGTCTCGAAATCCATTGGTGAGTGAGTTTACTAAGTTACTAAAACTTGTAACGTTATGGTAGTCAACCCGCTTTAGAGGCGTGGTTGACCTAGGATTTTAATTGAAATTAAAGATGAACAACGCGATCAATAAGCATATATTTTCACTTACAACAGATGTATTATAATAAACAGAACTACAAATATATTTGACTAGGTATTTAGTGGTATTTCAGGGCGTGGTTCAAGATCAAGGCTTGCTACGTGGTCCCGGGTACAATGGACCACTTAACTTCAGTAGGCAGCGCAGCGGAAGGAGACCGGCACCAGGGCGCGTTGCCGATATATAGGGCCGTCGCTGGGGAGGAGAAGCCGATGGAGGGGCGCCGCGAGCACGGCCGCTCAGCAACGACCGGTCCGCGTCACAAACTACATTTAGGTTAGTTGCTAGGTTTAGGCAACAGTTTTGCGATCTAAGTATCAAACCCGGGACCTATAATAAACGCAAATTTATGCCACGGGATGATGAAGCAGTATATAGTATCATTATTTATTAGTAATTTATCATACTGCCGTAGAAAAGACAATGGGAGGGTAGTCAAACAACGTTCATCCCTCATTAATTTCACTTGATCAAGGAAGCGAATAACCTCAAGCCTACCACGGCCCTTGTTTATACGACTAAAGTTATTTATATTACGTTTGATGTAGAACTGGCAGACGGTCAGTTCAAAGGCGGTATTCAGTACCCAGTTTCAGTAGTGTAAATAAATTTATAGAGTAAGCACAATCTACAAAGTTATCGTATTGAGCAACAAATGTATAAGAACTTACAAAGTGCTTCTGGTGGCAAGTATTGTAACCAAAATAGCGTGTATGAAATATTTTGTTATTGTAGCTAATTAAAGAATACCATTAAACTATTGTCGTAAGTAACTAATAAATAATCTCCAAAGGCCATTTTATTTTGCCTTTATGTCGTGGGGGACTAAAGACACATTTAACTAATGAACACAAAGAATACCCAGACTCACATCAGGTACATGTCAGCCACAATATTTTACAAGGCATTTTTATTTTAATTCATGATAATGATTATAAAAAGATTACAAGACAGTTCATACGAATAAAATTAATATATCCTTACGTCAGTATTATCACATAAAAAGTAAAATGAAAATAAAAAACATAAAAACATGTTATACAATTTTATCATAATTCAATAAAAGTATTTTGGTTGCATAATTTTTTCGTTTAATGCATTCATTTTTCGCAATTTATTGATATAAATGGCAACGATACATTTTTTCGTTAAGTTATTATCAATAACTCGATGGTCTCTGTTTTATATGTTTTCGATATTGCCGCATCAACGACCACATTTACGTAATTGATAGTTAATGTGCTTGATAATGCTTATTTGGTGTCGTGATATAATGGGATACAACAGCTGACTATGAGATCACTATTATAAATCCCATATGTTGCTGATGTAATAGCTACATCATGTAATAGTTAAATTTCTATAGTATATAAAGTTAGTGGAGGCGTATAGACGCCTCCACTAACTTTATATACTATAGAAATTTAACGTTTCCTAAATTATAACAATACGTGATTAGAGTAATGAAGAGAAAAAAGGCCAAACAAAACAAAACCTTTCTATCTGCTACGCAGCACAAAACATGGCTGCGTCGAAAACAAAGCTAATATGCAGAGTGTTGGCAACATCTGTGCGTCAAGCGCACGCCGAACAAATGACGTGAGAAGTAAATAGTAGGTGATGACGTCAATCCATCTTATTTGCCACATGAAATAAGAGCGTTGTCATTCATATGAAGAAAAATGTATCATGTATGCGAAAATAATCCTCTTGCGAATCCTTATGCATGATCGATCGAAGATATGACTAAAATTAGTTCTGTAGCTATCTTTTACGATTTATGGTAGACTAGAGTATGCCCACAGCTTCACTTGCGTTGATCTAGATTTCGTCAATAAATTTCTCGATGACGGGTATCTTATATCTTCTTCTGTACGCCTACCTACGGATGGCGTAGTGGATTAATTGGTCGCCTCGCCATAGCCACTGCGCCTAGTGTTGTGGGCTCGATCTCCATACGGGAGAAAAATTGTGTAGTCCACAAATAGTACCTACATAAGATCTATTCCTCGTGTGGAAGTTGTTTTTTTTTAGGAGAAAAGTATTAAGTAGTAATATTGACTCACGGCATTACACAGAACGCAAAAAGCCATACATAAACCGAATTCATTTAGTCCAGTGATATAAAACACGATGAGCAGCATACTATATTTTTTAAACAGCATTTAATCCTAATCCTAACTACAATATTATAAATGCGAATGTGAGTTTGTTTGTTACGCTTTCACGGCCTTCACTACTCGACCAATCATCATGTAATTTCGCATACAAGTGGCCAGTCATACATAAGGGAGAGTACGTTTCCAGAAGAAAAAAAACACTGTTACTAACCTTACAACTGTAAACTGAACTGTGGTTTCGCTGTGCTTGCTAGGTGAACAAAATTAGTCAAGTTAAATAAACATTTAAATTAATTGCTTTGAAATTGTTATCTGTGGCGCTCATCGGTTCGGATAACGAATGCTGCGACATAATTTACATAAGTGCTTGGAACAAACCTAAAGAGTTTTCTCGTCAGCCACTCAGTGACGGCGCTTATCTAACAACGTCGTTCTAAATGATAAGTTGAAGTAGTTTGGCTTGACTATATTTGCGGGTTGGAAATGAATTTCGTCTAGGCAAGTTTCGTGATAAAACTGAGCAAGAGAGAGCTCTATTTGGTGTTAGTGTCGTAAAGATCACGAAAAGTATTCTTATAAATTAAAATAGATTTCAAATATGAACATTATTGCATTTGAGACTAGATCGGTACTGTATATATATATACATATATACAGTACCGCTTTATATTACTCTATTACGGCAACTGACCTTGTGTCAAATCCTTTTTTATAAAGTTATTTATGTATCAAGATAGACACAACAATGACTTATTCGTAAAATTTTACATATAATACAACCACAATTAAACTATTTGTAATAATTACGATATGTAATAGCTTACCCAAGGGATAACATATGTGTCAAATAAGTTTTGCGATTAAAATGCAAACCACATACCTGTAAGTGTGAATCAAGTTAATTAAAAATTAAACCCTAAATAAATTTAATATACAAATAATATAAATTCACCTGTGTTCACCACTTTTAACCATAATAATATTGTAAAGCTTGCAGGAAGCGGGTGCAGTTACGTTAACCACAGCTTTCATATAAATGGATCCCCACGGAATTTCAGTATGTCCGGCGTAAGGCACACAAAGCTACCTTTTGAAATCAAACGGAAGCAATTCGAGGTTTGGTTTATTGAATCTTCCCACAGATGCGTTGAATCACAAAACAAAACAGCTGGTATAAGTTGGCAATTTGCAACGTAATGTGACCACGAGGTTTCTTCTTACTGTTTCAAAGTACTATCTAAACACATTTGCCTTTACTTGTGCGAATGAAGAATTAGTACATTTGACAAAATTCAATCGAAATTGCATGTTGAATAAGATAACTCCAAGCGCGGTACCAGTTAAATGTAATTCGGTCGTTTCTCCACCTATATCTCCTTAAGGTTAGGCAGATATGATTTACATGTAGATTTCGCCAGCTATAATTTTAGGTCTCACGTAATGAAAGGCGAGCCCATAGGTGTCTATCGGACACAGTTTTAGACTCTATGCTGCTATAGAAAATATCTTGACTGAAAATCTCAATAACAGTTTGCCTGATCCGAAAACCAACCCAAGACATCATGCACAGCAATGGTCACGTAGGCAGCCAAATCTAATTAGATTAACAAATATTTTGCCACGAGCCTATTCCTGTCTATAACTTAGCTCGAGGGCTGCACACACGGCAAACCATGCTACGATGTCTCATTTGAATATTATCTAGAGAACTAAATGACGTTTAAGTGCCAAACAACCCATTGAAGTGTTTATTTTAATACATAAATCAATAAACAACGCCTACGTTTTAAAAGTACAATAGATTTGTAAATGGAATGTCGGAGCAAAGAGTGAGGTAATTTGAGGATTAATACCGTGAGGGAAGTCAATGTGCGGTAGCATTGGAGTTATTTCAGCCCGATAAAAGAGTAGATAAGAATTGCGGCTTTGTTCCGTAGGACATTCTATTTACAGTTAACAGCGCTGACTTTTCCTTAAAGACATTTTACCGGTACAAAGTTTGTAGAAAATATGTTGTGTGTGCCTTTAATTTTTAAACGACTTTGATAAAAGAAGCAATTCGTTATTCGACGCCCTTTTTTATTCATAGCTGTTTTCATTTATATCGTCCTCGATGGCGTAGTGGTTAGTGTAACCGATTGCCACGCCTGAGGTCGCGGGTTCCATACCCGCACAAGTCAAACATTTGTGTGCATGAACATGGATGTTTGTCTTGGTCTGAGTATTTCTATATATTATATAATAATAATAATAATAATATTCTAATAATATTCTACCACATACACACAACACCATCTAGCCCAAACTAAGCAGAGCTTGTACTATGGGTTCTAGACAATGCATAAACATACATATATACTTTTTTTTTGTAAATACATACATATTATACAAAAATACATATATATTTACAAAAATAAAGTACATATGTATGTTTATCCATTGTCTAGTACCCATAGTACAAGCTCTGCTTAGGAAATTACCTCTTTACAAATTAGCGTTTTAGTAGTAGATTCCGAATTCTACTTATGTTAGGAATTTAGGAATAATTATGCTGGCTTTCGGCGCATTTTAGTACTGCATTATATACATGACATTTTTTATTTATTTTCATACATAATTATAATAGTCATCATTACAGAAAACGGTTATACAAAAAAATTACAACTATAGTATATACCTATAGTTGTAATTAGTTTCATTTGTGTGCATGAACATGGATGTTTGTCTCGGTCTGGGTGTTTCTATGTATAATATGTAGGTATTTACAAAAAAAAAAGTATTTATGTATGTTTATCCATTATCTAGTACCCATAGTACAAGCTCTGCTTAGTTTGGACTAGATGGTGTTGTGTGTATTTGATAAAATATTATTATTATTATATGTTTTTAAATTTAATGTTCGAAGTAATAGAATGGGATAGATATATTTTACTACTTAACAGAAGTTATTTTAAATCTACATAATATGTATTTTAAAACATAATACTATTCTAGAGGCCAGTTTTTCAATTGTCAGTTCAAATATATTTAATAGAAATCTTGTAATAACAATTTCTTTGTGCATTTTACAGCCGGATATGGCAAGCCCATGTCAGTCTGTGATCCATAAACTATTTTTATCACGTTGATCCATTGCTCCTTTTCTATGTGAAAGAGGCACAATCCAACAAACCAATTCATCCACTAATATAAGACAGGATGTTAGAATTATAAACATACACTTTTGGGTTACTTAAATATAAAATGAAATGGCTTGTTCAAGTACAATAATTAGGTTAAACAAAAACTATGAACCAATAAGTTATAAAATTAATAATGGATTATTATCCGTTGATAACTTCATTCTTTATGTTTTAACTGATACCATGTAAGTGTTCACCAGAACAGTGAATCGGTATCAATATTGTTTAATATTCTGGAAGATCATAATAAAACAACACGAACGTGAATAATAATTATTATTTAGAACAATTTCGGACAACACAGTACCTAATGTACTGCTCTATTATTCTGAAAAACATGTAAAGAAATCCGTTGAGTATCTTCTTAAAGATAAGCTGCTTTCTGGAACCTGTATTTTAACTTATAGCGCTACACTTGTTCAAGTCTCATGCTCTCGACGTTAGCTCTGAAAGGGAGATTAAGTGTTTCCTTTGAAGTTTAAATAATAATTTTCTTACTACGTGTATTTAATTCACTTATGTATGTAGGTTTTAAAGATAGTATTGACGTGAAAGCGTTTATATTTGCTAGATATAGCGGTAGTTGTTTGAAGAATCTTATATGACAACGGTCGCGTTGCCACTGCCAGTGCGCCAGGAGTTACAGTTTCGATTCTCTTACGGGATAAATATACTTGGTGTAAGAGACAGAGTACTAAAAACTACAATAGTAGATTCAGACCATTATTCTGAGTTAAAAATATTCATCAGAAAAAATCGCATCATTTCTTTCAGCAACTTTTCATCTTTCAGCTCTCGAAACCCCCAATTTACGAAAGCGCTGCTGAGCTCAGACCAGTTAACCTGTTACCACTATTGCTGCAAGTCGGTCGAAACGTCGGACAATCAATAGGTACCTACTTTAAATATACCTACTGCCTTTTAAATACTTTGTTGGGAGTAAGATCCGTTACCTAGCGTTATATTAAGTATACTATTATCTCATCTCTATCTGTTTTAGTGTGCCTCGTGCAACAATACCCACTTTTATACTTTAGTTCATTTAGTAATCAGTAGTATCGGAAGTAATTTTTGTGTTAAGTAGGTAATTAAGTTTTCGCGAGTGATCAGTATGTTGTTGTGTTATGTGTCTGATTTGTGTGTGATATGGTGGCCATTTTGAGCTACGTCTTATAAGACAAGAAAGATTGGAAGATAAGGTTTATTCTTCAATAAATTATTCGTCATGATTTTTGTTTTATTCAAGTCGGCATTTATGTTTGTTATTTACTGTGTGTCTCTGCGTCAATGTCGTTACAAATATTAACTAAAAAATTATAAATACTCGGATCTGTTAGGTATTTCCAATACACCCAGAAATTCTTTTGTATGAAAATCAAACTCACAACGCTTGTCGTATGCCTAATGAGTTCACTTATTTAATCACTGCACCACACATGCCATCGATCGTAGTATAAATCCAAACGAATAAAATAACTTATTTTGCTAGAAGGTACTAGGTACCTATTTGTTCTGATTGCGTCCAGCTCTCTTTTATTTGTTACATATTTATTGAAACAAAATCGTTATAGGTACCTATTTAAATTAAGATACATTTTGATATTATTGTTGGGTGCTTACTACATACGATACTAAGTTAATTTTGGTAAACCTTAATAGGGACGTAAGTACGTAATTGCAAGACATTTGATTTTATTTTTGTAATAACTGCGCGTTTGTTGTTGTGCTTTGTTTATGTTAAATAAGATGGTTATAGTCAATTATAAGACGAGCCCCGGCGGACTCGGGCTCTAGGCGGCGTGGTAAGTAGACAGATACGCGGCGCGCGATCGGTTTCTTGTGTTTTATGATTTATAGAAGTTTACGTCAAGGAAAGTACATATAGAGAGACGTCTTGCTAAAGTTTTCGGTACACCGTCCCTTACACCCAGTATGTGTGATCCATAAATAGTTGTGCGTAATCTGGGTGATATGTGTTTGAAAGTTTTTAAAGTATCCCGCGATATAAAAACATGTTGCAGTATAGTACAGAAAATAAGGACGTCATATTATTGAGGATCTGCAGTCATAATTATTTATTAACACAACGCGGACAAATCTATGGCCAAAAATATACAATCGTTTATTTAAAACTTAACACCACCTGGCTAATCGAAACTAGCTAAATATTTTGGTCAAATAAACAAATTTAAATAGAATTTTTATAAACTGCGTACATGTATATCAGCAAAAATTTATGCATATTTTCACCATACCCGAAAAAGGTTAAACGCAATAAAAAGAGTTTACGTAATGAATTAAATAAGACAAGAGAGAGTTGAACAAAAAGCTCTTTATTTTATAAATACGAACATTGCGTGGTGGATAGGTTGTTAATCATTGTAGCTCCTGTTCCTATCCGGTTTTAATCTAGCCCCGAATGGTATATTACAAAGCTGTTTTAGAACTGCAAAGAAAATAAAAATTACAGACTGTTTAATAAAATACTAATTTCCTTGAACGGTGCAGCGGTAGTTAATGCGATTGTTGAGCGAGCCTCGGGTTAGATTTTTAGATCGTGGAAAGTGTTTTATAAAAGTTATCTTTCAAGAAATTCTAAGTCAGAGTCGGAACGGCGTCTAGAACTGTGCCCGGTAGACGCCAATCAGCTTGTCTGTAGCCAGTTTTAAGTGATTGTTGTAGGAAAATATTAAATAATTAGACAGCCCTACAATCCTATTCTTTTACCATTATTTTAATATACTACCAAAATGGTTGACAAGAATATATATAATCCGCAAAATGCTGAACAGTTAGCTTCCTTTGGCTACGCTAATCTTGCATTGTCAGCAGTATCAGTCCCGCCTAGCAGATTGTCCAAATACATGCACGTCATCTTTCCAACTTCAAATTCAACGGCTGCAATAACATGGAAATATATAGTAGACTTACCTTTACATATTCATGACGAAAGTTCGTATAAAAATTTTAAGGCCGCTCAGCTTTTTAGTGTGTTTAAATATACATAGTATTGTGATCGTGATCTATAAATATAACTGGACCAAGGGATTTCATCTTCAGGTGTTGCTAGCCGTAAAGCATTTTTATATAAGACTAGCTGTTCCTCGCGGCTTTGCTCGCTATTCTTTCTAATTTAGATATACATATATAATAAGAAAGTTTAAAGGGTAGTGTGAATGGAACAGTCGCAAGAGGAAGACCTAGGCGAACGTTTCTCGATCAGATCGGAGGCGTTCTGGACAAAGGCCAGGTTAAGAGCACCTTGAACCGATGGGCGTGTATGAGGAAAGTGATGAAAGTGAATGAAGCCAGAGAAGTGTGTCAGGATCGTAGCAAATGGCAATCCGTAGTCTCTGCCTACCCCTCTGGGAAACAGGCGTGAATCTATGTATTTATGAATATATAATAAATTAAATCTAATATATGACACGCCTGGTGCTCCCTTTTAAAATTTTTCTTACAGAAAATGTAACTAATATCACAATGAGAAGATTGTTGTCAATGAGAATTACGTAGGTTTTTATTCAAATCGAGTGTCAATACATAAATAAAACATTAAAAATTTTAACAGACTTTGTTCTCTAGTTCATAACAGCTTATTGTTCTCATAAATAACACTTCTGTTAAAATATGTTTTTATTGGCGAATTCTAGGGTTTGGAAATATTCAAGTATTTTAGTTCAGTGACCAAAGGATTTGCCACAAAGAACACCACTGCCATAATTTGCGTTTCACTGAATTTGTTTACAAGTGCAATTTTTGTCGAAAGATAAATAACATGAAATTCAAAGTTTTGTAATAATGTTCAGCAATCCTTGCGACTACCGCCGCACCGAGTAATGCGTGTTCGATAAGCACACGGAACTAAAAAATGTGTGATTTTCAAATAGTTGTTTCTCATCTGCATTGTTTCAATGTTTGTGAAGTTTTCTGTGTCTTATTTTTATTTAGCACATTTGAAAGGTCTAAGGAATCTAAGGAGTACCTAAGGTATCTCCTGTTCCATTTTGATTCACATGTTCTGGGACATCCTGTATACGCGGAACATGGACAAAACTCTAAACACAAATGGTGTTTCACAAATATGTTGTCACAGTTTAATAGTTTGACTGCGCGGATGGCAAGTGTTGTAGGTTCGACCCACCCGGGACAAAAATTTTGTGATCTGTAGACAGCTGTTCCGAGTCTGGGTGTTCATTGTATCCATTGTTTAAATGTGTGTAAAGTCATCACGACACAGGAATTGTTCCTGTGTGAGAGTTATTTTTTAGAGAAAATTATAATACAATTTTCACTTATTAATGTTGCCAACTGTACATCGGCATTTGTGTGTAAGTATGTGTGTGTTACTTCGCATTGCCGTCAGTTATGTCAATGAATCTTTGTTTTGTTTTAAAAGCGTTGCGCTGTCTATTTTCATCATAAAGGTTGTAACACAAAACGTTAATTTAAAGTTACACTTACCTGCAAGGCGCTTGTGAATGAAACTTTGCATTCTAATTACAAGCAGTTTACGTAAGGGAGTAAATACTTTGATACTTATACCTCAAGTGTTTCTTTCTGTGCTGTACACGCAATTGTTTGAAGCGAAGTTCTAAAGAGCCTGGTAAATTTGTTTAGTATTTACGCCGAGAACAAGTATAGTTTTGATGTTATTAGGAAAATTAAGAAGGTATGTTTTTATGAAACTGCATAAAGAACCATGGCTACTCTTAATTTGACTTTTTAGCAAAGATTTATTGTTTTTTACCGGTATGTATTTCGTATGCGATATATTATTCTGCCAGCACTACAATTTCTGCTTATTATCTAGCTTAAGATTTTTTGCAGGAAGATATTTTTACGTTGCCTAGGGAGAATCATTGCTGTTCCTGTGTATAATATCTCAAGTTCATTTAACAGGACAGGCTGTTATTGCATATTTCTACAAAGAACTTCTTAGTTACAATACGGGATCTATAAATATGCCTGCTTAGCGAAAATGGTCTGGCACTTTATTCCGTAGGACCGAAAATCATATTTAGCGAAATTTGGATATTGTATATATGTATACCTCTAACTA
This sequence comes from Catocala fraxini, assembly GCA_930367265.1. NCBI lineage: Eukaryota > Metazoa > Arthropoda > Insecta > Lepidoptera > Erebidae > Catocala > Catocala fraxini. Next base: position 16,274,759 of record OV884040.1, on the reverse strand, counting down.
CCCTTTCGGCGATAGAGACATGAGGTTATACTTGTATGTAAAGACTATATATTGTTAAAATATTTTTAATATGCTATGAGGACGAACAAGTAAACGTATAAAACGGCACCTACCAACACTTACATAAAATCGTTATATCAGACCTGAAAATCGTATTATATTAATTTAACTGATATGAGCCGCATACAATTGTGCGTCAGGGAATATCAGCTGGCGCGATCTTATGTAATTGCATTCTCAAGACCATCCCATCCAACCACACGGCTGAATATTTGCTGTTATTGGCAGTTTGCACTTGTACCCAGATCTAACGTGGGTTAGATAGGGAGAAAATCAACTGCATGCAAACTAGAAATATATGCTTCTGAAAATGAGGTGACGCTACGTGAGGAATAAGGTGACGCTACTATAGATTGTAATAATGTTGGTGTGACGTATGTTACCAGCTTATTTAACCCTAGAAAGATAATCTGCGTAAAATTGCCTTGCTATGCATTCAGATAATTTCACTCGTCGCTTGGTACTTCTGTGAGGCGCAAGTGTCACTGAGATAAGTGTTACCGATTTCAAATATAACGACCGCGTGAGTCAGAATGACGAATGATTATTTTTTAAGTGACTTTTAAGCTTAAACTTAAATGCATAATTTTATTGTTTTTCACCTTATTATGCTTTATACCTTAATTTTATTTTTCTCATCCTTGTGTAGATATTGTGACTAAAAACCGTTATAATGGGAAGTAGACATTTTGAAGAAGACCATATCTTAGACGGTCTTGTAGGAAAAGATGACGAGCTTGTCTGTGCGGACAATCATAGTGAAGTAGAAGACCACAAAAGTGAACATGTACGTGCAGGACGACATAGAAGAAGCTTTTATAGATATGGACAGAGACAAAGAGCTGAAGCCGATTGAATACGATGTGTAATAAATACAAAAATATTATTTTCAAGAGCATAACATTGATATGTGCCAAAGCTGTATCTGACTAATTTTAATACGACTATATGTTCCTATTACATACAAGATATCCTAATTTTTAAGTGTATAAGTGAAAATGGCTGGCTACATTAAAAAATAATGTGATTTGTGACAAAGAAAAATAATATTCCTAAGTTTTATTAATTATAGAAGAGATTATAAGATTTTGTTATTTTCTACATAAATAAATAAATAAAAAAAATAAAATTGTGGTTTTTATGATTTCATAGGTATGTGAATATAAAATAACGATTGTTTTATTCAAATTAAAAATAACACTTGACATTACAGCTAATTCAAACTCATGCGTTAATTTGACGCATGACTATCGAAATACAAATTCTTTAAATATGCGATCCAAATTACTACGTTTGTGTTAAAAAAAGTACGCACGTATATTATTTCAATCGATTATATTATTGTAATAAAAAATATCAATATTTTCTTTTCCTTTTTTTGTAAAGTACGTTTACAATATTGATATACAGAATACACCTAAATACAGGGTAGCTTTGTATTTGAGATTTTACGCATTTGTTACCATATAGAGACAATTTGCGACGGACAAAGTAATTTTAATACAAAAGAAAATAGCCTCCTACGTGCAAAAAAAGGTAAATGACCATGTTAAATTGTAGACTAACTCTTGTGCTTTTCCAACTTAATCCAAACTCAATTTTTGGTTAGAAAAATAGCAAGTTGGATCGTTTGAACTAAAGTTTCAATCAATTAGTCAAGTTTTATTCAAGTTTACGTTCGTACACGCCATTGAAAAGTTTATTCTTGTATTGAAATACAACGATTAAATTGAATATAAAGGACAACTTGACCGACTTGCATCGAATAATTTAATATTTTTTGGGTACTCACACTTAATGCTGATCTATAGTGAAATTCTTACTAATATTTATTATAAATGTGAAGGTGAGTTTTTTGTTTGTTTGTTACGCCTTTACTACTAGACCGATCATTATGAAATTTTGCATAGACGTTGTCAGGGGTATAGAATAAGACATAGGGCTCCTAGTAACTTTCATCCAGAAAAAAGTACTGTTACTGACTTAACCAGCATTTACGTGAGCGAAGCCGAACAATATCTAGATTTATATATTTACAAAACGAGACTGTCATTTATATTTGCTTTCATTTCAATAAATACGGCAAAGTGAACAGTTTAGAACCCGATTAAAATTTATGCTGATATAGTTACTTCAATTAGTTTCATATTAAGTTGGCTATGCTCGAGGTTTCCCTGCGGGATCGAATCAGAAATGAGGAGATCCGCAGGAAAACTAAAGTTGCCGACATAGCTCTCTGGATAGCCAAGATGTGGTCGCGGGAAGCGGTTGGATGCGGGTGGCCCAAGACCGGTCTATGTAGAAAACCTTGGGGGAGGCCTATGTCCAGCAGTGGACGTCTTTCGGCTGAGATGATGATGAAGAGCAAATAGCAACAAAAATAAATCTTTTTATGCTAGCAGTATATTTTATTTGACTTAGACTTAATTATTCCATTTTAGCATGTTACTTACAAACTATGTTGCATATTTTGGAACATAGGTAGATTGCCCTTCTTTTTATAAAAATGGAGTTTATGGTAAATGTAGGAATTCGAAATATACGTCGTTGCGTTAGCTGAGTGAATTCAGGGAATTTTGTAATTTCTTTGTGCATTGAGATTATTACCTTCAATATAAATATCTGACGTACTCTAAGTACTTCGCAGTCATGGTACAAGTCATTAGTTGAAAAGCTAAACGGTTTTTTCAACATTACTTTTAGGACTGCTTGCTGGGCTCTCTCAAATTGAATCATTTTCGATTTTGCTGCACCACCCTATGCAAGGGAATAATACTGCCGTGGTAATCGAGAGGGCAGTAAGTCAAAGATGGGCATTTTTTAAATTACTGATTTGAAAAACAACATATTTTCCTTTCTTTTGGCATATATAACATAAAAATCGAGTATATAGTTTTATCACAAACGCTAAAATTGTAACAAGATCTTAGCGCGCTGTTTTCTAAAACTGTCTTTTCTGACTTACTGCCCTCTCAATTACTACGGCCGAATAGTAAAGGACTGATTGTGTCAGTGCTTTGTAAATTAGTATCAGAGTGTTTTTGTCTACGCTATTACGTAGTGATTTGAATATGTATATAGATTTTCTAATACTACCTGAATTTTTCTATATGTTTGTAATATGTTAAACGTTCATCTAATATGACTCCTAGGTAGACTCTTATGAAACGTGATGAACTTAGTTTTTTGTAAGTTTAGTGTTAATAGATTCGTCTCTAGCCGACTGCGGTTGCGACTACGCTGGACAAAAAAATATTTCGGTGTCATCAGGGTAGCACAAAACGTTTGCATTTGTCATGGGTATTTTTAAAATGTCATTTATATAAATGCAAAATAATGTGGGACCCAGAATACTCCCTTGGGGAACGCCAACCTCAACGTGTTTTCGGTTGCTGGTTATAGAACCAACTCTAACACATTGGAGGCAATTTGTCAAGTACCTGCGGTACTGATTTAGTGCGAGACCCCGCACGCCCATGCACTCTAATTTGCGGAGCAAGATAGGCACGGACACGGTGTCAAAAGCCCTTGACAAAACGAGAAAGACCCTTAGACAGTATTCATTGCGAGCCAGAGATTTTGACACCACATCAGTAAGTGCTACTACAACGTTTTCTATGGATTTATTACATCTATAGCCGAACTGTTTATCTAAGAGTAATCTATTGTCCTTTAGAAAGCCATCCAGCCATTTGCTTATGATCTTTTCCAGAACTTTTGTTTAAACGTTTAGCAGTGAGATTGGCTTATAGTTATTAGGTATTGACTTATCTCCATCTTTGTGAATATGAGTAATGACAGCTATTTTCCAGCATTGAGGAACAAAACCTGTAGATAAATTAAGATAGCAAATATGCGTAAGTGGATCTAGTATATAGAACTTGATTTCTTTGATTAGTCTAGGTGTGTAACCATCCAAGCCCGGGAAACTGTCATTTTTAAGATTATCAATAAGATTGTTTCCTTCATAAGGGTCAGTTGGTTGCAAAAATAAAGAATTTCCATTTGGGGGAACATTTTTCATGGTAGTAGACTAGGGAAGCTTCAGATTCTTTGAGTTTTAACAGCGTTTCGTCTGCAAATTTTTTGCCAATATTAGAATAAACGTGATTACAGTTGTTAAGTGAAGTAAGGCGATCAGAAACGGTTTTGGTTAGTTCTATGGCGGTTGAAGGGGTGTTAGACATGTTACAAATTTGCTTAATTGCTTTCCAGAGTTTGGCGAGGTTTCGAGATTCTATGTTATTATTTATTGGTTATTATTATTTTATTATTGGTTATTATATTATTGTTGGGATGAAAATAAATTTAAAAAAAAAGGTAGTAAAGGACCTGTCAGACAAGCAGGTTTCCTCACGAAGTTTTTCTTCACCGTTTAAGCAAGCGATAATTAACTATTTAATACGCATATAACTTCGAAAAGTCAGAGACGCGCGCCTTGAGTTCGAACTCGAGACCTCTGTGTGGTAGTCCAACGGTGTCCCACTAGGCTATCGCTGATCGTGACATGATAAGACGAAACTCCAAACATGGTGAATATCGTCTTAACATCAGTACAATATAATCAAGTTGATCGAGATTCGTTTCGACATTAATTGTGATAATCGCCTGAACATAGTTTAAAGAAGTCAAGACACTGGCGTCTGATTAAACATTTAAAAAAAAATGCAGAAACCGGTGCCTTTATAATAATTTAATCAAGGCAGGTGTAAATCATGTGGCAAGTTTCGCATTGCTCACGATTTCTCACTCACTATTCGCATTTAAGTAATTCGTCTTATATAATAAAGCTTTAGAAATGCGTTCTACTGGCAAGTTCAAGCAATTACGCTTAACATCTTGGCAGCGGCTCTTTTAACTTGGTAGACAAAATATACATATAAAAGTGAAATATATTTACGTTTTAGTTATTACATCCATTAAGTGCAAAAGTCGAGCTTTCGGTGCCAAAATAAAATTAAAATATGATGAATTTTTAACCCCGTCAGTACACCCTTAATTTCAGAGATTTCATCTTTTTTTTATCTTACTTTAATTACGCCTATAATGAGACCTAGGCGTAAGATTATTTCACCATTGACATTAGCTTTATCTCTTATTAAAGTAAACGAAGAATAAAAGTAAGTTGCTTTTAATTATCCAGATAACAATTTGAAACTATATGCTTGTGAACCGTTGCTTTCTATTTTTACAAATCTTAGTTACTCAAAGGAATAAATTGAAAGGAATTCTCAATAGCAGTATCGAGGTAGGAGGTTGGGAGTGTTACACACCCTATGGTTTGGAAATCAAATAAATCCCTTGATCCTCCGCTCGATCTCTCTCCGATCGCGTTCGATTGCCGTCCCAATGTATTATGATTTTATGAGTGAGGGAATAGCGAGTGCATTTTTGTATGTGCACATTTAAACACTTTAATATCTATAAGGCTGTAAGCCAGTATCTCTATATGATTCGTTACGCTGACCAAAATTCTGTCTGGTGGATCTTATTTCGAGTAAGTTTCAAATAACCACAGCTGATTTGTATAAATGTGATTTTGATAAATGGTTTACAGCTATATAATATAAGCCTTGGTTAATTTATTTGCAATTACCTTTGCGGATTATAGCTAATATTAATAATAATTTATACAGGATATTATTTTCACAGGCTTTATTTTTTTGATCCCATCATATATTACATCGGTGTAAATGTTTATCCCCTTTTCGCTGTATTCTCTTTAGTGTTATATTTATTTTTGTAAGCTAAAAGTTAGTACAGCAACATACAATAATATATTTTTGTTAAATATAAAATCAGTTTGCCAGCAAAATTGTTTATATAAACAGTAAAAGGCACTGCGGTAAATAAAAATCAAACACAAATACGTCTTATCTCTATGCTATACTACATCTATGTTACTAGTCAGGAACTCGAGGCTTCGCCCACGCGAATATCACGGTAATTCATATCGAGATTAAACGTATCCTATGTGTTATTCACATACTTATATTATGTTCTGTGATGTGAATGCAGGATGTTCTGTATCTATACGCATGCTTTGGTAATATTACAATCGAAATCTTATAAAATGATCACATATTTATTATCTAAATGCATATACATAGTAAATAATTAATAATCGCTTGCTTCAACGGTGAAGGAAAACATTGTTAGGGAACCTGCATGTCTGAGAGTTCTCGATAGTGTTTTCGAAGATATTTAAAGTCCGCCAACCCGGATTGTGCCAGCGTGTTGGACTATGGCCACACTGAGAACAGGTCCGTGCCCAGCAGTAAGAAATTTTAATACAGTGTCACCCCTGTATTACATATTTTCATTTAAATTAGTAGTTAAGTGTCAAAAAGATATGATAACATAAGTATTATCATATCTTTTTGACACTTTACTACTAATTTAAACAATAACATTAGTCACGCAGCTGGCTTTTTAAAGTATATCTAACTGCATGTTCAAATCTGTGCCGACATACATGAATAGATTCGAATACACTTTTTGTAAAACTTTGTTCGTGCGATATATAATTCTGTATTTGTTTTCATTGAATATTCTAGCGAAATCGTCGTCGAGTTTGACTGGAACATTTTATGTCGACACAAATGGTCTATTTCGGTCAGTAACGTTCGATGCGGCTAAAAACGGGGATTGAATGAATTGTTACTACGATTTATATTGAAATACTACAATGTATGGACTAGAACTCATGTTTCGGGTTTATTTTATTGGTAGTTTTGGTAAAATACTGCCAAACCAACTCAAGTTGTTCAGTCAATTCGTGTTACAATAAATACTTCACAATTATGCAAAAAAAACATGTTTAGAAAATTTACTAATCTTGGTTATATAATTTTTATAGCGTAGCGCAGATAATTTCGTTTGTGGCACAGTCATTTTTAATTAACATATAGTATATTGCCATCATCAGTGCCTAAAAGTAGTATTTTTATTTAACCCTATATACCTACCTATATCTACGTGCGTAAGTCTATGAATGTACGTACAATTTAAATACGGCAATTTCTATACAGCAAAACACGAAAGCCTTTGGGAATATTCTCAAATCTCATCACATACTCTACCCAATATTGTTCAAACATGCATTATAGGTAACTGGATTGTTCGTCGTTGTTCACGACACGATCATCCTTGGGAGACTAATGGATCCATTCCACTTCCAGTTGTGAGTCCCCAGAGTACTTGAGACAGCATCCCGTTAACAGTTCAGGTGCTTCGTGTGACTTTAGATAAGGTATATTTTAGTATTTATATTTTCTCATAATGTTTCCAAATACATCATTATGAAGTCTGCCAGCTAGGTCAGCGTATAAGATTATAAGCTAACCTTTCTTACGGTGGGAAGAAACCTGCGCCCAGCAGTAAGATAGTATATTATTTACAGAGCTAATATATATATATATATATATTATATTTTGGTAGGAGGAAAATGAAAAGCAGTAAAGTTTGTGGTAAAGCTGTTGGTACCTTTTGTAAGCGACAGTAAGGCTATATTTCAATAACTAATAATATAATAACACTGTATTGTAATGGATATTGACTAACTAACATAGTGAAAAATGTGACTGTTGTGCTTGATATCTCGAGTTGATTCCTGGGTCGGACAAAAACTAACAGATTTTTTTGTCAAAAAATTGAAGTTGATATCTGGAGCTGTGCCTAATAGCAATGAGCTCGGCCCTTATTACGAATGACTAAAAACCTTAACTAGCGAAATACGAGTATATTACACCCAATTTTCGCTGTTAAGTGCCATCCCCTTCAGGGATTTACAGGCACACGCCTGTGCTGGCTGTAAAAAAATATTAAGTCATGGGTTCGATTTTTGAGTCGGCCCAAGTCAAGCAATAGACTCGCCCTCTATTACATAGCACCTAAACTACAGCTGCCAAAATGTGGACGTAATTATACACCTACCCTACCCTCTCGGATTATACAAGCGAGTTAGTCTATAAAAGAGTTAACTACTTCAACATAATAAACATCCGTGAACTAAGAACGAAATGACCAAGACCGTTCATGAGCACTTCATAAATTCTCAACTATTTCCTTATCTGCTGTGCACAGTCCAGTAGGGGTTGTGGTGCTCGTAATTAATAACAGTCTCTGTACGGTATCGTAGCCGATTTGTTAATGTCCACAGTAACTGCTGAACGCTTGCCAGCAAGGTTCCCAACTGACCCGAGACACGAGATACCCCGTGTAGGTGTACTTCGTAATTATTCTAATTATTAATGTGAGAGTGTGTTGTTTGTTTACATAGACTTACTACACTTACAAGAACAATACCTACTATTTTCTGGTTTTTCCTGTACCTGTGACAACTGGTATGCAAAATTTCATGATCATCGGTCGAGTAATGCGTAAAAATTTAACAAACAAACTCACATTCGTACTTACAATATTAGTTAGGATACTTAGGTATTAGTTTCTGCGTGCAGCTTACACGCATACATTTCACAGCAATGCTTTAATTAATCAATTTTCGAGCTTTGCCGTTGTCGGGGGTACAAAAATGGAGGTATGACACCTTTCGTCTAGAAAAAATTAACTGGTCCCGTGGGATAAACATTTATTGACATAATCTACATAAGCACGAGCGAAGCTGTGCGTGAAATCTAGTGTTGAACCTTTATCAATTGAGATGATACTAGTGGTCTAAATGTATTCTATGTAGATTCATTAATAATGTACGTAGTACCAGAGTGCGATCAGTCCTCTGTTTAATTTCCGACCGAGCTAATTGTCTACAAGTTGCGGCTAGTCGTAAAATGCGGGCTCAGCCTCATAGTCAGTGAGATGAGATGCGGAAGACGCCATTGGCGTTTACGGTCTAGGTTTATGTACACTTGCGTAATTAATTATTGATACTTGTTACAGGCAGGATATTAAATAGTTTCTGCGTTTAACTTTACTGCCTTTCGTTTATGTAAGGTGTGTGTAAAAGTTGTGGTCATAATAAAGATTGTATAGTCAGTGAAATGAGTGGAAATCAGACGTTGTTTTTTATGTGAATTATTGATAGAGCTGGCGAGCCAACCTAACTAGTCGTATTGCTCGGAGACCAACCTCTTACACAAAACCGGTGTTATAGTAGTAATACTGTCAATGCGTTTCGGTATTGGTCTCTTTATAAAAATGTATCTATAGATTCATGTATCTGTCGCTTAGCTTATGTATTAAAAAGCGTAGAATCTAAATCAATTAATAGTCAGCTTAAAGTTTTATAATTTAAGTTAGTTTTCTATTGCAGTATTCAAGCGACAAAATTGTGATACTTTAAATAATATAAACTAAAACGCTGAAATCATTAACAAATTTTTAGAAGATATTTTAGTGATTACGGAGAATAAAGATTCACTTTTTAACTAGTTATTCTAAGTGGCAAATAAACATATGGTCCACTAGATAGCCGGTAATCGTAGTTTAGATGGTACCAATACAAATTAACGCATTGTAAACCAATAAAAAATATAATGTGTTTAGGCCGTCCGTGTAACATGGACCTAATTGTAATTGGCGACCGAAGGCGTCTTCAGACGCTGGATGGTACCATGACTCGTTTGGTATAAGCACTAGCATATGATATTTAGGCATTATCTATATATTAATACGTGAAGCAAAAACATTGTATCCCTTCTACGAAAATTGCGCTGACGGAAGAGTATGAAATTTGGCACAGTTAAAGTTTATATTGAGAAGGAGTGGCGAATCTTAATATTTTTATAAAATATACATTAAAATACATTTAATTAATGAAAAAACACGACACGCACACAACCATACATTTGACACACGCAGTCGAATCGCATTCGTAGTATTTCGGCATTGTTCGTCAAAAATACTACTATTATTCGTAACTATGGTTACATATATACCTTATTTATATGTAATAAAGAAAAAGGATTATATAAGGGAAGCTTAAGAATATCGTCAATGAAAGATTATAGTTAAGTTAATAATAATTTGTTTGAAAAAGATAGTTAAATGAACCATAGTCTTAGCGAAATCTAAATGAAATGTCATTATAAGGGTAAAGTTATAAACAATAAAACCTTAATAACAATCAAACTTAAAATTTAAAACAATTATGGCCGAATTTTGACCCCGCACGGGACAACATTTGTGTGATCCAAAACTGGTTGTTCCGAGTCTGAGTATTATTTGTGTCTGTTGTTTGAATCTTTGTAAACTACCCCCGCAACACAGGATTTTTTCCTAGTGCGGGAGTTATCTTTATAAAAACAAACAAACCTACTTCGGATACAGGCATAGTGGGCAAAAAGCATTTATCTCGCTTTTAATAGCACATCGTTTACATATAAGGCACTATAAAGTCTCCTCATCTAAATTGGAATATAACACAAGAATATAATTTTCAATAAGCCAATTGTTTTTCATTCATCATATAATTTAATACAATTTTCCATCTTTTGCCGCGTCTCCTCGTTAAACCGACGATCCCTTTCTATCAGGATCGAAATCTTTGCGCCTTATACAAGGATTCAATATCAATTTCTTGTTGTGGAAGTTCTATTTTCCTTTATCCCGTAATATTGAACGACATACGAAAACTGAACACATGTTTCTAGGAGGATTACTACGTTTTAACGTCAATCTTTTAAAACAAACACGTTGAAGATATCGGTACTCATGACGGGGCTTGTTATACATTATATGTCGATCGAATTTTATGTGAAACGTGACAAACGAGCAGAATGATGGAGGATATTTTAATTTTAAAGATTTGAGGCTAAAATGCGTGCGTATTTATATCAGACATGCTTACAAACAGTCTTATTTCTTGACAGATGCTGCTTCGTACAATATGACTGATTCCCGAAGCCCTAACTGGTGAACCTAAAACCCGCACTTCACGAAAGCACCGCTGAGTTCACATCAGTCAACCCATAACCTCGATCGATGCAAGTGGGGCTAAAGGTCGGGCAATCAATAGGTATTTATTACCTTTTATATACTTAAATATTGGTGAGGTCATAATCTTCCATCATAGTCTACCTATTATGCACAAACAAAGACAAAAGTTCAAGCCTTGTATCACGGAGAACTTTATAGACATACAATTAACGGCCAGACATTAACGAACACACCCAGATGCAGAAAAATATTAGTGGATACACAAAAATATTTTTACCACTATTATACTATTAAACTTTTAGCAAGTTTAGGTAGCAATGATCAATGATCTTTATGCCAACAGCATAGTACGTCTTTAAATAGTTCTGGAAACCCTACTAGCAAGAGCATAGCATAAAGAAAATTTGTTGTGCGTAGTTGGCTTTCAAGCTAGCAAGGAGTTCCTGCTGCACCTGACTTCTATAGATAGTTAAGTAAATATCAATTTATATTGAGCAATTAAACGCTTAACCATTCCTTTTCATTTCTTTTTTTAAAAGGCATTACCTGCTCTTGGTACCATGCCTGTGTCGCGGGTGACTATACAAACATTAATACGACGTACCCAGCGAACATCCAGACTCGGAACAACTACCGAGTCTGGGTGTCCGCAATTATTTTTCCATTTTTGTTTCATGTGGAGCTTGAACTCACAACACTCGGCGCGGCGGCAGTGGTGAGGCGACCACGTAAATCACTACGCCATCCGTGCAGTCACTTATATCAAATTACAACTTAATTATTCCTTCAAGATGACAAGGATATCGTGGCAGTCCCAGACAATGAAAGCGAGATAAGACTCCTTTAATATGGATGTTTCATAAAAGCTATAGGTAGAAATAGATTTAAAAAGATTAGTGAGGATATTACAGGCTTATGATACAATTAGTATGCATTAAATTAACATAGAACGTAATAGCTTGAAAAAAGCACTCTCCGTTCAACCGGTTTGCGGGTACACGTTCATAGTTAATGAATATGAATGAACGAATGAATGAAAATTGATTTCGAAATCTGTTTCATTAAGGTTCTTTCATCAAAATAAAATAGGCTTTCGTAATCAGTGCTTTATATGTCAGTTGTTCGAATTTTAACATTTTTACCTGCAAGGGTAAAACAGGTAATCGTTGAGTTGTAGCCGACTGGATCAATTATATTCATTGTTTTATTGTATTGTATGAACATGAAAAATTAAAACTAATTGTTTACTTAAAAATATTTTAGGTTCCGTTTAGTGAAACACAACGCGACGGTAGCCCAATGAATAAGGCCTAGACATATATAAGATATGGGAAGTGGGATTACGTCGGTGGTCATAAACCTTATACAAGAATATTAGCTTAGCTGGAGGGCTTTACAAAAATAAAAGTAGTTTGGAAGCCAAATTGTTAGTAGTCTTCCAAAAAGACATTTACAAGTAATATGAAAATGTAATGAAACCTTCCATCCATCGCATTAACTGTATTTCTTCAACTTTTTATCATTAACCAAATATTTTCTTGATCCATACCACCATATTATATAGTTTGTTATGTTGAACACCTAAAATAGTAAAGTAGATATTAAACATCGGGCTTGACTGTCCTGCTGCTAAGTTTACGAGGTAAGGTCACGGGCCAATTCCTGAGTCGGCAAAAGTTTTAGTAAGTTCTTGTGTTAAGAACTTAAAACTAACTGGTAATTTAACACATCACACATCCCTGTACCTAAAATCTTAAATGCGACACTATGTATATAAAATATATGTGAGCGAGTGTAGACATACAACGTTAAAGAAATGCACATAATACATATTATGAATCAGAAGCTTACATAATATATTTTTATGAAGGCTTAAAGAATTTAGTCGCGTATCGTTGAATTTATTGCGCTGGAGGCATATGTGACCGAAATCTGTAAATGTTTAAGCAGGAAATAGCAGTTCCAAACAGTTATAATTTCATCATAATTTTACTGGCTTAGAAAAAATATTAACTATGGCGCCTCCAGTCATCAAATCAGTTGATATAAGATGGTGGCTTTAAATGAAGCGTTGTTTTGAAACCTGCTATATTCGTTTTGTGGCCCTTGAGTTGCTGTCATAAACTCTGTGATTCAACTTACTTAGTACGGGTAGCTATCGTAATATTACGTGGGACTACAATGTGGATTTGTGTGAACATAATTTTATAGCTCTTTATATTCTTTAATTATTACGAAATTATATATTTTACAGCATTTGTGGCGAATTAAAGTATTATTTACACCATTATTTTTAAAATAAATATTTATGCTGCGGTATTTTCTGGGTAGTAAAATCATTTTCTTCCGCATATCATCATTTTAAATAAACAGGTCGATGCAGCTCAAAAAACTGAATGAGGTTACATCCATAAATTATTTTCGCCAAAATTGCTTTTACAGCATTTCATCCTCGAAGAGTCGATATGTACATACATTCCCGGAAGTACCGGCTAGATATATTTTACACCCACTTTCGACCAGCCGTGTTTTTAAAATCCCACCTAATAGAAAGCCAACTTATTGACATGACATATTTCCTGACTCCGTGCTGCTTACTATTGAAAATGTTCTAACAGAAAATATCCTTAGCAATTCACACAAAATTGTCAGCAAAAGAATGGATAAATTAGTAATCTTATAATTCCAACTAGCTGTTGCCCGCGACTTCGTTCGCGTGGACTTTAATTTATTACCCAATACCTACTTTTAATTTGTTATCTTATTTTAATATATAAAACTACAACTAAAGAAATTAATAAGTCTAACTACACCTATATAGGTGTAGTTAGCTATATACATATGTATATAGCTAATACTTAAAAACTACCTACTAATATTTAGAAACTACCTACTATATCTAAAGAATTATATCTTTTGAAAGAAAAGTCCGATTTTAATAATTTAAAAAGTATTTCACGTGTATTGAAACGGTGTTTAATAAAATATCATTTAATGGGATAAGGATTAACACAGAGGTATGAATAATATGGTTTGATTATTGTCGGCACTTTTATCAACTTTTAAAATGTAAAAAAGTTTTATTTTTAAATGAAATATACCTTATGTCACTCAGTGAAGAGGCACCTTTGTAATGGTGAAAGAATTTTTGAAATCGGTCCAATAGTTTTTGTGTGAAAATATTACAAACATACATACAAAAACACAAATGTTTCCTCTTTATAATATTAGTTTAGATATCAAATCTATTCCACATTTCCATCGTTCGACACTCCAAACATCATGTAAACAATTTATCTCAAATGCTGATGATGGCAGCTGTGACCTTGTCTACCGCACTCGTAATCACAAATGTGAGACCGCAGCCTGTACGGCTGCGGTCTCACATTTGGTCTCACAATGGTTGCAATAGAGATAAGCGAATATTCCACGCGAGGTATCTGCGCTGCAAGGTGTGCACTACATAAGGCTGTTTACAATATAATATGATATATTTAATTGAATTAGGCGTTACTTGCACTACTTCATCGTAATAAAATAATTAAGAGGAGAAAATCCTGCCACGCATCTTGGATGTGTTTTTTTAATTATTTTATCATTGCGTTTGTTAATTACTTGTGTGTCAATGTTTGAATGTTTGTGAAATCCCCCGTAACACAGGAATAAATCCTAAACCACTTACCGTGTGTGTGTTAACAATCGGTATTTGATTTTATTTTCCTTGGTTTTGTAAGAGTTGAGTTTCTTTACAGTAAGTAACGGGTTAGTTAGGTCTCATATTCTTTGTTTTTGAAACACGATCATATTTGCGAAATTACTGGGGTAATAGCCGCTTTCCCATGTCTCTCTAAAAGCAATAAAAAGCATAATATAAAAGAAGTAAAAGTTTAAAAAAAATGGCTACTGAAGTAAAGTTTGTCGTTATAATGGTGGTAGTAAATGCATCTGCTGTGTATTAATCTCGAGTTCGAATCATGGGTCAGGCCAACAAAAAGTTAATGGAATTTCTGCCCATGAATTTTTTATAATTCTCCGACGGCGATGTTAGTCAGCTGACAGTGTAGCCCACCCCAATGTCGGTTTGCCGTCCCATCCATATGAGTTAGGGAAAACATTTCCACTTGTGTCTGCGCATACACTTGTGCACTATATATATATATATATAATATCTTTTGCGCAGACGGCCAGTCTTCGTTAAAATTGGCAATTCGTGTTTTGGCGCGTAATATGGTTTCCAGTTATTGGAGGGAATATGCCATAACAAGGAACACATTAATACACGATTACAGACTAATCATGTGAAACTGTTAAACATTTATCTTCAATAGGAATTATAATTATATAACTGATGAAATAGGCTTTTACGTTATCAAACCTTTATGACTGTAAGAGCACACTTATTACTTACACACAGTTAAAACACGCAACGATACATGCCATATAGTAGCTATTTAGTCGCTGATAGTCTACATTCATATATAGCAAATATATATTATTATATTATACTAGTTTTTGCCCACGACTTCGCTCGCGTAAATGTAGATTTAATCAATGAATTTATACCCCACACAACAAGTAGGTATACGAAATTTTATGAAGATCTGTCGAGTAGTTAAGGTCTAAAAGCTGAAAATGTTAGGATTTACCTATCGAGCCGGTAAACGATAGGTGAGTATAATATATGTGTATTAAGTGATTTGTAGTGAAGCGCAATGTTAAGTCTTTTACGTCTCGGTGACATAAACCCTGAACTTAGTGTCGAGGCCACAGGTAACAATAAAATTGCGTAGTTAAACAAATACAAACGCCTATTATGAAAATATCAGTCCTATTTATAAACTGTCCAACTTTTGGGCATGAGCCTCTTCTCGGTGTGAGAAGACCATAGTCCACAACCTTGGCCTAGTGTGGATTTGTAGACTTCATGCAAGCTGGAGAATATTATGGAGAACACGCAGGTTATTATGTTTACAAAACGCTTATAAACATTTGTTAATTACAAGAATTGTGCTGCAATTTGTATCGCTGCAAAATGTCCGTGTGTAGCCGTCCTAAGGGATGGCATATTTAGTCTGGCTCGTTACGTTGTTAGAACGTTGCTCCTGTCTCATAAATTGTCTAGGATGCCTGGGAGAGCACGCCATGTTGGTATATTATAATTATATCAGACAGGCCCGGCTGTCTGAATATTATAATAGTCGATATAATGAGTACCCTCAGATATGCTGACGGTATCCCTGTTCCATGGAATTACCCATTACATTGCTTCCGCGGCACCACAGTAGTTAATGTGACTGAGAGCAGCGATAGCTTAATGGGGAGACCAACAGACTGCAATGCAGAGGGTCTCGGGTTCGAACCCACGTCGGGCACCTCTGACTTTCGGAAGTTATATGACTTTTCGAAATTATGTGCGTATTGATTGACAATTATCGCCTGCTCCGTGCCTCGGAGAGCACGTTAAGCCGTCGGTGCTAGCTGCCATGAACATCTATGGCAGTCGTTATTAGGAGAGTGTCGACACAAAAGATCCCACTGGGTCGAAGTGTCGCCGGTCTACACTGACTGGCCCCCACATAAGATAAGATAAGGTAATGTGACTGCTGTGCATGAGGTATAGGGTTAAAAAAATTACGAACTTCTTAACAACACGGAGTCTAGAACTCTAGACATACCTACTATGGTCAGGTGTATTTCACACTTTTACCTGATGTGGTTAATTGGCGAAATTTAGCTAATCTTTTCTCTGCTGCTTTGGGCATGTAGGCGTCAGATTATGTATATATCGTATCCTTTTGTATTGAAGAAGTCAGGGAATACCGTGGTGAAACTGATATTTATTCAAATCTGGTTAGAGTTGAAAGTTGATCTCACTACACGTGGTATAAAGCAAGGTAAGCCTATAAAAGCCAATGCACATGACGACTTTAACACACGATGCACGTAAAATGCAAGTGGAACGCGATATACTCGTAATATCATTGAGATTCACGTTTATATTACTGCTAACAGGCAGTTAAGTCGATACACACTACGATGGCATGTATTAAATGAAAAATCAGTGCTTTAAATGCATTTCACTTGCTTTTATGCGTTTGCGTCGATAAGGAAACATAAGAACTGTTTTTTTGTGTATGTTATGCAGTGCGAGTAAGTACGTCTCACGTAGGCATAGAGTGACATTTGTCGTATGGAATTAAGCTTAGCTAACAGAAAATCGCAGATAGATAGCCGATCCCGGCCGAGATCCGGTACTTTTATACACCGAGCGAAACGCATTACCCGTATGTTATTCTTTTAGACAATACCTGCACTAAGCATAATTCATGTATCACAGGGGACTTCGATATAAAGAAAATTCAGATACGAAACAACAATATTTCAAATATTAGATTCGTCACATGTGGAAATTGGAACCACAATGCTCAGCGCAGCATAGTGCTGAGGTGACCTCTTAAACCATTACGACACCTGAGCAGTATTTTTTTACAATTGTATTGTTAATGGTTAGCTAGCTTAGCATCCCATTCTCTAAAAATCCATCCATGTACTGTACTAATTGGATTGCCGAGGACCTCACAAGCCGAGCCCATCAGGAAGGCAGTATGTTCGGCGAAATTTATCCGTGCGGTTAAATAACAGTCGCCGGTAATTGGATGGGTGATCGTGAGTGAGGGCCTCTACCCATATCGTTAACTCATCGTTCTCACTGAATAAGCCGAGTTATTACCGATTTTTATGTCCTGTCAATTTGTGGAAAAGTTATGTCAGCATTTTTCTGGATCGAAGTTTTAACTTGGTGAATTATTGATTTTTTGTTTAACTCGTTAGGTATATTTTATGAATTGAAGTACTAACCGATATAGATGTCCAATGTCTATACCAAATTCTCAAAAGTGACCCAATGTTTGAAACAACAGGGCCCGTTACAGGTTGCTAAATACCTTGATTGCTTGGTCTTATGGATTCCCCACAGGACTTGCAACACATTAATAATAATTTTTCATCATCATCACCCAGAACTAATTAAACAAGCATTGTGTCTTGGCTCCGGCGTTCCAACGTTGACTTAGGATTTAAGAACAACCGGCCTGCCACAAGTGTGGGGCGCCGGAAGACACGGCCCTCCACACGCTGGAGGCGTGCGCTGCGTGGGGGCCGCAGCGGCACACGCTTTCGGCCATAATAGGCGGAGATCTCTCCCTGCCGAGCGTGATCAACGCCATGCTCGGCGGCGAGAGGTCGTGGCAGGCAGTGGTCTCCTTCTGCGAAGCTGTCATGGCGCAGAAGGAGACCGCGGAGAGGGCAAGGGAGAACAACCTCCTCGCTGACCCTCTCCGGCGCAGACGGACGGGAGCAAGAAGGAGGCGATTTGCCCGCCTTCTCGCTCCTGTATAGTGGAGTCACTGGTACAGAGTCGGGGGACTCTCTACTGGCTTGCACGGCCCCACACGTCTGGGGGATGGCCTTGGTGAGCAAGGCCTTCCCTCCACAGGTGGTGAGGCCCGGACACCATCAGCCGAGCCAACCGCCGGGGCGGGATGGTGATTGCTAACGCGACCCCATCTCGTCCCACTCCGTCGGCATAGGGACTGCTCACCCCAGGTTTGTAGTGTGTATACCGAACCCCTTCAGGGGCGGAGAGTCTCACATAACCCCCCCCCCCCCCCGGTAAGTTGATGCATAATACTTTGGTTCATAAGCCAAGAACTTGCATCTATATCCCTAGATCAATATCAGCTCTGCTATTAACAAACTTCTGTTCTAGAGACCTTACCGCGGTAGGACTCCAAACAGGGCCAAACAACCAAACGTTAGTACTAGCTTCAGTCTACATGTCCGGCGATGAGAAAATCCCATCTAAGGAGTTAGCTGAACTGGTACAACACTGTGAAGACCACGGTTGGCACATTATCATCTCAGCCGACGCAAACGCTCACCATCCACTGTGGGGAAGCCACACACCGAACAAAAGAGGTGAGTCCTTAACAGAATATATATTCTCAACTAACCTATCTATAATGAACAATGGCTGCGAGCCCACTTTTGTCAGTTCTAGATATCAAACCATAGTGGATATCACCCTTACAACGGACGGTGCGGCAGAACTAGTGTCAAATTGGCACGTTTCAGCTGAATCTTCCTTTGCAGATCACAGGCGTATCTGCTATACTATACAAGTGCCAGAGAAGGACCAACTGCCGAAACGCAAGCCCAGCAAGACGAACGTAACAAGTTACAGGACCCTTCTCAAACACGAGGTAGATAAAATCTGTTTTAAAGACATGACTACCAGCACTGACAACATAGACCACAACACTAACATACTTACCAAATGCATCCAACAGAATTACCAACAAGCCTGTCCACCTACACAACCACTAGCGGCAGGTAAATCCCAATGGTGGAGACCGGAGCTGGAGAAACTCAGACTCAATCTGAGGAAACTGTTCAACCGAGCTAAAAACACCAGGACTGATGAAGATTGGGAGCGATACAAACAAGCTCAATACCACTACAAGAAACGCATAAGATACCGCAGAGTTGAATCTTGGCGGCGTTTCTGTAGCAACATGGACACAACTAATGAAGCAGCCAGGGTAAAGAAAGTCCTATCGCAAGACAACAACAGAACCCTAGGCGCCATTAGAAAACAGGATGGTACCTATGCGATTGCCGACAGTGAAATAAGTCAGGTACTACTCGAAACACACTTCCCTGGGTGCGAAGTGACAGAAAACCCAAACTGGGAAGACACGTCTTACAATCAACCAACCCAGATTGACTGGACAGTGGCCAAATTTATGGTCACTGTCGACCGAATATCATAGGCGATAGATACCTTCCAGCCCTTTAAATCTGCGGGCCTGGACGAGATATTCCCAGCTCTTTTGAAATGGGGACAAACAACAGTTGTGCCACACCTACTTAACATATACAGAGCATCGATAGCGCATAACTATATACCTCGCCAGTGGAGAGAAGTCAAGGTAATCTTCCTACCCAAACCGGGTAAATCAGACTACACACAGGCGAAATCATACAGACCGATCAGCCTAACCTCGTTCATGCTGAAGACTCTAGATAGACTCGTTGATCGGTATCTAAGGGAAGGTGCTCTAACATCTAAGCCACTGCACCGCCAGTAACATGCCTACAGGAAAGGCAGATCAACGGAATCATCGCTGCATTCTGTTGTAGGAACAATAGAAACAGCACTATCAGACAAATTAATGACACTAGGAGCCTTCATTGACATGGAAGGAGCTTTTGACAAGACAAAATTCAACAGTATCAGCCAGTCACTTAGCACGTTTAGCGTTGATAGAACCACTAGTGGCTGGATCGATCAACTTCTAAAGATGCGGGCGATACAATTCACGGTGAACTCTACGACGAGAGGCATAGTGGCGAAGGGCTGCCCCCAAGGAGGAGTACTCTCTCCGTTACTTTGGAACATCGTGGTGAATGATCTGTTGGAACGCCTTAACAACAAATGCTACTACACCGTTGGCTATGCGGACGACATAACCATTCTGATCAAAGGCGACTCAGAAAACATAATCTGTAATCGCATGCGATCAGCCCTCAAAATCATGGAACAATGGTGTAACCATCATGAACTGACGGTGAACCCAACTAAGACAGAACTGGTTCTTTTCACTCATAAAAGAAAAATTCAGTTAACTAATATGCCAAAATTATTTGGAACGGAGCTTACCCTAGCACAAGACGTCAAGTATTTGGGCGTAGTACTCGACCATAAGCTGAACTGGAATAAGCACCTAAACACAAAAATAACCAAAGCATGCACAACATTCTGGCAATGCAGAAGATTAATAGGAAGAAAATGGGGCCTCAAACCATCTACAACCTTATGGCTCTACACGACCATAATACGCCCCATGATAATATATGGCGCCATAGTTTGGTGGCCCCGCACTCCTCTAAGCACAGTCATACACAAACTACAAAGCCAACAACGACTCGCCTGCCTGGCAACGACAGGCTGTATGAGAACAACGCCTACGGCAGCGCTGGAGGCCATACTAAATCTTAGACCCCTACACCTCATCATACAGCAGGAAGCTGTCACAGCTGCCATACGGCTTGAAAAAGTAGGGCTCTGGAAACGAGACAATAGAATAACTCATGCGCGCCTAAAGGAGTTAGTATACAACGAAATTCCAATGATAGAGGCGACATGTGATATCATCCCAAAAACCTTTGTCTTTGACAAAAAATACCACATCCAACTTCATGAGGAACCTAAAGATAGCTCTGGCATACATGAAATGAGAATATACACGGATGGATCCAAAACAAAATCAGGAACAGGAGTCGGAGTCTTCTCCCACGACCTAAACATCAATTACTCAACGACCCTGGGCAACCTCAACACTATCTTCCAGGCAGAATGTATTGGGATTACCCGGGCCGCAACAGCGGTTACATCAAGAGGTATAAGCGATAAGTCAATACGCATTATCTCGGATAGTGCCGCAGTACTACAAGCTCTTAAGAGCAACTGCTTCAACAGTGGACTCATCCTGGAGTGTCACCGTGAGCTGCAAAGTATTGCAACAAAAAATCGGGTAACGTTGCAGTGGATACGCGGTCACAGCAACTCTTATGGTAATGATGCTGCAGACCAACTAGCAAAGAGAGGATAGAACATCAAAATGGTAGGACCCGAACCGATTGTCCCGATACCCTTCTGCCAACTCAAAACATGGTTATGCGATAGAACCACGAAACTACACGAAAAACAGTGGACAGAAACAAAAGAATGCAGACAGACGAAGGAAGCCCTTCCATCCTTAGACAAACATCTGTCACGCAGACTGCTACGTTCCACAAGGAAAAACCTACGCCACCTAGTGGGTATAATAACGGGCCACTGCTCACTTAACAAACACCTGTTCAACATCGGCTCACGTGCTCCTACATTGTAAAAGCGTGAGCAACCAACGGGCGAAACTCCTAAACAGTCCAGAAACGATGAAAGAGGTACTGCGCGACATCGGTCCCCTATTATCATTCTGGACGGAGCTGAAGTGGTATGAGTAACCGAACAATACTTCGCGTCGGCTACTTACGCACAATGGCCTAATTGTAGGGCTAAGTGCGGATAACACACGTCCAACTAACTAACTACCCCCCCCCCGGGAAGGGGGTATCCATAAAGGATTTTCTTGGGTCAAAAAAAATAATTGGATAATTCACAAGTTTTTGTATGTATCACACCTGAATGTACTAAGTTCCAATATTTAAAATACCCACAGGTGTTCTTTGTATCCGTTGTTTGAATGTTTGTAAAGGGTCTTTACTCACAACGGACACGAAGAACACCCAGGCTCGTTTACTCAGAAATTATTATTTCTTGTGGAGCTCGAACTCAGAATACTCTAGCAGTGATAGTGACGAGGTGACCACTTCAACTACGCCATCAAATCCAGTCAACAAAACTTATATTATTGTCGGCCTCGTTGGCATAGTGGTTAGTGTAACCGACTGCCACGCCTGAGGTCGCGGGTTCGATTCCCGCATAAGTCAAACATTTGTGTACATGAACATGGATGTTTGTCTTGGTCTGGGTGTTTCTATGTATAATATGTATGTATTTACAAAAAAAGAAAGTGTATAATGTATGTTTATCCATTGTCTAGTATCCATAGTACAAGCTCTGCTTAGTTTGGGCTAGATGGTGTTGTGTGTATGTGGTAGAATATTATTATTAAGTTAGCTCTTGGTGCAACGTACCCGAAGTACGTACGCGATGTAAAGCGTGTGCACTTGTGGTATGCACTTATGCTTATTAGTTTAATTACTCGCTTAAACACATCTAGTGTTGCTAGTATAACTACGTCACTCACAGGTCATGAGTAGTTAGTTCCTTGCAAACAGATTGTTCAGCTAACATCCGCAAACATTAAGAACGTCTTATCTTGTTGATGTTTGCGTAATTTAGCTACAGTGTGAAATCCAGACATTTAATAAAACGTCTACTGCAAAAGGCAACCATGTTTAGGTTATTGTAAAACTGTTCTTATATAATGGTGGACAATTATCTAATACATATATACAAATGAATAAAATTGAAGTGTCTGTTTATAATGTGAAAATAACTGCTTCTTACTTAATGTATATTAAAGTATATAAGGTACCTATATCTGTCTGTCTGTTTGTTCCGGCTAATCTCAGAAATGGCTGAACCGATTTTGACAGGACTTTCACTGGCAATATCGTAGGCTACTTTGATTTAAGAAAACGATTAGGGTTCCATGAAGAGAGATTAAAACGAATAACCAAGTAAACAATATCCGATTCATCTATATCATTAGTTCCCAAAGTGATCCAGGTAGACCCCCAAGGGGTCCATGGGAGATTCGACGGAGGTCTACGTTGGCGTAACAAAAAAAATGGGAGTCTACGAAAATTTATTGCCTTTCGATAATGAAGAACTAAAATGTTGGCTTGACTTCACCTATCTCTGTAGTTAGATAATATTTTAAGAAGCTCAGCGACTGTTACTTGTAAAAACTTGCATATTCCATATTCAGTACCAGTGGTCTCGAACCTATTGATTTTTCGGTAGAGAATTTCTAAAAATGTCATCCCGCCAAGCGCGAAAATTTAAAAAAAAGTCATTCTTTACCAATATAAATACAAATGCCAAGGAGTATAAAGGGTAGAAATGTAGCTGCAGGGATCTACAGGAACAAGCTAAATTTTGAAAGTAGTGTATGAATAAAAAAGTCTGGGACCCTGTGAACTATACAAATAAATAAAATTGAAGTGTCTGTTTGTAATGTCAAAATAACAGCTTTTTACTTAATGCATATGAAAGTATATAAAGCACCTATGTCAAATAACATTTTAAACTTTTTGTCTGTTCGTCTGTTAGTCTGTCTGTCTGTTCCGCCTAATCTCCGAATTGGCTAAACCGATTTTGACCGGACTTTGACTGGCAGATAGCTGATATTATAAGGAGTAACATAGGCTCCAATTGATTTATAAAAAAATTAAATCTTATAAAATAGTGAACAATATTCGATTCATAAAGGGAAATTTATATAAAAATATAATTTTAAAATATACATCGAACATAAATCCTTATATTATAATAAATCAAAATCGAATCAAAGTAGAAGAATGCAATTAATTTTAGCATAGGTCTTTTCTATTTGAGGAATACAGAAATATTAAGATTTTGTAAACTTTGGGAACTGAACAAACACTTTTAGTTAAAATCCACGCAGGCGAAGTCGCGGGTAACAGCTAGTCGATAATAAAGTCATATTTATATACTTTTGCTTTTCACTAGCCATGGTCACGAGGAGACTAAAATGGTGGTTGCCTCATTGTCTTGCAGAGTAGTTATCTCAAAGTACCCACGCAAAATTTAAATATTAGAGTCCTATTTACACATTATGTGCTAAGTGTATCACAAAGTCTGCCTGTATTTCGTTGACGGCTAGTAGTTCCAGAGTTTATCGATTAAAAAGAAAGAAATCTTTCCTCCTTATAAATGGGACCGCTTAAAATATATGAGGACTCTCAAAGCGTGTGAATATTGCAATCAAATATTTCGGAAAGACAAATATTGTTCTTATAGAAATTCTTTTACGACAAAAGGGTTTGGCAAAGGGAACTCAACGATCCAATAGATAGGGCCTTACCTTCTGTCTAATCGTAGTAAGATATAGATGAGTTTACATGTCAGTTCCTTTGGGTGGGACATATTGAGTTTTAGCTATAACCATTTCGGCGATGTCCCTTCCAACTGGGTTAGTATTTTTACGGAAAAATACTTGTTCCTTACTAGATGTTTTCGCTAGTTTGGTTAAATTGACGTCTATAAAAGTAGGCAATAGTGTATTGTACGTAATAGAGGTAAACTTCTTGCTGCTATTGAGCATTTCCTAAGAGAAATAACTCAATAGCTGTTATCCCAACGTTAGAATCAAGTCCAGAACTTCACGATCGCACGCAAATGAAGGCAATAAACTTATGACACGGTACTAAGAACGCACCTCTTAGGTAATGCAACTTTTTAAGTATATATTTTTGTAATAGTTATAAATCAAGAGGTGATATCCTCACAGGAAACTGTTGGACTCCCATGGCAATATTTATATTTGATCCTATGGCCAACGCAATTTACAACAACAAGATTTCCTAACTAATATTGAAAAACGCGAATGTAAGTTTGGTTGTTTATGTTTCACGCTTTAATAACTCGACCGATAATCATGAAATTTCGCAATCACGTTGTCAGGAGTACAGAAAAGGACATAGGGTATCTTACATTCAGAGAAATGTTACTGTTTCCAAAGCAAGTTGTTTATAATATTAGGTTTTTAACTATGAAATTGCCGTTAATGTCCTATATCTAATTTCGAGGTTTCTATAAAAAATATAATGGTTATTATAAAAAAACAATTTCATTTCAATAAAAGACTATATAGATTATTAAAGTTATATTCTTTAGGGTCTGTACTTATTCGTTATTTAAATTTGCCATTATTAAAATATGATGGCTGATGTATATGCTCATTTAAAAAAATCCATATTGCCCTAAATACAAGTAATTAAACATAAAAAAACACATGTAACGCAAATTTCATCAATATTATGGTGAAATAGTATAAAAATTACAAGGTAACTGAGTTTCCTCGAACAAAGCGGCAACTTCATATTTAAACCCTTCATAATGAAATATTAAGTGTTTACGCAACTTACAGGGCATAGCAAGATATTGTAAGGTGAAGGTAAACTGGAGTTACTAACTAACTACTAACTAGGATCTTATAGAAAAGCCCAGGAACTATACAGAAGCCCAACTTTATCTTATGTTTACGCGACACACGAGATATACCGAGATCCTCTAAGGCGTAAATTAGAGTAACTAACTAGGGTGGAGTTACCCTATAGAAAATGGAAAGAAAACTGTGTTGTGTTTCTATGATAAGCTGTGATCAGGCTTGGTGGTTTGTGTTGTTAGTAGCTTACTAGTTATTTGGGTATATAATATCTTCTGAAAAGAACATGTTTGACTGGACGGATGTCGTTATGGTTTAAGTTGCCGCTGCGCCAAGAACAGTAATTTCTTTTCTAATAAATTTTATATCATTATATTCTCAGGTTGTTCCACATTAGCAATAGGTTAGTTGAAACACATTTTTTAATTATTTAAGTCAAATAGTTACATTACCTTAACTATAAAATATGAGGCATACTTGAAATCTACTCATAAATAAGATTCAAGCGATTCAATTCTTATTATTGTTTTTTATTTTCAATGTTATAGTAGGGAGGTGTGCGAGGAAGACAGCGAGATGTCTCCACTACAAGCCCACTCTTTCTAAATTCCAAATATAAAAATATTAATTACTTCCTTATTTTGATACAACCAATTTTCATACTGTTTGCTCAAAAAGATTTCTTTTAATTGCTGCTTGCTTTTGTTTGTAAAATAATATACAAAATTAAATATAGCCAACTATCCTATTATATATCAAGACAAAATAATAGATAATAGGATAACGAACATCCATCAATTTCCTTTCTAAAGTCTATAGAGTATATATTATTATATACATATATAGTCCGTAAATTAATCTAAAGAGTAGAACTTTACTTACATATTATTTAAGTAAAGTTCTACTCTTTAGACAATCAATATTCCAATTAGTAATATTCGAATGTTTATTAATTGTTTGAGACACTGTTATACAATTTTGTAGAATTAAACTTAATGAAAGGGTCGTCTTTGAAGGAAACTTCGCAATTAAAACTGAATAGGTCTGAAACTTCTTTACTCGGGTTTCAGGCGAGTGTCGGTAATTATTTCAAACTGTCTTGAAACTAAACTGCAGTGCGATATCTTTTAAGCCCCTCTTTGTACTACGGATTTGTCTTCCTACACAAGCATACTAGCTTTGCTAGAAGTGTAACAAGAATACTAGTAAAATGTTATCCAAATCGTTAATAATCACGTCGGTAGTGCGATGGGTGGGATTTAAACCCATGACCTTTTGATTGCATGTCTTCATAAACCTTTACATTTATTTTATGTTAGTAGTAGGATAACCTTTAATTAGTTGATCTGAGTATTTTTTTAATGCGTAATGTATACACAACTTTCGGTTTTATTGCTAGGTCGGGTAAACTGTTTCAGTTTTTTTGTCAAGAACTATCTCTGTCGATTGTTGATTAAAATTGCCCCGTATTGCGTGCGACCTAAAACAAAGTTGGTCAAATGTGGTGTAAAGCTACAAAGCCTATCTCTGCGTCCCAAGTATGTATGTATGTATGTATGTCTGCAGAATTAAGTTTACAGGAAACAGTGTGATCCTAAATTATACGCATACCCTTTTATTATCTGTATAATACTATGTCTACTTATACATGTGAAGCTTTAAATACTTTAATACAAAGATCCAAAATGAATGGCACTGCCGATACACGATCAACAATGACGACAGTATTAGTCTACCCTTTCAATAGATGCCATCAAACCGATCGAATCTTTATTTCTCAATAGATGCAATTGCGGCGAGATTATTTAAACCACTACGCCATCCGTGCAGTCAGTGAGAATGACTAAATGACCTGCCGATGCTTGTTTTCTCTTTCCCTCCAGCCTCACTGTAGACAGCCACTTGCTTGTGTTTCCTTAATATTGCTTATTGGCTTGCTCGGCTACCATTTATCATCGCTGAGTCGTTTGCTCATCTACCACTAACAGACTTATACTTTGACTCAGGTAAATGGAAATGTGACAAACAAGAGAACAGCTTTATTATGTATCTTACGTAACATGTATTATAGATACGAGTATGAATTGCAGAATCTCAGGAAGTTAAAAGCGATAAACCAAAAAATATGTGCTCATACACACAAAACGCTCTCGTACATGAATAATATCTTATAAAAGCAATCATTGTTTTCGACACTCTTCCTATCTTTTCCTAATAGCGTGGTCCATAGTGACTTGTTATTCGTAATGTAATTTTTGTCAAAGATTAACTTCTATATATCCCGAAAAGTATAATACGAGGTATATTTATTATACAGCGACATTTTACCGGGTATGATCCCACATTCTCTACGTTATTTTGGTCATAATAGCAGAATGCAAAAACCCAGGTCCTCATGAGAACTTACAATAGCAAGCAAATATTATAGATGCAAATGTGTGCCAAGTGTCTAAAGAGGCAGTCAATTTCTTGTAAGAATACCACACAAATAAAATATAAGCATTTAATAAAATACTATTACAATTTAATATCTCCAAAGAATTATATAGGTGAGAACGAAGTATGTTCACAATTCACATTCATTTAGCGAAGACATCTCAATTCAAATTTTAAAAAAAGTTAGATGGTATGCAAAGACACTAACCAAGAATAAACATCTAAAGCAAATCCAAGTATGATTCGGTAGGCAGCTTATAAACTAAAGTTTGTTCGTAAAACGAATATTTCTATGTATGTTACGTTTTGCTAATAAATGAGTGAGAACCTGCTTCCAATCAATTTCTTCCTTTTGCAAGCGTTCGTGTGGTGTTTTCTCAGCCACAGACAATTTGGCGTTAGCTAGGATTGGCAATTTGCCTCCTGCATCAGACTATCCGCTACGAATGTCGAAAATGTTTGTTCCACAGTCGACGTGTTCTTTGGTGCATTAAGCTGAGCACGTTTTCTCATGAAGACAAGGAATGGTTGGAAATTTGTAAACATGAGTTGAAAATACAGGAACCGAAACGTATT
Source organism: Catocala fraxini (assembly GCA_930367265.1). NCBI lineage: Eukaryota > Metazoa > Arthropoda > Insecta > Lepidoptera > Erebidae > Catocala > Catocala fraxini. The sequence goes on along the minus strand of OV884040.1, from coordinate 16,246,026 downwards.
TCTAATGTAAAGTATAAGACTACTTACTTAGTTATCCGAAATTACTAAAAATTATTTGAATTTTGTTACTTTATTATTCAGTAAGACAAATTTTAATGTAGTTAATAAAGAATAGGCAGGCAATTTAAATTTGGAATGTCCATATTGTTTCGTAAATAATTTAATTTTATAACCAAGTATCAGCCAGCTAGTGTCACGTCGTAGGAACTTTTTGCATAGTAAGGTGTATGCGAAGTGTAGCATTTATTTATTTATTTATAGTTAATTAAAGCGATAGAAAAACACATTAATTAACTTAGAAACAATGACACATTAATTACAAAATTATAATAGTAAAAAAAAGAAATAAAATCTATAACAAATAGTGACATTAAAAAACAGACCAATAATTACAAATTAACATGTAACTGTAGATCCCCTATTATACATATTCTCACAAAATAACATGCATTCTCACATGATCTGCTTCTATTCATCCGCAAATAAATCACTGTTAGGGCTGGCGTAAAGAAGAGCATTGAGCACCTCTAAGGTGCAGCACACAGGGGACTTGGCCCTGGCGAGAGTATGGTATGTCAGCCGTGCGAACAATCTATGCCGGTGACTCTGGCAGAGTCCAAGGTATTTGTTAGGAACATACAATCTACACAATAACTGATGGAGTTCAGGACACTTGATTCGCCAGTGAAAGATTTTACAAGCTATTATGAGCTGATCCAGGCCTCTTCTTACCTCCAACGAAATAAAACCCAACATCCCTAAAACGTAGTTAGTTGTATACATGTATGGATACAAAAAGTAAAGCCATTTATATAGGAATCACACAAAAATCTTTTGCACCTTTTTGAGCATTAAAGTCTGGGAGACTGTAAAATAATTCCAGACACAGAAACTAGTTTCAGGCTTACTTCTGACGAGGGTGGTATAAAGGAGCCTTATAATTTGTGGATCCTTGCATTACGTAAGACAAAACCTAACCGCTTAAATGATTCCTTAGCAAGAATGGATATATGATCCTTAATTGTAAGAACACAATCGAAGGTCACTTCTAAATCGTGTTATGTCTTTAATATCCAGCGTATATTTATAATGTATTGGTTGCAACTTTTGACTATAGGTCATGAAGTAAAAGCGATAGAAGATGCATAGCGAGCGACACATCTCTACGCAGCGCCAAGCGGTCCAGCCGATTTGAAACATCCTGGCATTCGATGCTACTGCAATAGTTGCCATTTAAAACAACAATAAGACTGTATAATAATTTTATTTACATTATTATTTATTTAGAATAAACCTCTAATGTTGAGTCCCACAACAATAACGCTCTACCATTATTACATTACGCATTTAAGAGGTTAACAGTAATTTTCGAAATATCTCTCTGTCGGTAACCCTGCACTAACATTTAATGTTTGAGAGAAGAAAACGGGTACCATGGAGTCGTTAAAGAGCGGATAATATAGTGAATGTCATCACGGTAAAAACTCGTTCACCCATAATATATTGTCGCAGAGGGTATTCTGCGAGGCAATTTTATGAAATTTATAGCCGACTCTTGGGACTTTATACTGTTCGTGTTTCAAGGGTTACTTCGGTGGATCATGTATGGGCGTGAATAGACGTTGCTCTTAACCGTTAGGTAGAACGTAGGTATGTCTTTTCGCTATCTTAATGACATAAAAAGTGATAGAAACTTCTTTCTGTTACTCTGTTAAGCTGTCCTGTTATGTCTGATAACTTATATATTATAGACTATTTTTTCCCGCGGTTTCACCCGCATAAGTCCCTCTCCCGTGGGAATATCCGGATAAAAAGCTAAAGCTATCTACATACCAAGTTTCATCGCAATCGGTCCAGTCGTTTTTGCGTGAAAGAGTAACAAACATCCATACATCAATACAAACTTTCGCGTTTATAATATTAGTAAGGATTATACTAAGTGCTTTTTGGGAGCCTCTGAACACTAACGATACAAGGAGTATAACTCGTGCGTAGCCGACCCTTGCGAAAAATGAATTGAAGATGTCATAGGCAGAAGGAATATGAGATTTTATTTTTATTGTCATGAGTTTATCGGAGTACAAGGTGACACATAGTAACAATTTTACTACACATAGGCCGGTATCTTGAAACAAGTTGAAACTTATTCAAACAAGCTAGCCATTCTTGGCAATACTAAATAATTAACAACGGCGCTACCAAATTCATCAATTGAGTTCAACGCCACATAATATTTTGAAAGACGATAAAGGTAACCTTTCTGCTATTCAATAACAGTAACCCATATATAACATTCAGTAACCGAATGCGTGTGATCATGTAAGATATATTTGTCAACTTTCGTACTTTCACGCGTGACCAAGGATATTGTGCGTCTTCATAAAAAAGAAATATGGCACACCGAGGTACTTATAGACAGGAATTTCTTTATACCGGCACTGAAGATGTGATATAAGATTGAAATATGTGGTAAAAAAGGTTTTGTATCGCCAACAGTATGTTTTAGTTACGGTTTTGACTTTACGACGTCTGAGACAAAATAATAACATGTCTTCTCTCTTAGCCTTTATTATTTCCAAGTCACTTGGGGTCGGCTTTTCTGGTCTAACCGGATTTGATTGGATATCAGTTTTTACACGGAGCGGCTGCCACCTGACCTCCGAAACCCGAAAGCTAACGGTACCCTAAGGCTAGACCAGTGTCAGGATATTAGAGGGTATACCGACTTTCCCAATAACTACTGTCATAGATGTTCATGGCAGCCGGGACCGACGGCTTAACGTGCTCTCCGAGGCACGGAGCAGGCGATAATTGTCAATCAATACGCTCATAATTTTGAAAAGTCATATAACTTCCGAAAGTCAGAGGTTCGAGACGTGGGTTCGAACCCGAGACCCTCTGCATTGCAGTCTGTTGGTCTCCCCATTGAGCTATCGCTGCCTACAAAATAATAACATGTACATATGTATTTACAAAAAAAAAGTATATATGTATGTTTATCCATTGTCTAGTACCCATAGTACAAGCTCTGCTTAGTTTGGGCTAGATGGTGTTGTGTGTATGTGGTAGTATATATATTAATTTATATTTATATGTATTGCCAATTAGGATTTTGTGAGCCAGTGTTTCCTACATTATTATGCAATCAAATTAATACGAGGGAGTATCTATCTATAAAAAATGATTATTTTTCTGATAATAATTCATTTTCAAAATTTTATTATGGTAATTTATAGACTAGATTAGACTCTGATGACTCTAAAAGGTATTGTTTTTTAAACAATATCTTTTAAATAAAATAAATAAAAATGTTTATTTCTTCACATACAGGGTTTTACATTAAATCGTCTTGGACCCCCTTTTAAGCTATAATTTGCTTGTATTAGGGGTTACAGCTCTTCCTTTGACTTTAACATTAGCAAGTGAATGAAAATTTTAAAAATACATTCGAAAAAGACATGCAATTTTATATATATGTAAAAGTAAAAGTGCGCAGATGTATTTAATGTGAATGTTTGTGTGTGTGTGTGTGTGTGTGTGTGTGTGTGTGTGTGTGTGTGTGTGTGTGTGTGTGTGTGTGTGTGTGTGTGTGTGTGTGTGTGTGTGTGTGTGTGTGTGTGTGTGTGTATTTGTTTTTCAGCCCTACACAGAAGAGTTTTAGAAGTACTTTTAGAAGTATTGCTCGCCTGTAAGTCTGTATGTTGTGTTAGGGAGCGCGCCATATCGTTTAGCGATTAATATTCCACCATTATATCACACTACTACTGAACATTTTCTGAAAGAAAATAATCCTCCTCCTGAACCTCACGGTATTCAATTGAAACTAATGACATGTATTTTTTTTATACAATAGGAATATTATATACTTCCTTATCATACTGAGTAAATAAATTAGCCAATTATAATTATTCCAAGCAAAAAAGAGAGTGAATGAGTGAGTTGAGAATTGGGCGATAATATAGTATGGATTACCAGACCAACCTCTGATCTATTTCAAACTTTTTTTTGTTAATAATATTCTATCACATACACACAACACCATCTATTAATAATATTAATTGAGTATTTGATTTTGGTATAAACTGCTTTTTATTTCAACCCTGCATCACGAACCTGCTCATTTACTGTATGGCCTTCAACCATGCAGCAAAGTGCTCTTGCTATTAACTTTAATTAAATCTTTCATATCTAGGACAATGCTTCTAAAATTGTAATATACTCTAAAGTAACTGCATTTACAGAAGCTATGAAATTGTATTAGGCTAAAATTGGCATGCCGGTTTAAATAGGTAGTCGCTGCGCCTTTGCCAATGCGGCAAGTGTTGCAGGTTGGACCCCACATGGTAGAAAATTGTTTTAAAGAACTACGTGACTCAGGAAGTGTTAGTAGTGCGGATTTGTCTTCATTAAAGAAAAATATTTACATATTTATATTTATCAATCGATATTCTATTGACCTAAAAAGGTCTGGAATGTTTGTGAAAATTTCTCGGTTTACTTTAAAAATATTCACAAGCATTGTTAATAAATTGAACAAGAATTACTATAAAACCTTAAAAGAAAAGTGGTAAAACGGTCGTCTGTGTGACGACGGTTTTACCACCTTTCTTATGATGTTACTATAATATATAAAACGTGTAAAAATGTCCTGATTTCGTAACTTCTTCGGTCAAGGACGACGGTAAATCGTAGCTAATTAGTAAGTAGGCACAGTAAGTGCGCTCACAAACTATCACGTAATTATCTTCCTCTCCGTTATGCCTCTGTAGAGATATACAAGTGTAAATGTATGTGTATGTATCGATTTCTCTTCGGCATCCCGCAACCTCCCCGTAATGTACAAGAATAAACTATTTATAAAGAATTAACTACCTTTAAAAATTAAAATTAATCACAAAGTACACCTAGATTTGGAGGACTTAAGACCGATGTAAGCCTTAAATGAGGTCGATTTCCCAAGTTTATTATCAATACGTATACTTAAAAAAAATGCGTTGTACAATTTTGTGTACTGTGTAAGATTCGACACCTACAACCGTTGACTTATACTATTATCGAGCTGACTATTTGAGTAACGAAAATTAAATAAAATGTTATTTAAAAGAAATGGCATCTACTTCCATAAAATGTGAAGGTTCCTGGCCTAGGGTGTGCTCTGAATACAGGAGGCCTTTACTTTGTGGTTTGAACACGCCGTTAATTAAGTCTAGGTTATGGTGTACCTGTATGCTTAAGGACGCCGAAACACGTCTGGGCACGATCGACGATTATTGAATACATTGTCGTCTTCCTAGTATGAAAAGGCTAGCATGCTGACCGAGTGCGGTTTGGCAGACTTCACATATCATCGAACATAACAGAGAAATCTCAGACATGTAAATGTCATCACGATATTTGCTTCCGGTAAGGGAATGAGGTGACATAACTTCAACAAAATCAAACTCGAGATCTCCACGTGGTACCACAAAAGAAAAGACGAAATCAAACATCTAATCTTACGTTTGTAACGTTTGTAATATTAGTAGAATAATTATCACTTGGTTAATGCTTAATGCTCTAATTACAATTCAAAAAAGCTAATAATACTGTGATTAATAATGATTGAAGAAGGGGTAAACGCCAGACTGACTGTATCTTGTACAAGAACTTTATATTAATGAAAACCGTGGAGTATCACACTGAAATATTTATTTCCAGAATGTTATTAATGATATCATATTACTTAAACAACTTGAAAATATTTAGCTAATTTTCATCCAAAACCCAATTTGTTGTGACATGTACAAGACGCAGTCTATCATACAGGCCAATAGCAGCACGAATTCTAAAACTGTGCCCGCTAAACGGCATTGCGCATATTAAAACAGTCCGCCACACAATTTCCAAATATGTTTTTGTTTTCGAATTTCGTACATAGACGTACGGACGCCGGCGTCCATACACGACGCTTATATCATTATATTCCGATACGCTTAACAGCGGCCCGTCGGTGACCAGACACAATAAGTTTTAAATTATACTGGCATTCCAACACTTGACAGGTTAAGCTGACTGATTACAGTACTACTTTAGTACTGTAATAAATACTCAATGGCTTTCTTATTGAAGTGCAATAAAAATGGTAATGTATGACTTTTCGTTCGAGCGACCAACTACATACTTCACGGGACGCCACACTCAATTCACCCTTGAGTAAAAAGGGGTGAAAATGTGCTAGTACTTTATTACCCGCCATTCATCACTAGAATTGATAGCTTCTAAAGAATACTGTGTTATTCTCACCTTCATATATTTACATACATAGTTTAAAATGTGAAGCTAATAAATAGTCTTCAGACATGATTAAAGAAAAGCAGTGATAACCTAGTGGGAGACCGTTGGAGTGTCACACAAAGTTCGCACGGGCGGTACTCCTAGGTCGCACGGGATACATGCGCAAGCTACTCGTGCAAGTAACATACATTATACTAGTACCTCAAATTCAGATGATCGAGACTCTCTCTCCAGAGGTTCGGTATTATTTTCCAGTTCGTATAAATCGCTATTGAGATTTTCTGCTAGGCGATTTCCAGTAACAGCACGGAATCTATTTTTTTCTAAGGTGGCAAACAAGCATATGGCCAACCTGATGGTAAATGGTCACCTTAGCCTATGGACGCCAGCAACACCAAAGGCATCACTTGCGCGTTGTCGACCCTTTAGGAAAGGAAGTGGGATGGAGAAGGAGCGGGAAGGGGGAAAGAGGATGACTGGGCCTCCGGTACTCTCACTCGCCGAACGAAACACAACAGTAGGAATACTGCTATTTCACGTCGATATTCTGTGAGAGGGTAGTTCTACCCCGGTTGAGCCGGCTCATTCATGCTGAAATCAGTGAGGCTCTACTACTCATCTATAAATTGCCTAGTGAACTATTTCATGGCAGACTAACTAGAGCTGCTAAAATGCGGATGTAATATATTACATCCGAACGACGAAACGTAAACGAAACGAATAGATAGAGATATATCTCTATCTATTCGTTTAAGGATGTAAAGCTTCTATAATGATTGACAAATGTTTTGGTTTTATAGCATAACCTTTCTTGGCTCTCTTTCTTTCTTTTTTTCAACTATAAGTGGCGAAATTCTTATAACTCTGAGCGTAGAATACAAACATTGAATTGAAACGACGATAGCGATTGGAAAACTTACTGAGCTCCACTTTTGTATTGAGTTTCACAACTTTTATTCAACTAATTTAAACTAGATATACTTTAGATCCGAATGAAAATCGGGCAGTATTTTGCAACGCCAGCATTCATTTGAATTCATAATACTATATATTTTTCAAAGATCAACATGTTTTCTTATAGAAATATCGCTAACTCATACTTCGCCGTCTCTTAACTAAATAGCCCTTACTCAAACCCTTATTCAATGATTAAATGATTGACCTTTTATCAACAGACCAACTCCGTTTTTTTTTTTTACGTGGTGAATGCTTTGGCGCATACCTCTCCGCGGGGCGATGGAGAGGTTATGTCGGGCTCACCAGGGAAAAGATACCCCGGTAATAGCGACTAAACCTACCACGGTGTTCCTCGACAGAACCATAGACGGCGAGGCCACGCGAATCGCTTTCACATGCAATCGCGATCCCGCCGTGGTTTCGGCCCGCCGAGTAAAACGGCAGGCCACTACACAGAAATACTTCCTCCACCGTCCCCCTGGGAGGGACAAAGACACGATACAGAGGTGCACGTGGGAACACGCACGCCGCCTCTCGGACCTGGTGCTGATCGGGTGGCGAGCAGGCCCACGCAGCCCACCACCCCCAGGTCATATCATCTCGCGCCCTCCGGCGCCCGGTTCTGCGGTTGGGGAGAGGGTTTCAGCGCTCTCTCTCCCGCTCCGCCGCCTCCTTGATGGAAATTACTTCCTCACAAAAGGAGGCGACTGCGTTCCACGATCTCTCACTCCGGACCATAGACTGAACCACGGCCGGGAGTGAGAGGGCAACCAGTCCGACTGCCACGATCAACTCACGGCGCTGCGATGCCCAGGCGGGGTATTCCGCCAAAGTGTGCAGCGCCGTGTCCACAACAACATCGCGGCAGTCGCCGCAGTGATGACATCCGGGCGTCTCCTGCCGGCCTATGCGACACAGGAACTGGCCAAAACAACCGTGGCCAGTCATTACCTGTGTCAGCTGGATGGTGAGGGCGCCATGCCGCCTCTCCAGCCACTCCTCAAAAACGGGCCTTACCGCCACTATCGTGGTGTGCCCGACCTCCGTTGGTTAACTTTTATTAAGCTAAAATTACTGTTGAGTAATGTTTAGAGTTGATATTTCTGTTTATTCGCTAGTTAATACTTAACTATACATTAAAATATTTGAGACAAGCTTAAGGTAGTTGAATTTAATGTAACTTTTATAAAAGGTATAACTTTTTTTAGATATAACATCAATTGCCCCAGTGGCACAATTGTTTCAAGTCCCGGACTATTTTCTATTTTTTAATTCTACTTGCTACGTTCTTAGCATTTCATTGTTAATTAATTCCCTTAATACATTTTTCATACATATCTGTTAATGTTTAACCTGGCATTTCGCCAGAATGTCTTCGATCTAGTCGCAAAAGCCTTTGGAAAGGCTTTTGCAAACATATTTACATGAAATTCTAGCGTTGACTTGAGCATGGTATTACAATATCTTAGATCTCTGGGAAGCTAGCCAGCTTGTTGGTAATTGCAGTATAGTGCTGCTGAGAAATCGAGGGCCACCACTACAGTTGCTATTCCGGACTGAGTCACTAAGATACGCAAGGACTTGTGAATTTCTTATCTGCTCTAAACTTTAGTAGCCAGTGTTTACTTTGGAGTAGTCGTGTCTCGTTATGATAGTTTTGTATGTCATTTGAGTGATACAGTGTTGTTGAATGATTAGGATTATGATTGAATGATTTATCCACAACAGCTAGAAGAACAGCACTTCATACATGTTTGTAGAATTTGTAAAAAATACTAATGAACTTCAACATCTTCTTAACCGATTTCAAAACAAAGAGATTATCTATTCGAGACGTACATATATGTACATAATATTGTTTGAACTGCAATATATTCTCATATATGAATCTATGAGATCTTTAAAACATAATATTATATAAAATTTAATAGACGTATGAAATGAAATGATTATTTATTTGCATGAAACATGGTAGTAAGTTGTTCAAATTGTACATGATAAAAAATGTTCACATATTTCGCCGGTTTACCCGACATGCAAAGAATTTATAATAATTATAAGTAGCAACAAAAGTTTAAAATCAATAATTTTTCGGTGATATGTAGGTCCTAATATTAAGCATACATTTTAAAGTCATGTCAAAGTAAGATTTGAATGTAATGTCAATAATTCATATAAATACAATAAAAATAAAAATAAAAATGTATATTACGTCAAGTAAAATATCATTAAAGTGTATCAAATCAATATTTGTAACAATTCATTTACCTTATAATAACATTTCTCTAATAACCAATCACTTAGTGCTTTCTTGAATTTCCCATTTGGCAATTCTCTTATACATTTTGGGATTCTATTATATATTTTAACGGTCATGACATAACAATTTTTGTGAGAAAAGTCAGTTTTCTCATAGGCATTATCAGTCTTGATGGATCTCTATTTTTTACTCTAGAATCCACCTCATCATCATATTTCCTAAATAAACCAGCATGATCTCTTACAAAATTACACACCTGCGATATGAATAGACCCGCTAATGTGTGAAGTTTCAGTTTTTTAAATAAAGGTTTGCTTGCTCTTAATGTATCAACTGCGCATATAGCCCTAATACACTTTTTTTGTACAATAAATGCTTCATTTATATTGGTTGAGTTTACCCAAAGTAGTAAACCATATCTTAGGATCGAAGCAACATAGCTGTTATTGCCGTTTTCTGTCCAGAAGTACGCCTAATTTTTTTAAGTGCAAATACAAATTTGTTTAGTTTTTTGCACACAGATTGTATATGTGATTTCCAGTTGCAGTGCATATGCATAGCATATGTTTGTATGTTTATCCAATTCTCCCAAATCTTTAATCGGATAGTGTCTACTCTCATTGTGTTCTTTTTCTTTTTTGTATGTGCTTACATTTATTACAACTTTGGGAACAGTGCAATAATAGTGCAATAGGTTTCAAGATATAGATTAACCTGAAGTGTGACGGCCTGGCTTACTATTATAATAAAGTTTATTTAAAAGCGGCAATATCAATTCAAATCCAACCGACCAACTATCTTTAATCATACTATTGGAAAATAAGCAATTACTGAAGTTAACATTTTTGAAAGACAATATTCATATCTGTGTTTAGTCAGTATTCCATTTTTGAAATATGGTTGAAATAAATAAAACTAGGCTTGAATAATTCCTTTAATTTGCATGCAGCCAATGCACCAGCTTAAAATGATCGAAATTGCTATCTGACTCTATTACAAATTCTTAGTAACGTCAAAAAGGGATGGTGGACTTTGAGTTTTATATCTTTCCAACAAAATTGCATTTTAGACAAACGTGAATGTAATAGAAATTATGTAAATGATGTTCTTTGTAGCAGCTGCTGCGTCTAAGGAAAACTCCCGAATACATTTGAAATATAATTCAGTATTATACTTGCATAGTTAAGCTTTGTTCTTTAATACATTAAAATAATTGTTTCACCATTTACAGGACCAGCATTGATTAATTATCAAATGTCAAAATAGGTATACAATGAATATCTCACACACACTTATTAAATCAAATCGCTAAAAAATGCACTTGTTCTGTAATCTGTTGATTGCTGGAATGCCCGATTTATAGTTGGAAAACTTGTGTTCGGCCGCCGACAGGTTACTGCAGCTTAACACGTTAATAAAACATGCATCACTTTTTCCCGCTAAACTTATAACACGTTATAACGACATGGAACCATCACATTAAATGATTTCATGAGGTGTAGTTAATGTGTTAAGTATAGCTGTATAGCTATAACACAAAAACCGTCCCTCTACTACTGGTAATACTACCAGTCAGAGAGAGGGACAGCAGAATTTATGCATCAATCGCTGTCAAGCTATAGTCCGTTTAAAATGATTTTTATAATAAGAGATTTTGCTTCCAATAATCTGTTGGGAGCTCTGCCAACTGACGACACATTAAAGTTGCAAATACGCCCGCATTCGATAAAGATCTACCCTCTTAAAATATCTATGTCAAATCAGTAAGTATCACTACTTCTTATTTGCTTGTGCAGTATTTATTTCACTATATTCTAAGTCAGGTATTATAACAAAATTAATTATTTTTTATACCTTTCGTAATTAAATTACCCCGTTCGTACAGTGAGGGATTCGAATCAGGCAACATTTTATTGCTTTTCTTGCAATTTTCGTTCGCCACAATGAAGTCTACAAATGATTATATGCCCGGTAAATAATCTTAAGTAGGCTTGCCCTTAAGATGCACAGACACAGCGAAATGTAAGTGTTGTACACCTCGGGGTTCGGGTATATGTATGTTATTAACATTGCTGTAAAAACTATTAATATAGAGGTAGTTGTACAAAACTTATAGGCATAGTGCCATTTTGATTGAAGGGGAGGGCAGGTTAACACGAAGCGTTAACTTCTTATCTTCTTACACACGAAGTGAAGGTTGATTGAGAAAAATCGTGACTGTTATTGTTGAACAAGATAAGTGAGAAGTTAACAAATTGTCACTATATGTAACTTCTCAAATAATTAAATTTAACTGCACAGATGGCGCTAAAAGTAAAAGTAAAAGTAAAAAGTACTTGTGTGATGTTCAATATTATTAAAAAAATAAAAAACAATATAGGATATAATTATAATCTAGATGCACATAGTTATATACTAATTTATAAGCTAAAAAGTATAAGGCACAACTGAAAGGGTTCGCACGTCGTCGTTTATTTAAATCTAACTAATACCATCAATTATTATTATTATTGTCATTTTCTCACCCTATAACACACTTGTTACTTCTCACTAGAAACGGCCATGAATTGCCGTAAATCTTAGAGTTCGAAAATATGGTATCACGTCATAGTCATTTTGGGGGTATATCGGCTATGCTGAGTCGAATGGCGTTGACCGCGAGTCTCTAGCTCTTACGGTTCTTGAGTTAAAAGTTGTATAACAGACAGACGGACGGACGGACAGACGGACGGACAAAGCTGGTGTATAAGAGTTTTTTCGAACTCTAAAAACCAGGGCAGGCAAACATCAAAAAATTCAAAGCTCATTGTATTTTGGTAATTTACTATGAATACCTAAAAGTTTATTACGTCAATACTGTGCGTAAATGTACATTTGGCAGAACAACATAATTCAAACAAAATATATCAAAAGAGATAAATGCTGATGCAATGTTTATGTATAAGTACATCTGTCATTATTTGTGGGTTTCACCCTAAACTATAAACCATCGAACTTTTTATAACTATCGAATTCGATCGGTTGATCTTTGAGCCACCAGCAAATTTTAATATTTACCAAGTATTTTGATTTCTGGCGTTTCAGTGCTTTTGTAGTTGATTTTTGGAGTCACATTGTCAATCAGTTGGCTGACTATAGATTGTCTTTATATACATAATATATAGCGACACAAAAACCACCAACAAAATATAATCTCGCTTGGCTTTATGTATTGCATTATAGAATTTCATCCAATTAATTGTAGGCGAGGTTCAAATTTATCCCCGATGAATTTCAGCTTGTAAAATATATTCGCTGCCGAGTTTATAATAAATTGATTCGTACAAATCTAAACTTATAAATTCGAAGACTACGATTGGTCTCAAGATTTAATTATATGCCTTCTTATCAGCGTGGGAAGAAATTTGCTTAAATTCTAGAGAAAATATACGTAGTACCAGTATTTTCGGCAATTTTGTAATTTTTTTTATATAAAATAGTGAAATGTTTTTTAAAAACAGATAAAGTTTACGATGACATATTTAATCTAGGTCATCCTAAAGCGAAAATTAAAAATATTAATCGTGCCTTTTTATAATGATGGGCACGATATGTATGTCGTAAACATTTATTTGTTAAAGTATGTTTAAAACAGTGAATATTTTTAATTCAGCAAAATTTGCATGTAATTATTCGAGTTACGTAGAGTTAGCCATACATCTCGATTGTCAAGTATGTTCAAAGTTTATTCAACTCAATCGCTAGCGGGGTAATAGTTCCATAGAAATAATTAGTTTGATTTTATCCGTCCCTTTCTCAGGAACTAGAATCGTGACCGGTATGAATAATTTTACAAACGAGCGACTCTCTAGGGAGGAGACTGACCATCGTAGTTATGTAGAATACAATCTATTTTTAAAAGGAGTTTTATATAAACTTTCTTAATACTGACGAATAAAGTTATATGCATTCTCTTTTATATATAAATGAAGAAATTAAAATCTAATATACTGAGTATCTTTAAATTATTAAACAACGTCATAACTCTTTCCTGTCTTCTTTTCGTCAACAATACAATTATTCGACAACAGACACAAATATCAGGGAATACGTAATTAACAAGAAGAATATAGATAAAAAATAATGAGTAGGATATTTTATTGAAATTTATTAATTATTATTATAAATTAAACTACTTAATAAGAATTTTATTGAAATTTATTAATTATTATTATAAATTAAACTACTTAATAAGAATTTTATTGAAATTTATTAATGGTAATATAACGTGATGGAATTACTCTATTCACATTTTACGTTCGTCTCACTTCAAAATATAATCGTGGACCACCAAACGATTCCGGTCACGTGAGTTGTCGACGTCACGACGTTCCCCGCTCTTATACAATAAAATGTCTTATTTTCGCTAAATTATCGTAATCCTCTACATATTATGTATTTATAATCATAAATTATGAAAATCAAGTTCAGTATTTGTAATTAAAATAAACTACAAAAAATCTGTATAAAGCAGTAGGTATAATGCATAAATTTGTGTAAAATAAAAAGTTTATTATCAGCTATTCCGTTGAACAGTTTATTATAGCACTTACTCTACAGCATATGGCATTAATTACGAAGATGGTAATAACAATTGATTATTATTATGTAATCCAATTAGTACAACCCGATAGTACTAATTGATATACGATACGATCTTAGAATGCTAAAACAATAATACATACATACATAGATTCACGCCTGTTTCCCGTAGGGTAGGCAGAGACTACAGATTTCCATTTGCTACGATCCTGACACACTTCTTTAGCTTCATTCACTTTCATCACATTCCTCATACACGCCCGTCGGTTCAAGGTGCTCTTAACCTGGCCTTTGTCCAGAACGCCTCCGATCTGATCAAGAAACGTTCGCCTAGGTCTTCCGCTTGCGACTATTCCATTCACACTAGCCTTATAAACTTTCTTAGTCAGTCTTTCCTCGTCCATTTTTCTACATGCCCAAACCAGCTTAACATTACCTTAACATTACATAACAATAATAATCAAATCAATTTCCCCGGCGGCGTCTACTATTACAACCATAATATGTTAAAATGTATGCAATTTGCTTTACTTTAAGCAAACCAATTTATAATCGTTTCACTATCAAAATGTTATAGCTTCAAACTTTAGTGGTATTACATTCACTTGTACTTTTTTCCTGCCGCTGGCCGTGCCGCGCGCCGCTGTAGCGATTCGGTCGGAGAAAACCGCGCGCATTTTCGCTATGAGCGGCGTCTCGTGGCGTGCTTCAAACATTTTTATACATTTGATCTTACCGGTCGCCGCCCCGCGCTAAGCTGCCGCTCACAGGGGCAAGGTCGTGAACGGGCCGTTAAGGTCAAACCATCTTATTCATTCCATAAGGAATATTTATATACATACCTGTATAAAAATCTCATGTCACGGTGTTGTGATCGTACTCCTCCGAAACGGCTCGACCGATTTTTATGGTTCTTTTTATATATATTTGGTAGGTATGTAAATAGGTTGTAATTTCATATCACTTGGTGATTGTGGGTATCAACCTAACCTACATTTACCCGAGCGAAGCCGCGGGCAATTATTCCAAGTGCTGGAGTTGCATTTTAACAATTTATTTTGCTACCTGTATCTTTAGTCACGTGGCATAAGTTTACGCTTATGTTCACTGCTAATCATAAGTTTTAGCTAAATTGAGCCCGGACTCAATTTCTAAGTCGAAAAAAGTGTTAGTGCGCCTTCTGTAAGAATATTCTTCGTTACAGCACGGAGTACTTTACTAAAACATAACTGGCGAAAAGTGGAGGCTTTCAACTCCTACAACTCTACCTAACTTCACAAGAAAGTACAGGCACGAAGGTATCAGAAATGATAGCTATTTGATGACTTACACATTAAACGCTTTTATCCTGTATCGCACAGTTTTTTGGATATTCTCATAAACATTAGAAATGAAAATTCGCTTGAGAGCTCTTTGTGTCAACATAACAGTAAAATATTTAAGTAGATGTCACTGTTTATTTCATATTGCGCCATGAATATTTCAACGAATATTTAAATGTCAGCCATTTGAAATGTCGGCATATAATTATTACATCAGACATCTTAAGTGTTTGAATGTTCTTGATACTTTTGAATTACACATGACTCAGCATTTTTTTAACACGTTACATAATAGCTATATAGTCGTATTTAGATTGCACGGATGGCGTAGTGGTGTAAGCTGTTGCCTCACCATTACCACTGCGCTGAGTGTCGTGGGTTCGATCTCCACTCGGAACAACAATTTGGATAAAACACGAATCCTTGTTCGTTGGGTTACCGCATTTTTATTAATTTGATTAGTTCAGGATGATCGAATATCGACTATACCGGCGAGGATTCTAATCTATGTTGGCAAACTTCTATAAAATAATATAACTATTGAAATAATAATTGAAATGCGTGTAATACATTTTACACTTGTTCTGACGGACAAGTACCTCCTAAATGATATTACTTAATATAATATGATACGAGAATTAACGTGATTGTCCTAGGTACTTATATACCTTTTTTTTTTTTTTTTTTTTTTACGTGGGGGAATGCATGACGCATACCCCTCCGCGGGGGCGGGCGGAGGGGTTATGTCGGACTCGCCGGGGTAAAAGAAAGATGGTAAAGATGTTAAAGTACCTCCCGGAATACCGACTAAACCTACCACGGTGTTCCTCAACAAAACCACTATCGACGGGGCCGCGCGAATCACTTTCGCATGCGGTCGCGACCCCGCCGAGTTACGGCCCGCCGTATGAAACGGCAGGCCACTACACGAAAGACCTACCCTATAGGCACATCTAAAAACTCCCTACTGTCCCCCCTAGAGGGGAGACGGACTCGACACAGAGGCGCGCGTGGAAACACGCACGCCGCCTCTCGGACCTGGTGCTGAACGGATGGCGGGCAGGCCCACAAAGCCCGCCACCCCCAGGTCAATCCTCAGGGTGGCTGGAGGTCGTCTCGCGCCCTCCGGCGCCCGGCTCTGCGGTTGGGGAGAGGGTTCAAACGCTCCCTCTCCCGCTCCGCCGCCTCCTTGATGGAAATGACTTTCTCACAAAAGGAGGCGACGGCGTTCCACGACCTCTCACTCCGGACCATAGACTGAACTACGGCCGGGAGCGAGAGGGCAACCAATCCGACTGCCGCGATCAACTCACGGCGCTGCGATGCCCAGGCGGGGCAAACCGCCAAAGTGTGCAGCGCCGTGTCCTCAACAACGTCGCGGCAGTCGCCGCAGTGGTGACAACCGGGCGTCTCTTGCCGGCGTATACGACACAGGAACTGGCCAAAACAACCGTGGCCAGTCATTACCTGTGTCAGCCGGAAGGTGAGGGCGCCATGGCGCCTCTCCAGCCACTCCTCAAACACGGGACTTACCGCCACGATCGTGGCGTGCCCGGCACTGGGGTGCACAAGTCGTTCCTTCCAATTCGCCACTAGGACCTGGCGGAGCTCGGACCTCGCCGCCTCGAGAGCGGGAAGAGCCGGTCCTTCGCCCCGAGCTAGCGCCTCCCGGCGCCAACGATAGAGAGACGCCAGGAGCGCCGCTTCCAGGTCCCATGGCATCGATCCGGCGAGGAGGCTCGCAGCCTCGAACGAGATCGTGCGGTAACCTCGTATCAACCTGACGGCCATGGCGCGCTGTGGCGCACGAAGCGCCGAAATGTTACGGGCCGTCAGGTTGTCCGCCCAAACTGGGGCCCCATACAGGGCCATGGACCGCACGACCCCCTCGTAGAGCCTCCGGCAGGAGGCTTTTGGCCCCCCGAGGTTGGGCAGCAGGCGCGAGAGCGCTCCCGCAGCGCCCCGAAGAATGGGAGCCAAACGACGAAAGTGGGCTGTAAAGTCCCACCGGCTGTCGAGCAAAAGACCCAAATATTTCAGGGTCGACTCGACGCCGATGCGGACCCCTCCTACCATTATATGGGCCCCTGGAGGTGGCCGGTTCCGAGGACCGTGAAAACAAACGGCCTCGGATTTAGAAAGGGCCACCTCAAGGCCCAACCGCCGGATACGACCAACGACTTGTGCGACCCCAGCGGTCGCCAGTATAGCCGCCGCCCGGTGCGACTTACCCCTCGCCGTGACAAGTGTGTCGTCGGCGTAACAAATGACGCCGACGCCACGGAGGAGCGCACCTCGCAGCACCCAGTCGTAACCGATGTTCCACAGGAGCGGACCCAGAACCGATCCCTGTGGAACACCGCACGACATCTCTCGCCGACTCCAACCGTCGCGACCCGGGTAGACTACTACCCTCTCCGATAAGTATGCCCCGACTATGCGGCGGAGGTAGGTCGGCACTCGATGGAAAATGAGTGCCTCCCTGATACAACTCCAGGGCAAGGTGTTAAAGGCATTCGCGATGTCAAGAGACACCGCGAAGACGACCTCGCCCCGGGACACCGCATCCTCCGCCAGGCTCCTCACTTGCAGAACCGCATCAATTGTGGAGCGCCCGCGACGGAAACCATATTGGTTGTCAGCCAAATCCGGACCCACAGAAGAAAGACGCTGGACGAGGCGCTCCGCGATAACAAACTCAAACAGTTTAGCCACCTCGTCCAGCAACACAATGGGCCGGTAGGCGGACGGACTGTCCGCCGGGCGCCCTTCCTTCCTGATCAGGACCAGTTTCCCCACCTTCCACTGGCGCGGAAACTGGCCCTGCTGCAAACATTCACTGAGGAGCCCCTTAAGTCGGGGCGCGAGCTCCTCGAAGACCAGGGCCAATGCAAGACCTGGAATGCCGTCGGGCCCTGGGGCGGTGTTTTTCGAGCGAAGTCTCGACACCGCCGCTCGCAACTCTACTCGGGTCACTTCGGGAACCACGTCGTCGTCAAAGTCCGCGCTGGACGCCATGGAAGGCAGAACCATCGGCGGAGGAGTGTGCTCCGCCCGTGAGGGAAACAGAGCGGCCACCACCTCCTGTACCAATTGTGGCCGGAGACTCTGGGACAAGGGGGGCGCCCAGGGGCGAAGCTTGCCCCTTACCATAAGGTATGGACGCCCCCAGGGATTACGGTCCAGAGTCCCCAGCAGCTCTTGGCGGGCCTGATCTTTGGCCCGCTTTATGGCTATCTTAAGGGCCTTCTTGGCCGCTCTGTAGACCTCGTACAGTTCCGCCTCCCTGACGTTGAAATCGGGAGGGCGGCGACGCCTCCTGCGAAGCCGGATGTACCGGCGCCGGGCCACCACGCAAGAATGGCGTAGATGACCAATGTGGTCCGACCACCAGTACACCCGACGCCTACTTGGAAAATTTCCAGGCACTCTAGGCATCGCCGCATCACACACTTGTGTTATGGCCTCCCGGAACCACTCGGCCTCCATCTCGATAAGGTACTTATATACCTGTTTGAACGTTACAAAACCGTACGGAAATATCTAGCGTGAACGCGTTTTTCATCATCATACAATCATACAATTCAAAAGTATATATTTAGTAATTTAATTACATAAGTTCAGTCAAGTCTATATCATAAGACGGCTTTAAGTCTATACTCTTAATGTTTGAATTAAGTTTAGAGGTTTCTAGTCTCAATGTTTAAACTAAAAATCTAGATCTAGTTCTAAATCTTACAATAAAGGTGATCACATAATCCAGGTTTCTTGCTGATGTTAATTTCGCAATAATATTTGACTCCGCTCCCAGTACGCTCTCTCGCAGATTACACTCGTTAACCCGATTCAGCAATTTCTATATTATGCTAAACTAGATGTGCCCGCGGTTTCACCCGCGTTTATGATTACTGCGCCGCCCCCGTGGTACGTGATCTTATTATATAGCCTATAGCCTTCCTCGATAGATGAACTATCCAACACTAAAATAATTTTTTTAATTTTAATTCGGACCTGTAGTTCCGGAGATTAGCGCGTTCAAACAAACAAACGAACAAACAATCTCTTCAGCTTTATAATATTAGTATAGATGTTAATTATTTCCAGAGTCCTATTATACTAGTAATGTCTTTAGTTTTGCATCTTGTGTTTTCTTTTCTCTTTATAAAAGCTGGTTGTATTTTTTGCTGAATATTGCAACAGGTAAATGTATATGTAAATTCACATTATTAAGTATAACTTTGACATTCACAAGTGTTACTTTGTGACCTACATGATTAAACATATTTTTGATTCAGTACTATTTAACTGTTCCTTAATTATTCCTGTTTTCGATCAGTGGATACGAAACGGGGCACTATGAAAAAATACTTAAAAAATGTTCAACAAAAACCGTGTCAATGACCTTAAAATCAGTATATATGACCTTGACCTCAATGTTAGTGACCTCAGTGTTCGTGTCCTTGACCTCGGCGTCTGTGATCTTGACACCTAAGTCAGTGACCTTGACACATAGCCAGTGACTTTGACCTCTAGGTTTCACCCAAGGTCAGCTAACTTGATAGTAAAGTCAGTAAGCTTGATCTACATTTTTGTGACATTGACCTCAAGTTTAGCGACTTTGACCTCTAGGTCAGTGATCTTAACCTCAAAAAAACTTTGGAATAAACATATCGTCTCTAGTAATGTGACGACCACCCACACCTATGTATTTGTGGGTGGTCGTCGTACTAAAAACGCCGATTATCTCACAAACCACCCATCCTAGACAAAAAGTGACAAGCTGACTTTCGGCTTATTTTTAGTCGTCTTATACGATAAAATTAAAATAGCAATGACTTCATGAAATAAAATTTTTCAAAAAAAATTGTCCTGCGAGTCGCCCACGTAGTTCAAAAGGACTTAAAAATATTTGCAATTTAATTGTTGGGTATTTTATCGTGAGAAACAACCATCTTTATCTCTTATAAATTTTT
This sequence comes from Catocala fraxini, assembly GCA_930367265.1. Classification (NCBI taxonomy): domain Eukaryota; kingdom Metazoa; phylum Arthropoda; class Insecta; order Lepidoptera; family Erebidae; genus Catocala; species Catocala fraxini. The sequence goes on along the minus strand of OV884040.1, from coordinate 16,225,660 downwards.
TACTATCTCTTATAGTTTCACAGCAAAAGCGATTCAAAATTTTATCGTCGTATTAAAAACGCCGATTTGCTCACAAACCACTCATCCTAGACAAACCGTTTCAAGATGACTTTTGGTTTATTTTTAGTCTTTTATTAGGATAGAATAAAAAAACACAACGAATTAAGATCATTTTAATTTTTGCGATAAATTTTCTTTTCTTGTTCCTTAGTGCCCCGTTTCGTACACTCCAACCCTGTTTTCTACTACAAAATATGCCTTTGCTTCACCAAAGATATTAATTGTGCACTTAATATTTCATAACCAACACCTATTTAATAATTGTTGCAAATCTGTAATAAAAGTTCTTTCTAATAAAGAAGCACTTCCTATTTTAGTTTTACTTCAATCAATGTACACAAAAAAATATTTTAATCAAATACTGATAATCAAATCCCAATTAACTTTTATTTAACTAATGTAACTAGGTTAAAATAATATTACGTACTAAAGAAAATAACCAACTACTAACCTATCCAAGTCGGATTGCTCTGAATCGGGGTGTTAACCATAATGATGGTATTAGTATAAAAAAATCTGTATAATAAAATATTTTCTAGAACGATCGGAATATTTGGTGTACAAATAATATTTTTATTGAAAGAATAACATAGTTATTGCGCTTTTAGGATATTTGCTAAGCAGTAGTATAAAAGAGTTTTATTTAGCTGGTAGTTTTAGATTTGTTGGTGTAACATATTTGGTTGGTAAAATTGTTAAATGGTTTCACGGTAGTATTTTATCGTAACGCAATTAAGTGTATCTTAAGATTTTTGATGCACAGTTAAAAATATCCCTTTTGATTTCGATTTTGACTTAAGAGGTCGATATTGAGGTCGGTTTTCTGTTATTAATTTTCTCAGGCTAATAGCACGTTTGATTAATTATCATACAATATTATTGTAGCCTCGAAACTTGCCACACGCAGAGTGTCGTGGGTTTGCACATGTTTGGTTTCCACACGAGTCATTCTGTATGATTCACAAATAGTTGTCTGAGTCGAAATGTTCTATATGTCCAACGTTTGAATGATTGTGAAGTCCCTCTTAACACTGGATTTAATCATAGGTCGGCGTATGTGTGTAAATTAAATAATAAACTATATTATTTAAATACATACCTCTATTATGGTACTGCAACGCTCGGTAGCGGAGCAATGGTGAATGCGACTGTTGGTTAATGCTGCATACGACCCCGGATTCAATTCCTAGATCGTGTTTAAAAACTTAGTCATTATTTTATGCCTGTTGAAAGCATTATCCAACCACAAATATCGTATAAAATATACATTAACTAAATGATGTCATTGTACGAAAACAAATATATACAAAAGTCGCCATCATTTATCTTAGATGTTGTATTGCAATGGATATAACAGAACTCGATTAATAATAATCTATCTACTATAAGGCAAGATTATAGTTGAAAAAAGACGTTCACGAAACTAAGAACCCAGTAAATAAAGAAGAACTAGAAGCGAAGCCCGCAATATCGCAACAGAAGCTCAAGTCGCAAGTATACCTACTTCAAAGAGAAAAATTATACCTTCAATTGAGCGAACACATACATTTGTCTTCGAAAGAAAATGAAACATCTTATATATTTTTAGTTATTGAGACTAAAACTGATTTAGTGGCACAGTAGATAAATGCGACTGCTGTGCATGAGATCTCAGGTTCAATTCCTAGATCTAACGAAGTGTTATTTTGCCAAAATATTCTATGTCGGCCTCGATGGCGTAGTGGTTAGTGTAACCGACTGCCACGCCTGAAGTCGCGAATTCGATTCCTACACAGGTCAAACATTTGTGTGCATGAACATATAAGTAAGAACGTATATGTATTTATAAAAAAAGTATATATGTATGTTTATCCATTGTCTAGTACCCATAGTACAAGCTCTGCTTAGTTTGGGCTAGATGGTGTTGTGTGAATGTGATAGAATATATTAGAATATTATTCTTAGCAGCTCGGAACAAACTAAGCCTAATGGACGAAACTCGTCTTCGCTCGTCCTCTGTTATATGCCATCTAAAACTATAGCTGCCGAAATATAGATATAATACAAATCAGTCTTCTTCAGGTACGCCAGTAATATATAAGTCAATGTCTTCAGGTTATTGGCGTGAGATAAAGTATATATTTCAAATAAATAAATGTTAATGGGAATGTTTCATTGATGCAGTTCTAACGAGAAACGAATCGGTATAATTGAAGACAACTGGACACCTGTAATTATACCCTGAAGGTATACTCTGTTACTGGATAGTACAGAGGCCCTCTCTTATAACCATAAATGTGGTGGAGAATGAATGTTATAATACATTTTGGTAGATATGTTATAATGGCGGGTGATCAAGTACTAAAGTACTTGGTTTAAAATGGTGCTGGTAATACAAAATATTAAAATTAAATCATCTTTAGTATATAACCAATCGGAAACGAAATTTAGTAGACGCCGATGTGATGATGCCGAACTCATCGAATTTGACGTCAACGCAGCTTTAATACAATTAAATCTTATTCTGTGGGTACCTGGAGATGTTCTAGGAAACAGGCAACATCCTAAATAACTACGTATCTTTTTTTATATTTGGCATGCCATTTACGCATATCTCTACGCGTGAAAAGGTGAGTGAAGAGGGTATAACGAGTTTACCCGGAGGAAGCCCCGGTTTCTACCGTGTAAACCGACTTCGCTGTGCCACCTCATTGCCTTGAATGGTGGGTAGATCACTGGAACTGGAACTACTAAAGCGATAATTAGGAAAAACTTAAAGTTTACCACATAAAGTACCTTCAAACTGGGTAGGTACCTTAGGCCCTCAGCTTATTTCGTGGTTAAGCGCAGATAATTTGTTATCTGTCTGTCAGTCTAATGCAGCTAAAGGTACGAATAATAGCGAGTTTTGCACTTTATGCCGCAGTATAATGTGAAATTTTAGGTAGCATTTGAACCCATCCCACACTGAGAAAAGGCTCGTGCCCAGCAGTGGGACAGTTTAATACAGAGCAGATTTTTTTTCCTTAGCCTTTTGTTATGTCCTCCTGCTGGGCAAAAGCCTCTCCCTTGGACTTCCAAACCACTCTGACATTCTCTGCCAGTCTCTTTCAGAGACGTCTAAGTCATCTCACCATCTCTGTTTTGGTTAATTATTATTATCTATATTATGAAATGTTTCCATAATTAATATCATGCCGTCAGTCTACTCCACATATAATAACTTCACGATTAATTGGTTTCATTCTACTATCTCGTCATGTTGACGTCAAGTGCCACCGTTAACTAACGTTCGTTACCGAACATACACTGCTATTGCTGGATACTGGTAATACTTATCAATATTATTTGTAAGTAGCTTTTAATTCACGTGAAGATCGACTCTGGTTTTATTTGAATACTAGATTTTGTGTAAATAAGGTTAACACTAAGGTTAGGTTAATACTTTTTCTGGATGAAAGGTGGTCTGTCCTTTTCTGTTCCTCTAACAACGTATATACGAAATTTCATGATTATCGGTCGTAGTTAAACCGTGAAAGCGTAACAAACAAATAATCAAACAAACAAACTCACATTCGCATGTATAATATTAGTAAAGTAATATTAGTAAGGATATTATTGACTGCACACTGCCGTACAAGTTTACTAAATAAGAATTATAAACATGGAAAATTACAATACATCAAGTGGGGCTTGAACCTACGACCTCTATAAACTGTGACGCCGTTTTGCTAACTAAGCTATTCATCGTCCTGCGCAAGGGATTGAAATTTGCTTCTACGTTTTGCATCTAGGGTGATATTATTCGTCATCTATAGTATAGTCAGAGAACTATGCGATCAGCTGCTTTATGGATGGTCTTTTACCAAGTTTATAATTTACAATTTCCCTTAGCATGGGCAATGCTCATAACCATTAACAAATCAATTTACCAACTTTATACGGATTGTAAGGAGCAGCGATTGGCCAGATTGGAAGTTGATGAGTTGTTAATGAGGGTATGAAATAAGTTATAGTAGAGCTGATATAATAGTATTACAGTTCAAAAGTTGTATTTTTGTTAATTTAACCTAATAAAAGTGTGTATAAAGTAGCTTAATTTTAATGTATTTGACATATATTTGCGTAAACGTAAGACAGTAGAAGGTTTAGGACGTCTAATAAAAATTGTTTCTGATGACATAGGACTATTATCCGTGTGCCAGAGCTTTGGAATATTCATGAAACCTTTTGTAAACGTGAGGGTCCAGATGGTTAGACTTTAAATATTGTATAAGCCTAAGACCTTTTGCAAAAGTCGTTAATGGAAATTGAGAACAGTTCGCCAATGAACATAGATTTGCTTCGAATGTAAAAGAAAGACTTAAAGACCTAATCCAAGATTTTGGTTATAAGGCATCTTGTAAGCCAGAGCTACGTGCGCATTTTTTATCGTAGTGATAGTATTCAATAAAAAAAAAGCTTGCGAAATGCAATATACTACAATGTACAAGAAATACGCTTATGACATAGTGGGACCACCATTTTGTTTAGCTTTTTTATCAAGATATTTTATTTAGTTTAGTAAGTTACATTTTTGCAGATTTTATCGCAGTTTATTAAACTTATTCAAATTTTTGGATATTATTTAAATGTTATCAATATTTGCAATTTCCTCAACTTAAATAAACTCCAATAAAATCTGTAAAAATTCGTTAATTTATAATTAACGAATTGAATTATACGAACTTAAAATTATAGAGGTTTAATTCCAAAAGATTTGTGGTTATTTGTGTTATAATTACTACTATGATCTCAAATAACAGTCTAGGATAAAAATCAATCAAGATTGTTTGGATAAAGCTTGTAAGATCTTGTAAAAGTTAATATTTGTTCAGCAGATTGCACAGTCGCGGATATCCGGCCGAACTTTATACAACTGAGTGAGTTGATTGAAACTAATTTTCTATGTAGAGTCCCGTTTCTAAAACTCCTTATGTAGGTATAGAGGCAGATTATAGGTATATGAGATTAATTATGAGGTTAAACTATTGCAATTTTGTGAGTAATGAGTTTAATATTTGTATCGTTTAATTTACGCTACCTTCGATTATGTATGGCAATTGTGCCACACAACAACGTTAAATGGTGAGTTATCAATGAATTTCTTTTGAGAGTAAATTACGCGTTTCTTTTACTTCTCCAGGCGCGACACCTGAATTTTACTATCTTCAAATAATAGGCAACGACGGGCCCTTTTTTGAAAACTATACCAAACACTAATGTGTCCAAAGTAAAAAATCTCTTTTTTGGTTGCAGGGGACGTTAACGTACAGGGTACTGACAGAGAGCACAAGGGATCTCAAAATTGCGAAAGACGACTCAACAGTCCTGTGGGGAGTATACAGCTAGCAAATGGATACTTTATGCTACAGTACACTACTGATGAGCACTACAAATATTAGAACTACTTAAAATCTTGAAAGCCGTGAGGCTGCGTTTTGGTTTACGTCAGATTACGAGGACTCCGGTTTTACTTCTAGGTCGAGCAGTGTTATTAAGAACTGCTGATAGGAAATTTTCAGTAGCCGGACGAGTCGTTATGTAGAAGCTTAAACCTAATCATAGGTGGCGAAGTACTCATAATAATGGGTGCACTTGCACCGTGTACTACATTTAACCTCGTCGGCGTAGGCGTATGTAACTATGTACAGCTGATGTAATGCATGTGTTCTCTACCTACTTCTACGGCTAAATACAGGGTGTCTCTGTACCTATATGACGATTATAAAAATGAGATAGAAAAGAAAAGAAGAAAGAAAGAAATATAATTTTTTTGGCACACAAAAGGGCACACTCGAAGCAAAAATAAATATAAAATAAAAATAAATAAAAAACAGAACAATAATAAAACTAGAAAGGTATAACAAATACTAAAACTATGATTTATTATGGTTTATGAGATACATGAGACCTTATCAGTAGTAACAGAGGAAATTATAAGAATTTGAAATCTTTATAATTATATTCGTAACACGTTCTATACCTTTCTACATCTGGCAGCATGAGCGATGATCACACACAAATACGCTCGGATAACTCGGATCTCTTAATCTGTCATAAGCCGCTTTAATATTTCAAATACACAGGTGGCTCAGACAGTATTAAGATCTTATCGCTTACAAAGGCAAGTGTATGAGAGTCTACTCGTTTCACTATTCATATTTAGTAATCTCGTTTATAATAATACAATTAATCTGCTTTCATGGCAGACATAATTAAAAAACTATTGTGTCTTGCCGCTGGTGGGCCGCTGCAGCTCAAGACCCTAATGAAGGGACTGCATGAAAATACTTTAATGACTATTTGTTAAAGTGGTTGTCACGTCACTGCTAGTGCGCCCTATGCTGTGACTTCGATCCACACATGAACCGTTAAATTGTATGATCCACAAGTAGTTGTTCCGACTCCTTGTGTGATTTTTGTGTCTGTTGTTTCAATGATTGTAAACTCCCTCATGACACAAAGTACAAGATTCATCGCATCGTCTTTATTTTTGTTGTTTTAAAATAATTAAACTAAATTACTTTTTTAAAGTAATCACGAGTCAGAGCTATTCAGATCTTACGTATTGTTTAAACAACTTAAACTCATGGCCATTTTAAAAAAGTGATTCATCCTATGCCTCTTGCGTCGACAAATACATATATATAAAACTCTTCCGTTACTGAGTGACTGACAGACAACGCACAGCCAAAACTACTGAACGCAAGAAGCTGAAATTTGGCATGTATGTTCCTTGGAGAGTGTAGGGGAGCACTAAGAGAGGATATTTGGAAATTCCATCCTGAAGGGGGTGAAAGGGGTGAAACCCGACATTCATACGGAACGGGACTTACGCGGGTGAAACCGCGGGAAAACTACTAGTATTGTATAAGGCAAATGTGTATAAAATAGCTGTATTATTCGTCTACCCCTTACGAAAACTTGGTGTGGGTATCTAGGTATTTTGCTAGATTTTGCCCGCGGCTTCGTTCGCTCGGTAACAGTACGTTTTTCTGGTACCCTATGTTCTTTTTTGTAGCCGTAACAAAGGAAATGCGAAATTTCATGATGATACTACCAGTATACTGCCAGTAGTAGTAGTGTTAAGATGTAAAAGCGTAACAAAAAATTTTATACTTAAGACCACGTAGTTTGCACACTTATTTTGCACACTTAGTTTTTTCTTTTCTTTCTTTTCTTTCTTTTTTCTTTTTGCAAATATATGATTTGAATATAAATTATTCGCATTGATAACATTAGTAAAGATATAAGCTTATGCTTACATCTTTACTAATGCCAGTTTTGAAATTCCACACCCATTCTCTTGGGAAATAGAGTTCCATAATAAAGAGCAGATTATAATTTTTGTTAGAAAACGTGCTACTAGTCTGTCGCTTACATCCTCATTTCTTTATTTTGCCAAATGACTTGGCAAAGTTTAATCCACATATCAGCAACGTTATTTTTTAAATTAAATCACGTAAGTCTAGCGGCTAATGATAGCGGCTAATGATATATAATGAAAATATATGGATAAATATGGATCACGAGAATGCGGGCTTTGATTCACAGTTAGAGCTAAGAAAAAGTATAGAAAATATTCGTCAAAAATTCTTAGTAGCAGACAGCATTCCGTACGGCACGGCAATAAAACTTCATATTTTATTTTAATTACAACATTTATTAATCCAGTTTATAACGCAATTATCAGGTGCTCCATGCAATGTAAGCGGCAGATGCGTCTCTCTCATCGTGGATTCATCACGTTCACACACGTATGTATGTATATTGAACACAGTATTGAAAAATACTGGCGCGTAAATATTCCGTTTGAAGCTAAATTAAATATTTACTATGAGAATAGGCCAGTGCGTTTGATGTTGCCATACGGGTGAATTTCTTTTTAAACTAGATTTTGCTCACGGCTTTGCTCGGGTTAATAATAATTTTGCCAATAAAGGTACCCTATGTTTTTTGCCAATAAAAGTACCCTTGACAAAGCATCGGTCGACTGGTTAAGACGTGAAAGCGTAACTGAGAAACAAACTCACATTCACATTTATAATATTAAAGTTAAGATTTTATTGTAGCGTATTTGGGTAATAAATAGTAATCTTGTTAATTCCTCCAGCTAAGCTGCTAGTGCTTGTGTTGGATGTGTGGCCACGCCGGTAGTGAAGGTGCCACAAGGTGGATGAAGCATTTCGACTCAAGCTTCAAGTCTTACTTAAATCTAAGTATAGAATCCGCAACCTTCTGCTTAGGTATGCATACCTAAACTTGTGGCAAAGGACCAACATAACAGAATAATGTACATAAATAATATTTAAACAACAAACTATACGTGTTTCTTTGAAACACCTAAAAATAACCGAAAAGCTGAAGTCTTCAGAGCAAAATATTCAATGTTATAGTTATATAGTTATAGTTTAATATTAATATTACTGCAAATTTGGTACAACTGAAATCCTGTATTCTATTTAAGACATTTTTTTTTTAATTTGAAGACTCTTTTTTTAAGTAGTGTGTATTATGTTAGTAAGTCCTGTTTGCAGAAGAGGGAACCCTTGAACCCTCTCCCAAACCGCAGAACCAAGCGCCGGAGGGTGCGAGATGACCTCCAGCCACCCTGAGGTTTTACCTGGGGGTGGTGGGCTTCATGGGCCTGCTCGCCACCCGATCAGCACCAGGTGCGAGAGGCGGCGTGCATGTTCCCACGCGCGCCTCTGTGTCGTTTTGTATTCGTCCTCCCACAAGGTGACAGTAGAGGGACTCTTTTTATAGTGTAGTTGCTTGCCGTTACATACGGCGGGCCGGAACCTCGGCGGGGTCGCGATTCGATGGGAAAGTGATTCGCGCGGCCCGCCGACTCTGGTTATGTCGAGGAACACCGTGGTAGGTTTAGTCAGTATTATCGGGATATCTTTTTCTCGGTGAGTCTGACATAACCTCTCCTTCACCGCACAGAGAGGTGTACGTCAATGCATTCACCCACGTAAAAAAAAAACAAGTCCAGCTTGGGTGATACAGCGCCGTGAACTAATTGAGGTTGTAGGAGAAAACTTCTCTCTGCTGGCCGTGATCAAAGCCATGGTCGACAGCGAGAGGAAGTAGGCAGCGGTCGCATCCTTCTGCAAGGAAATCATCTCGCAGAAGGAGGTGGCGGAGCGGATCCGTGAGGAAAGGATCCTTGCGGATCCGAGCCGTCGCCTGCGAACCGGGTGGCACAGGCGCGCGTTCGCGCGCCACATGCTGCCATAATGAAGCCGTAGGCGGGAGAATGAGGATATCCTACCCGCCAGCCATTGAGTCAGCCCGATGCCCTCTGTAGTGCCGGGGCATCACCCAGGCGTCGTAGTCTGCTGGTTAGTCGCTAATGTAGTCTCGTTTCCAGCTACCCATCCGCACACTGCAGCAGGTGCGTTTCCTCACTTAAAAAAAAAGGTTATCTTAGTAAAAGTAATTACTTTTTAAATAAAATATAGCCTGTATAACTCGGTGATAATATTGCTTTCTAATGCGTCTAACTATTGAAATATAAATGAAGATTTATTTGTTTATTGGTTGATGTGAAGTGATTTTAATATGATAATTTCTAGACTAATGATCTTAAGAGAAAACTAATAGTCTTAAGACACAATAGTCCATAGTCAAATAAGTCCGAAAAGTCAAATATAAAACCCAACCAAAATAGTAGTCTTAATCGTTATTTAAGCCGTTAGAATAGTCATGTAAATAGTCAGTTCAACTCAAACCATAGACTAAGATTTCCAAGTCATATATATATTGACAAAATCTTGTTCTTAGATCTAAACGTAAACGTTAAGCTACATATTAACCTAAGACTAACTTAGTACTTAGCTTGTTTTACTTCATAAGCGCTGTGTTGATATTTCATTGATGTTCTCAATTCGCTTAATGTAGTTGCAGTTTCCTCAATTTTTGTTTTTATTGTTTTGATTTCTAATATGTGGTTTTCCAGTCTGATTATTCGCGAGTTTTGCTAAGACATCATATTGTGGATCATCTCTATAATTTCGCTCCGAAAGTCCGAATTGTCGATCAGATCTTCATTAGACGGACAACGCCGTTTAGACCGCTGAGTAATGTTTGCAGCACTGTTTGAGCACACTTCTTCTGCACATAGTTTCTGTAAGTCCGATTTGGATCGAGATGGTGTATATTGATTTGGCGGTATTCTAGCTAGTTTAGACATCCCTTACAACTTAGTTGATGAAGAATCAACTAAAAAGTAAAAAATAAATTATAAATAAAATGTAGTGCTACGCTTTAAATCCACAAAAAGTGATATTCCGATTCGGACTCCAACCTCAACCACGTCGAAGCTTGTTGTGGGTAGTGCAGCGCTTTAGCCAGTGGGCTATACACACCACACTGTCTATTATTAAAATTGTCGACCTTATGCTTGTTGCAAAAAGTAGGTACAGTTGCACTTGCTCCGCTCACCGGTGTCAAGGTCATGTGCGTAAGGAGAGTAGCCGTTATAGACAACAACTTTAACGACTTCTTTTACTTTGGATAATAAAATGTTAAATGTTCACTGTTTCACTTACTTTGTTGATTGTTCAGTGGTTGGAATCGGTCAGTGATGATGTTATTACACTTTTTAGCACAAAATTGTTGAGGATAATTTATTATTTAGGTTTGAAATGATTTTATAATACGGAGAACACAGACACACGTACTTTCGCTAGCGCGCAGAGCGGAGGAGAGGGGTGGAGGGATTTAGAAATGCCGAAGTTGACTCCAAAACAAGGCTTATCTTAACTGATAAAACTGCTAACATAATAAAAGGTTTTGTATTCAGCAAAACGTACATATTAATACTCATACTATAAAGAAGAAATATTTGTATTTTGTTTGTAATTAATACAATCAAGAACTAGTGAATCAATTTTAATAATTGGATCACCGTTAGAAAGCTGCTTTATCCAAAGGTAACATAGACTATATCACATCACACTACGAGTCATAGAAGCAAAGTGTATGAGAAAGTATATGAGAGCCATAGAAATGTTGGTGAAACCGTGGGACAGCAAGTAATTTTAAAAAAAGACTCAATATCCTCAATACTCTAAAATTGTCAGTCGTAATATAATATCTAGGTGGCGTATCAGTACTGAATAAGATTGCTGTGCATGCAAGGTCTTGGATTCTTTCGGATTTTCAAAATATATACTGTGAATCGTGCATCAGTTCAGATTCGGCAAATCAATGGCAACTACGAAAACAGCAATTTATTTAAGGATGTTTTAGAACATTAGTACGTTTTATTACTGTCGGATCATATTGACACTCAAACGTTGAAATATAGTGATGTTACGATTATTTTATCGACTGAAAGAAAGAGTTATACAAGTACGCTATAGTGGATATATTATGTAAGATAATTTAAATGGCTTTATTTACGTAGTCGATAAAATAGAATTACCTGTTCATCTGTTTGCTTATAACTCTAAAAAGGTAGTTTAATTTCGATTTCGAAGAAAAATTACGTTAGCAGGCCGGGTTTTAATACATGTTAAGGTACGATATTATAATCACGGTACTAGAAAACCATTAGTTAGAAATAATAATTATTTTCTTAGTATATAGATTCAAACTTATTCTTTAAGGGTTAGGCAGCTGTTTATTACAACTATATTTCACTAATTTTGTACTGTAAAAAATTTTAATAAGGGGTAAGCTCATTGCTATTTAGCTGTAATTCCAGATGAAAATTCTAATAACACTTGTTGATCCCGGGACTGCGATCTGCTGATTTTACAGTTTTTAAGTACCAGCGGGTAACCTAAAAAAAAATTCAGTTACAATAAACGGCAACTTAAGGCGCATAAAGGATTTGCTTTCTGTGCATGGGATCTCAGGTTTGATTTCTGGGTCGGGCAAAGCCCTATTCGGTCTTCTTTTAAAACTTTATCTTTAGCAGCACCGAGTCTTGAACTGTGTCCCGGTAGACCGCAAAAGGATTAAGAGGGACTTAAACGCATAGATAGCGAAATGAGTATGGTATCCTTGTGCCTGCCCCTTTGGGGATATAGGCGCGCCACTATCACCCTGTTTCTGGAAGGCGAGTCTGCGAGATGTCCTAATAAATATCATGTAATAAGTAAATTAATTATTTATTGCTAATTTAGTCAACCAATGACATCAATTTTGTTCTGTCTTTCATAGACTGTGGTTGTTGTGGCTAAGTTAATTCTGTCACATTTTCTGTTGTGAAAAGTTCTATCATTCTTTATAGTTTTTGTGTTACGAGTTTGTAACAGAGATCGAAAGGATGGGTCAGATCACTGCTTGCACTGGTTTAGCGCTACCTGGTATTTACACCGCGTGTGTGCATAAAATATTGGGTTCGGAAAGTGTTATTGGATTATTCTGTTAGGCAATTCTCTGAAACAACGAGTCTGGAACTGTTCCCGGCAGACGAAAATAGACTCGCACTCTTTTTGATTCTCAATGATATGGTAATTCAATAAATAAATAAAGCGTCTAGCAGATAACAATAGATATGTTCTCTATTTGAGACTTTAAAACTAGGCTAACAAATTATGGTTATAAAAAACCTTGCCCACCCTTTGGATAGATAGATACAGGCGTGAATATAATGTACTCGTATTTATAAAACATATTTTACCAGTTCAAACTGTGTTATTGGCTGAACCTCTAAAAGCATAACACACGGACGGACTCGCTTTTCAACTAGTTATACATAGCGAATAGACGCAGGTAAAAAAAAATCGTATGCGGTACAAATATGAGGAGAGCAACAGACGGAACCAATCTATTTTAGAAGTAAATAATATCTGTATTGCAGTTAGCATTACAAACGAAAAAATAGAGACAGAAGGTAGAATTGATTGCTTGTTTTTTTTACAAGCAAGCAATAGTTGTATGCTCTTTGCTTGCCATCAGTCAAGTAATGAGTAACTTTGTAAAAGTGCTTGAATGTTTAATACTCAATCAAGCGTTAACCACGTTTATTTTTCCTAAAAAAGTACAATCCCACACTAGGAATTAATCCGTTATCACAGGGAACTTTACAAATATTTAAACAACGAACATAAATAAAACATGTTTAGTCCTGTGTGGGATTTGAGCCCACAACACATAGCGTACTGGCACTGTAGGGGTGTCCACTTAAACTACTACGCTATCCGTGTAGTCTAATTTAAATGAAACTTGATACACAGATACTCTTAGCAGAAATAAGTAGAAGTATAAAAATGAAAATATTTATTAAATACTAACTTTTCACTTGCACAAAATCTCTTATTACCAAAAACATAATTACAGGTTTTAGGATACGTCTATCTTTAATTACTGTAATCCTAACTAATATAATAAATGCAAACGAGTTTGTGTTTGTTTGTTACGCTTTCACGCCTTAACTACTCGACCGATTATCATGAAATTTCGCATACACTTTGTAAGGAGTACAAAAAATAACATAAAATGCGTTTCATCCAGAAATAATGTACTGTTCCTGATTAATAGCTAGTAATAAAGAATTGTTCTGCTGTTTTTGTCGCCGAACATCTTACTCCTAGCAACAAGTTTCTACATGCCGCTACTCGTCTGAAAGCAAAGCAGCTGAAATACCAGTTTGTATGGGTTCGCAATGGTCGTATTTACGTACGGAAAGATGAGAAATCTCAAGCATTATTCATACGCAACTCAGACAGTTTAAATTTTATCACATAATTACCTTTTTATTAGTTATAGTTTTAGTATATTCTTTCCGCTACTTAACAATGTATTAGTTTCGAAATATTAAAATTCGATCATCTAAATATTTATTATCAGAATACTCGTGGTATCCGAACAAAAACAAATAGCGTCTATGATAACATTTTGCTTAATAACTATGATGTAATTGTGTTCACTGAAACTTGGTTGAATTCCAACATAGTCAATAATGAATTTATTGATTCGAGATACGTAGTATACCGCAGAGACCGCACTTATGATACGTCTGGTAAAAGAGATGGAGGAGGCGTATTAGTAGCAGTGTCCAAAAATATTCCGTCTTCCAGAATACACCGCTGGGAAAGTGAATGTGAGGACCTATGGTTAACTCTCCAAATTAATTCGTACGGTGGAATAATGAAATTAGCATTGTGTGTCGTGTACTTACCTCCGCCTCTTCGGCCAGACACATTAAACAAATTTTTCAGTAATGCAAATGACGCAATGTGTTCAATTGACGATGTTATGATACTTGGCGATTTTAACTTACCGTTTATTCATTGGTCTAAAGATAACGACTTAAACTACACAAATCCATCTAATTACTTCAATACTGTGGGTTACTCAGTTATCGATTTCATGTCTGCCAACAATCTTTATCAGTTTAATCACGTTACCAATAATGACAATAGAATATTAGACTTAATAATTAGTAATTTAACAAATGTTGTAGTTAATGAGACTCATGATTTGTTGAGTAAGCTAGACGAGAAACATCCTGCATTAGTAATAGACATACCATATTCCAAACGCCATGACTATCTTAAAACAACAACTGATAAGCAATACAATTATTTCAAAGCTGATTACCACAAAATTGCGACGATTTAATAAGTGTTGATTGGATTGATAAATTTTCTACGTGTACCGATGTGAATCAAATGGTTTCAGTGTTGTATGAGTTACTTCGTGTTGTGACCGAAAAGTATGTTCCTAAGCGTACATTATCCAAATCCAAATTCCCATCGTGGTTCAGTTACGCATTAATTAAAAGACTCGCTGAAAAGAACAAACTGAGGATGAGGTATCGCAAATACAAGAATCCTAGAGATTTGTTATCATACGAAGCGGTTCGTAGTCATTGTCATAAATTGTATCAGGACTGTTACGTGAAATATAAGAATATTATCGAAACCGAAATCGTAAAAGACTCTAAAGCATTTTGGAGATATATAAAAAACAAGAAGAGAAATGAGTCGACTATCCCCGCTACCATGAACAGGGACCACGTAACTGCTAATACTGGAGGCGAAATTGCTAATCTGTTCGCGAGCCAATTCGCTTCTGTGTACACCAATCCTCTTCGCCCACCTGACGACTCAGTTTCTTCTGATTATATTTCTCCTCATGATTTCTGTATAAGTAAACTTGAGTTTTCTGAACGTGAAGTTAGCAATAGAATAAAGCAACTTAATATTACTAAAGGTGCTGGTCCTGACAACATACCCACCGTATTTATTAAGCGTTGTGGTTCTGCATTAGCGCTTCCTTTATCATTGATCTTTAACCGATCCTTATCAGATGACTTTTTTCCTGATGAATGGAAAAAGGCGAGAATTTTGCCCCTCTACAAAAAAGGCGACCACAGCAATACAAAAAACTATCGGCCTATCGCTATTTTATCGTGTCTTTCGAAACTTTTCGAATCTCTTGTCTGCCCTGCAATAACAAAACATGTAGACAATGCTCTTACCTGTAAACAACATGGTTTTCGATCTAATCATTCCACAGTTACAAATCTTCATCTGTTTCTATCTGATTTATCAAGTGAGCTGGATCACGGACTTGAAGTTGATACTATATACACCGACTTTGCCAGTGCCTTCGACAAAGTAAATCATTCACTACTGTTGAAAAAACTACGATGTCATGGCATACTGGGCTCTTTACTAGACTGGTTTAGATCTTATTTGTCAAAAAGACTTCAATTAGTATCTGTTTGCGGTTACCAGTCACAACCATATTACGCCATTTCTGGAGTTCCTCAAGGTTCCCACTTAGGACCCATTCTCTTCTCCATATTCATCAATGACATAGGCACAATCATTCGCAATTGCAACTATCTCTTATTCGCAGATGATCTAAAACTATATAAGACTATTAACTCCTTACAAGATATCAAAGACATTCAGGACGATCTGGTTCGTGTTAAATTGTGGTGTATCAGAAATCAGATGGAGCTCAACCCTAAAAAGTGTTTCCATATAAAATACACTAGAAAGAAAAAACCTTTCAATTCCGCGTACGGAATTGAAGGCGAAAAATTAGAAAAAGTTAATGAGATTAAAGACCTCGGCGTGATTCTGGACCACGAACTTCGATTTCGCGAACATATTGATCACATTGACAGAAGGGGTTCTCAGATGTTAGGTTTCATTAAACGTAATACCAAGGGATTTAAGATGAATCGCACAAAAATCATATTGTTTAACGCTCTGGTCCGTAGTCATTTGGAGTATGGTTGTAACATTTGGAACCCATTTTATAGCACCCATTCCCAACGTATAGAAAACATACAACGTGCTTTTACGCGCCATTTAGCCTTCCTATCACAAGGAATTTCTCATCGTTGTAGTTATGAAGATCGCCTAAATTTTTTTAAATTAAATTCACTAGCCAATCGTAGGAAGATACATGACTTAACATTTCTCCACAAAATCGTGAATAACAAAATACAATGCACCGAGATTACAAACTGCATATCTTTAACAATACCACACAAAGTCCCACGAAATTGCATCTCCAGAACATTTCACACACCACTACTTCGCACTAATCTCGGCCTCAATTCTCCCATTGTAAGAATGTACAACACGTATAATTTTTTTAACAGTACCGTCGAAAATTTGGACATATTTAACGATTCTCTATATGCATTTAGGAAAAAGATACTGAAGTCATTTGTATAGTAACTATATATATGTATATTAACACTTATGAAAAGGTTAAGTTTATTTGTTTCTTTTTTTTGTGTTTTGATGTATATTTGAAGTTTGTATTTTTTGTATGATTTTTTGTATTTTATTATTGTTTTGTATTTTATTATTCTTTTTAGAGTTAGATTTAGCTTCTAATTTAAGCCACAAATTGGTAAATTGATGAACACATCTATAATTGATGTTCATGTTGGCGAATGAAAATGTTAATTTTTTTTTGGACAATTGTAACATGTACATTGTTGATGTGTCTTTAAATAAATAAATAAATAAATTGTTAAATTATATAAGACACGAGACGTCTAGTTACTCGACTCAAGCCGCACAACTATTAACTCTGCGCCACAACGCGCTTCGGTTACGTAACATTCTTGATTATTATGTAAATGTATGTTCCACTAGCTTTGCCTCAATAATCGAATCCTTAGAGGGTATGAATTGGAGGGTGTATCGTAATTAATAGTGTGTATAAATCATATCGCACGTTATCCAAGCAGAAGGGTTCACAAAATTCACGAACGGAGTTTGAGAGAGCGATGTCCATAATTGAAAATTCTGAACTTTTCATTTGATGATCGCATAATAGATTCGACACTTTGATCGCGGAGATTATGCTTTTTTATGTCTTCCTCATGTCCCTGGTTACCATATGCCGAATTGACGTAAATTCGTATAAGCGTTATACAACTACGCAATGAATTAATATTCAATTAATATCAAAGTAGCACGCATTCTAAAGTTGACATAGTTTCGAATATTTCAATTTGCGTAAAGATTCGAATAATTCGACTTCGCTAGATAACAATGGGCGAATATTGGCTTAGTGGACGATTCGACCGAATTTTACTCGATAACTACTTTAAAAAATTTTTTTTTGTATTTTTTGTAGTGAAGTTAAGTCAATTACAGTCAAAGTACAGAAGTGATACGGGTAGTAAAGCATAAAAGCTTACGCGTTCTTTTTTTAAGAATATTACTCATGAAGAAGAATTGTATATTATCACAACAAGCCTGGCCCAAGGGCCAATCCAGGTAGCAACCCTTACCTATTTATTACAGGGTTATCATTAATTACTCGCTTCGCAAATTAGCCTTAAAGCTTTTACTAGTTGTTATTAAAGCTATTTTTGATTAACTTGTGTGTCTCATTTTAATTTCAAAATATACTATCCGTATCACTTCTATACTCGACTATACTTTTCTTAACTTCACTGCATAAAATATAATTAGTGCGAGTCGCCTAAATTATATTTTAAAGTGTCGATTCACCCGATCTTCGATACCGACTTAAATTCGGGCGAATCGTCCATTAAGCCCGAATATTACTTACAAGAATGTATGATAAAGTATTGTAAGTTTCATGTACCAACAAAATGTTTAATGTTTGTCCGTATTTAAGAGTTATTTATCTCTCAATGGTGAAAGAAATTGCATATCAAACATTCTCGCAGTTGTATGAAGTCTGCTTACCCATACTTGGCCAGCGTGGTACACTGGTGTGTTTACCGGGTTAATAATTGAGATATTGAAAAAAAACTGGAGCTTACTGAACATCCTGGCAGTTTATAAATAGTTTAGTTGATTAGTAAGTTCTTTGAATCATAATAATTACTCCTCAACTCTTCACGTTCAAATAAACATTTTATGCCTTTATAGAAATGATAGACGGTACTATAGGTGCGGATTAGGTCGCATATACAGATCTCAATTCCACAAGGACATCATAAAGTGTACTCAATAACGATAAAATATAACTCAAATCGCGACAGATTTATAGACGCTCTTTGTAAGATTTTGGGCAAAGTAAACTACTAACTGCGCCATTGAGTATAATTGGGGATCATGATTATAAGGTGTATTGAAGTAGCCTTATTAGTGAATGTGAAGGGTAATCACCAGTACTTATCATTACTACGGCACATACTTTAGAAATGGAGTACATTATTCCTGATGGTCTAGTTTATGGTATAGTTGATGGTCGGTTTAGTTGTTTTTATGTTGATAATAAAAATAAATGCCGACGTATCACAATTCACGGTAATTCAATTGAAAATGTGTTGAAACTTGACTTGTTATAAACAAACTTGGTAGAAGATCCTAATTAGCAGCTATTCCATTTCTACTTTGGCGAAACAGACGGCCTTTTACGCTCATAATAATAATTAGCTTATATTACATTTCTAATATCTACGCAAAACGCCGCTATCTTGTGCTCATTATCTTTATAATAACGTTTGAAATTATTCTTGAATAGGTTAATGTTCAGTTCAAAATTGAAGTCTTAATTACATTGGCAAGTATTTTCGTTATAGGTAGCCAACTTTCACAGAGTACATTTATTAATATCACAGAGTTAAAAATATGAGCTTTTTGGAATATGGACGATATTTTCAGAATGTTACGTAATGGTCTTGGTGGCGCAGCGGTAGTGAATGCAATTGCTCTGCATGAGGTCTTCGGTACGATATAAAGATGACGAAGTAGAACTTTCACTCATAGCTGGCTAAATGTGGGTATGATACTCCTCTGCCTACATCTTCAGAGATACATATATGCGTGAGACTATCTATGAATTCAGCAATTAATGTTACTATTCCAGTACAACTGTAATTGGGCAAATAATATGCTATCATTTACTTATTTTCCTAACAAATATTCGATTTCCAAACAGAGTATTAAAGTAAGAGCTATGGATAATATCACGAATTTTTTACTATTATGCTTTACTAGATTTTGGCAGCGGCTTTGCTCACGTAAATGTAAGATAAGTTTGTTAATAGTTCCTTTTTTTGGATGAAGTGTACCCTATATTACTTTCTGTTGCCCTTACAACTAGTATGTGAAATTTGATGATGATCGGTCGAGTAGTTAGCGTGACAGCGTAACAAACAAACAAACTCGTATTCACATCTATAATATTCATAAGGAACTGCAGAGACACTGCTGATGCATTAGTTTGTGTATACTCAGCCTCAAATATGCGATGGCACCGCGCGGCAGTCGTCTGCACTCAACTAATCAGTTTTTTTTTCTATTTTTTAAGGACTTTAACCAGTTAGGTTAGTTTAATATTTATTTATTATGTAACTGGTACCAGTCCATATATAATAAGTACCTATCTATATTTTCACGAAGTACATATTGCATTTGGCTATTTACAAAAACTTAATCAAATACCTATAATACGTAGAATCATTAGTCGTCACAAACACGAATATTATACTCGAACAACACAATGTTTTGAAAACAAATGTTATTATAAGTTAGTAATGATACAAGTTTACGTAGCTTCATTTTAGAAGATGTATCAAGTATTCTAAATAAACATTACATAACCATTATGTCTGGATCATTTAAAAATATCGCAGCGATAGAGAGAGTCTATAAATCAGAAAGGTAGTAAATGTGAGCTTAGTCAAGTTAAAATCGTTGAACTGTGAGCTGTTCAACTTGTGATATTGGTTTGACGTAGTAATGCATACTTTGATGTCATCGGCTTCGGAAAAAAAGAACTTTATACTAGAAACCCAACATGATATTTATACATGTATAATAATATCAGCCCTGTATCAAAACTGACCCACTGCTGGGGACGGGTCTTTTCTCAGTCTGAGAAGGATTAGGCCATAGTCCGCCACGCTGGCCCAGCACTAGTTGGTAGACTTCACATATCTTAGAGAACATTATGTAGAACTCTTAGACATGCAGGTTTCCTCACAATGTTTTCCTTCAGCGTTAAAGCAAGCGATAATTAACTATTAAATACGCACATGTTAGATTTAATGTGTAAGTGAAGTTAATAAGCAATTTGGATGAAAATTTTTTTTATTTAATATTAATGACAGGAATATGGTTCCCTTAAATTAAATAATAAAAGCAATAATTCAATATCAAATATTGAAATATTTATTTATATTAATTATTAATAACATTATATCAGCTACTATATTATAACACGTTTTACTATATATTATAATCAAAGAACAATATAATAACAATTAATTACAAAACACCAGCCATAATATAATTAGAATGGTATCATATCTTATGTATTACGTTTGATCGCCGAGGAACAACTGAACTACAGCACATTGGCTCACTCGTTTTATATCGGCTCACAAACAATGAATGATTCACAGTTGTGATAACGAGTCAAATCAATGTTTCATTAAAAGCCATTTAATTGTATACAAAATAGTGTTAGAACGGGAATTACTATTACAAAACATTGTATATAATTTTAATATTGATTTAAACATACAATTTAGTTTATTTTACGTTTTATTTAAATTTGTTAGTATTATCCGATTTAATATTACATAAAATTATTTTATAACTGAAATGGCTATCACAATATGATGTATAATTACTTAACATTACATAACAATGACATAATAATATCAAATAAGTTAATTTAATATACCTATTTAAATGTCCGTTATGATAAGTCAAATCAGTGATTTATTAGAAATTATTTAATATTACACAGGATGTACACAGAACGGTTTTAGAACTGATATGGATATTACAAAAATCATATTTTATTATTATATTTACCTATAAATTTAGCATCTAATAATATACATAAGTATGATTTAAGTAAATATTTATCACACACTACTTCAAAAAGTCAGAGATGCGCGCCCTGGGATCGAACTCGAGACCTCTGCATAGCAGTCCAATGGTCTCCCACTAGGCTATCGCTTACTATACATGCATTTGCATCTATACATGTATGTATATGTAATTGCATCGTTGATCTTGTAGATATTGTATATAACTGCGGATATAAATGTGGTCTTGGGTTTGAATCTTGGGGCAAGCAAATGTAAAGTAATTAAGTTTTCCTAACAAGAAACTCTCTAGCAATTCTGAGTACCCGTGCCTCGGCAACCATATTAGCCGTTGCTCTATTCATATTCATATTTATCTCCTAATGTGGCAATCAGCTGATTAACTATATTATTTACAAATATCCCATTTTCTTACGATTTCAGTTAGATTATTGTTAGCCCTGAGAAACGACGTCTTTCTTATAGTTAAATATCGAATAAGTGGTAATGTTTGCGCTCCACAACCTTTCAATTAATTAGCAAATAAGACTGATGAGGATACCTTTAAGTGATTAGATGGACTGATACATATTCAAACGAGACTTAATAATAAGTAATTGTTTGATTTTTGATGATTTTTTCTTATAAGCTCCCGTACTTTAAGTATTTCAATGATACAGACAAATCTAAAACTAAGCAGGTTAAATATGTTATTTGCGATAAGTTATTACAATACGACATACACTGACATCCATTTTAATTAATGTTCTCTATACGTTTTCTTGGTAAACACAGGTGTTATTTCACAGTTCTCCGTAAGCAACTCGAACGTAAGTTAAATAAGACGGAGCCGTTTTATAGCAATGTATATTTAACTTTTAACAAGCTTTAAGTTATTTTCAACATTCCAGTGAGAATTGTGCTTGTACTAAGCTTATTATTTTTAGGTAATTACAATACATTTGAAGGAAATGAGAAATTTTTATTTGGATTATTTTACAGTTTATAGGAAGCAATCATTAATAATTTTACGATTATACACTTCATTTGGAAAATGTAGAGTGTGTACCGCGGTTTTTTTCCTTATTAAATGACAATTTACGCACTTGGAATAATTTCTGCGCCGCCGGCGACTTTACAAACATTCGAACATCAAACACATATAAAACCTAGATTAGAAACAACTATTTGTGAATTCTTGAATTTTTTGTTGCATGTCGGCATCGAACCCACGACACTTAGCGCGGTGACATTGGCGAGGTCACCACTGAAACCACTACGCCCTCCGTACAGTCAATTTTAAATTGGAATTACATGTGTAAAAAGTGACTTAAATTATTATTGCATTTGCTTAAAAGAAGTATATTTATGTCATGTTCAAAATGTTGTAGATTCAATTGCTTATTAAATTAGATAGATAGAAAGACCTATAAATTTCAAACTGTCTCTACACAGTTATCCATTGTGCCGCTATATTGTATGAAAACGAGTTTTACCATGAATGATGTTTGGTAAATTCTCTCAATGTATATTACGCTTGTTATTGGAACTGTAGTTCATTGCTTGCAGTAAATTTACGCGCTCTATTGTCTTAGTTAATGGGTTTCCAAGAGAGATGATATTATTATTCATACTATGAATAATAATACATTTGAGGGACGTATATTTTAGCCTTGTTCTTGTCATTATCGATAACTATTCATACAGTATATATTTAATAACTCGTTTAGAAGTTCTCAAGTTATCAAGGCTTGAATGTATGGCATACCTAGTGGAGAGAGAAGTGTTATACTACTATAACGAAGTCTTAACTTGAATACCGCAGTATGCATTACGATGATACGTTCAAAGTATACAATAAAGACATCAATATACATATCATATTGTCGGCCTCCATGGCGTAGTGGTTAGTGTAACCGACTGCCACGCCTGAGGTCGCGGGTTCGATTCCCGCACAAGTCAAACATTTGTGTGCATGAACATGGATGTTTATCTTGGTCTGGGTGTTTCTATGTATAATATGTATGTATTTACAAAAATAAAAGTATATAAGTATGTTTATCCATTGTCTAGTACCCATAGTACAAGCTCTGCTTAGTTTGGGCTAGATGGTGTTGTGTGTATGTGGTAGAATATTATTATTATTATTATATAGGTACATATCATCACCTGAGTCTTCTGAGTCATCGAGTTTATGTGTTTTTTATTCACCTTGTTCCGAAACTCTAACGTTGTATAACCGTACACCGAACTATTGCTTTTAAGTTATAGAGAACAGTAGTCTTAAGAGAAGCATTTGTTTGTTTAATAGTAATTATGGGGAACAGTCAAGGTATGATGATGCTTGCACAAGACGTAAGATGGGCTACATGCATGTTCATCATACGGGTTACTTGTGCCGGTGACGCACATCGGTCAAACACGATACATACAATCCGCGCATCGTATGCTGGAGACGACTATTTGAACAGGCCGGGAAAATATACAATAATGGACTTATTCTCCTTAACGTAAATTTATATTTTCACAGATTCAGATCTGGACAAAATATTCAAATAAAATTTTCTTTTTATGCTTGTATACTACAATGGAACCTACGGTCACGGAAATGTGGTTTAATTGCCATATAAGTGTAAATGAGGTTGCTGTTGCGAAACATGGAAAAAGCTGTAGAGGGTTTGTGTACATATTTGAAACAGACTCACATTGTTGGCAGAATATCGGACAGCGCAATATCGACTCTCTTCTAAGTTGTTTGTAGGAACACATTGACCTCTCGTGGTTAGTAGTTTAGGAATAAATCACTGGCACTCAGCGTATTCAATACTCAGAGGAACTGTTTGATGTAGATACTATTCTAATTGTGTATTGAGTTACTTCGAGGTCAGGGAAAACTGTGAAGTAAATAATTCATAAAGGCAATAGGTTTAGGAATATACATAAGTGTACAGTATGTTAATTAAATAAAGGTGTATTTATGATATATTTTGTATATAGTAATATAATAATATAAAGTATCTTATGTGTGAATATAAACAACTGCACGGAAGGCGAAGCGAAGCGACCACTTAGACCACTAGGTCTAAGTGGTCGCTTCGCTGCTGCCACTGCGCCGAATGTTATGGGTTCGAATCCCACACGGGGCAAAAACTTGTGTGATCCACAAACTGTTAAGTTGTTCTAAATCTGGATGTTCTTTGTGTCCGTTATTTAAATGTTTGTAAAGTTACCCGTGACACCAATGGCATTAGGGGCGAAAGCTGCCTATGAAAAAAAAATACAACATTATTAGAGGACTCTATTTATACCATATAATAGCAAATAAAACCCAAGTACTAGGTTACTTGAAATTCTATTGCTGTGAGCAAACAAAAAATAATATTATATCTTACACGTGAGAAAATGTTCATAATAACGTTACGTTTAGGTTAATAATGGAAACAGGTACCTGTGTATGAAGTATATTTTGTTAAATAGGCTATAAAAATATAAACGAAGAACATCATCCATGTACAGAAAAGGCCTTTTTTATTTCTAGAGCTTTCCTATTTTCGCCAGCCGTTCATTTTATTACACAAAATAAGAATAAATGACGACACAAAAGATCCCACTGGGTCGAAGTGTCGCCGGTCTGCACTGACTGGCCCCCACATAAGATACATACATACTTTAAAAAATACACTAGCTTTTACCTGCGGCTTAGCTCAATCGGGAACATTCCTTTTTTCTATATGTAAGGTACGCTATGTCCTTTTCTGTATCCTGACAACGTGTAGGCGAAATTTTATGACGCTCGGTTGAGTAATTTAGGTGTGATAGCGTAGCAAACAAACCAACTCAAATTTGCATTTATCATATTAGTTAGGATGAAAATTAGGAAGCAGCACTGTAAGCTATCTATTAAGTTTGTTGGTATACAGAAACGTTTCTGATACAGTTTATGTCGCTTTGAGTTGCGACATTATGCAATTGTCGTCTGTCTTGTGGTAATTTATGTGTGAATATGCACAAAGTGCTTTGAGATTGTGAGGTGAGGATATGTGGGTTGTGGAAAAATTTGCTGATAAGATGTGAGATGATGATGAGATGGATAGATAACCAAGTATGTATTGTACTGTGTCTGTAGAGGTATTTTAGCTTTGCTAGGTAAGAAGAAACCTTTAAAATACCGTTAAAGGTTTCAAATTAAAACGTTGATTCTTTCCTAAACTTCGACGTTTTAATTTTTAATGCCTTTCTTTCTTTGCGTGCCTTTATTTATTAATGTCTTTATTTGAAATGACAACTCACGTACTAATAATTCCTGTGTCGCGGGGGACTTTACAAACATTCAAACATCGGACACAAAGAACATCCAAAATCGGAATTAACTTTTCCTATTTCGAATCCATACATAAAATATGTGATACTGGGTGGTTCAACCCTCTATCATAACCGTATCATCTACCAACATCTATCATGTTGTTAGATAAGTTATAAAGAGGGTTTCTAATCGTAACACATTTAACTCCGTGCCTTTCACAAATGACGCAAACAATATATTTTCTATTCTGTCTGCTATATGGCATTCAATATGTTAAAATCGAACTGGTGACCTCTAGAACAGCAGTTGTTGTTCTAGAGGTCACCAGTTCGATTTTAACACATTTTGTCTGTCTCTTGATAAGTCTCAAAATATTGTTGATTAAGTAGACAATCATAATGGAGAAACATTATATTATTATCTACATTGAAAAATGAAAAGCAGCAATATAAAAGAGGAATCTATTTAACAATAACCATTTACCATTATATTATAGTTTATAAACGATAAACATCGCAGATATCGTTGACGTAGCAATATCGAAAACCTATAAAATGGATCACCATTTTCATTATATCAATAAAGCAGACACCACCGTTTTTATTGACAACAAAATATATCACAGTCATTTGTATAAATAAATGTATTGCGGAAAAGGATGATAATTGAAAACAAAATGGATGTACTTCATCGGATGAATTAGTCCACCGGTTATCATAAAATTTCGCAAACACGGCTACAGAAATGGACACCTTTCATCCAGAAAAAAGGATTGCTACTAATTTAACCTAACCTACATTTACGTAAGCAAAACCGCTGCCAAAAACTAGTAATATATAAATGAATGATAGTTCTTTAGTTTCATAATATTATAATAATAATCATGAGCTACAAAAACAAATATTTAATCTAAGATCTGGTGACTGACAACGCGTCACCTACAGCATTTAATCTATATTATTTGGAGTGGTTTTATAAAGGCGACAATTAATTAACATCCTTAAAATATATTATAATATCTGTTATCTAAGACTTTATTCCTAAATTGCATGGAAAATAGTGCGATTTGGGTTACAATTCAGTCGACCTTTATATTTACCATTTCCTCTCATAAAGTTAATATAACACCTACCCTACATGGATAAGAGGGTTAAGCAGGGTATTAAGCCCATATTTTGTGAGTTATGTTAGGTCCCATAGTGATAAAGGATAATAAAGGATAAGTTTATTACTACTAGACACAGTTTACTGCCAGCCACAGTTTTATACTATAACTAGTAGTTTTCACGCTGTTCACCCGCGTAAGTCCCGTTCCCGTGTGAATTTCGAGTTTCACCCCGTTTCACCCCCTTCAGGGTGTAATTTCCAAAAATCCTCTCTTAGAGCTCCCCAACACTCTCCAAGGAACATACATGCCAAATTTCAGCTTCTTGCGTTCTGTAGTTTCAGCTGTGTGTTGTCTGTCAGTCACTCAGAAACGGAAGAGCTTTATATATATAGATTATCACACTTGGTATTTACTGAGATGTAACTAACCGTGAGAACGTAAATCCGGATAAAGGAACCCTTTATCCGGGTGTCCATAAATTAAAAGTTAAAAATATGACTATACTGTATGCTTGTTTTCTTTTATTTGCTTTAATTTTATTGTCATGTTAATATTTCAAACTCTGGCACACCAACTTCTACGTCATCATAGACTGATTTAATGAGGATACATTAAAAGATTTTCTTGAAGGTAATTTTACGAATTCAAAAGCGTGTCAATGTCATAACCTTAGAAATGATCACTTTACGATGTGACCAACTATTTCATGAAATGGTTGCATTTTTATGCATGTTATTTACTAAAGAGATTCCATTATTGATGCTATATATTATATACGATATTTACTTAGTGTAAATTGAAATTAAATTAATTTATATGGATTTGATCGTATGATATTTAAATTACATAGTTCAGTATTTTAATATTATTTTACAGATCTATTTATATTAACATTTTCCCGACTTTTCTATTGCTTTTCAGCCGCCATAAGTTACAGACCAGACTCTAATTTAAATTAACAGCAATAAAATCAGTATGAAGCAGTTAATTTTCAGTGTGTAACACTCGAGTAAACGTAAGTCAATATAATATTCAGTGTACAAGTAAATATAAAGTCGTATTTTCAGAAATAGTCTGCGAAGTAAGCCTGAACTCACTCAATTCTGATTTTCGTCAAATCGTCTGCCAATTCCACATCAAACGTGAATTAAATCAATTTAGCTGTCAAACAAAGGTCGGGTAGGTTTAGGATAATTCACTTCCTCGATCAAATGAAGATAATGACGGGAGGATGTTGTAATTGACTGACGTCACTCGATGACTTCCTGTCTAATCTACGGAAGTAGGCTCATTTACAACTTGATGTGACGTGGATGTAATAGGCTTGAAAGAATTTTTGATTGACGCCATTGCGCATAAATTTCTAATATTCTATATTCTAACGATATACTATGAATGCAAATATTAGTTTGTTTGTTACGCTTTAACGCCCTAATTACTTGACCAATCATCATGAAATTTCGCATACACGTTGTCAGGGCACGTACATACACGTTACAGAAAAGGATAGGGTACCTTTAATCCAGAAAAGAAGAACTGTTCCCGAGCGAGCGAAGCCGCGGGCAAAAGCTAGTATTTCATATTTTAGTTCTAACTAATCACTCTTAAAAAGCCTCATTAAACTGGTTTATATCATATTATACCTTTTGAATTATTCATAGCAATATTCAAATATTCTGTTGGATTCCGTTAGTTACTTTTTCGATATTGTCAGCTGCGTCCATATTTCAAAAAAATTTACTCATATTCCATTTTCAACATTTTTAATATAACAAACTTGTATTTAAATTGCTTTGTTAGGTAACATTGGATCCAGTTGACACTATCGTAACTGTCTTTTGGGATATCCTGTAAACATATGTATGGTAAATTAATTAAATATTTAATAATCGTTTAGATTTAATAAAAACAATAGGATGTTAAAGGGCTCATAATGAAGACAGAAGATGCTTTCAGTAAATTTATATTTATCAGTAATTATTCAATTAGTAGTTACGTAATTGATTTGTTTAAATTTGCAGCATTATATAAAGTCGGCGCAAGCCCATATAACCAATTATTTTAATTCATTAATTTACCGCTAACTGTAATAAACAGGTGTCTATTTATTTACTAAGATTATTTCATGATTACCACATTGTTTATGAGAGTTTTACCAGTTATCGCTTAAAATAAGAGTTGTAATGGTTTGTTGTTGTTCGAGACGACAAACTATTACTCATTACAATTTAAACATTCATTTTGAAGTAATTGAGCAATTGCTAAATTCGTAACTTGATTTTTAAGCAATAACGAATTGATTTCTAGGTATTTTCGTTAAGTTCACAAATTGTAATCTTGTGGGTACTAAATTTAATATTGATTTTTACTGTGTTGCTTTACGTAGTTAAGATTAAGATTGTGCTTAAGAATTATAAGTGTTTATTATCGAAAGCGTGTTTCATTATTTCCAATGAGTGATCCATCTATTGAGAATAGTGACATCAGCTCTGATGACGTCAGCTTTTAAAAACTGCTGGGCCTTCTGCTCCGTTATACATGTACTTCCTAGCAACTGTATTGTTACATTAGTATATGAATTAGGTATCAAATATGTTTGAAGCAGTTTTGTATATAAGTATATGTTAATCATTCTGTCTATTGGTGAAAATCGTATAAAAATCCGTTCAGTAGTTTTTGAGTTTATCGCGAACAGACAGGTAGACAGACAAACGCAGCGCGGGACTGTTTTATAATATGATAATATTCAAAGTAGTAATATTTTGAGAGCATGGTTGATTTAAAAACAGCGATATTCTTATTATCATTATAAATATACCATTTGAAAATTATCCTGGCCTTAATAGTATCAACAATTTTTCCTGTGCCTCAACTTTTAAATTAAAATGGTTTTTGTTTTCCCTTAATAACCGTCTTCTAAGTAACGCAAACAATTTTAAGATTTGCCACAAAGCCAAGGCATTTTAAATGAGTCCAACAGGTGCTAAAGGTAATTAAATTATAGGAAAACTTTGAAATAACCATTATCTGAATTGATGCTGTTAAAGAAACGGCGCTTAGCCGCCTATTGTCAATATTTACATTTCGTGCTCAATTGATCCGAAATATTGGCTTGAAATTTTTCCTCGGATCCCATCAAATTTTGCAACCCGGTTGTATAAAATCTCAACTGATTAAGAGGAACCTTTTTAAAAACTTTAGAGCAAGAAACGAGGAGAAATAGCTACTCATTGTTAAAACAGTTAAACAAGTATTTCTCGAGAAACGAGCCACTATTTAAATTCTGTTCGCAATTCGCGACAAATGGCATTGTACCTTAGAACAAAGAAACAACTTACTGAACGGGAGTGTCTTCAAATAAATTGTGTTATAATAAAGCGAAATAGCGTTGAGGTGCGTTTTAGTTTAAAGGTTTTAATACTATTCAGCGTTTGGTTCTTCAACTAAGGCGAGAAAAAGGTTACTGTGGCACCACGCGAGAAATACTCGGGTATACAATAGCGCTGAATAAGCGAAGTAAGATCTTAACACGTTGCCTTGTACAAAGTACGGACTACTGCGCGGCGCTTGTGTTCTGTGGCCTTACTGTTATCGTTAGTCTTATCATTGCATATACGAAAGCTATACACTCTGTAACGCGCTGTCTCATTCTAGCATATGGAATGATACTACTATCAGGTAAAGTATTTGTTTTAGCTTACTATTACAATACAATTTAATTTGACAACTAACAAAAAAATTGAAAATATCAAGGATATATAATCAGAGAAAAATTAACTATTTCTTAACTTATAATTATAAAAAAAAGAAGATAAAACTAAAAAATATAAAACCCCATACAGTATGCATGTATTGACTCATGCAGAGATCCAACCCACAACACTCCCCACCGGCAGAGGCGAGGCACACACAAACGCGCCATAATAATAATATATATACATGCAATATAAATCCTTATATAATAAATAAAACTGACTTACAAAGTAGAAGAATGACATTAATTTTAACATGGGTTTTTCTATACGAGGAATACATAAATATTAAGTTTTCGTAAACTCTGCGAAATGAACTAACACTTTTTAGTTAAAATCCACACGGATGAAGTCGTGGGTAACAGCTAGTCCTAACTAATAATATAAATGCGAAGGTGAGTTTGTTTGTTTGTTACGGTTGCACGCCTTAACTACTCGCCTGACCATCATGAAATTTCGCATACACGTTATCAGGTGTACAGAAAAGGACATTCCCTTGGGAACAGTACTTTTGTTCTAGATGAAAAGCCTTTCATCAAAACATAATGACTGTCCTCAAGGTTTAGAAAATTGACAAAGCCTACTTTATACGCGCGAGCGAAGCTGTAGTCAAAATCTAGTTTATTTTAATTTCGGAGCGGCGCGTCTGTCGAGCGTGGTCTTGGAATTTGTTGTATAAATCTATTTAAAAAAAATTTACGCATTGAATTGCAGTTCACCGATAAAAATAAATACATTTTCTGTCACCTTAAACCTTGCTTGTACTTAAGTCAACATGAAAACCGAATCAAATTATCATATTGTCAAAACATACAAAGGTGCAAAACATGCTCGGAATTGTGAATGGTACAATCTCTTCTCATATTTCACAAGAGCTGCAACGGTTTGCAACACTTTTAATCATCCGCCTGTGAGGCCGCCACACTGGGTGAAACATTGGCATTTTGAACAAGACCATCTCGCAAAGGTCATAAGAATATTATTGGACTGAAAACAAAAGTAAACATTGAGCAACCCTATGTGACCAGTCAATATTTTATTCATTTATTTGTAGCAAAACAGACTCATGCCTACACATCGTCGAAAGAGTACACTCGTTGACTTTGAATGTGTTACGTCCATATTTTGTTTGCTATGTTTCAAGTTCTACGTAGTCTTACCGTGCGCTGTACACATTGCTAGAATCCATGCTGCTGCTAAGAAATTCTCAACAAAAATACTCTACAATACTCGCAACTATAATTAACGCGATCAAGCATATTGTTTGCCTGTATGAGAGAGAATTCTCGCCATCAATGAGCCATTCAGCGTTCAACTTTAAATGTATATTATTTTGTATCTCTTTTATTTAGGTACAAAGAAACTTATTTGATTTGTACCTTTTTTTAACGAGAAGAAGTGAATGTCGCTGACTTGCCAGCAACAGCATAAGTGTTGCTGAAATTTTGAATTTAGAAATACTAAGTATCGGTTTACGTGTACCATATGCAGATGCCAGCACTTATGCTATACACTATTCGTGCTAATGTATTACTGCGATACTCATATAACTATTTCACTCTCTTAAAGCGAATAGTTGTTCCGTGTTATTACTTGGTATATTAATTGGGCAGAAATCTATGAACATTAGAAACCCATGAGCTAGTAAAAAATAACGTTATTAATTGTTATATGAATGCAAAATATTTTTAATATACATATGTATATAAGTGCAATTACTCAAATTGGTGAACGTATGGTGAGTGAAGTTAAAATTTACTGTGAAATATTTATCATTTTGATTCAATATTTATATTACACGGTTTAATATTTATAAGTGCTTTTATTTGTGTAATGTGTGAGAGAACAATTCATACAGAGTAATATACACCTAAATAAGATTTTGTATTTAAATTCAGAGACTGTATTAAGTTTCAGTATAGATAGCAGTCTAAGAGTCACATCTTTACGTTACGTTTAGCGACAAACCTCGGTATAATAGTAGTTGTGTAAACAATATTGCTAAGATACGTTATAAATCATTAAAATAGATTATTAATCTGTATTAAGGGCTTCGTTTGCTAGAGAATATGTTTGCTGTGCAAGAGGTCTCGATTTCGATCATTTTGGGACCAGGCAGTGTCATTTAGCTTGTAAGTAAAAAAATATCGTAATGGTTAGTAGCAATAGTCTCCTCTCTTAAAACATACCTGGTAAAATACGGGTGTACAACACCTTACCCCGTCAGAGATATAGGATTGAGACTATATATTTGATGTATTTCTAAAATAAAAAAATATAATATACTAGCTTTACGCCCGCGGCTTTGCCCGCGTGAAAATCCATATTTTCAAGTCACTAACTTCAACGGTGTAGAACTTTCAAATAACCGTTTTTCATCCTTTTCACCCCCTTCGGGGTGTTATTTCCAAAAATCCTCTCTTAGTGCTCCCCTACACTCTCCAAGGAATATACATGCCAAATTTCAGCTTCTTGCGTTCAGTAGTTTCGGCTGTGCGTTGTCTGTCAGTCACTCAGTAACACACTCAGGAAGAGTTTTATATATATAGATATAGAAAACATTTACTATTGCTTATGCGTGATTACGTTAACATATTCACACGTGTTTTTTTAAATATTCTTTAACTAATCCTTTTGAAATTTCGTTTTGTGTATCACCGTTAGAAATTCCATCTACTTATTTAAAGATAAGGTTTTTTCTGTAGCCTGAAACTCGTAAAAGTACAACTATACAAGCTGAAATCCTTTACAATATCTCACAGAATATCGACTCCAGTTAATTAAAGCACCCATTCCTCGCTTCGTTATACAGTTAAATACTAATCAACTGCTCATTTTATTACTTCTTTCTAACAAAACGATTGACAACTTTTTGAATTAATAATGTTTTTACTTTTATTTCTCGTGCCGGCGGCTGTCTCTTACTGATTTTAACGTTTGCGTTCATATTGAAATCATTGTGTTTAATATTTCAATCGCTGCAAAATATAATTGCAGTTGGTGCGCTGTCAATTTATTGAAGACAATGTAACATTTAATATTTTGTTTTTTTTTTTTATTTTGCTTGTGTTGAGCGGTAATAAATGCCACTGTTGTGCATGAGTTGCTCGGGCAATATATTATTATAAGGCTTTTCCGTTAAAAAGTTATCTATAGCAGCATGGAGTCTATAACTGTGACCGGGAATAGGTTCACCTCCTATCACGTAATACGGAACCTATAATCATATCTGCCGAAAACTGGGTGTAATACACCTCTGCGTATGCCTTTGAAGATTCTGAAATGAGACTATGTATGTACGTAATTTTGTTTTGCAGCAAAAGTAATTTGTTGTGGAATACATTATTGACAGTGAAACATACTTAAGATAAGATTTCTTGTTTTATTCGTGAATCGAGAAGCTCTCGTGACGCGATAAGTAATCAATCAACAGGTATGCCCATATATACATATCACTTACGTTCTGGCACACATTTGTTACAAAGAGAAGCGTTACCTTTGGTACTGCTCTGTTCAAAGTGCTTTCTTTGACTTCTTAGAATACAATGCGTGTGTCGACATACAAAGCAAAAATAGGTTGTATTTATACCTAAGCAATAGTTACTTGTTGTAGTAGTGCCAATACGTTACAAGTATGACTTAGTATAATTTATACATCTAAAGGTTATTGTGTATTATGAAGATGAAATTCTCATTTTATTACTTTACTGTGCCCTATATAACGTACTAGATTTCGCTCGTGGCTTCGTTGGCGTAAATGTAGGTTAGGTTCAAATAATATCAGTACTTTTATCTGGATGTAAGGTACCCTATGTCCTTTTCTATATCCCTGACAACGTGTATACGTAATTTCATGATGATCGGTCGAGTAGTTAAGGCGTGAAGATGTAACAAGCAAAAAAAGTCACATTCGCATTTATAATGTTAGTAGTATTCAACAAATAAATACATTTTCTTCTTCTTTTTTCAATCAGAAATAGTACTGTTTCCGAGGGATAAATTTTTGACATAACCTACAATTACACGAATGGAGGCTCAGGAAAAATCTAGTATTTATTTAAACTACGAAGCTAGCCTCGAATATTTTTAAGGACAGCATTTAAATTTAAAACATACAAAGCTGATAGAACTAGAGTCAAGTCCAATGTACGTTCTGATTTATATCGAGTCTTACGTCGTCTACCAGTGACAGCATTCACAAGTTTATCCGTAGTCGAAGCACTCGATGCAACATGCATTATTCACTCGCAGCTCTATCTGTACACTACCCTACTTTGCACCATGTACACTCACTTAAGACGTTTACAAAGTAGAATTCGATATATTAGTTGTTCTAGTTCCTTATACACAATTTTACGCGTGCCTAGCTTATTATACTAATATTATAAAGAGAAAAGATTTGATTCTTTGTTTGTTCATTAAATTTGTTTGTAATGATTAAACTCAAAATGACACAATCGATTTGAAAAAATATATTTCTCTGTTAGAAAGGTCACCTTACTAATAATTACTTATCACCGAGTAAGATAAGCTATATTTTATTTTTTAAAAATGATTTACTGTTACACCTAACTGAATCTAACCTATTTCACGCGAGCAAAGCCACGGACAAAAGCTAGTTGTAGGTATATATAGTCACCTCAAACATAGCAGCAGAATGTAATAATTATTATATAGTAGTATAATACTAATTTGTTATTTAAACAGATATGGAGTTAATAATTTAGGATTTTTCGTTACACACAACTCTCTAACATATGCTTAGATATTATGTAGGTTCTACTGTGAAAAACATAGAGTTTTAACACTTGTAACGTAAAAGGTAAGTTAAACTATTTTGGAATCAGCAATGTATTTGAACAGAAATAGATAGGAGAGGTTGAAAAGTAATTCAGGTTTTGCTAAAGGTTACTCTAAAAAAGCAGGCAACACAAAAGATGTATTTTTAAATATCAGAATATAATCTAATTATAATCACCAGCCTTTTTCTGCGGTTTCACCTACGCTTATGATTACTGCTCCGCTTAAGTGGCTCGTATCGTAATTTTATATAGCCTATAACCCTACTCAAGAATTGGGTTATCAAATCCAAAATTATTTTTTTAATCTGTCTTGTCTTACTGATTTTAGCGCGTTTAAACAAACGACAAAGCAGCTCTTCAGCTTTTAGGAACTACGGACAGAGATGATATTTAAGATTAATTAATTCACTTATAATGTTATGAATAGTGTCTATTACTATTCGAGTAGATGGTTGAGGTACGTATGTGAGGTGCGTCAGTAATGTGTGTCGAGGAAGGTTTCAGGTGAGCGGTTGGTAATGATGTTGAACATTGGTTCACGTCCTTTACCCCTGGGACACACGTGAGCTGCTTACGAAATAACAGACATGAGTTACACTAAAATTTATTGTTGTCACTGAGGATAATTCAATTCATGATTGAATAAATAATCGAAACTAATTATTTCCACGATGACACGATTGGGCCATCGTCGACTCAATCAGTCGACCATGACTATGGTCGATCGATACCGTATTTGACGATTATGGCCTTATTTCGGTTACACACGTGGTATAAGCTCATAATATCAGGTGCAATCCCGGGCACCTGATATTATGAGCTTATACCACGTGTGTAACCGAATGGCGATATTGAAATTCACATTTCCGTTGAGCTACTCATCGATCAATATCAAAGTTTTACGTATTCAAATATGTATCAAAATTTCGAAAATATTTTTGTACGCTTTTCTTATTAAACAATTCGAATTTTGAATTGATAATCGGTACAGTCACCAATAATTGGTACAGTCTTGGCAAAAGCGGTAGGTACTTAGTCATCTACTATGATGATTATATAATATATAGATATTCTATCAGAAAACTTTCCGTGGCAGCCTTTGCTCAACTTAAGCGTTGAGCAAAGTTGTTAAATGTTATTATATATTGTCAAAATTGTTTTACAAGTGTAGAAGTAGCAAGCTAGGCATTATTTCGTATTTCAAACAATGAGCTATGTAATACTTCTTGCAACATTTAATAGTCAGTATATAGGCTTATTACATCTATGAGATTGGATATACAGCGTAAAACCATCATATTATGTTTATCAGCCACAATGAGCGTACGGTATTGATGAACAGTAAATATTATACTTCGGTGTGAATGCGGCAGAGTTCAGTGCTAACCCTGACAAGAATGTCATGGATCTGTTAACTGTTAGTTCACTATACGCGTAACAATACACCTTCACAAATTTTGTTCTTGAGTAGTGGCAATTATATTTGACATAAAAATATTGCAAATAGCATGCATTGTTTTTTTTTAATATTTTTAATTCAATAATTTGTATATAACAAAGACTTTTCATTGCAAAATATACTTTGTAACAATTTTGACTTAGTCATTATGTCTGAGACATGGCCAAACAGTCCAGTTTTGAAGATAAAGATAAAGATAAAGATAAAGATAAAGATATTTTATTTGCTTAAAACACGTGTAGTTAACAGAATAGGTAAACAGTTGTTATAAAAGTCAATGTGTCAACATGTTTTACCACAGTTGGCATGCAAATATTAATGAGAATTAATGTACAAATAATTATGATCTGTATCAAATATTTACATTATAAACAATATATATTAATTAAAAACAAAACATAAATCAAATTGAATTAATTATAAATAAAAGCATAATATTGAGTTACGGCTAAAGAAATGTCATCATGTATAATGTATTATGTATGTCAAAATAATGTTAATGATTATAGGATAATGTCAAAGAATAATAATTATATGTCAATTTAAATAGGTAATTAAAATTTGTCATTCATAAAGTCGTTGATATTATAATAACATTTTTTTGATAACATGTCCTTAACTTTTCTTTTAAATAAATTAATGTTAAGAACAATGAACTATTCGACAATCGATACGTTGTGTATAGAAGAGACAGGGAAAACTCCTTACAACGTGGTAAAAAAGGCGATTGTGTCCTGATAGCTGTAAAAAAGAAACTAAAATCTAGACGTGTTAAGAACTGAGAAAGTGACTGCGAAGATTTATGAGTGACATTAGATTTACTATAGACTATCACGTAGCCTTCGTCGGGTGGTTCTCTGTGCAGTGTACTTACCACCACCTATATGCCGCAATTCTCTTGAATATTATTTAAATAATTGTAACAGAGTTTTTGAAATAATTAACGAAACAAATGTTTATAATGTGGGCGACTTCAACCTGGGCAATATTGATTGGAGTTTGGTGATCGAATCAAATAATAGTACAGGATTACATAGTTTAAGCGACATTTTGATTGGTTTTACCTTTGTTAATAGGCTGAGTCAATTTACTTGTATAACTAATACGTCTGGCCGAATATTGGATCTCGTTTTCACGACTTACTCATTGTGTAGCGTAAATAAAAGCTTTCATTCATTATGTAATGTTGATCACCAGCATCCTCTATTAAATATAGTAATTTATTTTAATGAAAAGGCAAATTTACCTTTTAATTTTTCATTATTAGCTAATACGTTGCTGACATATATATGGAGGACTTCGAGGCTCGAGCTTTACATACTGCCCCCATCACACCCAGGATTTATAAGAGGTTTGTAGATGATACTTTTACAATATTACCAACAGATAGTGCAAGTGTATTCCTAGAACATCTTAATTCCATTAATAATAACATCCAATTTACTATGGAATTAGAGGCAATTAATTCATTAGCTTTCTTAGATGTACTTGTCATCAGGAATCCTGATCATACTTTGAGCCACACTGTATATAGGAAAAAGACCCATACAAATAGGTACTTAAACGGTGAATCTCACCACCATCCTAAACAGTTAGCTACCGTGGGAATGTCTTTGTTTCAGAGAGCCCATGGGATCTGTGACAAGAAACACCTGGACGCCGAGCTTCAACATGTCAAGCAAATACTGCAAGGCAATAAGCTCCAACAGCCGCGCCGCTGTCACAGATCCCGAGAAAAGCCAGCCACAGTCAAGCGCCAGCCTGCTATACTGCCTTATGTAAGGGGTGTCACTGACAAGATTGGCTACATCTTGAAGCGAGCTTCAATCAACACATACTTCAAGCCGCCAACGAAGATAAGTCAATTTTTACCATCCGTCAAGTGCCAACTACCTTTACAAGATGCAGGGGTCTATAAAATAGATTGTGACTGCGGACTCTCATACATTGGTCAAACCAAGAGAAAAATAGGCACCCGCATAAAAGAACACATAGCTGATGTAAAACACCAACGCTCGTTGGAGTCTGCTGTGTGTGAACATGTGCAACAGGGGACCAACCACTACCTGAGATTTGACAAACCACAGATTCTCGCTAAAGAACACCGATTCCTACCAAGGATGCTTCGCGAGGCTATTGAAATCAAAAAACATTCTAATTTTAATAGAGAAGATGGTTGGAATGTACCACCAGCTTGGGATCCAGTAATAAAAATAGTCAAACCCAAGAAGAAGCAAACCACAGCTAGACTTCATGATACTTTGAGCTCAATCTGCGTAAATAGAAACACCAATGATTAAATTATGTTCGGGTACTTTGAAATAACTACACTGGAACATTGAGACAACTGCCATCTTAGTCTCCCCGTGACCATGGCTGCTGAAAAGCAACCGAAACGTCGGGGAAAGTGTAAAAATAAATTAAATCTAAATAGTTTAATAATAATTTAATTAGCTTAAAAATTAGTAAAGTTTAATAGTAGTAGTAGAGTAACAATTTTCAAAATTTTGTAATTAAGTGTCAAATAAACAACGCGATAAAATCCGTATGTATATAGCAGTTTAATTTCAATGAATAATATTCGCGTAAATAGAAGACAATATTATGTAAATCAATACCAATTTTGTTGCATAGCAAGTATTATTTATATTTAATTGTGGATAATTATTTGTGAATTATCAAAATTTTCAAACACACCGGCAGTGGCATGCGATAATTAGAATCACTGCGCCATTCGCACCCATTTACACTCATTATCTATCAGATACACATTTAGATACGGAGGGTTGGAAATACCTGTACTGTAACTATAACCAAAATTACTTTAGATAGAAAACGTTTCTGACAACGTAAAACACGACGTCATTAAACTAAACGTTATGGGCAACTATTTTGCAACGATACGGCTTTATTCAGCTGTGTTTATTCAGTAATATCCAAACTAATATTATAAATACGACTGTGAGTTTGTTTGTTTATTTTTTGCGCTTTTACGATTTAACTACTTGACCAATCATCATAAAAATGTTTGCATCCACGTTTTCAGAGACACAGTAGAGAACATTAGGTAACTTTAATCGACCGAAGCCGCGGGCAAAATCGAGTAAATCTGTAATTATCATTTTGGACACACCAAAACTATTTGAAGTAATTTTGTTTCTGCTTTGCCAATAACCGGCTTTTAGAAAATGTACCTACACCTCGACGTGAATTTTGTATGGAGTATTTAAAAAGACCAGTAAATATACTTCGAAACCTAAAACAGTACTCGTATAGTCACTACACGTTTGGTGACTGTCGCCTAATTGAGTGTACTGTACAAAAGCATTTAGAAACACGTTTGGCCTTTTTCTTTCTCGGCTCTAGAACTACATGGACCGATGCTTTGGCAAAACTTAGGTGAATGTGGACAATGCTACTCGATCCATTGAGTACCTATCTGAGAGTGTTATTTTTTTGTATATAGACATTATATCAAAACAGGTATTTAGGTTCTATCCGGCATACCAAGTTATGTGTCTTTAAAGTTAAAGAACAAAATTGGCAATATCGTATTAAGTAAATATTTAAATGCAATATGCATACATATATATAAAGTGTCAAAATGATAGAGATGAGTTATAATCACATTATATATTATTAGGTCACTCATGTATGAGGCCCCATTGCGGTCTACCGGGCACGTTTCTACACTACGTGCTGATGGCGAATTTCTTGATAGAAAAATCCAATAATACCACCTGTCCTGGAAATGAACCCGAAAGCTCGTATATGCTCATATTAATATATATGTGTATCACAACTTGTCTTAATTATTTTAAAACACTTTAGATCTACTCTGAATTAGATTAGAATTACAAACGTCCATGTTGCAGTTTTACTAGTCGGCGAGTGGTTATGGTCAACCGATTTCAAATCCTTTTAACTATAAATTGCGCAGCGGCTTGGTCGCAAGTGATCCATAAATTTTGCCAAATTGAATGTTTCTGAAACACGTTATCTGCAGACTTGTTTTAGATAAATATTTGATAAATAATGCAGAATTCCGCTAAAGTTTTAAAGTATCTACTTTTATAAACTTTAGGAACATAGGGTTAAAATTGTTATATAAAAAGATACCTACTGTCCAACTCAAATAAAAAGTATAAGAGTGATCAGACTTTTGAAAGTAAATAATTATTAATTTAAGTATATTTACCTTGATATATTATCATTGCACACATTTTCACAATTTTTCATAGACTGATGTAACATAGCACCGTAGTCACATAGGTCGGTATATCTACGTCGTAGCTGCAAGACTACAACGGTTTGCGAGCTAACTTTCTTGCTGAACTAAATATAACTCATAAAAAGCTAGCATTGGTTAGACCACTAGACCACTTTAATTAAAAATATATATATTTATTCTATGACTATACCTTCATAGTGGGAGGCACTAACACCCACATTTAAGCCAATTATAGTTTTAGTTCCAACGTATAAAATAGATTAATTCAAATGCTATACTCATATACGCTTAAAGGCACAATGTACTGAGACATCGTGCATGTGGTATTTTTCGCTCGAGTTGTTACGTAATAAACGCGTCGCGAGAAAGCATAACAAAACACAAAATAAACGTTCATCAGATTATCGTGTATGAACAATGTGAGAAAGTGATATATGGCAAGATGAAAACAAGTATCAGGATGTTTATAGGTTCCCTTTCCGATGAATTACAAATTATACATAACAATAGATTTTCTATTGTGTCTATCACGCGACAGTGATAGGGTTAAAATCATTCAGATCAGAATAAACAGGAAAGGTAAGATAATATCAGTCGCACATGTTCTACTTTCGTCTACCCAGTATGCATTGAGTAAGATATTAAATTGCTGACGACTACGTCAATTAACAAGAGTGCTTAAACTCTTTGCAAGATTTCTGAACTCTAAGTAAACTTTCAAGAGCCTCTAGACAAGTTAAGTCAAGTTGTAAGATAAGTTACCAAAAAAAGATAAGTACGTATAAGTTATATCTTGTAAAAAAAACAAATTTTCATCGTAGCAAATACTACCTCGTTGGTGCAGCAGTAATGAAAATGACTACTATGTATGAAGTCTTCCGGATTCGAGAACGTGATTTGGGTCGATCGAAGGAGATACACAATTTTAAATGCATCATGTTAATGACCCACAGACTGAATTATACCAATAAGTAATAATTATACTAACAAGACCCAGGTTTCGAACTTGAGACCATCATGGACAGCAGTCACATTCACATGCCACCACGTCACCGAGACAGTTTGAGTAAAATTCACCATGTATAAATTACACGTAACGATTTCATGACTGCATGCGAACAAATTAAGTGTACATACACAATTCTAAAGCCTACAACCCTTTCTGCCCTGAGGTTATCGTTCATAAATCAGACCTGCATTTTACGACTACCCGCAACTTGAGGACAATTACATAGTTGAGCCAGAAATTAAACACAGGCTTGACCATACTCCGGTACCAACATTTATTAATATGGAAGGACAGTGTCTATAAAACATGGTTAGTAATGAATATTAAATGTGGACCTTCATTATCTTCTGAGTATTTAGTAGACAATTTATTTAGTACTAACTGTCCACCGCGGTTGCACTCACGTTTGCGATTACTGTTCCGCTCCAGGTGGCGCGTAGCGTGATATTGTATAGCCTTGTGAACAGAGTAGCTTACTAACTATGTAGGAATTATTAAAATATACTGTGAAACTACTTACTAGTTTCACAGCTTATCGATTATAAAACGAGCAAACTTTTTTTCTTTATCATATTAGTATAGACTGACTAACTTAACATAGGAGTATTATTATGAAAATTTTTGCGGGTGGTAATTCTTACTAACATTATACACGCCAATGTGAGTTTGTTTAATATGCGTTCACGCCTTAAGAACTCATGTGTATATACATCATGAAATTTTGCATACACGTTGTCAGGGAAACAAAAAAGATATAGGGTACCTTTCATCCAAAAAAGTACTGTTACTAAAATAACCTAACCTGACCTACATTTACGCGAGCGAAGCCACGGGGCAAAATCTAGTCATAATATTATAATCTTTTCGCGGTTATACAAGCATCAGTGATGCGATGTGATGCGATGCGATTCATGCTTACATACATATGTACACATATGTATGTAAGCATGAAGTACACAGCGATAATGAATGCGACTGTTGGGATTAGATGGAAGATGGACAAAGTGTTATTGAATTTTTCTGTGAAGAAATTGTTAGTAGGTTAGGTAGGTTTAAACGCTCCCTCCCCCGCTCCGCCGCCTCCTTGATGGAAATGACTTCCTCACAAAAGGAGGCGACGGCGTTCCACGACCTCTCACTCCGGACCATAGACTGAACTACGGCCGGGAGCGAGAGGGCAACCAATCTGACTGCCGCGATCAACTCACGGCGCTGCGATGCCCAGGTGGGGCAAACCGCCAGTGTGCAGCGCCGTGTCCTCAACTACGTCGCGGCAGTCGCCGCAGTGGTGACAACCGGGCGTCTCTTGCCGGCGTATACGATACAGGAACTGGCCAAAACAACCGTGGCCAGTCATTACCTGTGTCAGTGTTAGGTGAGTGCGCCATGCCGCCTCTTCAGCCACTCCCTAAAACACGGGACTTACCGCCACGATCGTGGCGTGCTCGAACATAACCTACATTAACGTAAGCGAAGCCACGGACACAATTTAGTATAGAGTAAACTTTAAAGTTAGTATTCGAATACAATAAGAACTTTTCTAGCAAAAATTTAAACGACGTATGAAAATCATATTCAGGAAATAATTTATAAAGAGAATGATAATAATAATTCAGATATAAGATGGTGAGCGGCATTCAATGAAGCTTTCTTTCGGGAATTGTCGACGCCTTAATTTTAGCTTTAATTGGTAGGGTATGGTTCTTTCTGGCGTGCCTTTTTGAAGAATTAGGTATTTATTAAATATTGTTACTACAGGGCATGTTTTATTTACAATAATTTTGACTGCACGGACGATCTGATAGCTTAAGTGGTTGCCTCACCATTGCGCCGACCATTATGGGTCCTCCCCGGAATCCCTACACGGAACAAAATATAGTATGATCCATAAATAGTTCTTCTGAGTTTGAGTGTTTTTTGTGAATGTTGCTGAATGTTAGTCCGTAGTAAGTCCCAGCGTTACAGAAATTATTTCTGGTGCGGGAGATCTGATACTTTAATACATTTACACTAGTACGACTATAAATAATTGTTGATGACATTGACGCGGGGTTTTAAAAGTTTCATAAACGAAGGAAGGTTTGAACTAATATTTTATTGTGGGTCATGCAAATTGTGGACGAATGAGTACAACGCAATACAAGTAATTATTTTTAGGTCGTAAGTATTTATATATATATATTTTATTTTAGTATCAATTGTAACATTTGCGTAAAGAATAAGACAATACTGAGATACAACTGTAATTAGTCACGATTTAGTCATTATTTCGTGGTAAAATGCTCGTTATTGACTGTTGTTATCCTATCCATATATTAATACGTGAAGCAAAAGCAAAAACTTTGAACCCCTTTTTACGAAAATTGCGCGGCCGGAGGAGTATGGAATTTGGCACAGTTAAAGTTTATATAGAGAAGGAGGGGTGAATCCTAATATTTATATAAAATATGCATTAGAAATACATTAAATTAATGGAAAATACTACACGCACACAACCATGCATATGACACACGCAGACGAAGCGCGTAACTATGGTTACATATATCAATATATAATGACGTATTTCAGTATCTTACAGGCAAACTTTGGTCGAATTTTGAGCACTAGGCGACCGCTAATATAAATAAATAAATTATTAATTATTAAAACACTTTCTATTTCTTTGGTGGATAATTAATTCAAGATGATCAGATTAGAGAGACATTAATAAGATAAGATTTTGCATCAATTTTGCGCACTTATTTGCAATTATTTAAATATTTCTTTATTGAATAAATACCTATTTATTCAATATTAAAATATTTATTCAAAATACCCAGAGTCTAAATCTTTTAACGACTGTCTAGTACCAGATTATCTCGTAAATTTCTAGTAGAAAGATGTTTCTATAAGACAAAACTTCTTGTTAAAAAGTTAACTTAAGGGGACATTCTTAAGCCAAGACTTAGGGGATACCTACTCAACTT
Organism: Catocala fraxini; assembly: GCA_930367265.1. Taxonomy (NCBI): domain Eukaryota; kingdom Metazoa; phylum Arthropoda; class Insecta; order Lepidoptera; family Erebidae; genus Catocala; species Catocala fraxini. Next base: position 16,180,708 of record OV884040.1, on the reverse strand, counting down.
AGAACTTACAGACTTCGGGAAACTTATAACAAAAATAGTTCCGTTTGTTTGTGGTGATATCTTTATCATGAAAAAGATGGTTTGATTTATTTTATAATTTTGTAGCAAAGCTTAAGAAAAGTCCATTATGTTGTTTATTTACTAGCTTAATAAATAATGAAATTTTTTGTAGACCTTAACTAAAATTATAATGTTTATTGTCTTAAGAAGCTATGGCTTTTCATACAGCTGTAGTCCACCAAATAGCCTCCACATGCATACAGGAAAGGAACAAAAACGGAAACCGAAAGGAAACAAGCTCTTGGTCCCCAATTTTTGTCATATATGGGCATAATTATGTCTTTAAAATTATCTTTTCAATGTGGAGCCCTGACGAATCCTTTTGTCTTACAATCTTCACTCGAAATATCATATAAAAGCTTTTCATGGATGATTATAATACACTGCACAAAAATATTTTACAAAGTCAAGAGGAAACAAATTCAAACAAATAAATGAAGTGAGCATATTTTTACCTCAAATTCATAATGGAATATTACTTAGTTTTATAACAATGCTAACATGCAGAGTGGTGGCCAAATTAGTATAAGAGCGCGCTGCCTTAACGAATGACGTACATATGTTGTGGAAATTATGTAAACGTGAGGAAAGATAACTTTTTTTTATTCATTAATTACCTTCTGTTGCATAATTAGTCAGGTTCGTTGGTCTACTTGCAAATTAATTATGAGAACGCTGTTTATTTGTTACTAGATTTTGCACGCGGTTACGCTCGCGTAAATGTACGTTATCTCAATTTTCTATCCCTCAGGAAAAGTACTCTTTTCTGGATGAAAGGTACCGTATGTCCTTTTTTGTACCCCTGACAACGTATATGCGAAATTTCATGATGATCGGTCGCGTAGTAGTAGTCGTGAAAGTGGTAAAAAATAAATAAACTCACATTCACATTTATAATTTTAGTTAGGATATTATTACCCTTTTATTTTCATTTCACTGGATAATCAGAATACTTAATCGTAATCACATTGGTGACCCCTACAGTCCTTTCTTAGCGTCAGATAAGAGCACCGCACCGAAGTGGTTCTTCGAAGGGATAAAGCGAAACTATTATGTTACATTTTATCCTCGGGTAATATGTCATTGATAGGAAGAAATGACGAGAGGCGTAGTTCGGGTCCACGCCGTTGATTATTTGTGATAACGTCACTTTATCATTCTCTTTACGTAGCTATCCCATATATTCAGCATTCGATTTGTTTAAGCTTATTAAGTTGCCTTGTTCTCGCAAATGTTCAGCATTGGCTTTTAAGGTTTATAAGCATCATTATGCTGCAAGTGTTAATTTGACGTGGGTTGACATAAATGCGCCCGTATTTATGAGTCATGGAGACATTTTTAATTATTATTTTATACGGGTAAAAAGCAAACAACTCGATATGCGAACGGGACCTTGTGACAAATGTAGCATTTGTTTATAAAACAAATACCTCTTTGTAGAATATATCTACAGACAATTCTGACATTGGGAATAAAAATTTGTGTGATTCATAAACAGTTGTTTTGAGAATAGATTTTTTCGTATCGGTTGTTTAAATGTTGGTAAAGTCCCGTGGACACAGAACTTAAAGTATAAGGTGTAAGGGAGCAATCTTTTAAAGATAATAATACTCTTTATATTTGTAAAGTTTCACGCGATACATGAACTATTAATTTTATGACAACTTTTATTTATTTAATTTATAAACTAATTACTTTTAAACACCAAATCATATTATGCCATAAATTTAGTTCTAATTTACTTCTTGGTTTTGTTATTATATTTTCTATTGTGTTGTTAATTGTTGTAAATGATTTAATTTGTTTTATTTCAATTGGTTGCATCATCTTGTAAATAACAAAATTCTATTAAAATCTAATTTATATATTTAATTAAAATTCATGCTCCCCTATTTGTACATGCAGTGGCTACCTTAAAAGATTATACAACCAAACAAAAAAATTTAAACTATGTATGTAATATAAGTATTGTTGTGTAATAACCGGGGGTCCAAAAAGAAAACTATTTTCTTGTACAGCAGTTGTCTCTTCTCTCTTTTATATTAAAAGTAAAGTAGGTAATGGTACTTATCTGATTTAGAAATGTATTACCTAGAGTAGGTACTCGCTCTAAGTAATATATTTTGAAATCAGAAAGATAACAAGTTTTTGTGTCTAACGATACCAAAAAACATTACTCTGGTGTATTTATAAATAAATTGTTATGTCATTAAAGATATTTCGTTCAGTGGCTTTGAAGCATAAGCTCTGTTATACTACACTTTTGCTCTGTTGCTTCGGATAACGAATGCTGTGGAATTATTAATATTGTGGTCGGAGTTAAACCTCGAGGGAAGGCTGAGCTTGTTAGTAACAACACTTATCTTGACGAACAAAATCTACTGTCGGAGAGATTGACTGGAGTAGTTTAGATTTAGTAAAAAACCTACCCACAAGAATGTCGTTTTTTACAGCAATTATTTAGTGTCCATACTTAATAATAATATGTTTAATTTTATAAATAGATTGTATATATTATTAAAATATGTATTATTAACAATCTACATCAATTATCTTTAATACGTTTTGTGTTAGCCGCGTTGAGGGACCCGGGCGTACTCCAGCTTGCAAAATTCGTGACGCATATTTTGTGTTTCAGTATTCTCAATTTTTTTCTGTTGCAATAGCCAAGTAACGCCAAATACGATTCAATATTTAAAAAACTCACGTAAATATCATGCTACAATGGCTTTAGATAATTTATTATAGCTCCGTGGCTCTAAACATCTTCATGTGTTTGATACGGATATTTTCTGTGTAAAATTTTAAAATATATTATATAATATTTAGTATAAAATTACTTTCATGGTCATAGATGGCAAAATTAATTTTGCCATCTATGACCAACTTCTGACTAATTTATTTAAATTGTTGTTTTGTTTTTTGTTATATTATTCTAATTGAGTTATGTATGTATGTTACTGCCTACATGCACCGAAAGCATGCAGGCTCTGCGAGAATACCAGCGTTGTGGATATACTGCCAAATCGTTGACGCAGGACCTTATTTGTTCTTATACTTATTGGTTGTGTTTCCTGTTGCCTTATGAGCATAGAACAAATAAAAATAATTTTCCTTCTTACTTTATACGTTAGGTACGCCCAAAGCCCAAAATTTTAATTGCTCTAAGACTATTTGTGACGTAAATATGATTCGTATATAATAAGGCAACAATGTTTAGCTACCTAGCGTGCATACCTTGGCAGATAAACACGGTGATTTAAAAAGGCTTAGTTTTGTTAGCGCTCATTAAGAACTTACGTCCTATTGAACCAGAGCTAATATATTAACGTCATCGTACCTTGTCCAATGATTATAAAGATTAAAATTTGACTTATTTTTATCCCACTTACCTTATTTTCTCCCCAAAATCTCTCAACTTTGATTATAACAGAAATTAAAACCATTTCCGTAATAAAAAAGATCTTTACTTACGTAAGGAGCAGCGGAAAGATAAAAGTTCAGTAGTCGACCATTCAAAACAATAAAAAAAAAAAAAAATTATTATTATGGACATTGTCTCAGAAAATATCCCATACCAGGAACTCCGAAGCAAGGAGCCATTTATTTATCAACATGATGGTATGGCAAATCGTTATTTCAAAAACCTTAAGATTATTTGCTTGGCTTTACCAAATACGGTTAAAAAGGTAGGCAAAAAGAAAATAACATTTTTAAGAGCTGTTTGCAATGGAATTAGGTTTTATATAACGTTTGTTTTTTTCTTTTTCGTTTTTCTACGTTACTAGGGGCGAACGGCATGGCATACACTATGCCACCGCAATAGATTGCATAATGTAAAAATAAACTGCGAACCAGTTTGTTTGTCAGTGGGCAATTAATATAAGTGGCAGACTTAACATGAAATTTATAACCAGACAGTATGAAGTGTCAGTTTCACACAGAAACGAATATTAAAATTTTAATAAATATATTATTTGTGTTCCTCCTGGTACAAAACCACTATATTTATTTGAACACTGGATAGAATCCTACATTGCCTTGAAATCCTCATTGATGTAATTTGATGATAGGCCTTAAGGTTTTCATTTATCGAGCACAGCTATTTTACATACGAATCCTGGATGTGGTACGGATGTGTATTTGAATTAGTCCCTTATATTAAATCCGTCAGTAATCAGTATTAGTAATTTAGTAATGTGTGATTCTACCACACGTCCAACGAATTGTGGATACACCAGCAATGTAAACACGTTAGATAGATTTAATTTCCAGTATTCAATATGGTGAGCTTGCAAAGTGGGACGTATTGGTCAGCAATCCGAGCCAGTTATACCGCCATAAATATACTATTGCAGTACGATGACGACGGATCATGGAACTTATATATACACTAGCAATATAATTGTGTAACATACACTTCAGTTATCAAGAGATTTCTAGTTAAGTTTGAACAAAAACAACTGCCGCTCTAGGAATAAATACTGTCGCAGGGATTTTTACTACCTACAAACATTCAAACAGCACACAATACCTCATTTTTGGATTACACACAGTGTTTCCATGTGGAGATCAACCTACAGCACTCGGTGGCAGTGACAGTGGTGAGGCGACCAATTAAACCACAACGTCATTCGTGCAGTCGTTACTATTTAATTATTGCTCGTATCGGCCACATGTTATTGCTTTTTCTTGTTAGGCAATTTTCTGCACGGTATTTGGTAAACACCCGGTAGACACATTTAACACGAGTTACTTTTGCGCGAGTAACTCACGCCAGTGTTTATACGATAAAACGAGCCCAATGCTACAACCAGCACAAATACCCTACATTGTGTAAAAGTTTCATTTAGCTGAGCTCATTTCAACACTGCAATCCTAACTTAATCCTAACTATAATAATAATATTATAAATGCGAATGAAGAGACAAGCCGAAGACAGGGCGCTATGTCGCTCATTAGGGGAGGGCTATGTCCAGCAATGGACTATTATAGCCCGATGATGATGATGATGATAAAATGCGAATGTGAGTTTGTTTGTTTGTTACGCGTTCACGCCTTAACTACGGGACAAATCTTCATCAAATTTCTCACACACGTTGTCAGGGGTACAGAAAAGGACATAAGGTACATTTCATCCAGAATATAAATACTGTTCCCGAGAGATGCAAAAAAATATTTTTTGACGGTCGTCCGCTATAACAACTTGGTCTACTGATATGAATGAATTACAACGTGACGCCTGGAGTACAGAAAAAGGGATGTACTGATGTGTGGTGATGTGGAAGGTAAAATATTAAGAACAAAAATAATTAAATGAGTGGAAGAAATTGAGCCACTTAAAATAGGCTACACTTAATAGTCGATTACCATCACAAAGCATAAAACTAATTCAACAGACTACAGACAGTATTTTGTGCATTGTGGTCCTTTAGTATCTGCCCGCATGCTTTGCTTCAAGTCGTCATTATTGCGTGATGACAACTATATTATTTTAATAAGACCGATCTTACTTGTGGTAAAGACTAATACAATAATACGTAAAATATTATCGAATTCGGATCTGCCATTAAAGATATTGACAAAATAGTTTATGTAAAAAGTACATCATTATTATAAACAGCAATTTCACACGTAAAGACCCATTAATAACATATAAAAACAGATTGTGTAAACTGTAATTTACACACAAATATGGCTAGAACTTGCTAGATTTCACTAAGATTTACATAAACTTCAAATACAACGAACAGCTTACTTGTGTGACGGTAATCTGAATGATATACGCATTCAGGGCTTGCTATGCAGTATGCATTATTCACTCACAGTCCGCATCTGTGCCAATCTCTCTCTACTTCTGCTTGAACGCGTCTTATCGTAGTTTACAGTGTAAGAAAAGGTTACATTTCTTATTCCAGTTGCAAGAACACTACTTGTTTGCGCTATTTCTGTAACAATGTATGCGAATGCAAGATTTTGTCGTCAATTTTGTGTCACTAGCCTACTTTATTTACTAATAGTAATAGTTACCTAAAATAAAAGCTTAAAAAATATTTTGCCGTTCTGTGAACTAATCTTCACAATGGCTGAAGCAATTTGAATCTGGTTTTTGATGAGCTTCGCATTTAAATAAGATTGGTTTACAGTAGTACATAAGAAGTTCTATCACACGACATATGTTTCTGGTTAAATTGTTCTGCCAATAAATTCAGTAGCAGTCTGAAGTCTATGTAGCTGGTTATTACGCTGAATAGAGACCATAGATGGCCTTCGGGTATATAGTCAGACTATGTATATGATATTCTTTCTCATAATTATGTCAGATATAGAGTTCCTAAGCAACGTTCATAGCAACGACTCACATCATAGCAGTCAACCTTTGTGTTACTGACACGAGAATGTAGGAATTTTAAAGTTCTACTTACAGTCTTGTAATCAGGTGGTATGCTTAATTGAAAAAGTTTTTCATCTTAGCGAAATTTAATTCTTTAGCCTTCTAAAGTTACAAGTTACAAGTTGAGTATTTCCAAAAACTTATACTTAGTTTGAACTGTTTTCATTCTACAAATTCTAACCTAAATTATAGAGTTAAAGTATGATTACAGTTTTTCACATCATTGGAACAATACTTTGACAAAAAGGCCTGAATATTTTTCAATCTAGTGTTAAATATAAAATAGGTTTATAATCTTGAAACATTTTCTAGAATTTTCAGTATTATTTTCTTAATGATTTTGTCATTCCTCTACAGTCTAAACAATGACAACTGCTTTACGTTAAAAAATACACGCATACGAGGGGGCTACCAAGACTTATAACAATATTTTATTTCTTGTGTTTTAGATTTGGACTTAACGTGGTGTCTAATAGAACATCTATTTTATCGGTTTCTTTTTTACTGTATAGCCAATATTCTTCCTTAATCCTTTTCTATGTTGATTTCCTAATTATATCATTTTGAAGTCGTTGTACAAATCTTATTATTGTAAAACTTATACCGATCACTGTCTCTTAAGACACAGGCTAAGCCTAGTTTAAGGGGCAGAGTAAATATTTTTTTTAAACAGATTTTTTACAACTACCTTCCCTCTTATTTTTAGCTTGTAAGGAATTCGAAATTAAAATAAATGCATGTCCTTATTGTTATCTACAACTTTAACCAATTTCACCGTATTATATTAACACTTACTTTGTATTGTAGTATAAATGTATCTGTAAAGTTCAGAAATAAATACTTTATTTATTTATTTACTTTATTTATTTATTCTAAAATATGTCGAAAGAACTATGAACAGATATGAATTTGTAATAAAAATGGAACATTGCAAAACTAAAGACAAGCATCCCATTATTTATTCTATTTTATTATTTCATAGTTCGCTCTTACCGCGTACGGCATACCTTTATCTTGTACCTTTATCTAAGATAAAGGTATTTCTAGTACCATAATAATGCTAGTCAGTGCTTACTTGTCTACCCATAGACTTGTTTACTATTTTACTAGCAGTCAAATAAAGGACAAGCAAAAAAATACCAGGCTTTTGAACAACGTAGTAGATTAGTAGATTTCACTGCTTTTTGTGTGGGAATCAAACCCACAAAAGTCAGCGCACTACAGTGGCAAGGTGAATACTTAAACAACTACGCCATCTGTGCATTTAACAACTACAGTTTTTCTAGCTCCTTCAGGACACAGGCGTGAGACAATGTAAGTATGTACCTATGTTTAGATTAAGAAGCCTGTACAATTAGTGTAAAATCAAATGTACTAATCGGGCATTTCGTGCCCAATTTTGTCACAAAAATTTAATCGTTATTTTGAATTTCATATTGTTATTGGGTCACGCAAAGTATTTTAGAATTTATTATCAAGAAATCCTTGGTATCAGCATGGAGTCTAGATCTTTAAAAGTAAATAGGGTCGCACCCTAAAAAATAAAATAATAATAACAGAGTTGGCAAATGTGGGTGTTTAACGACCTCTGCCTACCCTTTCGGTAATTTAAACTTAGAACTATATATGTATGCTAAACAATGATAATAATAAAAATAGATAGCTGGATTAAGTAAGGCGATATTGCTCAACACGGCACACATTTGTCGCAGGTTCCAGTCTCTGGAACATTAACCACCGGTAGACCGGTTCGTTCCTGTACCTGATAGTATTATATTTCTAAATAAATGTTGTTATATTTAGAAATATAAACATTTTATAAAATAATGGGTAAATAATTAAAACACATATCTAATATTCATCTAGAAACACATTAGCATCCATCAAATCGGTCAGTAGTTCCAGTTTAAGAATTATCGGGAGCCTAGGCATAACTCAAACTTATAGCAGACGAAGTATAAATAGTAAACATGTGCGAAATCTTCAAATAGTTCTCATTGGTCTGAGCGGAACGCATATTAATTTCAGCTACTGTGAAATACGTCGACATGAGAATTATTTTTCAAAGCAAAACAAACATTTTAAACGCTCCGAGCAAAAATGGAGATATCTTTTCAGTTAGATAGACGAAGTTTAATCAGCCTGTTAGACTTGTATGATTTAGGTAGGTAACAAATTGTAAATAATTTATAAGTACATACATTATATATACTCAAGTTTATCCGGAGACAAATTTTCACTTGCCTGGCAAATCTATTGGCTATATGCATTCTCTCTTATTACATTTTCATTTAGGTTTGTCGGTTTAAGAACTTCTTAACCCGAATTCTGTTCAGTAAATTGATTTGGTTAGAATATATTTGTCCGTTTAATTCATTTACAATCCATTATCAAATACTTAAGTAATACTTTGACAAACTCATAATTTATAACAGATGTATAAGATCGTGGAACCCAAGGACAGACAAAAACGATTGTGGTTTAAAACGAACGACGGCATTTTGCTCGACTCATTTTGAAAACTAGGTCTCCATCAAAAAGTGGTTGTTGCCTGCCAAATGTGAAGGTACACACTTACACTTTAAGAAACATATACTGTTTTTATCGTTGAAATTAAACTGCTATATACGGATTTTATCGCGTTGTTTATTTGACACTATATTACAAAATTTTGAAAATTGTTACACTACTACTACTATTAAACTTTACTAATTTTTAAGCTAATTAAATTATTATTAAACTATTTAGATTTCATTTATTTTTACACTTTCCCCGATGTTTCGGTTGCTTTTCAGCAGCCATGGTCACGGGGAGACTGAAAATAAAATCCGTATATAGCAGTTTAATTTCAATTAATAATATTCGCGTAAATAGAAGACAATATTATGTTTTTATCGTATTTAATGCTCTAAGCAGGGGAGTCATAGGTATGTTAAATTATAGTAACGCATTCACTATCACTATCATATATTCACACTCTTATCCACACACACGTGTGTACTTATTTTTATCTTGTTTTGTTTTATTTTTCTACATTTCTTACATTGTTACTTTTTATTTTATTAAGTATTCAAGTTTATGTTGAATTATTTTTAACTATAGAATAATCAATTTATTTAACGTTCTATATTGGCTGCCCAGTTACAGGCTAGCTTTGAGTTATCTAGTAGATAACCCAAACTAACCAAACTAGATAATCTAATACTGTTTTTCATTATCTTAGTAAATAAACTAACTAAATGTTAGATACTTTACTTACACAATTATTTTCATGGTGATCTTTTACAGTAATTTCGAATGGCAACGTGGTAGCAAGTATCAAAATTTAATATTCAGCATACAAGCCTTGTAAACCTTTTTTATTGGCAGTAACCGGCACTTCTCTGCAAAAATCGTTCGTTAATACTTCGGCCCGGACTTTTCATGGCACTTTATATTGAATGGTTTTGAATTTTAAATGTGGGCGGTCTTCCACGTGGTTCGTTCTTCAAGTCGAAGTTTCCATTACGAAAGCGTTTAAACCAAAAACGCATGGTGCGTTTATTAGCTGTTTCCTCTCCAAAAGCAGTGTTAATATTGCGAGCCGTTTCTGCAGCGTTAGTTCTGCGTCAGAACTCGTATTAAAAAATTACTCGGATTTTCGAAGAAACCATCTTTACCGTCTAAGCTGAATAAAAAAAAACAATTTGAAGTCAAAAATCGAAAGTTGCACATTTTTTAAAAGAAGAATCTTATATGTATAATGTGAAAAAAGAACTTCACACCATGAAGGTTTTATGTCTATTCAAAGTATCTATTACTATACAACGGCAACTTCATACTTTAACCCCTATTATGTGATTGGTCTGTGCATCTTCTCCAAATAAACTTGTACTTTGACAAATCTCACACGAGGAGTGTGAGATTTGTCGTAGTTAAAGTTTCACCCGTGTGTATCGAGATTGACCCTGATTTCAGTCAGATTCACCCCCACGTTACAAAATACGCGGTGGTAAATATGAATGAATATCTGTGTAATCTATATTGGGTAGGTATACAAAGATTTATCTGCACTTATTAATATATAGGTTCTCATTTGTTTGTACTAGCATAGGTGTCACAACATTGAATAATTTGAAGTACACTTTTACCACTGTAAAGTTTGCGATTCGAGGACACGTCGTGAATAAACGCGAAATTTATTCAAGAGGAGCGCAGAGTCAGTGATGCAACAAAAGTTAGCAATTTATGGCTCGACTACGTGCGGTAGACGTGGCGCGTGGCGTGTCCTTATTAAAAATACATAACCAGCATGAGAAAGTGGTGAAAACATACTGTAATATGCTAAAAATATTTGTTATCGCATTTGAGTGTAATTCAAATGTGTTGTATTGAATCGAATATGGCGTTACTTGCCGAAATTCTATTTTGTTTTTTTGGTATCCTTGGCAAACGAACTTACGGATCTCCTGATGGTAAGCGATTACCGCCGCGACACCAGATAAGTCATTATATAAAAATGCTCATATTTTGCGTTCGAAGCGGAATTCTGCAATTTGGAGTACACCCGGATTCCATGCCGCGGCTGTCCCTTACCAGAGGAGCTGGTATTGTCAACCATTTTATCAGATGTGTCAACAAACTACTTCAGAAAAATATTTGATTGTTGCATGATCCCATATTCATGATTATAATACTCCGAGTAGTGGCACTGGCGAGGCGACCACTAAAACCAATACTCCATCTGTGCAGTTATATTATTCGAAAGATAATCGAGTACTCAAAACACAATTTGATGCAATCGTGCTGGATTTGTTTTCTTGTACGGCGGATGACGATGATGCTCTTTTTCGTATTTGAATGTCCGCTCTACCTCATATTCGCGTATTGCTAACAAGTTTGTCACACGGACCGGTCGTGCTCAGCGGCCGCGTTCGCGCTGGAGTGGTGGCCATTTTAATATTATTTATATTTTTATAATAAATTGTTCTATTTTCAAAATTAAATTACTTTCCTCTGCTTATTTCATGTGTTTTAGTAACTACAAACTTCTTAACAAAGTAAATATAATTTACATACCTGGCTTATAAGTACAGAAGACATTTAAAAAATATATAAATTTGTGTAACTTTTATGACGAGTCTCAAACTCCCCGCACCCCGCAATCTCCTTAAACAAAAATTGGTGGGGTTCATCTTCGTGGATTATCTGTAGTAACAGTACTTTTTCTGGATGAAAGGTATCTACCCTATGACCTTTTCTGTTCCCCGGACAACACGCATGAAAAATTATAAAAAGCGTAACAAACAAACTCACACTCGTATTTATAAAATTATAATATTTATAATAATAATAATATTTTACCACATACACACAACACCATCTAGCCCAAACTAAGCAGAGCTTGTACTATGGGTACTAGACAATGGATAAACATACTTAAATACTTTTTTTTTTGTAAATACATACATATTATACATAGAAACACCCAGACCAAGACAAACATCCATGTTTATACACACAAATGTTTGACTTGTGCGGGAATCGAACCCGCGACCTCAGGCGTGGCAGTCGGTTACACTAACCACTACGCCATCGAGGTCGTCCTAAATAAATTAAATTATAGTGAAAATGAAATTAGTTATAATGGTTAGGAAGTTAGAAAGAAGAAGAAGAAGAAAGAAATCAAATTAGTAAAATAAGTTAGGGTATGAAACATGAAACTTACAACAACTTACCATCCCAACTATCGTGAGGATCTCTTGTACAGCGGAACTCACGTTCAAATATATTTCTATAATTAAACGTTACACATAAATCATCGGCGTGCCACAAACATTGCGTGTTTGTAGCACAAGCCGACAGTTGTACATGTAACACCATAACACAATTTGCATTTGCTTAGAAGTGAAATAACTTATTTCAGTCACGCCTGGTGAAAACATTTAGTTGAAAACTGTCAAGCTTCAAAGGTTTAGCTTAGGTTAGTGTAACTTTTTTATTCTTATATCCTCTCTGGTTATTTTTGCCTAAGGGAAAGCAAGCGTTGAATTTAAAACATCTAACTCAAATAAGGAGTATGCAAATGTTGAACAATAAACATGTATGGTCACTATTTTACCTTCCCTACGCTTGACTTATTCAAAGAGGCGTTTGTGCGGATTCATAGAGCGACCTTTTATTTTTCTGAATGAAAATTACAACATCCCTTTTTTCTACATTATATAATCTGGAATATTTTTGTTTGAAATAAAAAAGCCTATGGTAACCATATTACAAACAAAAAATACTTTGGAGGAAATATGGTCAGTTAGATCCTAATTGCAACAATATAACCAAATTTGACAATATGACAATATTGCCAAACTGGTCAGTTAGCAGGCTGAATGGCTTCTTAAGACATTGATGGTGAATACTCAGTCTGCTCAGTGAAATTGTTGGCTTAGTACTTCTTTCCTCTTCTATCATTAGTGGCAAACGTACGTTAGGGCAACATTTCAATGACGGTTGTTAAAATAGTTTAGTATGTATCAGAAATCCAATATGAAAACAAAACGAATAAATTATTTGTGTGTCTCAAAATTAATCCATACATTCATGCAAGGGGTTGTTAGGTGGGACGTGTAACGGTAACTTTCAGTCATGGTATCTTACAGTTGTAAATTCATATCGGCTTAATGTGATTCCTCCCATGACATTGAAATTCATTACCAACCAAGAGCGACGTCGCTCTCAGTGTTACTTAATAATTATACCATGTATATTAACATACCCATTACTTTATAATGGAACACTATAAAATGATAAGAAAATAATTGATATTGGCATATACATGTTCTCGTCATTCTGCAAAAACAATCTAAAGAGGTTAACCGTACTCTCTGATTCTCTACACTTGAAATGTCAACAATAATCGTTCTCCCGTTGTTAACATGAATACCACGGCAAAATATATAGTGATATTTCTCTATTTGGGTGCCAATTTCATCTAAAGCTATCTAACAGTTCACTCGTGATTGAATACATACAACATACGAACGTTTTTACAAACTATTACATTTATAATATTAGTAGGATGAAACCAATCATAATTCGTCACCGTGTCTGTGAAAAAATTGAGCGTCTAATAATTTAAGATCGATAATATATTAGTTCATCAGCACCTCAATTGCATCCAGTATATTTTCTAACTTTACTTAAATATACTCAGCCACGCGTCTTTATTCGAACGAAATATCTACTTTTTAACAAAGTACTACAGTAAGCCGCAAATAGCGGCAAAATTCCTTTTTTCTTTTTTTCGTGTGGCATAAATAGTAATCGTTGTACCGTCGAGAGCGCTTAATCTAGGAGTCTCAAAAGAACCGTTAAGCCTAGGTGTTTAGAAGGTAAATCGTTAGCTAAAACGTTTTAATTTAATGTAGGGTACTTTTAGCATCGGAATGGCTAAGCAATATTTAGCTTGAAAGAAAATTCCAAAACGAAATACCTAATACCATCATTATGTTTCAAGTACAGATTATTCTGAAAAGCCTTTACAATATCTTCAATATAAGTTAGTAGTGGAATACGTATAAAATGAAAGGTCCTCATTGTTACCGCTTTACTGCTCTACAGAGGTTATAAATTGAAATTCTTCCATTTAACAGTGAAGAAATGGAACGTCGGATATAACAAACTTACTTCATAACATTCCTTTGATAAACTTGTCACGGTTTTAGAAAATATTTCAGTTTCCGAATGCTTTAAGTCTAAATCTCCAAAAGTAGAGAACGAGTTAACAAGATTCAAGATTATTATCATTTATTTTGTGTAATATAAGTGGAAGAGCGGTCCAAGAATCTGATCACTTTTCTTTGAAATAATGAACACAAGTAATAGTATAAATATTTAGCAGCTTAAATATCTCTGGGTACACTGTGATTGATTTTATATAATACGTATAATATTTATTATACTTATGCATTACTGTGCATTTTTCAAACGTTCAAATTCAGTCCTCTTCACAGAAGGAAGCAATTCAAAAGTCTCCTTCAAAATTTCATGACTTAAATACTTCTATTAATTTACCGGCGAGTAATAATCATGATTGTACAACTCATTCGCTTTACTTAAGAAGAAACGTGGCAAATAGCAAAATAGAGTATTGTTTCCAAATTCTGGCTATCACATTTTGCATAACACGCTCTCGATATTGAGCAAAAGGGGAGAATTATACTTTAAGATGCAATTCCTCAGGTCATTCAGGACGATGTTTGTCCACACTAAATAGCTCCACTGAATACTGAATGCCGCCGAGTGCCAGAAAGTCGTTCCTAAATTACCAACTACGGGCCAGTTCAATGTTTACCTATAAAAAACACTAAGTACTTCTGGTAAAGTAGTCATTTAGCGTAAATTCGATTTCTGCAGCAGGAAGTCTGCATTAATTATTTACAAGTAAACTCTCGAGCTTTTACGTGCCTCCGTAATGACGACCCAATCTAAATTTTTACCGTAATAAAATAAGAACTAAGGTTAGAGAAGGTTTTATGATAGTATCAATATATTCAAGTGTATTGGGTCAATACACTACCTAAGTGGCGCAGAGTGTGTGAGTATAGAATGCGGTGCTGTATAAGGTCTTCGGTCAGGCAAAGTGTCATAGGGTTTTTCTGTCACGAAACTCTCAATAGCAGCGCAGAGATTATATTATTAATTAAGATCGGTCGTTTAATGTGACAGGTAATAATAACCTATAAGACCATCGCATCATTCGTCTTTTTGACCATTCGTCACGATTATACTGAGTTGCTGTCAAAATGAAATTTAAAACAGTAGCATTATCTCTTATGTTGGATGATAACCTAAAAAAAAATTAACTAATATTTTCTTGTAAAATTCTCTTTAAGCATTATGTAACATGATAATTTAATTACACACGTGTCTTTACAAGAATTAAATAGTTTGTGTACTGCCTACTACGTAATTTAAAATAATAGGCACGGCAATGTGATAAAAGCTATTTTGGGTCCACCCTCTCTCGACTTGAACGACAACGTTCACGTTTGATTGTAGATATAAATTAGAATCGATGCCTCGTAAACAATTTATAGGGAAACGCTTTTTTAATACATAGTGACATCTTTACAGACACACTAATTGTGTCTAGACTTTAGATTATATAAACGTTTCGTTAAAGTGCTTTTGAATTTCCGCAGGGCGCTGCATTAGGAGTATTCGTAGAAATAATTACCCACGTTTAACATATTAGATTCGTAAATATTACCCCAAAGCTAGTTCATAAAACTTTTCCTTGTTTATTTTACTTTAACAACATCCTAACTGCTAATGTGAGTTTGTTTGTTACGCTTTCACGACTTAACTACTCGATCGATCATCATAAAATTTCGTATCACTTTTTTAAGGGAACAGGAAAAGACATAGGGTAACTTTCATCCAGAAAAAGGTACTGTTACTATTAGTAATAGTACCTTTTTCAGGCGTAAAAGTTAGTTAGGTTAGGTTAGGTTAGTAACTTACTGGGTGGGCCGCTGATGTTGTATCAGGTTCCAACGGCCCACCCGTCAAGGCGAATTGACGGTGCACAGGGGGGTTTTAGTCGGTATGCCGGCCGTGTTGTAGGTCGGTGAGCCCGACATAACCGTCCCACAACCCCAAGTGGGGCGGTATGCATAAGGCGCATTTCCCACCTCAAAAAAAAAAAAAAGGTTAGTGACTTACTAACCTAACCAATATTTACCCCTAACTACATTACATTACACTATATTTATGCAAAATCTAGTAATATATACATAATTATGTACTTTAGAAATTCACCAATCTAGAAATCGTTTGCTGTAACGGTCATCGGTCTTGCAGCAGATATGCGCGTATCAAAATATAAGCTTGAAAAGTATATTTCAAATAAAGTTTAAGGAACTCGTTCCGTATTTTGCTGCGAAACTTTTTGTGAATTTGTGGACTATCCATAGTTTGTTCATGCCTCAATACTAGGAAATCAGCTCAGATAAGTTCAAGACGTAATCTTTAGGCTTTGCCTTACAATCCTAGAGTACAATCGATGATAAAAGGTAAATTCATATTTTATCTATTTTTGTACGCCTATTCAACTTTTCTATAAATTGTCTGCACACATATTATGTTTTTCTTAATAAGGTTCGACCATTTACGCTGAAAAGAGACATATGGGAGCAGATGCAATATGAGAGCGTACTCACGTTTCCGAGGGTACAGCACAGAACTACAAAATAAGATGAGGCCTATGCTTGCGACTTTATTCTAAATATGTTATATACAAGGTTGTCTATGATAACACAACATTATTGTTAACGAGAAACATAAAACGATGTGCTTATTGAGCTTAATTTGATTGTCTAGAAAGAAAGGGCATAGGAAGACGTTCAAACACGACAAGTTTTACATCTCGAGAGTTCGGTTAAAACTTCAAAACTTTTGACAGATGACGGTGCGTTCTGCGACCTTCTTTGTTGTTTATTATACTTAGCGAAACAAACAAATACATAATAAAAGATACAACAAAACAAAATAAGACGATAATATATCATGTACAAACAGACAACTGCAGTTTCTCAGACTTTTGTGATTTGTACACATTCTTAATATATATCAGACAACTGGTCTTTGGTAATTATTATTTAAAGGTACTTATTTATTTATCAACGTTTCGACCGACTTGGATTGATCGTGGTCACGGTTAACAGTGAACTTTGAAACTTTGAAAGGGCGTGAGATGACCTCCAGCCACCTTGAAGTTTGACCTGGGGGTGGTGGGCTGCGTGGGCCTGCCCGCCACCCGATCAGCACCAGGTTCGGGAGGCGGCGTGCGTGTTCCCACGCGCGCCTCTGAGTCGTGTTTTTGTCCCCCTACAAGGGGACAGTAGAGGGTCTTTTAAGTAGTGGTCTGCCGTTTCACACGGCGGCGGGCTGAAACCTCGGCGGGGTCGCGATTGCATGTGAAAGCGATTCGCGCGGCCCAGCCATCTATGGTTATGTCGAGGAACACCGTGGTAGATTTAGTCGGTATTACCGGGGTATCTCTCTCCGGTGAGCCCGACATAACCTCTCCATCGCCCCGCGGAGAGGTATGCGACAAAGCATTCCCCCACGTAAAAAATAAAAAAGGACCTCCGTAAAGTGTTGGTGAAACTACCTTCATTTACATATTTTTACCGTCGGTACTTCACTTCGACATACACAACACTAACGACGTCTACACACATCTACTGATGATTGGATTATAAAATGTAGACAAACGGTTTCTTAATTTTAACCGCTTCACATATTCCGTGAGTAATAGTGATGATCGGTGGATAAGACCTTGTTAGCTCATAAAGTAAGTAAACACAATTATGGAAAGAATTAACAAGATGTGAGTTTAGTATTGAGCAATATAAATATTAAAATACGTGTTTTGTATCGACCTACTAAACATAAATAGACACCGAGCAAACAAATATACACAGCCTAACACAAAATTAACGTAATATACATTCATAGAGAAAGACGTTCACAAAGTATATATAAGAATTATGTTTCTCTTATCACAGGTAATTTTAACATAATATTATATTAAACAAAAATACCTGGCCCTTTGGAAAGCTTATACGGAGACATGGGTTCAACGTGAATAGGTCCTTCGAGAGTTTTAATCAAAAGTGAGATGGAACACCGACAGCGGCACTAGCCGAAGCAGGCGTAAGACTATTGCTACGTATGGATTCTAATATATGGGCTATGGGTATGGATGTTTGGTGGACCGGTATATTGGTAACTATAGATGAAATACGGCGTCTGCCCTAAATACTCTAATATCATCAATGCAATGTAAAATGCGGCGCCGATTTCACCATTACGGGTCTCGTGACAACGGAGACCCGGAGAAGGTTTCACCGTATTTATGCCCTTTAAAATGATACTTCCACCCTCACTTATTATTATTTAGTAATTCAAACCCTACATTTTAGAAAATAATGTTGCTTGTATTTTACCAATATATCGAGTGAGATTTTATTTGTCGGGACAAGTTTAAAGCGCTGCACTTACCCGATATATTTTAATTTATTTGAACCTAAGTGTTTTTTGAACCGTCTTCAAAGTTAAGGCAGGTATAATATGTTCGTATGTTTTTAGTACACTGAAACATCAAACCACTTTCCCTTCAAAGGCATCCATGCAAAGCTTTGGAGTCTGTGACGTCACTGTGCGACATCGCCGTTTCTCAGCACACTTTTGGTTTTTCCGCGCATACTAGGCAATGCTGCTTTTGTTATGCTAATTTTCCTCGTCGTTAATGCTTTCTTGGAACGTCTTCTCTTTGAGTAAAACTGAACCACTTTGTGGTAGCAGTTTTTAGAATAAGTATCCCAGTCCAGCTTAAATCATTTCATCAAGCAATAAACTGCTATAAGAATATTCAAGACTGAGATGTCTTTAAAATTCTATTTATTAAATTCTATTTAGAATGTTTAATAAAATATAATATGTATATAGATTTATATCTTTACTAAACATTTTACATCGAATTTCGCTCAATTAAAGATGGATGGACTATATCATCAATATTCGTGCTAATGATTCCATACTCATTGACAGTATAGTGGTCTGTAATAATTGTTGTGTTAGTTTTTATTTATATACTTTTATATCACTTTTCACTGTGCTTGGCTTACAACTTGATAAGTTAAATATCAACAGTACATTATGTTACATATCTTTATTTATATAATTCTACTGTACGTGTGTATGTCACTGAACTCATCCTAAATGGCTGGATCGAATTTGATAAAAAAAATTTGTGTGTATTCATATGGATTCGAGGATGGTTTAGATATGGGTTTTCTTTTTTTTTCGTGTGTACAGGACAACGTCTGTCGGGACAGCTAGTATTATATATGTATATAAAGGCGCATCAATAAACAGCACATTACTATCTTTTGATTTATCAGCCATAATACGTGGGTAGTCGGGCAAGGAGACTAGGTTTCAATAAAACACTTTCCAATCACAATCAGCACTCGTTTAATAATTATTTGTTCGATAGATGACTCAATTTGTTTTATCAATATCTATAGGTACATCTATACAAATAAAAAAAATTGAAGTGTCTGTTTGTAATGTCAAACAGCTTTTTACTTCATTCATATATAAGGTACCTATGTACATAAAAATCTATTTTAAAATGTTTGTCTTTCTGTCTGTCTGTTTATTTGTTCCGGCTAATCTCTGAAACGGATGAACCGATTTCGACAGGACTTTCACTGGCAGATAGCTGATGTTACAAGGAGTAACTTAGGATACGTGGACTTTAGAAAAAAAATTGGGTTTCGCGGAGAAAAATTAAAACCAATGAAATAGTAAACAATAATAATAATAATTGATGCAATAGGCAGTACTACTTGACACGGCGCGTATTGTGAGGAGATTCCTCTCTTTGGGGCCCCAAGCACCGGCAACTTGGACCTTGTTCCCGATGTCGGTAGGTCATTTCAGTTTTTATATTTTTAGTTAGTTTAGTTAGTTATTATATTTATATTCAAAAATGTAATTTTTAGAAAAATACAGTAATAAAGAGAATAATAATAATATTCTATCACATACACGCCACACCATCTAGCCCAAACTAAGCAGAGCTTTTGCTATGTATACTAGACAATTGATAAACATGCATATATACTTTTTTTTTGTAAATACATACATATTATACATAAAAAAAATATCCGATTCGTCTATACATCTATACAAAAAATAAAATTGAAATGTCTGTTTGTAATTTCAAAATAACAGCGTTTTACTAAATGAATATGGAAGAATATAAAGTTATAGGTACATCAAAAAATGTTTGTGTGTCTGTTTGTCGGTCTATCTGTCTGTTTATTCCGGCTAATTTCTGACATGGCTTGATCTATTTTGCTGAGACTTTCACTGGCAAATAGCTGATGTTATAATGAGTAACTTAAGCTATTTTTATTTTAGAAAAGATAAGGAATCCGCGGGAAAATATTAAATTCTATGAAATAGTGAACAATTTCCGATCCAAACAGGGAAATGTATATAAAATAATAATAATTTTAGATCCAATATAAATCCTTACGTTATATTATAATATAATAAATTAGAATCGACCCACAAAGTAGAAAAATGACATTTATTTCAGTATAGGTATTTCTATACACGTAATACAGAAATGTTAAGGTTTCGTAATTTTTGCGAACTGAGCAACACTTTTTAGTTGAAATCCACGCGGAAAAAGTCTCAGGTAACAGTTAGTTATTTATAATTCCATTACACAAAATCTAAAACAAAAGTAAGTCTTGAAATCTTGTCAAAATTAGATACAAGGCAAATAATAAATTACAGAAAAAGGATGCACGGTGTAAACTGTGACGTAACCGCTATTAAATATGTCGGAGGGAGATATGAAGAAGAATCTTCACTACAATCCCAATTTTTTCATATTATATCAAAATTTAAAATACCTCCTTATTTTGCAACAAATTTTGATACCGTTTTCACAACAAGATTTCTTCTGATTGCTTTTTGATCTTGTGTGTAATATAATGTACAAAATAAAACATAGGCAACTATCCTATTATGCCATGCTACCGAAATAACAGTCCTCTACTGAGTACCTAGGTAATTATACTACGGTATACATAAGAACCAGTCTTGAGCCGCTAAGGTTCACAGTATTGGTTATATCTAGATAACCAATATTGTGTACATGATAGTAGTACTCTATTACTACTAGCCTGTCAAGAATAGCT
Organism: Catocala fraxini; assembly: GCA_930367265.1. NCBI lineage: Eukaryota > Metazoa > Arthropoda > Insecta > Lepidoptera > Erebidae > Catocala > Catocala fraxini. Next base: position 16,159,489 of record OV884040.1, on the reverse strand, counting down.
CCAAGAAAGGAAAAAAATCTCAAATTTATAGTTTAACAATTGTCATACTTGCAATGTTCATGTTCAAGCAGCAAAAAATTATGAATTAACCATTGCATAACTAATTGATGAATCCGGCGGATTATTGTTCATTTATAGCCAGTAGGCCTCTGAATATTTTAATTTCTTGAATTTTATATTTAATATGTTTAAATATTTTTCCTGATAAAGTGTCCGAAGTAGGCGTGACTTGCGCAAGCCCGTACCGTTGCGTACCCTTTTTTGACCGTATTTTCATCCCTCTGGGAAAATTATAAATATTAGTTCTACAATTCCGGGAGTCAAGACGTTTTTAGGAAATTTCCTCTTCGTTTTTAATCTATTTTTATATTTGAAAAATCTCAATAAGTTTTTGAGATATTTGCATAAAACTAAACCACCCTTTTTTTTAGTTAATTGATTATATAACTTTTGCAATTTTTGCAAGCGACACATGAATTTTTTCAAAAATCATCTTCATTCACTCCGAATCGAATGACACCATATTCATATTTTTCCGAGACCGCTGAAAAAGTTGACCAAAAAAGCACTTGTTGACTAGACTTGAAAGGCTTACTGCGAGTTGATGTCCAAAATAAATAAATATTTATTGTTTGGAATCTCTTATTAAAAGTGTCGTTGCTGTGCTGCATCAATACCCGTAGGTGTCGACATGCAGTCAGATCTGTGTGTAATTTCCAGCGAATAATTGTCTACAAGTTGTGGGTAGCCGTAAAATAGATTCGGTCATAAAAGACAGAACCAGATGTAATACCTAGCACTATACCTACATACATGCCACTGACACCAAATACGTACACGCTTGACTGACTTTGGTCGGTAATTTTAAGGCTTTTGTCGATATCAATATTCAATTAATGTTTATGACTAGTATTAGTACCAAGTACACTCACTTTTGTACACAGCGCCAAAATAGCGAAAATCAAATGGCGTCTTCATTTTGGTGATAACCAGTCCAGCGTTCTTGTATTATAGAAATCAGAGTTACATGCTAACGTATTTGATAACAATTACTTTTTAGCATTAGTGTCACCTACTTTATTGTATTTATATTACTACTAGCTGTTTTCACCCGCGTTTATGATTACTGTGTGTTTATGAGTAGCGTGATATTATATAGCCTATAACATCTTCGATAAATAAGCTATCAAATACTAAGATAATTTTTCAATTTGAACCAGCAGTTACTGAGATTAGCGCGTTCAACCAAACATACAAACTCTTCAGCTTATATTCTTATAATATTAGTATATATTCCTATTTCTTCGTTTGTTAACCTGTCAATTCCTGGAATGCCAGACTTAATTGAAAACCTATTGTATCTTGCCAGCTATGCTGCTGCGAGACCATAATTTAATTGCTTAAGAAGGTATGTACAACTACCAGGACAAAAAATTATTGAAAAAAAAAAATAGGTATATACAAAACTTATAATATAAATATTAAGTGAAAATATTATAGTATTTATTTTAAATCATTCGGATATTTTTGTGCAAGTTGAAATAGAAAGTTCTTTGGTATTTATTTTAGTTTTAACAGTAATTCAGTTGCTATCATAGCAAATTTTCCTTCCATTAAAGAGCTATATTCTTGCTGCTGCAGTTCCATTTTTGAAGCTATTACAAATCATCCTTTTTCTTATTCAGTATTTATAAAAGTATGTGTAAAATCTGTACACATACAAATATTACATTTGTTCAATGTCTGTATATTTTTTTAGAATTTGATCTGTATGTACACGCATCGCGCAAAATCTACTGTACGACATAGAATGCGATTTTCCTAATTGTATTGCTAGAGGTCTTACTACAATCTAGTGTATTGAAACATACACTAGATTGTAGTATAAATATAGATTGGTAGGTACCTTCTTTAAATATCCACGCGTATGCAGTCGCGGATAAATGCTAGTAAAGATAAATGTATATGTAACATGCAAAATCACAGTGTTTTTTAAAAAGGCAGCTCTAATAATAATTTCTTAATCACCTTTACTAACACTCAAACCATACAAAAAATATCCAGACTGGAATAACTTTATTTTTATTCCGTGTGTGATACGAACCTACGTCACTTGGCGCAGTGGCGGTGACAGAGCGACTACTTAAACCGCTAAGCTATATATGTAGTCTAATTCCATGTAGAATAGTATCTCTGAGAACAACAATTGTCTAAGTAACAAATTAATTTAAACTTCACTTCACTACATATTAACTCATGTATCACTGTTAGGTACAAACGACTTCACACCGCAGACTCAACATTATCAACTTTAGTTAACTGGAACACGTCTCTTCATTTCCCAAGATGGAAAACAACTTTATAATTTCCTTGCAATATGGAATACAGTGACATGTGCTTTAACATTATACTGTGATGCAAATTAACTCATGATTATACGAAACAATCAAAAATACAGATTTAAGACTACAGCTTTTGTTTGAAATAATAGTATGTATTATTTTGAAAATGCGTACATAGTCTCACGCATTAGAACAGTTAAATTGTCAAAACGAAGAGTTCCAATCACATTAATTTGTAAAATTGTAATTTGTAATTTGTCTCTGCCTACCCCTCTGGGAAACAGGCGTGAATCTATGTATGTATGTAATTTGTAAAAATACAGATAGTTATTTTAATGGACAGCAATGGCTTTATATACTAATTGTGGACGTTAATAATTTATAGTTCAATTAAAATTACCTACAAACTACAAACTTATTTTAATTATCTAATAAAGTTCAGTCAACTTAAAATAGCATAATATTTTAACACAATACGCACTGGCTGTAATTATGCAGAAGTAATTTTAATTTTAACACTTTAGAATTCACAGTCCCGAAAAATACTGGAGGGAGGGAGGCTCGAAGCAATTGAAATGAGGCTTGAAGTGGCACGAAAGGAATTAGTGGACTGAAAAAGTGACATAAAACTTCTTGAAAGGACAGAACCCGTTTTATCCAGGACGATAAAACAAGGTTCTGTAAAGACTTTAGAAACATAAGATGGAAAATTATGAAATCTGTTCTGATGCAATGAGTTTAACGATATATTAGAGTATTAGTAAATTTAAAGTAACACTATACTTATATTGAGTTACTTATGGCAAAATATGCTAGGTAAGCGGCAAAAGGCTGGCCCTTTATTAAACCTCAACCATAGCTGGCGAAATCTGAGTGAATTATATATATATATATATATACACATCTCTGTCTGTATCTTATTTATCATCATCATCATCTAACTTACTCCTTCGGGAAATATAGGCGTGAAGCTAGATAGTTTCACGCCTCTATTTCCCGAAGGAGTAGAAGAAGGAAGAAGGTAGTTGAGAAAGAAGTTCTGAATATGCAACGGTCTAAATTTTAATTCTATGTTCATAGATATGTACACAGAATTAAAATTTGGACCGTGGCATATATTAACAAAATATATTTTGGTTCTAAATATGCCACGGGCCAAATTTTAATTCTGTGTACATATCTATGTACATAGAATTAAAATTTAGACCGTGTCATATTCAGAACCAAAATATATTTCGCTAGAATTTAAAAAGATAACGATATCGTAGAATAATTGAGTTACATAGAAAACTTGGATAAAAAATAAACGGCCGCTTACGTCGTTTTATGTAATAACTCCATTACGAACACGCAAGCTTTCGTGCTGAACTAATTCAATTTGTAAGCGATTTTTAGATTCAGTGAGTTTATAAAAAGGATTTTACATTGTAATATTAGGTTTTATAGAGATGTGTACTAGTAGTGAATTAAAGACTAGATTCTTTTAAAATCCTTAGACCTTGATATGAAATAATGGATTAACTTGAAATAGTTATATGATTTAAAAGATATGGGTGGGCAATCCGAGGGTGCGTGGCAAATGCTTCGCTTTTCAATTATTTTATTAAATTGTTTGTTTATCAAGCCAAACGGGCAAATATAGAAACGTGATATTATAAGAAATTAACAGTTATACTAGTTAATTACTAGTAAGATAAGAAAATGCACGTGAAATTGCTAGTAGGTACAAAAGAATCTATATATTAGTTGTTCGTTTTACTGAATGTTTCATCACTTACTACGTACTGAATTTAAATTATTTTGCCTTGCCTTTATCTATCTTTCATTGTCTTTAGGGGTAAACAATCTGTTTTAACGTCTCACTTTCTTGCAATATTATTATTGTATTAATCCAATATGTCTACCGTTTAGTAGATTATCAAACAAAATATTATTTATGATTTATTTTAGGCACTGATTGTATTAGGCCCCGTAATAGTAGGAGACACTTATAAAACATACATTATATTTACCAAATATAACATTATGTATGTACTCTTCAACGAGATATATAAGTAATAATAAATTGATAAATATTACTTTAATATGGTTAATGTAACCGACTGCCACGCCTGAAGTCGCGGGTTCGATTCCCGCACAAGTCAAACATGTGTTTGTCTTGGTCTGGGTGTTTCTATGTATAATACGTATGTATATTTACAAAAAATAATTATATATATATGTTTATCCATTATCTAGTACCCATAGTACAAGCTCTGCTTAGTTTGGGCTAGATGGTGTTGTGTGTATATGATAGAATATTATTATTATTGTATTTTAAATACTAAGAAATAAATTGACACAGGATCGTCGTTCGAAATAAAATTAATATAGAACTTCAGCATTCATTTATAAAGTCGTTTATAATTTAATTAAACTTCAATAATAATATCCTTGAACTTGAACGTTCAATTTATCCATTAATTATACATTTTACTGATAAATTCTTTGAAGGTAATAATGTACTTAGAAAGCCTTAAGTAATGAATTTATTAGCCAATGTTACTAGTTTAAATATTTATTGTAAAAGATTTTCATAAAAAACATGTTATTAGGTGGTATATTAAATATGTACGCTGTACCAATTAAAAGGTCTCCGAAAATGTATTCTGACAAACTTAGAACTTCAGTTACTTACTTCAGTTAAGTGTTTTGAAATATTTCAATTTAGTTTTACGAAAAATATAGTATTAACTTTTTTAAATTGAAAAAGTTTAAATCAATAATTATCTTAATTACTGATTTAAACTTTGAGCCGTAGGCTATTAAAACGCTGTTCTTCTTTTTTCTTAATTTTAAAACATAATACCACTTTAACACCAAGTTCGACTGTGGATTGTTCGAATATATTGAAATTGGGCATGCACACATTACTTGCACATATGTAGTGCGTCCATCATCATGTAAGGCATCACGTTGTGCACAGCAGCGTTTGAATATGATTGGAATGCAATAATGCGCAAATACAGTTGTATTCGACACGATACTTACCCTGTTAAGGAGATAAAATATAATTTTAAATTATCTTGTACTATTTTTGTCTGCTTCACTCGCGTTAATGTAGAATGAAATGTAGATTTTGTCAATAAATGTTGATCCCTTGGTAACAGTCCTTTTAATGAATGAAATGTACTTTATGTCCTTTTCTGTACCCCTGACAACGTGTATGCGAAATTTCATGATGATCAGTCAGGTAGGTAGGACGTGAGCGTAACAAACAAACTGAAATTCGCATTTATAAAATTAGTTGGGATTACAGGTCAATTTAATAATAATTAATGATTAATTTATAAAAACAACATCAGCAGTAATGAAATCATTGACCAACTTCACAGTTATATTGAGTAATAATCTTATTTCATCGACGTAACGAACCAAGCCGAAGAACTGACGTAACAAACGATAATATGTCAGGCGACGATTGTTGCATCATTACAAATGTGCCGGCTCGTATACGAGCCGCTGGCCCACAACAGGCAATACAAAATTATGGTCTAACATGGAGGCTAATATTTGCGAACCACGCTGATCAGTTTTATAAGACCAACTAACATGATTTCCGTTAAAATAGCAGCATAAAAATCAGCGTTGCTAATAGTTTGTGGTGTCGGTGATCGTGGGATATACAACGTGAGTGCCTTACGATACGTACAATTAAAGTCAGTCATCAACAGCCGAATCTTTTCTAGTGTGTCACAATTCTTGTGGTTTTGTCCGCATTTCGGGCAAGTGATCTTTTTAGAGGGACACATTTTGGAACCATGGCCAAATCTCCAACACTTTGAGCATTGTGTTACAGGGAACACGTATTTTTTAACCTGAATCCTCATACCCAACATATATAAATATGGAGCATCGTCGCATCCTTAATGTTTACGCGATACGCTTCGCTCGCCACCCAGTCACTGGTATTTTTATCAGTATCACTATCTCGTCGCCTTCGATTAAGTTTTGACGCGGACACTATATCACACGATAAATTTTGCAAAAAATCTTCAATGGAAATGTCTGACTCGATATTTCTAACTAAGCCGTATGGCAGCACGACTTCATCCGTTTTTTGACATCACCATCCCATTTCTATAAATACTTCACACGACATAAATTTGTTAGAAGATGTTTCTCCCTCAAATGTAATCAGTAGCTTGTATGGATTAACGTATTTTACTCGCGATATACCCGATATGTTGATGATCTTTAACAATTTTGCGAACGCAAATTGTTCCGGAAACATTTTTTCACATGTAATTCGTACCTTTTGTTTTTCCGGTGGGTTCTCAAAAGGCTTAGGACTCCTCAGTACTTTTTTTTGCTGTCTGGTAACAGTCGTTCAGCTTCCCGATGAATCACCTTCTTTAACTCTTTTTTCCCTTGTGTATTGTCTTCTTCCTATATACTTTCGCTCTCAATTTGTATTAAACCTCTCTAACTGTATTGTATAATAGCATATTATCACCTTCCAACATTATATCATTTGTAATAATTAATCTAATAAGCGAAAACCTGGCCCGGCCGACGGCGCGCCACGGCTGGTCCTCGCGAGTAGTATACATAAGTTAAAACCTGTTTGAAGCGTTAATTGTACACACAACCTATCAATTGGATGCGCAAATCAACACTCAACTAGCATATAATTATTTAATTTTTGTACGAAAAGTACGTTTCGTGTTCTTAAAATCTATATATACATTAGTGATGTACGAGTCGAATTATTTGATTCGAGTAACTCGAATCAAACCGTAAACGAGTCAACGCGGGTTCAGTTTTTAACAACTCGAATCAACTCGGTCGATCGAACTGTTATATCCCGTCAATGTATGGGACAACCCTGACACAATGCACCGTCAGCACATTGGCGATAAGTAGCGGATTCATAGTTTAGTGTGCCCAGTTAAAAGCATTCGATCCTCAACCTCGGTTAAGGCCACTTGTTCTTTAATAAAAGTTTTCTTGTAATTTTCTATATCAAATAAACGGCCTTCAGCCAAAGTAATAAAAGTGTTTTTTTTTAAGACTATACAAGTTTCCCGTATAACATTGGTGGCAGCTCAAAGGGCATTTTTAAAATCCTGGTTCGCCTCTATCGTGTAAAACGAACAATAAATTCGTGCAATAGTGAACAATACAGACTTTCTAAACGCATATCGTCGCCACACAGAACTCTATCATTTCGTCACCGTATCCTCTCGCTGTTTCTTTTCGCCGTGTCGTGATTTATATCCATGTGAAGAGTTCTACTGCCGTGCCGAGCCGATATTGCTGGTCGCTGTTTCTCACTGCCGAATCCTGTTGCCGTATCCTGTTGCTGTCGTCACCGTATCCTTTAAACATACTCACCGTGGAAGCAAGGTATTCCACCAGCCATGATGACACATGCTGTTCCTGTAATCGCCGTGTTCCTGTAAGTCTTTGACATTCATATTTACTTCATACCGAAGATAATTGTGCAAGTGATTAGTGCCAGTGAATAATTAAATTGCCTGTGATCGCGTAATACGAAAACGTACAACGAACAAAGTGTTTAATTATATTTCTCATAGATTAGTAACTACACATATTGTTTAGTCGCGAGAGCCGTGCAACATTCTTTCCTTATCGCTAATCCGGTCCTCGAGCCTTATCTTTGTTTTGACTAACTGAGTTCCCGTGACTGAAGCGTTCAATATGCCCAAAGAGGATTCTACTACGACCTCTAAGGAGATTGGTTTAAATGTTTTGATTAAGTTCATAAATAAATTCGACGGTAATAGAGAAAAACTAAATGCCTATTTAAATAACTGTAGAAACGCTATTAACCTTGCGTCGCCGGCTCAACAATCCACATTATTGACATATATTATTAGTCAACTCGAAGGGCGAGCCGAAAGCGCGTGTTCAATAAAAGAATTTGAGACATGGCAACAACTAGAGGACTTCCTAAAGTCACAATTCGGCGAAAAAAAGCATTATGCTGCACTGCTCTCTGATCTTCAAGATTGTCGTCAATCTAATAACGAAACAGTCAACCAGTTCGCACTCCGTGTAGAATCGTGTCTCTCAAAGTTACTTACCGAAATTAATGTTTCAATACCAACGAAAAAGAAAGGGGAACTGGCTGGCCGTGTCGCTGCTATGCAAGACCTAGCATTATATACTTTTATTAGCGGATTAAACGTGCGCCTGTCTACTGTGGTCAGATGCCGTGATCCCGAAACGCTCAATGACGCGATCAATTTCGCCGTTTCCGAAGAAAAGTTATTACAAGCCTCGTTTAAAAGAAATGCCACACCTTTTAACTATAATCGCGTACCCCAACGACAACCGCAGCAATACAAAAACTTTACACAAGGTGCAATGACAACCGCGAATAAGCCAAGTTATCAAGGACCTTTACCTACGTCAGGTCCACCAATATGTCGCTACTGTAAAGCCGTTGGTCACACTATTGACGCCTGTCGGAAGCGTGAATACAATAATCGGTATTTCGGCAATAAAAACAATCAACAAGCCGACCGAAACAATCGTCCATCCGCGAGTTACCAAAAAACCAATCAACCTATACATAATGTCGACCTAACCGATGAGCAAACCCCTGAAGATGATTTAAACGAATAGTGGGCTCACGTCGGTGTCTCGTGAGACCCAATTCACAGCTAGTACGGTTAAAATATGATAACGGCACCCTTTCTGGTTCTATGGACCACAAGGGTAACCAGCCCCAAATAAGCGTCCCTTATTCAATCACTGTTCCTAAATCATCCACTGTTCCTAAATCATCCACTGTTCCTAAATCATCCACTAACGGACAGGGTAACCAGCCCCAAACTCAGAGTGATGTAACTAAACCAATCCCTGACTCTTTCGTAAACACTGACCTCCCAATTCTAGAACCTTGTCGAGTATCCAACAAAGCATCAAAAAAACAAAATACAGAAATCAGTACATACAATATCACAACAAATCCAAAAAAGAAGTCCTTACCTTTTGTAGAAGTTCAAACTTCTGTATCATCGAAACCCTTGAAACTTCTTATCGATAGCGGTGCGTCTATTAGCCTTATCAAAATAAATATCATCGAACAAATGCCTAAAATTGAAAATAATTACGTAACTTTCCATGGTTTAGGTAATACAAAAATACAAAAAACATAATGCGCACACTAGGTCATATATTAATAAACTTTGATGCTCTTAGTCATCATTTTCACATGGTTCCAAATATAGACTTTCCGTATGATGGAATAATAGGCAATGACTTCTTTTTAAGAAATAACTGTAAAATCGACTATACAGCAAGTGCATTTATTGTTAATAAAGTAATACTTACCTTGAATTTCTCGGAACCAAATTATATTATCTTGCCTCGTACTGAAACTGTAATAGAATGCTTAGTGTCAAACCCCGAACTAAAAGAAGGTATTGTACTTGACCAAAATCAAATTGAGTCCCTTCTAATAGCCAATTGTATAGTTAAGGTTAAACCAAACTCAAGAATTAACATTTCTGTCGTTAATATCTCAGAATCCCCGATACAAATAAACTCAAATTTTAAAATAAATCTTCTACCATTAGACAAGAATTATTCGCATAACATTTTTCATGTACCCTACTCTGAATCAAACCAAGACAACGCCCTTAACCGCACCAAAGAGGTGCTTGACTTATTACGAGTGTCTCATTTGAATACCGAAGAATCTAATGCCTTATACGACCTCTGTTCCTCCTATTCTGATATCTTCCATCTGCCCAACAATCGTTTAACGTTTACTGATGCCCTGCAACATAAAATACCAACCTCTTCTTCTGTCCCTATTAGCACTAAATCATACAGATTCCCAGATGCCCACAAAAAGGAAGTAGAATCCCAGATTAATAAAATGCTTCATGAAGGTATCATTCGACCCTCAACATCCCCCTGGTCTTCCCCGATATGGGTAGTTCCTAAAAAGACAGATGCCTCAGGCCAACGCAAATGGCGTGTAGTTATAGATTATCGGAAGTTAAACGATATCACAATAGTCGATTCCTATCCAATACCAAACATTACTGAAATCCTTGATCAACTGGGTAAATGTAGATACTCCAGCACACTAGATCTGGCTTCTGGATTCCATCAAATAAGGATGTCAGAAGACGATGCCCCTAAAACAGCATTTTCGATTCCACAAGGACACTTTAAATTTACGAGAATGCCTTTCGGTTTGAAGAATGCGCCCGCAACCTTTCAAAGACTAATGAACTCTGTGCTGTCCGGTCTCCAAGGTATACAATGCTTTGTTTATTTGGATGATATCGTAATTCATTCATTTGACCTTGACCTTCACATTAGACACCTCGCTAACGTATTCGATAGACTACGTACTTTTAACCTAAAACTTCAACCAGACAAGTGCGAGTTCCTCCGCAAGGAGGTATCTTATCTTGGTCACACGATTACAGATAAGGGTGTAAAACCCAATCCAGAAAAGACTAAAGCTGTTGCTGACTTCCCTTTACCAAAATGTCCCAAAGATATCAAATCGTTTCTAGGGTTAGTTTCCTATTATCGCAGATTCATCCCAGACTTATCTAAAATAGCAAAACCCCTTACCAACCTTCTCAAGAAAAATGTCCCATTCAACTGGCATAACGAACAGCAGTTAGCCTTTGAAAGTCTAAAACATGCCTTAGTCTCTGCCCCTGTTTTAGCCTATCCTGACTTTACCAAGCCCTTTGTCTTAACTTGTGATGCATCTAATTTCGCTATCTCCGCCATTTTATCCCAAGGTGAAATAGGAAAAGATCGCCCTATAGCCTATGCCTCGAGAACATTAAACAAAGCCGAATGCAATTACAGCGTGACAGAGAAGGAGTGTCTGGCTATTCTCTTTGGTACCCAAACCTTTAGACCATATTTATATGGTCGTCTCTTCAACATCGTAACAGACCATCGCCCACTCAAATGGTTGTTCAATTGTAAAGACCCCGGCTCAAAACTAGTTAGATGGAGACTCAAACTGGAGGAGTTTGATTACGAAATTGAATACAAAAAGGGAAAAATCAATAACAATGCAGATGCATTATCACGTTATCCCGTTAACCCTGTCACTGAAGAAGAACCGTCCACCTCTGGTATGAATGACAACACAACCACTAGCCCAGAACCAGAAATCCCTCAGGATGTCCTCGACGATCTTATTGACTTAGGTGCTCTAGATCCAAGTCCATCAAACCCACCACCGAACATAGACTTTGACCTCTTAAGTCGTCCTACTCCAACTGACTCCCCTGCTTCAGTATCGGAAGATACTACAATTCCTAATAATGAATACTCAGACTTCTTAAGATCTTTTAATAATAAAAATGAAACCTATAATACACAAGTACAAGAGCATAACGAAAATCTTTTAAAGAGTAATAATAAGACCATACTCATCCCTGTATCTATTGATCTTGATGAATCAAACCCATATGTCCAAGAAATTATTGGTAACTCTGACGACCCAAGTAGTATAATAAATGGAGAACGAGAACTCCACAGTTTCAAAAAATTAACCATTAAAGAGAAAACTTATTATTTATTGTTTACAAAGGTCTACTATTTTGATAACTGTACTTACCTTGACATCTTCAAGGCATTAAAGGCTGTTAGGGACGAAATTATCCTATCCGGTGATATCAATGCATTTGCCATAACAGATTTCAAAAACCCATTCGAACAAAATTCCTTCGTTAAAATATATGGAATGCTTATGTATCTATTTAACAATACAAACATCACGGTTCATATACACCATAATACGATTATTTACCCAGTACCTTCTGAAATAAAGAGATTACTTAAAGAAAATCATGATATTCCAATAGCTGGTCATCTAGGCTCCAATAGAATGTATGATAGGATAAAAGAACGTTATTATTGGAAAAATATGCGATCAGAAATAGAAGACTATGTAAAAAACTGCAAATTGTGCCAATCTAATAAAGCCTTACGCAAAATCAACAAATCTCCCATGCAGATTACAACCACTTCTACACGCCCATTTGATAGAATTAGCCTTGACATTGTCGGACCCCTACCTGAAGCAGGACTTGCAAAACTGAAATTTATACTTACCCTTCAAGACAACTTGACAAAATTCTCAATAGCCTATCCCATCTCGAATCCCACCGCAGAAGAATCCTGCGAATGCTTAGTTCATTTCATATCATTATTCGGTATACCCAAAATGATACTTACCGACCAGGGTACTAACTTTACCGCCGATCTGTTTAAACGCACCTGCGAATTCTTAAAGATCAAGCAAATTTGGTCTTCACCCTACCACCCACAAACACAGGGTGCTCTCGAAAGAAGCCATTCTACATTAAAAGAATATTTAAAATCATTTGTGAATGAAAATCAAACCAACTGGCATAAGTTTGTTTATACCGCCATGCTAAGCTATAATAGTAGTGTCCACACAACGACTAGATTTACCCCATACGAACTTGTTTTTGGCCATAAGCCCTATATCCCTGATTCCATTTTCGATGCTAACCCTAATGTAACATATCCTGAATATATCAAAATGCTACAACACCGTCTGAAAGTCTCACGTGAAAAGGCACAAGAAAACATCCGTACTTCTAAAGAAAGATCGAAAACCTATTATGATAGACACAGTCGTCCGGTTCAGTACAAAGTCGGTGACTACGTATATTTAAAGAATCACCTGCGATTACGTAAGGCCCTCTCACCTTTGTGGAAAGGACCATATAAGATTGTAAAACTACATGGAAATAACACTTTATCCCTATTAATTAATAGACGACACGTAAAACACCATTTTGATGAAGTGAAACCCGCTCATGACAATAACTAAATATGACTCCTAACCTAGATTAACCCATTTCAAATTAATTACAGAGTGGGCACCGTTCATATTCTGGCAACTAGCGACAACCAATATGTAGAGCGCATCACCCAGGGACCCGGTTTGTTCTTCGATCCGGTCGGCACCTTAAAAATGATAAACGATCAATTTCATATAGTAATTCCTGTAGAAGACTCGCCTTTCAAAGAATTTATTGAAAACATTCATCAAACATTTAATATAATTAGATTCCAATGCCGAGAAAATGAGGAAATAGATGAGACGTATTGTCGAAACATGATACAACCCTTGGACTCACTTTACGCAGATGTCCTTCGTAACTTTGATTCCTTTATCCATATAGTATCCAACGATGTTTCCAAAAGATCAGCCTGGTTTTCTGGTGTTGGCACTGTTTTTAAACATATATTCGGCACCTTAGACGAAGGAGATGCTGAATCTTACAATAACGCTATTAATAAATTGTTCAAAAATGATGAAATACTCACAGAATCCATTAAGAAAAATATTATTGTATCCCAATCGGCTATATCTAATATAAATAACACACTAAATGAGCTTCATGTCAACCAAGCAAAATTGAATGACGTCATTGATCGAGTAACCTTAGCATTCAATAATATCTCTAATATTGTAATAACCGAAAGTTTTAAGACAAGATTAAACACAACTCTAAATGTTTTAGAGTCTAATTTACTTACTATTTCTTTTAAGATTGAAGATATCCTAAATGCGATTTTATTTGTAAAAAGTAAAACCATACATCCTTCCGTTGTCACGCCTAGACAACTTTATAAGGATATTGTGAACAACTTGAAATTATTACCTAGACATAGATCTTTCCCAGTTAACCTAGAATTAAGTAACATTCATACCTTAATGAATATCGCAGAACTAATCTGTTACTACTTAGATGGTAAGCTAATATTTGTAATCAAAATACCCTTAGTTAATGTATTAGAATATAATTTATATAAGGTGGTACCCTTACCTATCCCTCTTAATACTACAGTGCCCAATTCTTTTAGCATGATCTTACCCACAGAGGAGTACCTAGCATTAATTAAAGACAAATCATCTTTCTCATTTCTGAAGAACCTAATTTCTTGTAATTCTATCCCAAACAAAATTTACCTTTGTGAGTCAAACGATATCTATACAATAGCCGGTAACCCATCTTGTGAAATTGAAATCATCACTAAAGCTATTTCATCTTTACCTGTAAATTGCCAGTATAGATTCCTCCGTGGTAACATTGACATCTGGCACAAAATGACAAATAACAAATGGGTATTTGTACAATCTGAACAAACTAAACTCTCTATCGAATGTGAAAATGACGAACTGTATGAAACCGTGATATCCGGTACAGGATACCTTAAATTACCACCCAATTGCATAGCTTTTCATAAGAATATTAGATTCGTAAGAGAAAATTTCCCTCATATTGATGTACCAATTATTTCCCCAAAATTCAATATTATAAGCGATAACTGTTGTGACTTAAGTCGTTTTAAAGAGCTAAACCTTCCAAACTCTAGTATAAATAATGTAAAATTAGATAACCTTAAGGATCTTAAAATTGTATCAGATCAAATAATTAATGATTTACAGAATGTAGCATTAAGCAATGATAATAATATCAATAACCATGTTAGCTTTCCCATTTTAAGTATTTTGTCAATACTATTTTGTTTATTTTTACTGATTATATATAGTTGTAAAAAGAGCAAGTGTTCTAGAACCCTAAAGATCAATTGTAAAGAAAATCCTAATCCTGAAACAGAGCTTCAAGCTGTTGTAACCCAACAGCCTCGTCTTCGCGTTGAATAGTTTCCCAGAAACTTACATTTCCCGTAAGTTTCCTCTTAACGTGGGGGTTGTTATATCCCGTCAATGTATGGGACAACCCTGACACAATGCACCGTCAGCACATTGGCGATAAGTAGCGGATTCATAGTTTAGTGTGCCCAGTTAAAAGCATTCGATCCTCAACCTCGGTTAAGGCCACTTGTTCTTTAATAAAAGTTTTCTTGTAATTTTCTATATCAAATAAACGGCCTTCAGCCAAAGTAATAAAAGTGTTTTTTTTTTAAGACTATACAAGTTTCCCGTATAACAGAACGCACACCGCACGGGCGGCGTGCGCGGGGCCTCACGAGTTGACGAGTCACACCGCGCGGCCCGCGCGCGCCGTTCAATGTTGCATCATGCACATGCATTGCATCTCACTCAACTCGATGCGAGTTGAGTAAAATAGAACTCGGGCCGCCGATTGAGCTACATTATTGTAGACTTGTATCACTTGTATTTAGCGTAGCGGCTCAGGCTACAAAAACAGAAACTTTCTGTGTTTGTAGTCGATTCTCAATTCAAAGTTCGAGTTGCGAATCGACTCCAGTAGCCATATCACATCAACAATTCAACATCATTATTATTCCTATCTATCAGCCTTGAGTCGAGCTGAGTCGAGCTCCCCGAATCCCCTCTCTTTCCCTACAGGAGACACTGATTCGAGTCAACTCGAGTTGCGACTCGAGTCAGTAGCCATATCAACTCGAGTAACTCGAGTCAAAAAAAAACCAACTCGTTCCATCACTAATATACATACATGATTTTAATAATTAAATAGTAAGAAAAAGCAGGCTCTAAAAAAAATTATGATAATAACTTGCAGTGGGACATCGGACTATAAAGCTGCGACACCTCCAAAATATTTTCATTAAGTACCTATATAATGTCCTCAAGACCGAATTTCGGTCATGGCGGCCAATCTTAACGGAGATTGGCCATCTGCGCAGGAGATTTTATAGTGCACAAGTATGTGCGCAAACACAAGTGCACTCTCTGTTCCTTAACTCTCATGATCCGATGGGACGGATAATCCGACACGACCGAAGAGAGATCAGGCGCAGGACCAACGGCTTTACGTGCTTTCCGAGGCACGGGGGTGTCTAACACCGCCAACTTCCTAACTCCGAGCTCGTATGGAGAATTCTTAACAGAAAATCCCGACCCGGGATTCGAACCCGAGACCTCATGCACAGCAGTCGCATTCACTACTGCTGCGCCACGGAGGCAGTTCCTATAGAATAGACTTGAATAGAGCATTTACAATTTTTTTTTTACAAACAATATACATACGTGTATATTAAGCTTAGCAGAACAGTGGTTCTGCCTAATACATATTTTGGCCAGCATTTGGACTTAATTTTCAATTCTAGTTTCTTTTGAAGTTGTCTTACCCACAATTAAATAATTTAAATCATGTAATTCTGAATTTTATTCTCGTAGCACTCACCTACGTATAATAAGAACGCTGTTCCATTAACGCATTTATAAATGTGATAAATTTAAAACGTTTTTTATGTGTACAGCTATGATAGGTATTATAAAAATAAATTTCACATCCAACGAAATCCTTTGTTGAGTTATAATCTGATGAATTATTTAGCAGTTCTTTCTTACAGAGATTATACAAAAGGTCAATGTTAGGCTTGAAATAACTTTTTATTTAAATCTTTCTTTGAAGTTTTTTGGTACTGATCTGTAAACGTATAGTACCTATTAAAATTTAATTATTATAATTTTCTAGTCTTCATACACGTAATAAATGCTAAATCCACTAATTACTAAGAAATGAATAGATTTTCTTTTACTTTTAAAAATAAACAAATTTCATCTTAACGCTAATGCGATTATCGCGGAAAAATAGGTACTTATGAATATCGGTAGCGCAGCGGCAGTGAATGCACGGGATTTAAGATCCATTTCCGGGTCGGGGTAAATGTCATATGTAAATATCAATGTGGCTTTTTCTGACAAGAAATTCTTAGTAGAAGCACAGAGTCTGAAACTATGTCTAAAAATGGCAAAAGGCTCGCGCCCTATAACGTGGGACCTAAAACCATGCCTTGTGGAATGTGGATGTGACACACCTCTGCCTACCCTTTCTAGGACATACGTGTGAGACTATGATTGTGTAGATATGGATTCATCACCTATTTTTCTTCTAAAGTACTTTCTCGTTTTCTCGTTGCAGTGGTTAAAGATCCCCATCTTCACAAACATTTAAACAACGGACACAAAGAACACTCAGACTTGGAGTAACTGTTAGTGGATCACACAATTTTTTGTCCCGTGTGGGGATCGAATCCACAACACTCGACGCATTGGCAATGGCAAGGTGACCACTTTAACTACTACGCCACCCGTGCAGTATTGACGTTAAATCTACTACAATATGCTTGTAATTACATGACATAATTATTTATTCATTATATTAGTATGTACAGACATTTACATTACAACATTTTTGCAGGACTTCAAATTGCTACCTACGGGCTACTCATATCATCATATAGACAGCTTTGGAAACTTTCCAAATAGAAACCATTTCCTTCGGGCACCATTTAAGATTTTACAACGCTTCTTATAAAACTACTCGGCTTGAAAGTTACTTTGAGATCTGATAAAACGAATTACGACATCCTTAAAGAATGATAATAATTAGAAACACCTTTGGATAAGTTTGTTTTAGATTATTATCATTTATTTATTATTCGCAGTTGTGTGAAAGCGAAATTAAAATAAAAAAAAAACAGTGTTGTATTTATTATGTTAATAATAGTCTTTGTACATAGATTTTTATTTTATTTATGTATTTCAAGTTTTATATTATAATATAATTGGTATAGTTTTGTGAACAATAAAATATGTAGTAATAGTAAAAAAAACAATGTTAGTACAAATAAATAATTAAGATAACGCTGTATTGTATATTAAATTAAAAATATGACTAGTGAAACCTATGAGTATCTTTCTAGAGAAAATTGTCTTGATTTCAATAGGCGGTTGCTAACTGCTAACTTTCATACTAAGCATAGTCATCTTGAGATTAATATATACGAAGAAGATAGCCCTATTTAAGTGTAATACGCGCACGGAGGTATATAGTATAGCTAATGTATATATGAAGAAGAAGCACAAAAAAGCCAGTATGTGTAAAAAAAGGAGTAAGGACATTTAATATTTAATAAATTACGATTGAATTTGCATCACTGGGCGACCCCTAGTATTTATAATTGCATTATATATTGCTAGCGGTTGTCTTTAGTACAGAATATCAGTTTCAATGTTATGTAAATAAAGTCTCGCCGTATAGAACTTCCAGAGGAGAGACATACTCTTATTTTACAATGGCCTATGGTTGAGCAATAACTCTGACGTCATATACTTAAGCACCCTACCATTCATTCAAACTCACTCGTTGCGGTGCACATTTTTTCGCGTCGATTATTTTAATTAGTGAAGCATTTGTTCACTGCGGATGGAATGTCGCGATGTTGCATATATTATGACGATCGTGTACGATCTGAATGAGATGAGAGTGCAGAAGTTCTATCTGATTTAATTATAAATGATGTGTACACTGATTAGTATTGTTTGTGTTTATTTAATGGTTTTATTTCAACAAAGTAATGGCCGCAATTCTGTTGTATATTTTTTATGATATAAAATGAAAAGCTGTCGTAATTTTTATTATGACTGGATAATATCCATTTATGTATTATGAGTATATAAATTATCTTATCCAATACTGGAAAGTGAAAGTGAAAGTGTGTAAAAATATTTGTAGCTGCATATTATGACTGATACTTAATCACATGTAAAATATTGGTTGAACGAACTTAGACAAAACAAAATATTTTCTGTAGCATGCACGTGGGCGGTGCCGTAGCTAGTTTTTTAATAAATATGCCACTGTTCCAAATACACGAATAGCTAAAATATTGCAATAATTCGATTTTTGATCAACAATAGCACATCGGTAACATAAGTATCGTACTGTCCATTACATCAATTAATTTTTGTGTCACCAGATTAATCACAAATTAACCGGCGGCCATTTTACGATTAGGACTAAATTATGCGCTTATAATTTCTATACAGTTGTATTCAATTAATTAACATTATCATCACATCTAGCATACATGAGTGGCAAATGAATACGTTGTATAATATATGGCACTAGATACATCTAGTCATGGTTCGCTATGATCACTCAGACTGATATTTTAAAGTTTTCATTCCCGTGAGATCTTCGGGATAAAAGAACATAAAATTACTAAATTTAAGGCAATCAAGGAATGACTGCGAACCTTTTTTATATCATATGGATTGAATATATTAAAAAATACATAGGTTTTTTTTATATATTATCTTTATACGCACCTAGATGCTCATTGTAATTTTTTAGAGCTAACACAATATATTCTTCTAAGTAACACAATATGCGCGCATGTTTAATATCAGTAGCATTGACAATCCTCTGTTTTTACAGACGGATGTGCTTTAATTAATCAATTTGTTAATGGTGTTTCTAGTAAAAGTTTGCATATTGATGTATTCACTTGATTCGTAAACAAACAGATTACTATCCGCGATAAGCTTGAACGAGCACAAAAATAACTGAAACATTATTACTCAACTTTTGTTAATAGAAACATTGATTTCTAATTAGAATGGAAGTTGGTATTCATTGATAAAGGTAGCACAACAAGAGATTTAGCTTTATTTTCTCATAAATTAGGATAATAATATCAGTCCTGTATTAAACTGTCCCACTGCTGGGCAGGGTCCTCTTCTCAGTCAGTGAAAGGGTTAGGCCATGGACCGCGCTGGTCCAGTGTGGGTTGGCAAACTTCACATCTCTTCGAGAATATTATGGAGAACTCTCAGACATGCAGATTTCCTTACGATGTTTTCCATAGACGTTAAAGCACGCGATAATTAACTGTGTAATAAGCACATAACTTCGAAAAGTCAAAGGTCTTGGTATTGAACTCGAGAGACCTCTGCGTGGTAGTCCAACGGTCTCCTCCTAAGCAGCTCGCTGTTTAATAATGCAAAAAATTATCTCTGAAAGAATAACACCGCAGAATTACGAGAATGTGACGCATATTTTTCAAGCATCATATCAATAAATGAACGAAAATAAAATTTAAATAGGAACAACAGTTTATTTAAAAAAAATACAACCCCAATATCCCTAAAAATGTCGTCATTCTACGAAAGTTTAAATTGGAAAAGTTTATGTAACCCAAAACTTTTGGACTCGTATTTATCGAATGCTAATTCAAATTTTGTTTATTTATGTGACCATTACTATGTACTTATGTTATAATATGTATTTTAATAATTTTCGACGGTCCTTGTCCTTTTGATTTGTGGAATTATCATCTTCTCTTGAATCATTTTGTTCGCGACAACGTCAACAGTAACTTAAGATTCATATTATGATTATAAATTTCATACGTGTTATTTAAGTATACTGTACCCATAAAGTTTATAGTTCAGAAATAGTGTTGAATTAGGTCACATATAGACCTAATTAATATAGTTAAATAGTGTAAATAACGTAATATTGTGTTTCTCCTATAGTTTATAGAAATATTTTGTGAATATGTAAACATTACTGATAAAATGTACATTTTTTATCTCAAGTTAGGTATATCAGTGTTCCTAGGTCATAAGGCTTTAATAAAACGTTTTACCTATTGTGTTTTATTTATGCGCTAAGAAAGGCGCTATAGGATGTTGAAGGAATTATATTCCTATATATCATAGTTATGAAGTTATTAAACTTTTTCTCTTTGTAAATATGACCGCAGCTTAGATTTTTAGCATAAAACCTAAGTTATCTATACCTAGACCTAACTTCCGAAAGATAAACATTATAGCACTAGCTAGGTCTTTTCGTGCCCTACGCGGCACTGGTCGTACCATTACGCTAGCTAGCATAGTTTCATAGTTATAAGCAGAAATGTGTAATTTTTTAAAATAAAATAAAATTGTTGAACAGTGGTTTCTGGCCGGCTCTCGTTACGGTAAAGATCTGGGGTACCTAAGCGACACCGTATCGATCGATATTAGGTGCTCAAGAAACCTCATCTTCAAGCCTCAAGAACCGAATGGAGCCAGCCAGAAACCTCAAGACAACTGAACAGTGAAGCATGTGTATGATTTATCGAAGTCCCGACCCGCACATCGTATGACACGCCTTTCAGCGCCTCCACTCCGAGACCAGTAACCGCTATAGTACAGTCCACACACCGTGTATAGGACGTCAGCGACCTGACGGCTGTTATCGTAACCATCGCCATAGTAACCTCAGCCCCGAGTTCGCCCGTCCGGTACATTTGCTGGTCCTTCGAGCCGGATCCCACAGGAGGCCTGAAAAGCGTGTCCCGTCGACGTTCCACGCCTGAAAATTGAAGAATCGAGACGTATTACAGAAGATCTATCAAGATGCCGGTGACAAGATCCAAAGGGAGAGCTCCTGAAGCATGGACAATCGACGCTGAAGCAGGACCGTCGACGAGCGTCCCGGCGCCCGCGCTCACCGAAGCTCCGTGCATTCGACACCAGATGGCGCCGCGGTCCCCGTCGACAAGCGCCGGTACACTGCCGTGCGTTCCGGTCGCCGCCGAGTCGACACTGCGCGTTGCGTCGAGTGAACGGGCGGCTGCTCACCGTACGGTAGAAGATTCGAATCGAACATTGCGGCCTGCAGAAAGTTTGTGTTCGCGAGCGGCTCCGAGCAGTATTGAAGATAGATCAGAACAGATACAGAAAATTCAAGAGGAACGTCGAACGGTGCGGTCAGTGACGACAAACCGGTCGAATAGAAACGTGTTGAAAGCGCGTGAAGAAATCTTGAAGATTAGATTACAGTTGGCGCAGTTGGCGCTACAGAAGGCTGAAGATGCTGCGGAATCGGATGACTACGAAGAAGATGGCCGTTCGAAGGACGACTACGTGCGATCGTGGTTAGAAGAGGCTCCGGAACCGCAGATAGAAAATATAGAAGCCGACATCGGAAGAAGAACCGATCTGCCGGCCCCGGCCCCCAGGGCCAATAGTGACACGAAAACTGTCAACAATTTACAGGACGCTGAAGACGTCAACAAACAGGATGAAGACCCTTTGAAGGAAAAGGCCATTCGTCAACAGGGAGGAGATTCACTGAAGCCGTTTATCACTGAACTCACCTCCGCCATAGCAGCGCTCGTGGATAGGAAGCCGCTGGACACCGCTGGTCCGTCGCCACACCCAGCGGTATCGAAGTTCATCATGACACTACCAACGTTCAGCGGGGCGCATACCGAGTGGTTGTCGTTTCGTGCGATATACGACACCACGAGAAGATATTTCAATGACGTGGAAAATACAGCAAGATTGAGAAAAAGTCTCAAAGGAAGAGCACTTGAAACCGTCAGTTCGGAACTGATTGGACATGCGAAACCGGACGACATCATGAAGGAATTGGAGCTACAATTCGGAAGACCAGACTCCATTGCCCAAGCGGAGACAGACAAGCTGAGGACGCTGCCACGATGTAGCAAAGCACCGAAGGACATCTGCACGTTCGCAAGCAAAATAAGAAGCGGTGTAGTGACACTTCAAGCATTGAAGAAAGAACACTACCTCATCAATGCGGAGCTCCTGCGTGTGCTGACCGAGAAGCTGCCGAACTCGCTACGCGTACAGTGGTACCGGACCTACACAGAAAAATACGACTCGAAGCCGGACCTCAGCCGATTCAGCGACTTCGTCACCAAATGCGCTCGCTACTGCAGTGCCTTCGCGCTGGCAGAGAACATCACTGACGGCCAGCCTACGCGTCGCGTCGTGCAGAGGACCCACACAGCTACCGAGAAGTACCCAGTTACCACACAGTACTGCAAGATCTGCGAACGCGAGGGACACTACCCGTCTGGCTGCCAGAAGTTTCTAGCAAGCGACGCTGACAGAAGATGGGATCTGGCCAAGAAGCACGGCCTGTGCTTCAGATGTCTGCGCTCACGCCGCCAGGGACATACATGCAAGTCAAGGAAATGCGACGTAGGTGGATGCACCGCAACACACAACCGGCTTCTGCACTACGAAAGGAAAAACAGAACACCAGAAGCTGACAGTGAGAAAAGTGAAGTGGTTGCAAGTTCGAGTATGACGGCCAAACCCCAAGCCTACCTGAAGATAGTTCCTGTGCAGATTGTCGGACCGGCGGGAGAGGCATCGACGTTCGCGCTGTTAGATGATGGTTCCACGATCTCCCTCATAGATGAAGACATAGCCAACGCGGTCGGAGCAGAAGGAAGCCTGGACCCTTTCACGATACGTACTATCGGTGACACTTCTATAGACATGCCGAAGTCAAGAAGAATAGACATTACAATGAGAGCCAATGAAGGCAAGGAAGTGCCACTGTGCGCGCACACAGTTCCAGGACTGCATCTGACGCCGCAAAAAGTCACCGAGGAAGATCTCAGGGGCTGCACACACCTGCAAGACATCAAAAACAAGTTGGTGTACGACGTTGGCGTGCCGAAGATCCTCATCGGGCAAGACAACTGGCATCTTCTCATCGCGAGTGATATGAAGAGAGGCCCTGGTCACCAACCCGTCGCATCGCTGACACCACTTGGATGGGTGTTGCACGGCGCGCGCTCACGAACGCTAGGACACAGCGTTCACTTTGTTCATCAAGTGTCAAGCACAGAAGAAAACCTAGAGGCACAGCTGAGAGAATATTTTGCGCTCGAATCTTTGATTATCAATCCACGTCGTCCGATGACAGATCCGGCAAAGCAGGCCGAAGAAATTTTAGAGAAGAGTACGAAACAGATAGAAGATGGGCATATAGAAACGGCTCTTCTCTGGAAGAATACAGAAATTGTTATGCCCGATAGTTATGAAAACGCAACAAGGAGGCTTGCGTATATAGAGAAGAAATTAGATAGAAATATCGAGCTGAAAGCAAGATATACAGAACAGATGAACTCGCTAATAGAAAAGGGATATGCAGAAGAAGCTCCAAGGGAAACTACACCCGGGAAGACTTGGTACTTACCTCACTTCGATGTCCACAACCCCATGAAGCCAGAGAAGCTGCGCATAGTGCACGACGCCGCTGCGAAAATGAAAGGGATGTCACTTAACGATTGCCTCCTCACAGGACCGGACCTGCTACAGTCACTACCAGGCGTGATGATGAGATTCCGTCGCCATCGCGTCGCCGTCTCAGCGGACATAGCAGAGATGTTCATGCAGGTGCGAGTCAGAACAGAAGACAGAGACGCACTCCGTTACCTGTGGAGAGGTGACCGGCGGGAGGGCGCCCCTCAAGAATACCGCATGAAGTCAATTATATTCGGCGCAGCAAGCTCACCGTGCACAGCAATCTTCGCCAAGAACTGGAACGCTCAGAAACACCAGCACGTGAGTCCTGAAGCGGTGGAAGCTATCGTAGAGAACCACTACATGGACGACTATCTAGACAGCTTTCCAAGCGAAGAAGAGGCGTCACGCGTAGCAACCAAGGTTCGGAACATACACAGAGAAGCGCATTTTGAACTATGCAAATGGGCTTCTAACAGTAGCGAGGTCAAGGAGAACATGGAACCGAGTCAAAACCCGACAGAAAATGTCAGTATTGCCAGTAAAGGATGTGAAGAGAAAGTACTTGGTTTGATATGGAACCCGAGAGATGATGAACTCAGATTCAACCTCAAGCTCGTACGACTCCCTGAAAAGCTGTTGAAGAAGTCGACACCTACCAAGAGAGAAGCGTTGAAAATCGTGATGTCATTGTACGATCCTCTCGGATTAGCAGCACCTGTGACAGTTCAAGCGAAGAAAATATTACAGGAAGCCTGGCGGTACCGAACAGAATGGGATGAGAAGCTCAACGACAGTCTATCGAAGTTGTGGTCATCATGGATACGCCATATGGAAGACCTGCAGGCTGTAAGAATACCCAGATGTTACCCCGGATTCAGCCAAGCAGAATCGCTACAAGTACATGTCTTCACAGATGCCAGCGAGACAGCCTACGCAGCAGCGGTATATTGGCGCGCTACTACACCTGACGGTAGAGTGCACGTATCACTTGTCATGGCCAAGGCGAGAGTGGCACCACTCAAAGTCATCTCCATACCGCGCCTCGAGCTCCAGGCCGCCGTGATGGGAAGCCGCATCGCTGTAGCTGTAATAGAAGAACATCGCGTGAAACCGGAGGCTACAATATACTGGACAGACAGCAAGACAGTACTGGCATGGATAAGAAAAGGCCCCCGAGCTTACAAGCCGTTCGTCGCACATCGACTGGCCACTATAGAAGAATACAGCAAAATAGATGACTGACGCTGGGTACCTACGAAGTTGAACATCGCCGACGCTGCTACCAGAGACGTCCCTGCAGACTTCAACTCTCATCACCCGTGGTACAACGGACCGTCGTTCCTGTCAGAAGATTCGTCCTTTTGGCCCAGTGAAAAGCCTGTCGTCACGGAGAACACAGGCGAAGAGCGAACAACAACAGTGACAGAGTCCCGGAGAGCACAGATAAAGATATTAGAAGCTATTCCTGACCCTAACAAATTTTCAAGATGGGAGCGCCTATTGCGCGCTACCGCGAGAGTTCTACAGTTTATAGGCTTGTGTAGAACAACCAAGAGACAGGTTCTATACAAGAGATCAGCAAAATCCCGAGAGAAGGATCCAGATTGGCGCAAGACGAACACGAAAACCACGTCGGGGAGCGCGGCACCTCGCCCCGCTGTCAGCTCCCGGAACATCGTGCTTCTGTCCGCAGAACACACCCACGGCGCCGAGGACCTTCTAGTGAAGGCAGTACAAGAGGACTCCTTCGGCGCCGACCTCCTGGAGCTGCGGCGCGGGAGGGGTGTCGACCGAAACAGCCGCCTATATTCGTTGCCCGCAGAGATGAACAACGGTATGATCACTCTGCGCAGTCGTATAATAGCTACAGAAAACATTCCAGAGAAAACAAAGAGACCGCCGATCCTGGATGGCGATCACCGTATTACGCAGCTCTATATAGACTGGACCCACAGAAACTTGCATCACAGCGGAACAGAGTTGGTGATCAATGAGATACGCCAGCACTATTGGGTTCTTCGCCTGCGGCCTACGACGAAGAAAATAGTACAACAGTGTTTACAGTGTCGCATCAGAAAGGCGCGACCTCCGGAGCCGGCCACTGGGGACCTGCCCAGGGCGCGTCTGGCTCACCATCAGAGGCCTTTCACCTACACCGGCCTTGACTACTTCGGGCCGCTCTCCGTGACCGTAGGAAGACAGCATCAGAAGAGATACGTGGCGCTATTCACGTGTCTCACCTCCCGAGCCATACACCTAGAGGTGGCCGCCAGTCTCAGCGCTGACTCCGCAATCTTAGCGCTGAGAAGGTTTGCTGCACGCCGTGGCTGCCCCACAGAAATATATTCGGACAACGGTACGAACATGCATGGCGCCGACAAAGAGATGAGAGAGGCCATAGGAGCAGAGGCGAGTCGTCGTGGCGTCGCATGGCGCTTCATCACGCCCTCATTGCCCTTCATGGGAGGCGCATGGGAGCGTCTCGTCAGATGCGTGAAGACCACACTCTTCACCGTTCTTCACGACCGTTACCCGCATGAGGAAGTCCTGGCGACGCTGCTGTGTGAGGCCGAATACACAGTCAACAGTCGGCCGCTCACACACGTCTCCGTGAGCATCGACGACGACGAAGCTATCACCCCGAACCACATCATATTCGGGGGATCTGCTCGTCTCCCTTCCCTTGGCGAGTTCAGCGAGGCCGACATCGATAGCAAAAGGCACTGGCGGCGAGCACAGATCCTGGCGGACCTGTTCTGGCGTCGCTGGGTGCGCGAGTACCTGCCCGAACTCCAACACCGGCGGGAGCCCCACGGAACGGGCCTCAACTTCGCGGTCGGCGACCTCGTACTCATCGCTGACGGTCAGCTGCCGCGCAACACATGGCCGCGCGGCCGAGTCATTGCCGTTTACCCCGGTGCTGACGGACAGGTGCGCACGGTGGACGTGCGAACAGCAGCGGGAGTCCTGAGACGTCCTTCAAAGAAGTTGGTGCCCTTGCCGAGATGACATCGCTCACCGGGTTGTCTGCAGCAGCGCTTCGAGCCAGCCGACGTGTCTGCGCGTCGCTGCACGGCGGGAGAGATGTTCGCGACAACGTCAACAGTAACTTAAGATTCATATTATGATTATAAATTTCATACGTGTTATTTAAGTATACATACCCATAAAGTTTATAGTTCAGAAATAGTGTTGAATTAGGTCACATATAGACCTAATTAATATAGTTAAATAGTGTAAATAACGTAATATTGTGTTTCTCCTATAGTTTATAGAAATATTTTGTGAATATGTAAACATTACTGATAAAATGTACATTTTTTATCTCAAGTTAGGTATATCAGTGTTCCTAGGTCATAAGGCTTTAATAAAACGTTTTACCTATTGTATTTTATTTATGCGCTAAGAAAGGCGCTATAGGATGTTGAAGGAATTATATTCCTATATATCATAGTTATGAAGTTATTAAACTTTTTCTCTTTGTAAATATGACCGCAGCTTAGATTTTTAGCATAAAACCTAAGTTATCTATACCTAGACCTAACTTCCGAAAGATAAACATTACAGCACTAGCTAGGTCTTTTCGTGCCCTACGCGGCACTGGTCGTACCATCACGCTAGCTAGCATAGTTCCATAGTTATAAGCAGAAATGTGTAATTTTTTAAAATAAAATAAAATTGTTGAACAGTGGTTTCTGGCCGGCTCTCGTTACGGTAAAGATCTGGGGTACCTAAGCGACACCGTATCGATCGATATTAGGTGCTCAAGAAACCTCATCTTCAAGCCTCAAGAACCGAATGGAGCCAGCCAGAAACCTCAAGACAACTGAACAGTGAAGCATGTGTATGATTTATCGAAGTCCCGACCCGCACATCGTATGACACGCCTTTCAGCGCCTCCACTCCGAGACCAGTAACCGCTATAGTACAGTCCACACACCGTGTATAGGACGGCAGCGACTTGACGGCTGTTATCGTAACCATCGCCATAGTAACCTCAGCCCCGAGTTCGCCCGTCCGGTACACATTTAGACTAAAATAAAACAAACACGCTTCATAAAAAATAACGGTGTTATTTATTCAGAACTTCCAAACTTTAACTTCCTCTTCTCTTTACATAAACAAGGAAAAATTTAATTTAATCTAAATTAATACGTACCATAAAGTTCTGCTTTTGGGATAAACATAAATGTAGGCAATAAATAAGTTCCAAAGATTAAAGTTAAAAAAATATATCTTTATCAAAACATTACTTGTAAAGTAGACATTTTGCAAGATTAAGCGCTTATAAATTGACTGTCACACAAGATTTTAACAAATTCATATAGTGTTATTGCAAGCACTTTGCAGCCAAATACTAAACTTGTCCTCGACTTTGCAGACCGCATGAGCTCATGTAATATTTTTGTTGTAATCTAAGTTATTATAAATCTGTTGCCCATTTCTTAGACCCAGAGCCTCAGGTACAAAGCTTTTATTATTACCTCTGGTTGCTAGCTAATTGATGAATAGAAATTACTTAGTCAATACACTAAAATTTGTTTGAATAAAGGATAATATTAATAATGTTAGATCTACAGATAAACCACCACGGTTAAATGAAAAAAGATGATAAAGTGTTTATTTAGTGTTTAAAAACATGTTACAATTATTTAATACTTCTGCCAAACTGCACAGCAGTTTGTCTTCTCAAATTTAAATATCTATCGTATGAAATCAACGTGACTCTGAGTTTTACAAAACTTAAAAAATTATACCTCATAATTTCACTCTTCGTGATAGCTTTAGTTAACGCTCCAGATTAGAATGCGTTCGCAGACCTATTAAAATTGCATATTACCGCATACATATTTCATAAGGATTACTTAAGTACATATATGTATATGTAGCCTAGCCCAATGTAGCCGATAGGCAGTAAAGCGCTTAAAACGGCTGAACAGGATTGTATAATATAATATCTAAGTGTAAAGCTTCGTGATAGCTTCAGTTAACGCCCCAGACTAGAATGCGTTCGCAGACTTATTAAAATTGCATATTACCGCATACATATTTCACAAGGATTACTTAAGTACATATACATATGTATATGTAGCCTAGCCCAATGTAGCCGAAAGGCAGTAAAGCGCTTAAAACGGCTGAACAAGACTGTACAATATAATATCTGAGTGTAAATTATACAGACTATACTATTATAGTCTGACTATTCTATTTACGCTAAAGTCACAGAAATGAAACCTACATGCTATCATGTAGGTTTCGTTTTTGTGACTTTAGCGGAAAATCTTTTCTGTTTGAATCTTAAGATTTGTTGCGTTGTTCATATAAGTAAGGTTTTAATTTATATTTCGTAGATACACTGTGACTGCACAGGTGGCGTAGTGGTTTAAATGGTAACCTCATCACAGCTATTACGCTGAGTGGTTGGAATCCCACCGGGAGCAACAATTTGTGTGTGTGTGTTGTTTCGAGTCTAGGTGTGTTTTGTGTTACGTTTTGTTTGTCTCAAAAAATGGAAGGAACACACACGCAAAAAAACTGAATTTTATAGGACAACCGTCAAATGCTTTATTAGGTAAGCTTACATCCTATTGAAAAATTGGCCTAAACAAAATGTTTTTCCCTGCAACCGGTATCAAATCTTAGGGTTAACACTGGTAGCAGTAGTAGTAGTCGATAGGTTTTGATTCTTAGGGTTATTTTTCTGGAACACTTTAGTCTCATATACGTACAAAAATAGCACCCAGACTAATAACATTACGTTAATCACACAAATAATAACTCTGAGTAGGATTTGAGCTCACAGCGTTCAGCGCCGCGGCGTCGGCAAGGCTACGGCTTGCCTGCTGTGTAATTTATGATTTTATTTATGTAGTTACCATTATTTGTGCATTACAGTTCATCAAATAATTGTGCACTCGTAAATAAATTAGGACAATTTAATTATTTGGCTTAGTTGCTTTTCTGTTTCGGTTTTGTAGGTATTTGATTAATGTTTTAATTAGGCTCAACGACTGCATAAGTGATTATTTTTACAAAATTTTATTATTATTAATTTTGGCGCAGATTGATGGCAGTAGTATACATCATTAATGACGAAGTGAATGCGACTACCCTCCATGAAATCCTGGGTTTAATTGCCAGGTTAGACAAAGTGTTATTGCTGATAACTTTTAACAGAAAACCCCAACAATATTTTGGCCAGCAATAAAATAGTGACCCGCAATTTTAAATTCCCTTTAAGGTGATAAATTTATTTTCTGTTTAAGTTCTCTATATTCGTTTAATATTTAATTTAAATTTGAAATTACCATATCAAAGAACTACGTTGTTGAAATGGTTCAAGAATATACTGTTATAGGCATTATTTTTTATTTCAATTTTGCCTATCATCCAAATCAATAGTCTAAAAGTATTGTCATTTTGACTGTACGGATGGCACTGTGGTAAAAGAAGTCTCCTCACCCCTAGTGCGGCATATGTATGTTACGGGTTCGAACCTTGGCGAAATGTTTTCTAATACAATTGTGATGTATTTTTAATGATTTGATTGGTTTCCGTACACATTTCAAGTTAAATAAACAAAATAAATCCTATATGTATAGGATTTATTTTGTTTATTTGGATTTATTTTGTTAAATAAACAAAATAAATCCTATATGTATAGGATTTATTTTGTTTATTTAACTTGAAATGTGTACGGAAACCAATCAAATCATTAAAAATACATCACAATTGTATTAGTATATACGAATTTGATAGTATATACGAATGTTCGTATATACTATCCTGAATAATATTATAAGTGCGATTGTAAGTTTGTTTGTTACACTTTCACGCCTTAACTACTCGACAGATAAACAGAAAATTTCAATTTAAGAAAAATATACTCTTCCCAAACAAATGAAACCACGGCCAAAAGCTAGTGAAATTATATATGTATGTTACAGCTTGTAAAAATGTTAGTTTATTTCTTATACCATCACACGTATAAATTTAACGGCTTTGGGTGGAACTTGGCATACAGACAAGTGAAGTCCAAGATTAGCATGAGGTACTTTTTATTCCGGTATGGATTGCCAGGGTATACCCGTGGGAAGAACATAGTTAAAAATAAAAATATTATTTTTATACCAAATAAACTTTTTTAAGGACGGATAATAACCGAATATATTTAAAGTGATGATGAGATATTATTTCTTCTCGTAACCTGATGGAGTAAGACTTCCATTGAAGACGGTAATGAGTTAGATAACGATGTCTTTATGACTCTAATAAAATGAAAACTGGGTTAATACGAGACGTAAAATATAATTAGTAAGCGAGGCATATTAGGAACATTCTACCTACTAACTTGCTACGATGTAGAATCTTATGTTTGATTGTAACTATATACAACAGCAGGCGTACCACATAACGTAAATGCTGAATCTTCGGCCCTACTATTCCTATCGTGGAACACATTCATTCCGAAATACGTCCCGGATTTTAGTAAGTACACATAGCCTATTGATTTTACTAAACCCTTTCATGAATTAGTCGGCGCAACGGAGTAATTTAATTTTAAAAGGAGAAATTTCAAATTAATTATTTTGTAAATATTTTATATTCGGCCCGAGTTTTCGGATAAACATTTTAATGCTAAGCCTACTGCTTTTTACTCGGTAAAAACCCGAAACCTACTGGGACAAATATCGAATAAAGAGTGGGTTATATGGGTTAAACCAGGAAATAGTCTATTTTGGTTCCTTGATTTGGAATGGACACAAAAACACTCAAACTTAGAACAACTATTTATGGATCACATATATTTTTGTCTCGTTTGAGGATCGAACCCACTACACTTTTCGCAGTAGCAGTGGCAGAGCGATTGTTTACTCCACTGCGCAATCCGTATAGTTGAAAATAATAATATAATGTGTAATCAGAATAAGAAAAATTATACTGAAATCTTAGAACATAGTTCTATTTAGTCATAGGTATCTTCGGTCATATTGGAACTTCCCCAACTCATATTCCTTCAAACTGTTGAAGCTTGAACTGAAATTTTAAAATTCAAATCATTTCCTTTGACAAGATCTTACTTATTTAGTAAGTACTTAAGTTTTTGAGTCAAGTCAATGAAAGTTTACTCTTAGCTCAAGCTACTTTGTTAAACTATACACTTAAAAAGTAAATAAAACTTAGTGCCCGTAGAAAGCGAGCTCATTTGTTTCAAGGTAGGTAACGAAATGCATTTCTAGTTACTACAACGTCTTTCAGAAAGGAAAAGCATCTATGGGGTAAATAGTAATTTTAAATAGTATTAAAGTTTAACAGTAGTAGTGTAATAGTTTCAAAATTATGTAATGAAAGTATTAAATAAGCAACGTGATGAAATCCGTATAAAGTATTTATTTATTAACAATCTTACACTATCATAACAGATTTACACCCATTGTGATAATGTGATTACCACTACTTTTCTAGTAACTCGAGGGTCAACTTCACGAATTCCGTCAACGTACAATTAAAATGTCAAGCCTTTGTGAGACGCTATTTCTTAAACAGGACTACGAAAATCCACGCCTTCAGAGCCTGCCGTTGCCCGGTGTTTAATTTCAATCAATCCAAAAACTTTGAGGTGTTTATTTTTATTTCCCGAATAGCAAAATGGTTGTAGTAGTGAACTTGTGGCTATTAAAGTCAATTTTGACTATTACAAGCGCTAAATACTTTCATCCTAATAGTTAGCAAGCTTACTTTATAAAAGTGTATTGCCTGATGCGAGACTTTTCTTGGCTGCTTTAAGTAATGTTGATTTTCATGTTCGGTTGCAATAAAGCTTTCTTTTAAAATGCATTATCGTTTATATAGGTATTTACAAACACGTATCGATAATATGTTTATGCTTGGATTAATTAATTAACACCTGAAGTGTACAATTACGAAGACACAGCAAGTTAAAAGCGCGTTTCATTTGAATTATCCTCTTTCTTTAGGTACTCATTTGGGATGTTCAAAATAAATTCCATGGCTGATGAAATCCATTGTTAGTCGACAATTTGATAAATTATTCAACAGTCTCTGTTATTTTTGTTAAAGTCATAAAGGAAATTCAATTCGTTTCAATAACAAATAATTTTAATGAAAAATGTAACGCCGTCATTGTAAGTACCTGCGTATTATTTTATGACATTTTTGTCAATTGAGATATTTAACTAACAACGCGCGCCTAGGTATACACACACATACACACACCTTACTACAAATCAATGACCTTTAACAAAAAGCAAAGATTAGGAAATCAGATACGAAAACGAAAAATAATTTTGTGTGTTAGGTACACAAAATTAGCAAACATACATATTTATTTATCTGGGTAACCTATTCGTTCAACATCCCATTAAGAAAACGTATACGAATAATAATATAATCCCTTTTAAAATTTAGAAGTAATTCTGTCACCACAGTCTTTACGATATAGTGTAGACGTTACTGTTATTTCACAAGTGGATCACGTGTGTCCCAGGCAAGAGTGGACGTGAACAAGTGTCAAACAAGATGGCTAGTCCACTTAAAACATCCACGTCTCGTATACTAAACCCTTTCACATATACCATTTAACCAATTGTACTCGACTAGGTAATTAACACGCGTTTTAAAGTGACATTTCAAGTTCTAGTGATTAATAGGCGGGAGACCTTAGGCTGGTAAAACTTAGAAGGTAAGTATAATACAATGTATCAGTCATGCTTATAAACAGTACCATTGCTGAGCATGGGAAACCATAAGGTGAATGTAGAGTAGGCTCGGTATAGGCAACTTTACAGATTTTAGAGGACATGTAAAATTCACAGCCTCTTGCAAATATCGCGATAGATGGTTCATAATGGCACGTATAATATACTATAGAATTGATGATTTACATTGGACTATTCTAAATATTTCAATAAATGGGGATCAGGGCAAGAGGATGATGATTCTAAATATTTCAATAATCTTCACATAAAAAAAATATAAGCATATTTATTTTTCTTCACAAAGAATATCTATTTTAAGAAAAGAAAAAGAAAAAGAAATAAATTTTGAGATACTTAAAGAATGACTATCTTATACGTCAATACGGCATTTGCCTTATTAACGCTTCATGTAATATACCTATAACCAAACTAAAATTATAAATATTCAGTTTCACCTATTCACTATTCTCCTAAGGTTGCTCTTTAAAATGTTTCACGCTCTTCAGGACACGACTTGAACATACTGGAACTTGCAATGTCATGTCCACACCATTAATAGACATCGCTTGACCCAGTAAACTAGCCGCATTTAAATTGCGTCCTATTTAGACTCGAGGCTCACTTCAAAGTGTTACAATAAAAAATTCATAGACCTTCAAATAACCGTCGGATTTATGCATCTGTCTGAGGTATCTCTATGCGACGATCAAGCCCAAATTTAGATAGCGATTAGTTCATGATTTAAAATTGTATACAAGCGATCCTACTAAATACTAATATAATAATGAAAAGTACCTACATATTAAAAAGGCAAAGGAAAAAGAAAAGAAAGTAACCTAAATCAGAATATATTCGTATGAATAGTTTAAATTACAATATGATTGTATATTCTAATTTAAACTATTAAATCAAATTAAAGTAAAATATTTAATTTTATTCTTCACTAGTTTTAATTAAATTAAAAAGTTCTGTTCACGAGCTAGCAAAGCAAATTTCATTTACTCGGGAACAGTACTTTTTCCGGATGAAGGCACTCTATACCTTCGAACTTAAGCCGATATAATAACTATGTTGTAAGTAAATCTTCAATATGACAATTTATCGAAATTTTGAAATAATATATACATCAACTTGAAATAAGTTGATGTATATATTATTTCTTACCAGGTGGGTTAAGAAATAAAGATTTTTATTTAGTACGACGCAAACATATCTTGGTTCAATCACTCTCAATACATTCTTCAGGTACGCTCATCGGTTTGGGATACTCTTAGCCTGACGTTTCTCAGAGATATCGACTACACAGACAAAGTTCGGCTTATGTACATGTGGTAAAGACCTTATAAAATATAGGTGTTCAAGTTTATTTACTTCGTCACCTTGTCCTAGAAGATTACCTACTCGTTTAGTATAAAATAAGCAAAGCGTAACTTCGCGCAATATAGCACAAAGAATGTGTCACATTTACGGCGCTATCTACATTCTATTGTTAGTGTAGTGAACCGACCTACTGCGCTACTGCGGCGATTGTGAATGACTTGATCGTGACGTCACAGTAAAATAAAATCCTATGCATCCATTTTAAAAATAAAGTTCAATTAAAATATTTTCATTTAAAACATAAAACTATCACTTATCTGCACCTGCACTTAGAACAGTCCACAAGGCCACAAACGCTGATTAAAGGATTATTAGAATTATTCAACCAAGATAGCTAGTAATTCTGACAAAAATACTGAAATATTTTTTAAGTATCAAAAACCCTCAATATGCTTTGTATTGCATTGCATATTGCATGTCTTGCATAATGTTCTTTACTATGTATATGTGAAGTCTGCGAACCCACACAAGGCCAGCGTGGTAGATTATAAGTTAGCCCTTCTCATACTGACGAGAGTTCTGTACTCAGCAGCGGGACAGTATTACTATATTATGAAGAACCTGTAACCAAAACACACAGTTAACATAGTAGAGGTAAATACTCGAAAGTTTCACTTAACAGTTTAATTTTGGGTTTACATACATAATATATACTATTAAGGCTTATGTAATGTAATGAAAAAAATCCCTAACAGAGTAAAAATAAAATAAAATTCAGCTCTGCCTGCGCTCGCGGGGATATACAGACAGGTTATGTTAACTAATCCGACGTAAACAGTTGTATGACGTACCCACTGCTTTCTTGTTCATTGTATTTAATTAAACAAGTCTCAGGGCTCACAACGTTGCCACATGATACAACGATGATGTACCGAACTTAGTTGCAGTTTCGCTTGAATAAATTTCACATTTATTTCAGACGTCGCTTCATTTCGCACTATTCAGAGCAATGAAAATACAATATGAAATTATTAATTTGTATGACGCTTTCAAAAACAGACAAGTCTGCAAATTACTATAAGCATAATTTTAAATATGAAATTGGTTACAATATGTATTTTAGTTTAATAGTCGTTCTTTTGTCGAAATTAAAACGACTTTATATATCATTTTTCTTCGCTTTTAATAGATTCTAGCTTTCATTGCTCTTTCTCCATATACAGCAGTATATGGAGAAAGAGCGAAAAGCAAAGTAGTTTATGGTGCTCCATAAACTACTTTGCTTTTCGCTTTGAGTAGTAGAGCCTCACTGATTTCAGTATGAATGGGTCGGCTCGACCGGGGAAGGACTACCCTCTCACAGAATATCTACGTGAAATAGCAGTATTCCTACTGTTGTGTTTTGTTCGGTGAGTGAGAGTGCCGGAGGCTCAATCACCATTTTTCTCCCTTTCCGCTCCTTCTCCTTCCCACTTCTTTTTAATCTTCTTCCTTTCCTAAAGGGTTGGCAACGCGCAAGTGATACTTCTGGTGTTGCAGGCGTCCATAGGCTACGGTGACCGCTTACCATCAGGTGAGCCGTATTGCTTGCCACCACAACATACATAGTATTAAAAAAAAAACAAAAAAATATACACCTAAACTATAACATTCTCACACTCCTCCGTACGCACAATATTGTTACAAAGTGGTTTAAATATTCTCTTCTCATATTAATAGATATCTATCATGGATGCTTATTTTGTATGTGTTTTTATATTAAGGGGTGTCAAAGCAAACTGAACTGTGACATTGAAAATCAGTCGGTGATAGAACTCTAGTTATAGAATGAAAGTCGTATAATATGTATTAAGCACGGCGTACTTTTTAGATACGCCTTTCCTTGGCCATGAGATAGGAATCTTGGTTATGCAAAGCTTAATTTTAAAAAGTTTAGATTCAATATTTAAGTTACCTCTAGAAAATTTTGATTTGTATCTCAAAGTGACAAGGATATCGGGATTATAAACATCTTACCGTTTTGTTTATAGTTAGAATTAGAGCATAACAAAACCGTGTGCGAGTAGCAATAGCAGATTGATCACAAAGAACACATTTCTGTATAAGATGTGTCTTGTTGCCCTGTGTCTCCCATAGTTTGCCATTCCTTAGTTGTGCAAATATATTCGACAATCATTTGTGAAAATAATTTTGCGTACTTTTTTGTTAATAAACTAATATATATTTTAAAGAGGTGCTTCATTCAAAAACGAACAATGTTATTAAATTTTTTAGCACACAATTCAGTCCTAAAAATACGGTACCCGGGCAGAGCTGACGCTTACCATCAAAGTTCTAGCTAGTATCCAACATTATATTTAAAGTGATAATATAAAAAAAAAATGTGGTAATTCTTCCATTTCAGTAATGACCTATGCCATGCCTATTCTTGGTGAGTTAAGCGATAGCGAAGCGATTCACAAAGCCATAATCTTAAATAAGTTCAGCCACCATTAGGAGTAATTGAAAAATATAGGTAAAGTTCCTAAACCAATTTTCTTTATTATCATGCTGTTACTGAAATGGGTTGTTGTAATGGAGGCTTTTCAGTTATTCTCAATATTTATAATTTCTGCTTGATGTAATCGCTATTGTAGGAATTGAAAATACTCTTGATATAGATTTGGCGATGGTAAATCTATATAAAGAAGTATTGATAGATTATATTATTAATTTTAATTAGTGTATCAGTGTGTAAATCCTTGAAGCCTATATCCAGTAGAGGACGTCTTTCGGCTGACGTGATGATAACGATTAAATCATAATTATTCTCGAATAGGTATATTTCTACGACCTTGACTTACATTATTTTTATATGACTTAATTATAATTATTTAAACATAGATTTGATGACAGGGCGCTATGGCGCTCATTAGGGGAGGGCTATGTCCAGCAGTGGACTATAATTATAGCCCGATGATGATGATGATGAAACATAGATTTTGTTTTGTTGCCAGTCTGGGTAATTTTTACAGACGTGTTACGATATGTAGGTGGTTATAAATTGAAATTATATTAATAACCATACGCTTAATTGGGATAATTAGATGTCAATAGTGAAGTAGCAGCAGCGATAGCCTAGTGGGAGACCGTCGGACTGCCACTCGGAGGCCTCAAGATCGATCCCAAGGCGCGCATCTCTGACTTTTCAAAGTTATGTGCGTATTAAATTATTCATTATTGCTCGCTTTAAGGTGAAGGAAAACATCGCGAGGAAACCTGCACGTCTGAGAGTTCTCTATAACGTTCTCGAAGATATGTGAAGTCTGCCAATCCGCACTAGGCTGGCCTAGTGGTGGACTATGGCCTAACTCTTTTGAAACTGAGAAGAGGCCCATGCCCAGCAGTGTGACAGTTTAATACAGGGCTGATATTATAGTGAAGTATTTACAGCAAGATAATACTGGTTCGTCAGCAAACAGAAACAAGTAAAAAAGAGGCTCGATTTTATAACATATCTCTATAACGAAACTTAAGTACGGATGTTGTGGAAGTAAGTACAAAATACCTAAGTATAGCTTACAAGCAACATAGATGTTAGTAGCGTTATCCAAAACAAACTGAAAACGTTTACCAGTTAAACCATCCATTGTCGCATTCTCATTGTTAATACGGCATTATTCCTGGTGTCACGCGGGAGGATAAAATATTTTTAGTCAGTTTTAAGTAGGTACGTGCGCGACTCGCACCCCGCAGACATGCGGAGTTGGCAGCGAATGTGTTAACAAACACGTTCCTAGTCGTTGATACGTAATATGATCCGCATATTTGAGAAGTTGTGGATTAAATCGCAGTTCTTGTTGCTTGTTGCAGCACTACTGACGATATCGCATTTTGAGCAAATAGTATTATTTTCTAAAGAAGTTCTTTAAAATAAAATAGTTGATTTTACATACCTACTAAACTTATTAAACTTTTTTTTATTAGTCGTGTGGCCTACTCATACACATATATCAATTATTATATTTATATATAGCATATTACCTTTACGTTTATTTACAACAATTCATACATATATGTTATATTACAATATTATCAAATTACAATCACATATCTTATTTATTTATTATTATAAAATATTCATATCGTGCATTGGAAACGCACTCAGTTACCTGCCATAACTAGTTTGGTTAAAAACAATGCGCGTGCGCGGCCCAATGACCGCGCCGCGCCAGTCGGCCCACAGACCTCTCACGCGAAGCCCGTGTCGCCCGCTAACCGAAAGCTCGCTCGTATTCTCGTACATTATAAGTTATACGTGTTTTTGTTTTCCGCATACTATCGCTTTAACTACTTTTACTACTTCATATCTACTTCTATGCTAATTCTATAGTGCTGTGTGGAACTTTCTCTTCTGTGAAACGTGTGTAAACAATAAACTTTACTTGTGCTGGTATATGGACTTGATTTATCACTACACAATTATTTCATACCACTACACAATTATAACCACACATCCATCTACAATCGTATTATTTTCTTACATTTACGCAAATTGAAATGAAACAATTTTATATGAAATTTGTCATGATTGATGTTTTTACATCTCTTTTAATTATTCACCTTTATTTTCTGTTTACGTGACATTTGCTTTTGGTCCCTGTGACCACGACTTAAAGTATCAAACTTTGAAAAACTTTATACTCATTTTTAGGCACCTGTAAAACTCAAGTATGTCTGGAACGACATCATCCTATTATTAATAGTTATGATAGCTGCCAATTAAATCTTTTCCCAACACACTCTGTACCTATATGATATACTAGATTTTGCCCGCGGCTTCGGTCGCCTAGACGTAGGTTAGGTTATGTTTTTAATAGTCTTCTTCTTCTCCCTAGCCTTTATTATTCCCAAGTCACTAGGGGTCGGCATTTCTAGTCTATGTTAGTAAAAGTACTTTTTTAAAATAAAAATAGCATAAATGTTACTCGGTGACAATATAGCATCCTAATGGTGAATTTTTAAAATCGTTTTTCCTTTCGTTTTGAGTCAAATCCTTACAAACAAAAAATCGAATCTTTCCTCTTTATATAATATTAGTACAGACAATACAACTATAGCAGCTATATACTATAGCAGCGCATGATATCTAGTCAAATCCGGTTAAACTAGAAAAGCCGACCCTAAGTGACTTGGGAATAATAACAGCTAAGAGAGAAGAGTATAGACAATACAAATATTATAACAAAAAATGTAAAACATCTATAAGATATGTAATAATAATAAATATAATAAAATGAGCCACTACATTGAAGGCTTCTATCAACATTTTTGTTTACACTAGCAGCGCTCGCGATTTCATACATGTGAACAATAATATGTATGATGTTGATA
Source organism: Catocala fraxini (assembly GCA_930367265.1). Classification (NCBI taxonomy): domain Eukaryota; kingdom Metazoa; phylum Arthropoda; class Insecta; order Lepidoptera; family Erebidae; genus Catocala; species Catocala fraxini. The sequence goes on along the minus strand of OV884040.1, from coordinate 16,118,897 downwards.
TTTATTGGCCAATCACGCGTTAAACTTGGAACAGATTTAGATGAATCTTAAAACACTCATAGAACATGTCCTGAATTAACACATAATATGATAATTTTTATCCTGGGGTGAGGTTTTATGTCGTCAGATTCACGCGATTTTTACTTTGTAACCGTAGAAAATAAACTGAAGTATGAATACCACACTTTAACTTGCGATGTCGTTTTAAGAGCAGGACTATAAAATAAATACAATGTGACTTTCTATGGTAAATATAAGAAGTGGTCAAGGGATATATCCCCTTTATTCACTATAAGAAAACACAATAAGCATTGCAATCAGTTATAACTGTTCCCCAAGGCGATACCCACTTGAAATACTTCGGACTCGTTCGCTATAAACAATGAAACGCCATATATATACCATGAGTTACGTGATTTTACCGTGCCTCGGAGAGCACGTTAAGCCGTCGGTCCCGGCTGCCATGAACATCTATGGCAGTCGTTATTGGGAAAGTCAGTACCCTCTAATATCCTGACACTGGTCTAGCCTTAGGATATCGTTAGCCTTCGGCTTGCGGAGGTCAGGTGGCAGCCGCTCCGTGTAAAACTGATATCCAGTCAAATCCGGTTAGACCAGAAAAGCCGACCCCAAGTGACTTGGGAATAATAAAGGCTAAGAGAGAAGAAGAAGACGTGATTTTACAATATCTTGGTGGCGTAACAGTAGTGTATGCGACTACTGTGTATGTGGTCTTGGGTTAGATACCTGGGTCGGGCATTCCATCTTTAATTCCTTTTACCTGGGAAAGGCAACGCGCGAGAGATGCATGTGATATTGCATACATTCATTGGCTATAAATTCTCATATCAGACGGTCGTATACCTGTTGTATATAAGAAACCGGCCAAGTGCGAGACGGAGTCGCACACCAAGGTTGCCGTACAACTTTTAGGTAGGTACATAAGTAATTACTTTTAGAGTTCTAAAAAACTCTTATACAACAGCTTTATCCGTCCGTCCGTCCGTCCGTCCGTCCGTCCGCCCGTCTGTCTGTCTGTTATACAACTTTCAACTCAAGAACCGTAAGAGCTAGAGACTCGCGGTCAACGCTTTTCGACTCAGCATAGTCGATATATCTCCGAAATGACTATGACCTTTCACCTCTGACCTCAAGGTCACGTGATACCATCTTTCAACTCAAGAACCGTAAGAGCTAGAGACTCGCGGTCAACGCTTTTCGACTCAGCATAGTCGATATACCCCGGAATAACTATGACCTTTGATCTCTGACCTCAAGGTCACGTGATACCATCTTTCAACTCAAGAACTGTAAGAGCTAGAGACTCGTGGTCAACGCCATTCGACTCAGCATAGTCGATATATCCCCGAAATGACTATTACCTTTGACCTCTGACCTTAAGGTCACGTGATAGCATTTTTTCGAACTCTAAGATTTACGGCAATTCATGGCCGCTTCTCACTTGTTTTATTATGTAGCTCCTTTACGGAGCTTTACGGTTTCTCCCCTTTACTTGCGCCTTTAGATATGGTTTCTTACCAAATTGCATGGTTATGTCAACGGGAAGTACCCTATTGGCTCTAATTCTGAAAATAGTAATTCTGGATCTAAAATAAAGAAAACTTTAACTAACCCAAACTATGATAATACCTGATAATAATAAAGGCATATAAAATTTAAATTTGTGTACCTAAACGGTATGCAAATATAAATGATATAAATTATTTTGATGTGTATAATGCTTGTATAATGTGCGTGGTTTAGGGGATATTGTGTAACGTCGTTACCGGGATGTGTGTGAATGAAATTATGAAAATAATTACCAAGACTTGTTGGAGTTAATTGTTCTGTTCATATTTCATAGAAATGGTGACATCGCCTATTAAAAATACATACATATATTCATGTAGAATATATTTATGAGCTACTAGATTTTGCCCGCGCTTTCGCTAGGGTAAATATAGGTTATGTTAGGTTAGGTAAGTGACAGGGTGTGTGTCAGAAAACCTCCTCGTGGTACACCCTGGGCAACGTTGGCAATAATGCTCTTCATTATTGCTGGCGGCTAATATTCTGACAACCGGTGCCTTGTGCCGTCGCGTTTGGCACCGGTGGCAGGGGGATGGACGCTTGTCCCACCCCCAAGCCGGAGGCCCTATCTTTGGGCCCGGCTCTCCCAGTACCGCTCTGTTTTAGAGTGGACATGGGAGAGTCCCTTTGACGGGTTCGGCGTGCACTTACACTGCCGCTGAACAGACAACGGGGTCTCTTCTCTCTTTCTCTTTCTCTTTTTTTTGTTGTCATCCTTTTGTTCGACTTTTGTCCCCGTTGTCACCGTCTAGAACAAATCGTAACCCCGTATTGCGCAGTGTCGTGGATCACGTCTCGCGGCTGCTGACGGGACCGAGGGTCTTGGCTTCACCGCCTGGACTGCGAGGGAGTGGCCCTCTATAAAAACCACCCCGAATCTCAAGTTGCTGCCGCACGGCGAGGAGATGCATGGCTGATGGGTAGTTCAGTCACTAGTGCGGCCCCCTCAGGGCACCGGCCGACCCCCTGAGTGTAATAGGCTTGCCCGGGTATCGGGATCTCTGCCCGGGTCGACCACCCTTTCTCCCATACTCGTGGGAATTATTATGGAAAATTCACTCAAAAATTTATTTTAAAAAACAATACTCTAAGTGAGAATAGGACGCGCACGCCCAGTTCTGCGCGTTCCGAAGAGGAAGCCGTGCCGTTGGAGCACGATGTGGAAGCCATCGATGTGGTAGTTGCTTCGGACTCTATAACTGAGAAGGCTCCCAGGAAACGGTCGCGCACTTCTGCGCAACAATCGGAGTCGGACGGCTCCAGTGAGGAGGCGGTGCCGGCTCCGAAAGTGCCGACATCGCGACGAGGACGCGGTCGTCCGCCTATCCACGGTAAGTACGTGGGTCTGAGCCAGGCGAAGGCCAAACTTGTCGCCGCATTGCGGAAGGCCGACAATGAGAAGCGCACGGAGGATGATCTCATTGCTGTAGCCGCCCAGCGAGTCGCGGCGGGAAGGAAACAACCGATGGTGGAGTCAGATGCCGAGGACATGCCGGTGTCACACTTGAAGACTCGGCTCAGTGACGCCTTGGAGGCAATCCGTCTGGTCTCCAAGAAGTCAAAGGGTTTAAAAGGTACGTGTCAGAAGGCCCTAAAGGAGTCCGTTGAGGCTATCACGCAAATTGCGGAAGTCGCCTTCAACAGAACTACCAGCGAGGAGACGCAAAAGCTCCTGCAGGAGAATGCCCGCCTGACATCTGAAATTGCGGAGCTCAGGAAGAGGCAGGAAGAGATAGAACAGCGGCATAACCAGAGCTCCAAAAAGGCGGAGTCGGAGCTGATGGAGCTAGTGCGTAAGGAGCTCAGCGACTTCCAGTCGAAGCTTTCCATCATGGAGGGTCGAATGTTACGTCCTCCTCTAACGGTGGGAAGACAAGCAAGGGTAGAGCTCTCCCCTCCTCTGCCTCCACCAGCATCGACGTACGCGGAGAAGTTGAGGTCTCCAAGGTCCTCCAAATCAGCCCCAGCAGCCGCTACAGCAGCTCCGATCAGCCGGAAAGGCAAGAAGGGACCGCAGGCAGTACCCGCACCTGCAGAACTCAAGAAGGGCTCCTCAACGCCCAAGGAGAGCGCAGCGACTCTCACTCATCAGGCCGACAACTGGGAGACTGTGGGGCGCAAAAAGGAGGCGGCCAAAAAAAAGAAGAAAGCGGCGAAGAAAGCCAAAGCAGCGGCTAAGAAGGCAGCTCGAAAGCTGCAAGCCCCTCGCTCCACTGCAGTGGTTCTAACTCTGCAGCCGGCCGCTATTGAGCGAGGGACAACCTATGCGGAGCTGTTAAAGAAGGCGCGGTCCGCAATCGACCCCAGCAAGCTGGGAATCACAACTGGGTTGCGGTGCCGGACAACCCAGACCGGTGCCCGCCTCATTGAAGTGCCAGGGGTCGCTAGCGGTGACCAAGCGGACCGTCTGGCAGAAAGCCTCCGCCAGACTTTGGGGGCCGATGACGTCCGCGTCTCCAGGCCGCAGAAGTGCGTCGATTTACGCATTAGCGGCCTGGATGACTCCGTCGGCAAAGAAGATATTGTCGCCGCCGTCACCAAGTCCGGAGACTGCTCAGAGGAGCAGGTTCGGTGTGGTGACATTAGGACGGGCCGTGCTGGAATGGGGACAGCTATTATTAGCTGTCCCGTTACCGCTGCAAAAAAGTTGGCTGATGGTCGACGTATTTTGGTGGGGTGGGTGTCGGCGCAAGTCAAAGTACTGGAGCCCAGGCTCGCCCGGTGCTATCGTTGCCTTTCCAGCGGCCATGTAGGAGTAAAGTGCCCCTCACGGGTTGACTGCACCGGTCGCTGTTTCCGTTGCGGTCAACCCGGTCACATGGCAGCAACATGCGAGGCCACGCCGCACTGTATTTTGTGTGCGGCGGTGAGTAAACCTGCGGAGCACCGGGCGGGTGGCAAGGGCTGCGTTGCCACCCATAAAACACCCCCAAGGCGTACGTCAACATCGGCAACAACCAGGGTCGCCGCTCCAGCGGTCGGAGGGGCGGAGGTCAATATGGAGACGTAATGGCTCCATACCTCCGCCTCCTCCAATGCAATCTAAACCACTGCGCCAGGGCTCAGGATCTTCTCCTCCAGAGCATGGCACAGTGGTCAATCAATGTCGCCGTTGCCGCCGAGCCCTATTTTGTTCCTCCCAGAGCTGACTGGGTAGGGGACCTCAATGGCTTGGTGGCAATAATTTCACTGGCCGCCGCCGGTACTCCGTCCTTCGAGAGCGTCATCCGAGGACGGAGCTATGTTGCAGCACTCGTAGGAGAAGCGGTTGTGGTGGGCGGTTATTTCTCACCCAACCGACCTCTCGCCGACTTCGAGGAGTATCTCCTCGAACTTAACGTCGTCGTCGCTCGTAGCCACCCTCGGCCCGTGCTCGTCGTCGGGGACCTCAACGCCAAATCTGCGGCATGGGGTTCAGTGACCACGGACGCGAGGGGTGAATTGCTCGAGGAGTGGGCCATTGAGAACGGCCTGCAAGTCCTCAACCGTGGGTCAGTGCACACGTGCGTGCGTCAGCGGGGCGGCTCCATCGTTGATGTCTCTTTTGCTAGTCCCGCCCTAGCATGCCGTGTCCAAGGCTGGCGCGTCGTCGAGGAGGTGGAGACGTTGTCGGACCACCGTTACATCCGGTTCGACGTCTCCGCCCAGATCTCCGACCCCCCAGCCCCAAGGGCTCCGATTGAGGGCGGTCCACGTTGGGCTTTGAAAAAACTAGATCGGGAGGTCCTCCTGGAGGCCTCCATTGTTCAGGCCTGGGTGCCAGCACCGGCCAGGCCTGACAATATTGAAATGGAGGCCAAATGGTTCCAGGAGGCCATGACTCAAATTTGTGATGCGGCGATGCCTAGAGTACCTCGCCATTTTCCAGCCGGGCGTCGGATGTACTGGTGGTCGGATCACATTGCTCAACTACGCCATTCTTGTGTGGTAGCCCGACGCCAGTACATCCGGCTTCGTAGGAGGCGTCGCCGCCCTCCCGATTTTGTTGCCAGGGAGGCGGAACTGTATGAGGCCTATAGAGCGGCCAAAAAACGGCTCAAAATTGCTATTAAGCGGGCCAAAGATCAGGCCCGCCAAGAGTTCCTGGGGACTCTGGACCGCAATCCCTGGGGGCGTCCATATCTTATGGTCAGGGGCAAGCTTCGCCCCTGGGCGCCCCCGTTGTCCCAGAGTCTCCGGCCCCAATTAGTTGAGGAAGTGGTGGCCGCTCTTTTCCCTTCACGGGCGGAGCACACTCCTCCACCGATGGTTCCGCCTTCCATGGCATCCAACGCGGACTTAGACGACGACATGGTTCCCGTAGTGACCCAAGTAGAGTTGCGAGCGGTGGTAGCAAGACTTCGCTCCAAGAACACCGCCCCAGGGCCCGACGGCATCCCAGGCCGTGCATGGGCCCTGGCCTTAGAAGAGCTCGCGCCCCGGCTAGGTGGGCTCCTCAGCAAGTGCTTAGAGCAGGGCCAGTTTCCACGTCAGTGGAAGGTGGGGAAACTGGTCCTGATCAGAAAGGAAGGGCGCCCGGCGGACTCTCCGTCCGCCTACCGGCCCATTGTGTTGCTGGACGAGGTTGCTAAATTATTCGAATTCATCATTGCGGAGCGCCTCGTTCAGCGTCTGTCTTCAATGGGCCCGGATTTGGCGGACAACCAGTATGGTTTCCGCCGCGGGCGCTCCACTATCGACGCTATTCTACGCGTGAGGAGCCTGGCGGAGGATGCAGTATCCCGGGGCGAGGTCGTCTTCGCGGTGTCCCTTGACATCGCGAACGCCTTTAACACCTTGCCCTGGAGTTGTATTAGGGAAGCACTTATATTTCATCAAGTGCCGACCTACCTCCGCCGCATTGTCGGGGCATATTTGTCGGAAAGGGTAGTTATCTACCCGGGTCACTACGGTTGTAGTCGGCGAGAGATGTCGTGCGGTGTTCCACAGGGATCGGTTCTGGGCCCGCTCCTGTGGAACATCGGTTACGACTGGGTGCTGCGAGGTGCGCTCCTCCGTGGCGTCGGCGTCATTTGTTACGCCGACGACACACTTGTCACAGCGAGGGGTAAGTCGCACCGGGCGGCGGCCATACTGGCGACCGCTGGGGTCGCACAACTCGTCAATCGTATCCGGCGGTTGGGCCTCGAGGTGGCCCTGTCTAAATCCGAGGCCGTATGTTTCTATGGCCCTCGGAACCGGCCACCTCCAGGGTCCCACATCATGGTAGGAGGGGTCCGCGTCGCTGTCGAGCCAACCCTTAAGTATCTGGGTCTCTTGCTCGACAGCCGATGGGACTTTGTAGCCCACTTTCGTCGACTGGCCCCCCGTCTTCTGGGCGCGGCAGGTGCGCTCGCGCGTCTGCTGCCTAACCTAAGGGGGCCAGGCACCTCCTGCCGGAGGCTCTACGAAGGGGTCGTGCGGTCTATGGCCCTTTATGGGGCCCCAGTTTGGGGAGACAACCTGACGGCCCGTAATATCTCAGCACTTCGCGCGCCACAGCGTGCCATGGCCGTCAGGTTAATTAGAGGCTACCGTACGATCTCTTTCGAGGCAGCGAGCCTCCTCGCCGGATCGATCCCCTGGGACTTGGAAGCGGCGCTTCTGGTGTCACTCTACCGTTGGCGCCAGGAGACGCTGGCTCGGGGCGAAGGACCAGCTCCTCCCACTCTAGAGGCGGCACGGTCCGAGCTCCGCCAGGTCCTGGTGGAAGAATGGAGAAATCGACTTGTGCACCCTAGTGCTGGGCACGCCACAATCGTGGCGGTAAGTCCCGTTTTTGAGGAGTGGCTGGAGAGGCGGCATGGCGCCCTCACCTTCCGGCTGACACAGGTAATGACTGGTCATGGTTGTTTTGGCCAGTTCCTGTGTCGCATAGGTCGGCAAGAGACGCCCGGTTGTCACCACTGTGGCGACTGCCGCGACGTTGTTGAGGACACGGCGCTGCACACATTGACGGATTGCCCCGCCTGGGCATCGCAGCGCCGTGAGTTGATCGCGGCAGTCGGTTTGGTTGCCCTCTCGCTCCCGGCCGTGGTTCAATCTATGGTCCGGAGCGAGACGTCGTGGAACGCCGTCGCCTCCTTCTGTGAGGAAGTCATGTCCATCAAGGAGGCGGCGGAGCGGGAGAGGGAGCGCTTAAACCCTCTCCCCAACCGCAGAACCGGGCGCCGGAGGGCGCGAGATGACCTCCAGCCACCCTGAGGTTTGACCTGGGGGTGGTGGGCTTCGTGGGCCTGCCCGCCACCCGATCAGCACCAGGTCCAAGAGGCGGCGTGCGTGTTCCCACGCGCGCCTCTGAGCCGTGTTTTTGTCTTCCTACAAGGGGACAGTAGAGGGTCTATTATGCAGTGGCCTGCCGTTTCACACGGCGGGCCGAAACCTCGGCGGGGTCGCGATTGCATGTGAAAGCGATTCGCGCGGCCCCGCCGTCTATGGTTATGTCGAGGAACACCGTGGTAGGTTTAGTCGGTATTACCGGGGTATTACTCCCCCGGTGAGCCCGACATAACCTCTCCGTCGCCCCGCGGAGAGGTATGCGTCAAAGCATTCCCCCAAGTAAAAAAAAAAAAAAAAAAAAAAAAAAAAAAAAAAAAAAAAAAAAAGGTTAGGTAAGTGACGGTTTTTTTTGTTGAACCATTCCCTATGTCCTTTTCTGCAGTCATAAAGACGAGCATACAAAATTTTATGATAATCGGTTGAGTAGTTAAGGCGTAAAAGTATAACAAAGAAACAACCCACATTCACATGTATAATATTATTTAGGACTAGGTTTATATTATAATTACCAGATAAACTTCAACTGAGGAAACAACTGAATATATAATCTGTTAAATGAAGTCCCTAGATAAACTTCCTGGCAATTTAAATGGCCATCTTAAGACTTTTAAACATATCACGAACCTAATAAATGTACTGCTTATACAAGATACGAATAAACAGAAACATGGCAACTACATGAGAAAATTGGCAAGGAGCTTATTAAATACCTATTAACGTAAAATAGGTTCAAGTTACTGTTTTTGAAGGAATAGGATCATAGCCTGTAACGTGGAACCAATAGCAATTTATCATCGTCTCATATTACACCTCTGCCTCATTGAGGCGTAAGACGATGTATGTATGCTTGATTATGTATCAACAATATCTTAGGATGTTAAAGTTGTGTGCAACGCATTAGTTTTTTAAGTTATGCAGAAACGTATCGAAGGACTGACTTAAATAAATATAAATCATTGTTTTGGATATATATATGTAACTTTTACCTTTGCAATCTTATACTGTTTATAAACGCAATATTATTTATCCAAAATTATAATCGGTACAATAATTGAGTATTTAGTGGCAACACTGTACTTGTATTCCCTTGTACCTATTAATGGCTGCACTGTTTCCGAAACAATATCTTCTTCTTCTTCTCCCTTAGCCTTTATTATTCCCAAGTCACTTGGGGTCGGCTTTTCTAGTCTAACCGGATTTGACTGGATATCAATTTTTACACGGAGGGGCTGCCACCTGACCTCCGCAACCCAAAGGCTAACGATACCCTAAGGCTAGACCAGTGTCAGGATATTAGAGGATACTGACTTTCCCAATAACGACTGCCATAGACGTTCACGGCAGCCGGGACCGACGGCTTAACGTGCTCTCCGAGGCACGGAGCAGGCGATAATTGTTAATCAATACGCACATAATTTCGAAAAGTCATATAACTTCCGAAAGTCAGAGGTGCGCGACGTGGGTTCGCACCCGAGACCCTCTACATTGCAGTCTGTTGGTCTCCCCACTGAGCTATCGCTGCTCTTTCCGAAACAATATAACTGCATAATATTCATTCTTATTGTTCTGAACTATACATGAACATGCGTGAACATGGATGTTTGTCTTGGTCTGGGTGTTCCTATGTATAATAAGTATGTATTTACAAAAAAAAAGTATATATGTATGTTTATCCATTGTCTAGTACCCATAGTACAAGCTCTGCTTAGTTTGGGCTAGATGGTGTTGTGTGTATGGGATAGAATATTATTATATTATTATTATACATAGTTCAACATTCATATAAATAAATATTATTAAATCAGTAAGCATTTTTGATATTAATGTATATGTTGTGCATTGATAAGCCACCGATAGGCATACCCCTTTGATCACAAAATGGGCTAATTTCTGACAATATTTCTTTAAATATATTCGGTCGAAATAAGTCTTGAGCAAATGGTCCCCAACATTTTAGCTTAGCTATGATAATGGTGAACCAATGCGAGACAACAAATTGGGTGGAAATGGAATTTCCCTTATAGCGTGGATCAACTACGTTATGCAAATATATTATATAAAATCCCGGTCATAAATGAAATCGTATGCAGTCATTAACTTACATTGACGAATTCAATTTGCTGTTGTTTTTTTGTTGATGTATAATTTGGAATCTTTCCATGTGATAAAGTTCATATAAAATAACCAAAAATATTTTAATTTATCCATATCAGAGATTATAAAAAAGTGCTCGTATTACTACTGCAGATCCCAAATATATTCGAATCCGAGACGTTATGCATAGCATTCGCATTAACTACCGCTGCACTGACAAGTCCATTAGTGCATTCATCCCCACTGGTGAGCCTTACAGTCGGGTTGACTGAAAATCATGGTTTCCTTATTTGAAATTGATAAAACAATAAGAAATAATTTAATTGCCACTATATACCTATATATTTATTTATAAATACATTTTAAATAACCTTACGGCATTTTCATAAAGTTATATCTCGCAAGAAATCCGGCAATCTGAGTCAAAGGAAGCCATATTATTACAGTAAAATCGATTATTCTAAAAGGTACATCTGTACTCCCATAAAGTAGCAAAAAGTTGAAAGAAGTAACGTTAATTTTACTTAGTCAGCGGTCAAGTGACACAGGTCCTGCCGGTCGACCCCTGTCACAAACGTTACAGTTTTTATCTTGCAATAAAAACTGTATCGCTGAATTAATAGAAATCATCCCCTTGTAAAAACGAAAGAAAATTCTCAATTTCGTATAGCAGAGTCTATTTAATTTGGAGGATTTGTAGCTAGTATTCCAAGGTTTATGTACAAGAATTTTATTGAGTGTAATTAAATTTGCTAAAAAATATGTTTTGTAAAGTAACTTCTGTATAATATTGGTTTAGTTTATATGACAATTATTGATGTCATAAATGAAATTTAAATGGTAATTTGTATGGTTGAATAGTAAATAATATTTATAACAAATTCGTTTTTAAAACTGGACCATTACTAAGCACGAGCCTCGTCTCGGTATAAAATAATCAGGCTAAAGTTCATTGCAAGTTGATAGAACTTTTATTCGTAAAGATTTTCACATGATGCTTACCCTATTTAATGCGCATATAATTTTGTTGAATCATAGTACAGTGAGATAGAGTTTGAGACCTATATGTGGCAATCCAGTGCTTTTTAACTTATCACTACCTAGGACTGAATAGCTTTGATTACTGGATTCTTGTCTGTGTATATACCTAATAGTAGTTTTATAATGATATTAATAATTGGAGTAAAGTATTTTTAATTTTGCGATGACTATTCAGATTATCTGTTATAATTGTTGTAAAAATTAGCTATTGGGCCAAGAGTAAACATATCCCCTGCCAGAATCAATAAAAGATCTACCTTTTATTGATACGTGCAGGAGCAGTAAATTAACAAGAACTAAATATTCTCAGAAAATATCTAACAATAACTAATAAGTCATTGTTAGATATTTTCTGAGAATACATGTATTTTTTTTAAATCTGCGTTTAAATGAAGTTTTTGTTGCGAAATTGAAATAAATATAAATATTATAATATTTATTTCAATTTCGCAATTTAAAAATTATATTAATAGTTCATTCAATGAACTTAACACTTTGTGGAGTAAATCAAATATGATTTTAATATATTACTGTTGTTTTAACATGTTTTAGAAATTATTTTTTATCACATTTATAATTTAACTAGGTTTTGCCCGCAGTTTCGCTTGCGTAGGTTAGGTAGATTCTGTCAATTTTCTTTCCATTTGTAACAGTACTTTTTTCGGATGAATGGTATCTTATATCCTTTTCTTTACCGCTGACAATGTGTATGCGAAAATTCATGACGATCGGTCGAGTAGTTAAGGCGTGAAAGCGTAACAAGCAAACAGATTCACAATTGCATTTATAATATTAGTAAAGAGTAAGGTGTACCAACGACCTGGTAAGGGTCGCAGGCAATAGTTGGATATAGGTTGCCCGAGACCGGTCTGTGTAGAAAACCTTGGAAGTGGCTTATATCCAGCAGAGGATGTCTTTCGGCTGAGATAATGATGATCTTGATGAATGGGTATTATGTACTTTACTGTAAAAGTAGAATATAATCGCAAGTGTTTTGTAAAACTGCTAACAAAATTACTGTTGTTGCGACCTTACAGTCTTTAGGGCTACAAAAGGCACCTCCGCGTACCGTATACTCACTGTCCGACATATCGAAATTCCAATGGATTAATTTATAGATGTTGCGATATCTATGAGAATGGGAACATTCCGAAGACAACCCGTAAGTCGGATTTGTGAAGAAACAAATATTAAAACCAATGAAATAGTAAACAATATCCAATATATATGGACGGTCGGTCGGACGGTCTCCCCGTGACCATGGCTGCTGAAAAGCAACCGAAACGTCGGGGCAAGTGTAAAAATAAATTAAATCTAAATAGTTTGATAATAATTTAATTAGCTTAAAATTTAGTAAAGTTTAATAGTAGTAGTAGTGTAAAAAAATTTTTCAAAATTTTGTAATAAAGTTTTAAATAAACAACGCGATAAAATCCGTATATAGCAGTTTAATTTCAATGAATAATATTCGCGTAAATAGAAGACAATATTAGTAGTAATCTTCTTTAATTATTTTATCAACTTTGCAAATCACAATAATCACAATTACTCGCGATGGAAACGGACGAAGGACGCGAGCTTATCTAGCAACGTGCACGGTTCACTTCTAACGTTCGAATGATCACTTATTGAGCGCCCCACCCGTAAGTGACAACTGACAGATGAGTGAAACGAACGATAACAATGAATGAGCTCACGGCCGCCATTTAGTGACAAATGATAGAAGTTCTTAAGACTGCGCCGAGCGAAATGTGCCAAAACAGGCGGTCACAGTTAAGTGAATAAAATCAACACTTTATGTTTAACACAAATATAAAATATATATTTACCATAACAATGAATGTGTTCGCAATTACTCCGTGTAAAAAACTTAAATAGTTCGCCTACAAAATTACGTAAATTGCCACGAAAAACGTAAGCTCGTGTTACGTGATTTTTAGATTATAACAGTAGAAATCTATCCTATTTTACAGCTTAAACGAAACATAAATAGTTATATTACAATTTGTCCGTCCCAAATATTTAAGTTATTGGTTGACAATAAAGATAAAAATTTATCAAAAAAGCTCTCCAAATCCTCCATACAATTTTACTATGGCGGCCGCGCGCCGATTTGAATATGTGCCGCACGAGCTCTGTCATTATCTGTCTTACGCTCAGCGCAGTCTTAAGTCTTCTACTGCGACACATAAATAAGAGAATTCAATCCAGACTCTCACAGATCTCGGATTTATAAAAGTTGTATTTTGTTTTATAGCCTGTATTTAATTAATCGCCTTTATTTTAATGCACAGTATAATGAAAATAATACTTTCGTTGTTTTAGATTTTCCAGATACATAGGCTAACGCCTATATTCCAGTTTGGCAGAAGTGGCCCACCAACCGAACCTACGACGCTTCATACGCAACAGTCGCACTACCGATCCGTTACCGATTCGGTTATACATACCATAATATTTACCATAAAAACTAATGGCGGCTAGACGAGAACGACACGAAAACCGATACTTGTACGAATCTAACATCTTTCCCACTGGCGCAAATTAGGTCCGCTTGCCAAACTATTAAGGGACCTTATATCTTGTACCGGACTACACGAGGATTACTCAAGTAAGTAGTCGCCTAATAGTTCAGTCCCAATACACGCGAGGACTACCCGAGGGATGCGAGCAATGTCGTGAAACGATATTACTGGGATTCTTTTAGACTGCTTCTTGCAGTACATTCTTGTGTTTAAATTTATTTATTTATTTATTGTTAGGAAAGCTTACAGACTAATGACAAAAGATATATATAGACTTAAGTAGGTAAACATATTGCTAATTACAAGCTTTCACATATTGGTTTTACAGCACTTGTTTATTTGCATGTTGCCAAATACTTATATAATACTATTCAACCATGTATACAAGTAAAATAAACAAAAAAGATTATAAGTATATAAGTACATTACAAAGTCACAAAAAAAGTATATCTACAAAAAAAAATAAAAAAAAATTAAAATATATATAAAAGAACATTAAAGAGAAAAGAAATCAGAAATCTTAGACATTTCCTTCATTTAAAAAGAAATCTTTATTAAGTTTGTCTCTTATTGATTTTGAACTGTTGCAGAATATATCAATATCTAATTTTGTTAGTATATTGTTGACATTTCTAGCACTGCGCAAAAAGAAAGAATTGCGTCTATAATTTGTTGCAGCAAATGGGACCACTAACAAGGGCCGCTCTCTAAAACCTAATTGATTAGTACGCAATGAGATATTAGAAAGGAGATCGGGACAGTCAATAGAGCCATTTGCGATGTTTGCCAAATAACAGATATCGTTGATATTACGTCTACATTCAAGCGGTAAAAAATGGTATCGCTTACACCGGTCAACGTAGTCCGTTGAGAATTGTTGAGCCCTATAATCTAGACATCGCAAGAATTTTCTCTGTATACCCTCGATTCGTGATATATAAATTTGATATTGTGGATTCCACACTTGGGAGGCATACTCAAGGTGGCTACGTACATAGGAACAGTACAATATTTTCACTGGCTTTAAGGAACGAAAGCATGCAGTTGATCTGACTACGAATCCTAGTACTTTTGAGGCCTCTTTTACTATGCTATCTACATGTTTGTCGAATAATAGTTTATCGTCAAATATTACTCCAAGGTCTTTAATGTGGTGGACTCGGGTGACAGATTTATTGTCAAGTTTGTAACCATGACCAATACTTGATGTTTGTCTCGAGAAAGTAATATGGGAACATTTGGATACATTCAACTCTAACATATTACGTTTACAGTATTTGACGAAGCAGTCTAGGTCCTGTTGAAGTTGCATGACATCGACGAAACTACGTATGATTTTAAATATTTTCATATCGTCGGCATATAGGAGTATATATGAGTTTTTAAAACAATATTTTATATCCGCAATGAAGATAGTGAATAAAAGAGGATCCAGTAACGACCCTTGGGGCACGCCAGATGAGACAGTATACCAGCCAGAAGTGTATCCCTGTAAAACTACAGCTTGCGTCCTGTTATCTATGTACGAGCAGAACCAGCGATATAGGTGACCATGTATACCAGCCGCCCAAAGCTTACGTAGGAGCACAGTATGATCAATTCGGTCAAAGCATTTGCTGTAATCTGTGTAGATTATCCATACCATCCCGCCTGTAATATAGTCAGTAGCCAAAATAAGATTTGATATGGTTGATCGCTTGCGTAGGAATCCATGCTGTGCGTCACCTAGAGTACTCTGTACAGCTGAGTAAACCTGGTTATACACAATGCGTTCGAGAACTTTGGCAAATAAACATAATTTCGAAATAGGGCGATAGTTTTCAACGTCAGATTTATCCCCCTTCTTTAAGATGGGTGTTATAAAGGCTGATTTCCATATATGCGGTACTAGTCCTTCCGTTAAGGAACGTTTGAAAATAATACAAATTGGCACAACTAAGCTTTTAGCACAATTTACTATCAATACCGGCGGAATTAAATCTGGACCACCAGATTTACTAAGATCTAGCGATTTTAGCATTTTTAGAACATATTCATGCGATACCTGCACAGAACTGATGCAATTGATGTTAGAATAAGCATCACATAAATAATTTGTGGAGCGTGAGTCATTTGATACTGTACTTTTACTTTGGAAGGTGGAATGAAAATATTTAGCGAACAAATTACTTATTTCTGGTCCAGTTTCAGCAGATATATCTTGATATCGCAGTACATTAGGGTACCTAGAAGTATTCTTCCTACTCTTTATAAATGACCAAAAGCACTTGGGGTTAGTAATTATTGAAGCCTCCACTTTTTCCATGTAGGTATTAAAACACTCATGTTCCAACCGGACAGCCCTAGCACGCAATAAAGAAAATGAATAATAATCGGACATATTTTTATATTGTTTGAACTTGCGGTGAAACTTATGCTTTTCTTTTAGTACTTTTATCAGAGCAGAAGTGTACCAGGGAGGATGCGATGAGTGTCGTATTGATTTCTTGGGGATATATAGTTCTTGAATCTCATATAACTTATTATAAAAAGCTGTAACAGCGTGGTTTAATGACTGCGAGCTCAACAGTTCAGGCCAGTTAACCTGATCAAGGGCAGATGTAATAGCATCATAATTGCCGCGATGAAAGAGGTACTTGGTACTTTTCCTTTCCTCAAGCTTATGCAGCTCCATTAAGTCAGCCTGGATTAGTAAAGGTTTGTGGTGTAAGTCAACAGGCAGCGCTAGTGGCATATCACATTCATGTACTGTTACAGGGCTGTTAGAAAAAACCAGATCCAAAAGCCTACCATTGACATTACGCTCATTATTGAATTGCGATAAACTGCAGGTTTCAACCGAATCAAAAAAATCCGTAAGATAGCTACTAGTATAATTTATAGGAGACATGCCAATACTATCAATATTTTCAGCCCAATCCACTTGATTACCAAAATTAAAGTCACCCACTATAATAAATTTATCAAGTAAATGAGTCATCATTAAATTATTTAGACGGTTAGAGAAGTTATGTAACTGTGTGTTATAAGCATTACCTGCATTTTCTTTGCATAAATAAACGCCACAGATATGCACATTATAGGTCGCCGCGGGTCTAGACCTCTTCATAATAACAGAAACCCAAATATCCTCCGCAGTACTGCGCCAGTCACACCTTTCTATAACGGTTAAATCACATCTCACAGCAATTAACACACCACCACCCCGTGTCTGTAATATACGACAATAATCACGATCGCGCCTCCACACTAAATAACGACCGTCGAACAATTCATTACTATGCACACTGTCCACTAACCAAGTTTCCGTAAGTATGATTATATCATAAGAATTTAGACATACGTTTCTTAAGAAGGAATACGTTTTCGTGCGTAATCCACGCACATTTTGATAGTATATATTAAGGGTCACCATTTCTGAGCTTTAATCTAACTATATAACACGTTAATATAAAACAATGCAACAATAATCTATTGCATTGCAGAGAAAAAACATTATTAAAATAACTACAGGTAGGGACAAAAACATCAACTAAACACAACAAAACACTGTGTTCAGCAAAACATTCACTTTGAATGTACATCGCTAATGGCTTATGAATAGAAACAATACAAGACGCTGGTAAGTCAACTAATGTTAGATAAGTCATAAGTGAAGGTAAGAGACAAAGAAATTTGAGCTTAAATCGTATGCATGTAAGATCCAAAATCAAGAAGCGTACAACATCTGGAAAATTATTATATTTAATAAGTTTATTAAGAGACACTGTGCATTGACACACTAACTGATGGAATACAGAGTGTTCATATCGAGAACGACGGTTCTCAAACTGTAAATGTTTAGGCAGGTTGTTCACAGATTTATAATATATAAATGCAGTTAATTTGTAAATATTATATAGAATAAGAATTACACTAATTTTATTAAGTCTCGTTCTGTTTTTACGATTGTTATATGCGTAGTGTCGTTTTTTCGTGCGTGAATCTTGGCGTACTTGACCCATACATACTGGTATTCTTTTTCGGCGGCTGTCTTTTTTGTTTTTGCTAACAACATTTTGTTTTGCGTGGTAAGGTGATCGTTTACGAAAATTCGGTGATTGCCTGCAAGTCCAATATTTCCAGTCATGAGTGGACAAGATTTCGATGCGATTCTGGCTGCGGTCACAAAATCCTCCTTGATATAACGATTACAAAAACTAACTATGATAGGTTTAGCACGCTCTTTTTCACGAGTTGGCACTCTGGTGATAAAATTAATTTGGGTTTTAACTAGTTGATATTGGATCTTGGACGCAATTTTAAACAAAATATCAAAAAGATTTTCATTGTTAACTTGCGGTATGCCTTTAATTTCCAGATTGTTCATTCGGGCCCATTGCTCATTCGAATGCGACTCCTGTTCTATCCTCTCCACGCGAGTATGAATCTGGTCTACCTGGGACTGAATCAAGTTTACCTGGCTCTGAGTTTTTTCAACCTTCTCAAGTCTCAGTTCAACCTCCTTAATCCTGCTATTAAATTCTTTCAACTGAGTGTTTGTGTCATCAAGAGAGGCTTTTAGTCCGACTAGTTCAACTCTTAGTGCAATCACCTCATCCTTTAGGCTTTCTAGCGGTGAAAATTTATCCGAGAGTGCTTTTATCTCTCTCAATATTTGCGCCTCAGACTCGATTCTTGGGGACGAAGGTGGGTGGTTAGAGCCCGATTGTTTACATCTACCGCAACGCCAAGTAAGCTTCCTTTCTCCAAGTTTGCGATATCCGGTTTCAGTTACTCCACCACAGTGAAAATGAAGATCCAGATTACACATTGTACAATGAGCACCATCAAATAGGGACTCGGCGCAGATTCCGCATTTGTTTGCTTCCATAATTACTCGTGTTTTACTTTATATGGTCGTACGTAAGATAATAATAAAAGTTTGGGATACGCTGGTTTAGTTCTACAAATTGACTTGTGCTCTATTAAATAGACTGTACGGCACAGAGGTGCGCGAGAGATTTAGTGCGACATAGAACCACGGATAGCGCAATGGCAGATAATGCGGCTGTTGTACATGAGGTCTCTGTGCTATCAGGGCGTACTCTTATTACATACAATATGCACAAAGCGTGGCTCTTCATCAAAAATCTAGTTTTTCCTATATTACACCTATATAGATGGTACCAAAAAAAAAAAAGTAGGTAAAATTTAAATACATATTTTTTCTAGATAGTTTCTAAGAATGCCCTATATTTTTCATTCTTCTTGCCAACTTCCACAAAATTTACTTAGAGAATAAATAAATTCTGAAACTTACTTACTTACTTCTTACAAAAGAAAATTCTACAAGTGAGAAACCTGAGCTATTTTGGCCGGTATTTTATGACGTCTTAAAAACAATTTATGTACCTGAAGGGAACAATGCAACGATATGACGCTGAGTTACGGGGTGATAATGTGACGTCAGCTTTAATTGTTTATTTCTATCGCAATAATCGCAAATATAAATATATGCTACTGAGGACAGTTGCTAATTGTTTATTTTAATCATTATTATAGATAGAACTGAGGACACAATCATGGATTTAGTAAACAGTTAAAATGGAAATTACTGTTGCAATTAAGATGAATCGTTGTAAGTGCGCGTTTTTTTTATGGTGCCTTCTACTAATCTAACATAACTTATGCTAGATAAATCGATTAAAAAAATTGTATAGGGCAAAAGTATTTTTCTTGTACTATTTTCTTGTATACACCAATTATAGGCTCGCTCCTGTTGAGTAGGACTTTAAAAATGTATCTACATATTGTATTTTTCAGATTACTTAAAGACACAGCATATTGCATGCTCTATTGATTATATGTTTATTATTTGGCAATGTACTACATACATCCTGGATGATTATTTCATTTCTATTCATTTCTATAAACTTCGCTTTTGGATAGCCAGCAACATCATTAACTGAGAAAGCGACAGCTCGTGTTTTTAAATCATATGACATTTCTTTTTCTAATATTCTGCATATACGACTTTAGAATTTTTATTATTTTCAAGACATCTACGCTAAGAATGACTCGTTTGTCAATAAAAGCTTTACACATATTGAAACAATGAACATAAAATATACCTATTTGTGGATCACAACACTTTACTCACAACACTCGGTCCGGCATAATACCAAGGTGACCACTTAAATAATCGCATAGTAATACTTATTCGATGTGTGGAATATGTCTTTTTTTATACTAAGGTGGCAAACAAGCATTCGGCCCGCCTGATGGTAAGTGGTCACCGTAGCCTATTGACGCCTGCAACACCAGAGGCATCACTTGCGCGTTGCCGACACTTTAGGAAAGGAAGGAGATAAAAAGGAAGTGGGAAGGAGAAGGAGCCGGAAGTGGGAAAGAGGGTGATTGGGCCTTCGGCACTCTCACTCACCGAACGAAACACAACAGTAAGAATACTGCTATTTCAAGTCGATATTTTGTGAGAGGGTAGTCCTTCCCCGGTCGAGCTGGCGCATTCATGCTGAAATCAGCGAGACTCTACTACAAATATATACTTAAAAATGTAACATTAGTTTCGAAAGAGATATACGACGTTAACGTTGAAAATGAATAATGTCTTTATTCAATTAGACGGCGCGCGGAAAATAAACGGTTTTACAAAATTAACCGGCGTCTGGTATAAATTTTAAATGAAGCGACAAATGGTTGATTTGATTTAATTTATCAGGAATGGTAAAGCTGTGTGTATGTATACTGTGTGTATTATACAAGTTAGACTACATTATATTTACGATATTCAGCAGTATATTTTTATTCGCCTCCGCGAATATGGCTGCATACGAATTTAATATCAATAGGTAAAGTACTATTTAATTGATAGGTACATACACAGTCCCACGCCTTTATCTTCGCAGGGATATAAGTGTATTCTATTCAGTTCAGTTAAGATTCGTCACAAGTGCCAATATGAAACTCAAAATCTTGCTATCTCCGTTTAACCCTCCTGAGTTATGCGGACATAAAAAGAGATAAGTCTGGGCCACCATGCTTTGCTTATGCTGCCTTGACTCCATTATTATGTAAATGAAAGAAATAATTTTGTTCTCGTTTTTCTTAGACAATATTTTGAGAAATCTGAAAGACAAGGCTGTCTTTCCTGAGCGGGGTACTTTAATATATGCAGATGTGCTTGGTATAATATAAATTTGTAGGAAGATTTGTTAATAAGTATATGTAGGTATTATGCACGGTATGACAGCAAGCGGTTTTATAGTATGTGTTCTAAATTATTTATATTAAATATTATTATATTTGAAAACGAATCTCGCACTAGTCTTAATATCTATGTCACCACACAACGTACAGCCATATGTGGATCATACAAATCATTTAGGTATTTGTTTGCTCCACAAGTGATTTTTCTGAGTCTGTATTTTTGGCTATGTGGGATTCGAACTAACACTCGAAGCGGAGGTAGCGGCAAGGCGAACTCTTGCCCACTGTGTCTGTTTTTATATCCAAATATATTACAAATTTATTTCTTTATATATTTCAGCTCATATTTTGTACTAAGCTAAGTATAAATAATCGAATAGCCATTACCAGATCTAGCTATAATTATTATAATAATAATTATAGCCACTTTGTCAAAGATTACGTAAATTAATATTCGCTTTTAAAAACTGTGTTATATCGCAGACAATAATCTTATTATACAGATCTACAAGGTACTGTGCCAATCCATTATTCAATACTATATTACCTCATGGAGAGGCATCGCAAAAATAGATTATTCTTCCAATTGAAAGAGCTCAAAGAGCACTCCTAAAAGAAGCTAAACATCGACCTTTTCGATATCCCACATGTCTTTTGTATCAAAATTCTAAAGTACTAACAGTCCGGCAGCTTTTTATAATACACACTGTACTAAAACAACATACTTCTCTTGATTATAACCCGGAACTTATTAACCCTAAACGACGGAAAGATATCGTTTGTACTACTCAGTCTCAATCTAAGTATATTTTCACCAATAGGTTTAACGCAATATAATATGCAATTAGTTCAACAATATTTACCTTGAACTACGATCAAACTGAAAATTTGATGACTGTTGTTCAATAAATTTTACGCAATAAAAAAGCTTTTTAAGTAGTCATAGTAATCACTTAATTTATAATGTATTTCGTAAGTTTTATATACAAAGAATAACCTGAAGGCAGCTTTCAACCAAGCGACAAAAGTCTGCAAGAATGCATACTTAAGAGCGGATGCCCAGCGCGTCGCACGGTTCGGCTAGGAACTCATGACGCATCCCACGGGCAGTCGTAGCTATTGGCGCCTGGCCAAAACCGTGCAGTCCAACTTCTGCTAGACCTCGCTGCCACCTCTGAGAAATCCGAATGGATCACTGGCTCATCGGCCGCAGGAGAAAGCAGATCTGCTTGCAAATCTCTTTGCGACCAACTCCCGAAATGATGACTGCGGTTCGCAGCCGCCTAACATTGCCAACTGCGGCTACACCATGCCTGATATACGTATTAGGCAACGTGACGTTCGTGCGATACTGCAGTCTCTCGATGTTCGGAAAGCCAGTGGACCTGATGGCATCCCAGCTGTGGTTCTCAAAAAATGTGCAGCGGAGTTGTCTCCCACACTTACGTGCCTATACCGGTCGTCTTATGCCGCAGGCACTGTGCCTGAGGCTTGGAAAGAGGCGAACGTTTAACCGATTCCCAAAAAGGGGGACCGTTGAAAGCCAGGCAACTATCGACCCATACCTATCACCTCCGTGCTCTCCAAGGTGTTCGAGCGGATTATAAATACCCAAATTGTTCACTACCTGGAGGATCACTCGTTGATCAATGATCGCCAATATGACTTTCGGGCTAAACGATCAATGGGTGATCTTCTAGCGTTCGTCACGCACCTCTGGGGTGAGGCTATGGACAAGCGCGGCGAGTCTTTGGCTATCAGCCTAGACATAGCCATAGCTTTCGATAGAGTCTGGCACCGGTGTCTTCTTTCGAAGCTTCCGGCCTATGGCTTGCCCCCTCAACTGTGCACCTGGATTGCAAGTTTCCTACCGAAGCGTCGTATTTGGGTCCTTTGCGACAGTCGCGCTTCCAAGTTTATACAGGTCAATGCACGAGTGCCTCAGGGGTCCGTCTTATCCCCTATGCTCTTTCTTCTACATATCAATGATATGTTGAATCACGGCAACATACATTGTTATGCGGACGACAGTACCGTGCATGGGTGATATCTCGGACGTCCTGGTCCCAAACAGGCTGACGTTGAGAAAAAAAGGCAGGATCTTGTCGTTGATACTTGACCAGACCTTGGACTGCATCTCTGAATGAGGTGAAAAGAACTTGGTCCAATTCAACGCCAAAAAGACCCAGGCATGCGCGTTCTCAACAAAAAGTCTCCGTTTCTTTCTCTTCATTCTCTGAAGAACACTCCACTGGTGATACTTAACAGCCTCTCCATCTTAGGTATGGATTTTCGCTGCTCCCTTAATCCCAAAACCTACATCGAAAGCGTCATTAAGCAACTTCGCGCAAACTCGGACTTCTTAACAGGGTGAGGCGGTTCTTCGCACCTGGGCAGCTGTGCCTATTGTATAAGGCACAAGTGCGCCCTTGCGTGGAGTACTGTTCTCATCTTTGGGATGGCTCCGCGCAGTACTTGCTGGACGCTCTCGACAGATTAAAGCGGCGGGCTGTCTATATCATCGGAGATCCAGAGGTCACGAGTTCACTAGAACCTCTGCAACTCCGTAGGGACATTGCCTCATTGGCATGTTTCTACAGAATATACCACGGGGAGTGCTCTGAAGAGTTATTGCACCTTATCCCGCCCTCCCCTTTCCTATCCAGAACAAAGCGTGCTGGGCTCAGATGCCATCCTTACACGGTAGAGTCGACTAGAGTGCGTACCAACAAATTTGGGTCCTCATACCTCTGCCGAACGATCAAGGCATGGAATTATCTGCCAAGGCACGTGTTTCCTTCTTCCTTCAATCCTGGGTCCTTTAAGCGGGGCGTGAAGAAGCATCTTCTCAGGCCGTCAAAGTAGAGACCTCAACATCGCCTTGGCTGCAATGAGGACGGTATGGAGACCACTGTTCTTAGACCACACAACTGCTTACCATCAGGCGGAGTGTGGTCATTTCGACGAGCAAAAAACAAATGTTTTATAAGTATTGTTTTAGAATTTATATCTATATTATACAGTATGTACCCTTAATGCCTGTGGCACAGGTTTATCCTAGTACAAGTACCCCTTACATATTACCTTTACGATGTAACCTAAGCTCTGTATCAATTTGTACCAATTTAGTTGAATTAATGATTATTATTATTAATTATAACCTATTGAGTGGCAGCGGCACACCGGTGGCCTGACACAATAGGTTCTACATTACGTCTGGCATCTAATAATTAACAGATTAAAAGACAACTTTCGCAGTTGGATTAATTAGTGTGTCGCAGAAGATTCTACAAATACCCAAACGGACACAAATAACACACGCACTAAAAATAATAATTTGTGAAGCACACAAATTTTTAACGAGATCCACAGAACTTGGCGTAGTGGCAGTAGCGAGGCGACCACTTAAACCACTACGCCACCCGCGCAAATAAATTCTGGGTATTTCGTTTTTCATTATAAATAGCACTTGTAGCTTTATGTTTTTTGAATATAAATGTACCTTTTACTGTCTTATGACGTTCTTTGTGACAAACAAAGGTTTTGTAATGTAAATGTGTAAAGTGTAGATCATTTTCTCTCGAGTTACGGCAGAATAATACTATATTAGAAAGATACCTACTATAGTGACAAAAATATATTAAGCGTCTCTATAAAATACTTATTTTTGTTAGAGTGACGCCTTTCTTTCTTATACCAATTACTGTGTCGCGGGGGACTTTTATGACGTTTTAAGATGTCATAAATTTGTTCATTTAGTAACACTTTTGAACATCAAAATCTATTGGTTAGTGAGTTTACTAAGCTACTGAAGCTATATTTAGGTTAGTTGCTGGGTACACGCAAAGAGTCTTATGATAAAATATCTGCGAGGAACATTCAAATAACAATTCAAACAACAGACGACCAGACTCGGAACAACAATTTTTGAATTATTACGGCAATTTTTGTACTGTGTGGGACCAAACCCACAACACTCGATGCAGTGGCAGCGGCGAGGTGAACATTTAAAACACTATCATACGTTCAGTTAAACTGTCATATGAATATATAAAGCAAAAGGCACTATTTCTGTTAGAAATATTATTATAACTTTATCTTACGACGCATCTGGTGGAAAGCACTTACAATAAAAAAGTGGAACTTCCTCAATTGAGCCATTACGGGTACTAACTTGCGTTTACTTAGGAAACTTGATGGAGGACCAGGAATAAATAAAAACGAATAAATGATAGAATATATGATATGATAAATTGTATTTTATTATCAACGATATTACGTACTTTTAGCGAACTTACATATTATGTCAGTATTATTGAAGCGTTTTAATAATTTCAGGTATAATACTTATAAAATCAATAATTGGTTAATCATTAAAATGTTACGTCATTAAATGCCCTAGAACTATGTAATTATTTCTCTGTTTCATCGTTTAGTCACGTAGAACTCGCTTCCGCTACGCGGTTGCTACGCGGTTTCTACGCAATTGCTACGTGACTGCTACGTTATTAATAAATAGAAATACAAAATAAAAAAAAGAGATTGTCAAATGATGTATAGTCATGTGCGAGTTATGTTAATAGGTTTACGCAGTATTGAGCATAATATATTAATAATAATAATAATAATATTCTACCACATACAACACCATCTAGCCCAAACTAAGCAGAGCTTGTACTATGGGCTCTAGACAATGGATAAACATACATATATACTTTTTTTTTTTGTAAATACGTACATATATATCGTAAGTGTTTATAATACACTTGATCTTATATAAAACATACGATGTAGGTGTTCCAAGCTTTGTTGAAGCCCTTATTAGCATACACGCGATGGTATTTAATATGTTAATTTAATGAACTTTTAATTAATAAAAAAGAGAATGTTTTCAACATTGTGGTAGGTTGAAATTCTAAATTTATATCAGATTCCGCGGTATTCCCAGAACGACAATCGTTATTTAATTAAATTCAAATAATTATAAAGTTAAACTTTAACATTTACTTAACCTTCCAGAGTCTCCTCAGTTTACCGAGAATTATGAATTAAGCACGACAAAAATATATTTAGGATATATATTATATAATGATTAAGTCCCGCGTTTTCATGTAATACAACTATATATAAATATAATTATTACGGTATTGCTTTACCTGGGTGCGGTAATGTTTGCTTCATAACAACTATATTGACACATTCAACGACGTATTGGTCATAAATTACCGGTAATTATACATTTTCTATTAGACTTACTTACTACATGGCATTCAATAGTTAAAAACCCAGAGGTTTAATTCCGTAAAAATATTTTTAACATTATTTGAATAAAGCAAACATTGACGATGACAAGCAACATATTAATAGCAATAGTTAAAGCTTGCTATTATACATCTTCCAGCAGTAAGTTGCAAAACTTTGTTGCATCAGTGACTCGTGCGTCCTCGAATACCATTATTTAGAACGTTGAAAGTGAAACTTGTTATATGCTTTGTCATCGTACTAATATTTAGTCAGCCTCGATAGCGTAGTGGTTAGTGTAACCGACTACCACGCATGAGGTCGCGGGTTCGATTCCCGCACAAGTCAAACATTTGTGTGCATGAACATGGATGTTTGTCTTGGTCTGGGTGTTTTTATGTATAATATGTACGTATTTACAAAAAAACAAGTATATATGTATGTTATCCATTGTCTAGTACCCATAGTACAAGCTCTGCTTAGTTTGGGCTAGATGGTGTTGTGTGTATGTGGTAGAATATTATTATATTATTTTTCTCATTACTGATATAATAAGTATAAAAGTTTGTAAAGACGGTTGTTCCAATCACGCGTAAGCCGTTGAACGCAGATTTAAATGTAAATGGAATATGTTCATCTTAGTTTTATATAAATCTGCATTAAACGATTTATCTGTCATTGAAACAACACAAGGTAGTAAAGATGTTTAATCTTTATAACATTTTACAATTATGAAAAGGATACTATGGGTTCATAATACACTTTTCATCCTGGTATTCGTTCCTGTAGGACTAAGTTAAGCGAAGCCTGGAGTAAACAACAAAGCCATCATTACCATTCTCATTTTAGATCTGGTATAACCCGCGTAATAGCATCCCTCACTGAATAAGCATCTTCTTTCCACGCTTGTCTCCATTTACAAATCTGTTCCATTCTCGAATGCTTGTTGTCAATCTAGTCGCGGGTCAACACGCGTGCAATCGTCGACAAGTGCACTTAATTATACTGTTTTGTGATTCACTCAATCCGCGCGTTTATCTGTTCACGACAGCCGTTTCATTGAGAACGATTACACGCAGACTTTTAGCAATTAAGTCGCTATGCATGAAGGGATAAAGTCGCTAATCGTTTACCTAAACAGGGACCCATGAATTTGAATTAAGTAGCGATATATTTGCAATATAAATGAGCGTGTTTATTGAATCATAAGAGTGACTGTATCGATATAAGCACGTGGTTTAATCCATACAAATGTCTAGCATAGCATCCATTAAACGCCAGTGTTGCGATAAAGTTGCAGGTTTGATTAACGCTCATTTGTATACCAACTTGCAAAAAGTCACCATGTGGTACATACTGTGCTAACATGATTTTAAATCAAATCAAAATAAATTTATTCAGATTAGGTTACAAGGTATGAATGTCTAATTTACACAAATTTTACTGCCAATTTACATTTACTGCCATTATTTAAACTTTAAATACGTTATTCTAGAATGACTGTATTTTTTGTTTGATTTCGACAATATCACTAACATCACAATACGCTTCTACATTCCCACTTGACATATTGTAGTCTGTTCATGTTTTTATGCACATACTGAATAATTGAGTATTTTAAATAGTCAACTTAGATTATAATATTATTAACCACTCTATCTAACTGTCATATTTTTATACATGTATACTATTAGGTATTATAAAGAGATAAAGTTTGTAAGTTCAGATATAGATATAGATTAGATTAGATAGATGGATTAGATGGAATTAGGCTATACATTATATACAACACAAGCAAAGTTGGGGCAGGCGACTATAATTTAAAATTATGTTTCCTTGCCTGCAGTCTGGGTAGGTAGACAGTGTCAACAGAATACGATATAAAAATATGAAACCTATGAATTAATATGTAATTATGTCAACTGGATTTCGATAGATGATGCTGGAATAAAAAACTACAGAAACAAGGGTACATATAAGGACTTAGGTCTTAGGGGTATATATAAGGACTAAGGTCATGAGAATTCACTACGATCGTGGCGGTAAGTCCCGTGTTTAAGGATTGGCTGGAGAGGCGGCATGGCGCCCTCACTTTCCGGCTGGCACAGGTAATGACTGGCCATGGTTGTTTTGGCCAGTTCCTGTGTCGTATACGCTGGCAAGAGACGCCCGGTTGTCACCACTGCGGTGACTGCCGCGACGTTGTTGTGGACACGGCGCTGCACACTTTGGCGGATTGCCCCGCCTGGGTATCGCAGCGCCGTGAGTTGATCGCGGCAGTCGGATTGATTAGCCTCTTGCTTCCGGCCATAGTTCAGTCTATGGTCCGGAGTGAGAGGTCGTGGACCGCCGTCGCCTCCTTCTGTAAGGAAGTGATTTCCATCAAGGAGGCGGTGGAGCGGGAGAGGGAGTGCTTAAACCCTCTCCATGACCTCCAGCCACCCTGAGGTTTGACCTGGGGGTGGTGGGCTTTGTGGGCCTACCCGCTATCTGTTCAGCATTAGGTTCAAGAGGCGGCGTGCGTGTTTCCACGTGCGTCTCTGTGTTGAGTCCGTCTCCCTTCTAGGAGGTAGAAAATAGGGTTTGTGAGTGAGTGCCTTTGGGTAGGTCTCTTTGTGTAGTGGCCTGCCGTTTCGTGCGGCGAGCTGAAACCTCGGCGGGGTCGCGACCGCATGTGCAACTGATTCGCGCGGCCTCATCGATAGTGGTTTTGTCGAGGAACACCGTGGTAGGTTTAATCGGTATTCCGGGAGGTATATTATTATAATTTTAACATCTTTCTCTTTTACCCAGGTGAGTCTGACATAATCCTTCCGCCCACCCCCGCGAAGAGGTATGAGTCAAAGAATACCTCACGTGCAAAAAAAAAAGTGCCTATAATTTAAAACTATGTTTCCTTGCCTGCAGTCTGGGTGGGTAGACAGTGTCAACAGAACATGATATAAAAATATGAAACCTATGAATTAATATTTAATTATGTCAACTGGATTCCGATAGACGATGCTGGAATAAAATACTACAGAAATATAATATTCCATTTCTATTTTATATTTTTATCTCAGACAATGTTAAGAGAATGTCATGCAATTACGACATTACACTATTACGACATTATTACGACGTCATTATTACGACAAATATTTATCAAGAGCATGTAATGAAACAATATTTATTTGAATAAATATGACTAGCATATCATTTATGGTCGGCCCTTATTTTTTTAATCAGCAAGGGACGCTCCTGCAGCCTTCTTTTTTTACCAGCTTATGAATAAACTAAAAGGTCACGAGCGTTGGTCACTAGTTAACTTTATTTTATGTACCGTAAACAATACATCAGTTATTTGAAAGAAAATAAATATAATTGGATTCTTATTTCATACCAGATTTTTCCCGCGGCTTAGCTCGCTTTAATATAGGTTATGTCAATTAATTTCTATGCCTCGGGAACAGTACTTTATTCTGGTTAAAAGGTACCCTCCTTTTCTGTACACCTGACCACGTGTATGCAAAATTTCATGATGATCACTCGAGTAGCTAAGACGTGAAGGCGTAACAAATAAACAAACAAGTTCACATTCGCATTTATCATATTATTTGTTATGATATATTTTATGCTTATACCAATACCTATTTTGTAATATACTACATATATTTTTTTTTTACATTGGGGCATGCATGACTCATACCCCTCCGCGGGAGCGGGCGGAGGGATTATGTTGGACTCGCCGAGGTAAAAGAAAGATAGAATAAGAATAATGTACCTCCCGGAATACCGACTAAACCTACCACGGTGTTCCTCGACAACACCACTATCGACGGGGCCGCGCGAATCACTTGCACATGCGCTCGCGACCCCGCCGAGGTTTTGGCCCGCCGTATGAAACGGCAGGCCACTACACGAACAGACCTACCCAAAGGCATTGACTCACTTTAAACCCTACTGTCCCCTCCCTAGAGGGGAGACGGACTCGAAACAGAGGCGCACGTGGGAACACGCACGCCGCCTCTCGGACCTGGTGCTGAACGGATGGCGGGCAGGTCCACAAAGCCCAACACCCCCAGGTCAATCCTCAGGGTGGCTGGAGGTCATCTCGCGCCCTCCGGCGCCCGGTTCTGCGGTTGGGGAGAGGGTTTAAACGCTCCCTCTCTCGCTCCGCCGCCTCCTTGATGGAAATGACTTCCTCACAAAAGGAGGCGACGGCGTTCCATGACCTCTCACTCCGGACCATAGACTGAACTACGGCCGGGAGCGAGAGGGCAACCAATCTGACTGCCGCGATCAACTCACGGTGCTGCGATGCACAGGCGGGGCAAACCTCCAAAGTGTGCAGCGCCGTGTCCTCAACAACGTCGCGGCAGTCGCCGCAGTGGTGACAACCGGGCGTCTCTTGCCGGCGTATACGACACAGAAACTGGCCAAAACAACCGTGGCCAGTCATTACCTGTGTCAGCCGGAAAGTGAGGGCGCCATGCCGCCTCTCCAGCCATTCCTCAAACACGGGACTTACCGCCACGATCGTGGCGTACCCGATACTTCATATATGTTGCAAGGCATACTATCTGCTTATCTTCACATTCAAAATGTATGAGCAGATGTAGTATTCATAGAACAATCGATGTATTGAATAAATACATCTTTTGAATTTATCTTTTGCATACGACAGCGAGGACATCTTAAATATTTCAGTCCTTCATCTCTTACCCTTTATTAATCCTAGAAAGAAGGATGGTTCGCAATTCGTTCACATAATACAATATTAGATAACGGGACACTTAATACTATATTAAATATCATTTAATATAGTAATAACTGCCTCTGTGGCGCAGCGGTAGTGAATGCGACTGCTGTGCATGAGGTCTCGGGTTCGAATCCCTGGTCGGGCCAACAAAAAGTTATTGGGTTTTTCTGTTAAGAAATCTCAATACGAGCCCGGAGTTAGGCGGCGGTGTTAGACACCCCCGTGCCTCGGAAAGCATGTAAAGCCGTAGGTCCTGCGCCTGATCTCTCTCCGGTCGTGTCGGATTATCCATCCCATCGGATCATGAGAGTTAGGGAACAGAGAGTGCACTTGTGTCTGCGCACATACTTGTGTACTATAATATCTCCTGCGCAGTTGGCCAATCTCCGTTAAGATTGGCCGCCATGACCGAAATTCGGTCTGGAGGACATTATTATTATTAAATATCATTTCAATTTCTTTATGGTCGCAATCGCGAAATAGTATAAATAATACTGATGTTTATTTGCTAAGCACCCGTCACCAAAGCAATAATACTACAGACAGTTTGTGATCACGACCACTACATCCTGATCGAACCTTCAAACAATATGCATGATCGTGTTAACCACCGTTAATAGTATAGTTATAATTATATATTATGCGAAGTAACAGATTTATTAATTGAATGCTAGCAAAGATGAATACCTTCTCAATAAATTGTATTAAATACAAAAAACCGAATATTCTCAATACACGTAACAAGCATTTCTTCGGCAACTTGTCAAAATTTGTAAGTTAATATATGTATTCCATTCTTGTTACCATTTATTATAAGTAAATACCACTGGTATTACCTAACAGTTAACAGTAAGTATATTAAATATTCAACTGTTAGCGGCAAACAAAAGCGGGCCGATTAAGTGAGACAAACCGAGGCCACGGTCCAAAGCCATGGAATAACTGAAACAAAAAGAGCTTAGATCTGGCTTGGTCAACTGTGTGCTGTGGCGGTATTTACTTAACTATACGATACAGGTATTAGCTGCTTTTGAAAATGTACTTATTGCATTCTGTTTGTTTAATTAAGAGGTTTAGAATATGGGAGAAGTAAATGAAAACGGCGAAGGTTCATCCGGCTTCAGTGATCAGAACAGCGATAGACTAGTAGGAAGGTTGTGGACTGCCACGCAAAATGGCCACCATACGGCACACACCTCTGGCTTTTGAAGTGATATGTGTATAACATACTTTAACTTTGTTCATTCCGTTCTGTTTCTTTTATATGTGTATCACATGTAAATGTTTGGATTGACACTATATCTTCCGTTTCTCCCTGCAAGTCTTGAAATGCGATTTCACAACTTCTATTAATTTATTGCTCCACAGCTTTTAACCAGCACAAGCCTAAGCTTGTTAAGTATATTAATATGTAAGACAGGCAGAAACTGTGGACAGAAACTAGCAGCTGAAGTAAGTTACTTCGCCACAATTTTGACTCTCACGTGAGCCTCGTTAAAAACAAAGTGGAACAAACTGTACGAGCTAAGTTTATACTCACGAAACACGTTGCAATTTAGCTTTTAGGCAAATGCATAAATGCCGTATATAAACAAACTAAACGTGAGTGTGCCTATTTACATTGCCGTCATAAAAAAAGGAGTCAGGTTAATGATAAGGCAAGCTAGGGTTAAATCACACGCTGAAATACCTATCACAAAAGTTAAAAATAGGAAAAGCAAGTCTTTAATATAATACAAGTTTCGATGTACACGAAATTATAAGTGGTAGGTAGTTAATATCAATAAATATTAACGCCTAACTTTATCCATTTAATATACATAAGTCACGGGTAAACGCTTCTTAGAATTTCCAATTTAACTCTGTAGAGTGGTCACATAGGAGACTATTTTGAATAATCGTTATGAAACATCCAAGTACATCCTAAACTGTTTCCCAAACGTATATAAAAACTATTTACATATCATTGGTACTTATTAGGTTATTAACAATTTTCTGGTTTAAATTTTATATTTATTTTTAGCCTTACATTATACATTATTTTCGGGATCAGCAAATGCATAACTTCTGCTCATGAGTGTTCGATACCTGCGTCTAATGTTATAAGATTCTCTTATACTTGATGCAATAACTTGCAATAATTGCATAAAATGTTATAAGCATTTAAATACGAGTGATCACGATCACGTTTAATTAAAAACATAAATATAGCGTCTATTCAGTCAACAGAAAAAACATCAAGATCTCATCCCTGCACGCAGCTGATACTACTGTTCTTATAATATGTCGAAAACGAGGCATAGTACACATTATAATTATGTTTCGCAATCATCTGCGCCAGAAATCCCTTTGAAATCATGTTATTTATAGCATTATGGCCAACCATCCAATGAGTTTATTGACTGTGATAAACTGCTAATGAGGGACCCTAATCTGATTAACAGAATTCATAGTTGCTATAAATACACAGTCTTGGCTTGTAAGCCTATCAGAATATATAATCATAAAATATACCGATAGGTCCGCGTAAACCGGACATACTTGTGCTTTAATCGTTTTCCATATAAAACTTTATTGAACTCGTTCGGTGCCTTCGACGTGAAAATATAACTAAAAAAGGTTTCGCGTTTGTGTTATAACTAGTAAAAGTGAGGAAAAGATAGATAAAATGAACTAAAAATTGTGATGATAATAAAATACTATACACACCCGCAAGCTATGTACTATGCTCGTGGCCAAATAAAAACTAAACGTCACACGTTACCCGGTTACTAGTAATGCACTAATATTAATAAAAACGTTCGAATTATTTGTATGAATAAAAATACGAATAGATTTCAATAACCCTCGGTTTATAAAACAAACGTGTATTTTATTGAGAGATATAATAAGTAATCTAAAATATTCGCATCGTATGTAAACATAATAAATATATGTCGATTTAAATCTTTGTTACAGCATCAGAATTAACTACAGTACAAACTAAAAGTGTTATGTTGTCAACAAGCTTATTTTTGGTTTTCATTCGATTTCAACAATGAATTTGAAATTCGAAACCTTTCGAATATCATTCAAAGACATACCGTAACCGCTAACACTACTACTAAACTAGAAGCTTTTCGTTTCCTGATAATTTCTGAGTTTTTAGAGCTGATTAT
Organism: Catocala fraxini; assembly: GCA_930367265.1. Classification (NCBI taxonomy): domain Eukaryota; kingdom Metazoa; phylum Arthropoda; class Insecta; order Lepidoptera; family Erebidae; genus Catocala; species Catocala fraxini. Next base: position 16,085,040 of record OV884040.1, on the reverse strand, counting down.
CATTCCCAGCACGTTCTCAGGTTCATTGCTGGTTCGAAGCTACAGCAGCAGCATTTAATATGCTAATACAATGCATAATGCTGTTAAAGGAAGTTTTCTCATAATGTAAAACTGGAGAGACCATAATTTTTATAGACGCTCATTAAACTACGCTGTAAAGGGTTATTCACTGACGTAATCACGATTCTTCTTTGTACTATTTCATAGAAAATTATAGATTTACTGTTATGTATCAACTTTTTCTCCTCAGACACATTTAGTTATTTTTGTTGTGTTACTTTAAAAATATGTTAAATAATAATCTTAATTTTCTAATTTCAGTTTTAAACATAGTCCGACTACTCCCTTAAAAACAAAACCTTTGCTAAAAGTGTGTTTGCCAATAAATATTTGTCCACGTTTGCGAATAACTTCTGTATTCTTCAATCAGTATTTGTTTATCTCAAGCAGTGTTTCACGCGTCGATGTTTTAACCGGTGTCAGCTTCCCAGCAGGCTGTTTCAGCTTTACATACACGTGAACGTGTTTGTAAAGAGTTTTAACGTAATTATGGTATTGATGTCACAGATTTAACTCGGAAAGAACTACTTTCAATCTGACGTAACTGTTAGATTTACCAGATGCCTTTATTTTGCAAATACATCGTTTCATGCAAAATATAATGAAAATTAATAAATCATTAAAGGTATGCTAGGATCGAAGCAAGTGTGAAATCCGTAGCCGCTTACTCTTCTTTTTTAAAAGATTGCTCGCGCTCATCGAATGATTCCTGTGCGACCCTTGCCTGACCCAGTAATCAAAGCCAAGACTTCATGAACAACAGTCTCATTCGCTACCGCCGTGCCTCGGATTTTTATACGTCTTTCACGAAGGCGTAAAATTTGCTTCTGTTGCGGTTAATACTTCAGTAAAATATTAGGTAATTAATACTTCACTTCACTGTGAATCAAGTTGCTCAAGCAACAAGCGAGATAATTTATTTTCTTTTTGTTTAAAACTTTATTTATTCGCCTGAATAACTGCATTGTAGTTTCAAATAAAACAACTTTAATACCTTCATGGGAATTTAATTTAAGTACAATCAGGTAAAGGTAGGTAACATCAGGCTATATAGTCCAATTGACACTATTTTCAAGAAATTTATTAAATTTAGAATCACCTTGAAATATATAAAGAAATACAGCATACATAGCCGACTTAACAGATGCACAATCTCATCTTGAATTGGTAAGCCACCTTAATCCAACCTGATCCAGTTGCATTCACAGGATTACGGCAGCTTAGCGGTGCTTTTGTACAAGTATAAGTTGTAAACAGTTGGCAAACTGTTACTGAAATAAGCAATATTTATTGCATGACTACTGAAAAAAAATTGTTTTTATAGTATAAATTTGATAAAGTATTTTTCAATCTTGACTAATATTATAAATGCGAATATAATATAATATTATTAAATTAATAATATTCTATCACATATACGCAACACCATCTAGCCCAAACTAAGCAGAGCTTAATTATGAATTATGGGTACTAGACAATGGATAAACAAACATATGTACTTTTTTGTAAATACTTACATATTATACATGGAAACACCCAGACCAAGACAAACATCCATGTCCATGCACACAAATGTTTGACTTGTGCGGTAATCGAACCCGCGACTTCTGGCGGGGCAGTCGGTTACACTAAGCACTAGGCCATCGAAGCCGCCATGAAATTTAGCATACACGTTGTCAGGGTATAAAATGGACATAGGGTACCTTTTATGCAGAGTAAAAAAAAAAAAGTATTGTTTATGAGTGGACGTCGCTGCGGTCAAAATCTTGTAACATATATTATGTAAACATATCATATAGCAGCTATACATTACGGTTGAAAAGTTACAGCCGTATAAAGACTAGACAGACAGAGAGAGAAAGACAGTGAAGGTTTAGTAATAGGATCTGGTAGACACTCTGCGCACGCAACCCTAAAAACGTCTCACGGTGTATTGACAAGTACATACAACAAATCTCGCCTGAGCCCAAGTTAAGAAGATAAACGTTTATGGCGGATGGTCGCGACGTGCCATTAGTGACGCAACACGCGCGGTGTCTCCGAGTCTAAAGTAATATTATAAATGCGAATGTGAAGTTTTTTGATTGTTACGCTTTCACGCCTTAACTACTCGACTGATCATCATGAAATTGCATACACGTTGACGGGGGAATAAAAAAGGACAAAGGGTGCTTTTGATTAAGAAAAAAGTATTGATACAAACCTAACCTAACTTATTGCCTACATTTACGCGAGCGATGCCGTGGCCAAAATCTACGTTTTTTTTATATTAATAATTAATTTAACGAAAATAATACCAAAACATGGCCAATCTCACTCTGTATAGCATTTTTTTAACCTAATCCTTTCTTTGAGTTTTAGTATAGTATAGCATCGCAGTACCTATAGTATCGAATCTCGTCCGCTAGTGATAACATGTACCTATAGTCTGTTTCAAACAAAAGTCCCTTTTGACACTTCATAGCACGTAACTCTGCACATTTCATATAAATTGCTAAAATAAACAATGATTACGTATAGTACTAAAGACTATTTAAAAATAATTAGAATCTATACAAAACATTATCTATAATCAACTAATAATTTCTATTGATATTAGTTTAAAATAATTAAAACATCAAAATAAAATAACATTTTACTACAATACCATGGTTACGCACTAAGGTATTTTTTTTACTTTCAGTCATAGTGACGCAACAATTATGAATCGGATAAAATTGAACTAATTCGAGGTAAAATCAATTATCCGAGAAATACTTTTGTAAATTTGTATTTGGTATTAATTATTATAACGTTGCAACGTACCTTAAATCCCATTCTGCAAACCATTAATATATTTTTTTTATCAACAATATGGATTTGAAGATGCTATATTGGACGTATGGTTAAAATATCCCATAGTTTTAAGAATAGTCGTTTTGAAAATTAAAATCTGTTATACCACATTTATTTCACCCTTATACTGCGTATGGAGTAAGTATGTGATACTAGGAATTAATCAAGGATAAGTCCAGATTTTTTTTACAATTAATCACGTTATATAACTTTAATGTAACTATTCTTTCGATATGTCAAACTTAGATGGATTTATTTTTTGTTTTTCTGTTTATATAATTTTTGATTCGATTCTAAACCCTCGATTGCAGTTTTTTTGGAAAGTAAATTGGTAATCGATTTCGTGATGTGTCGATTGAAACGGTCTCTTCACTATCGCTGTTAAACGATCATCTATCAAATGGGGCTTCGTATTAAAAACGCACTATAACATATCTACGTGTATAAAGATGCGAGTAAAGGAAGTTATAAACAAAGTAACATGCCAAGAAAACAATCTACAAACGGTCTATCTATGTTGATAGTACTTTCCGAAGCCATAAATTGTAGAAACGTTCCCAGTACAAGCCTCCACGCATACTGTTGTACGGTAAATAAAAATGTCGCCTCCAAAGCCAGGCAAATCTAATGAAAAATGTAGGAATTACGTAGCTTGGACAAATTGTAACGCATTTTTGTGAAATACTTACGTAAAGAGTACACAGAATCCTAAATTCAAATTTAAATCTGTATTGCTTTGCCACAATGTAGTAGGTATATAACAATAGATGGTAAACTTATAGCTAAGAATCAATTGTGGACCCTGCCGGGCACGGCATACTAAATATATTAGGAGAGAGGAAGAGGGCTTGTCCCTTAATATTTTAAATATATTAATAAATTACTATTTAAAATATTTATTCTAATTATCAGTTTTAGAAAATATTTGATTAGGTACATGTTTTTATTTATATTATTAAACTAACTATTATTATAAACTAGATTTTGCCCGAAGTTTCGCTTGCGTAAACATTTACGCAAGCGAAACTTCGGGCAAAATCTCAGGATTCAAAATGTACACAACATACATAGGTTGTGTACATTTTGAATCCCGCAGTCCCAAAACTTTTTCTGGATAAAAGGTACCCTATTACCTTTTCTGTATCCCTTACAAAGTGTATGCGAAATGTCATGATGACCGGTCGAGTAGTTTAGGCGTGAAAGCGTAACAACCAAACTAATATTATAAATGCGAATGTGAGTTTGGTTGTTGCGTTGTCAGGGTACAGAAAATAACTTAGAGTACCTTTCATCTAGGAAAAAGGAAAAGTTCCAAAGGGATAGAAATTTATTGACAAAACGAACTGTAACGCGAGCGAAACCGCAAGCAAAATCTAGTTACGTTTATGAACAGAGATATTTACTTTAGTTTTTCGTGCAATGTTTAGAAAAAAATGCTGGCAGCGAGTCATTTACAAAGTTTTCCTGGCCCTAAGACAGCGAACATTTTCATTACGTAAAGAATTGTCCCTAGTCTGGGTGTTCTTTGCGTACGTTTGAATGTTTGTAAAGTTCCTCGCGACATGCCGATTAGTGCGGCCATCTCTTTTATATAGCTAAGTTTATTTGTTATAAATTTTCGCATCCTTTTTTGGTTTTGATGTTAGTTTTTCAATCACATATTATACCGTTGCACGGATTTGGATAACACTTTATACTTAAATAGCCTCTATATCTCACAGGAGTCTTACATAATATTATGGATAAAATTTGCACTCAAATAGCCTATAGGAGTGACACATATAGTATTTTCTATCTCGTTATATGTGAAAAGGTAATACTTACAAATCTAATTATTTTAATTATTTTGTCAGTCTAAACAATTATCACGGATGGCGTAGCTCGCTAGCGATTGCCTCGTTGCTGCCATCGCAATAAGAGTAGTAGGTTCGAATCCCATACTCGGCAATTATCTGTGTGATCCACAAATAGTATAATAATGTTATTTGTATGTTTGTGAAGTCTCCTGCGGTGCATAACCTGACGTCAAATACAAGAGAAATATTAAATGGAGTATTTGCAGCTGCGACATACAGACGGTCAGATAGCCAAGTCCGTAACATAAATGTTCCGTTATTGCCATTTCAGTACTGTACCCTAAAAAGTTGTGTGTTAAAGTGCTTGGCCTCTGTTTGCTAGTTTCGCACATGCGGAGTCCGGATTGGGGTCAAAGTATATTGACCGTGACATGACCAATGTCTTTCGGCAGTAAACGTGTTCAAGATTAAGTAGATAATAGACTGCTAGCGAATGAATGGAAGTTAATCTTCCGAACTAGCTTAAGTACCTACTGTATAATCAGTCTGTATTGAACGAGAATACGAACAGTGAGTATATAGGGTTATTGTTTTTATACTACGAATGATCGATACATATGTATATGAGCGTAGCGGTATATACACATGTATATGAACAGCGATAGTCCAGTGAGAGACCGTTAGACTGCCACGCAGGGGCCTCGAGTTCTATTTCGAAGTATGCACCTGTGACTTTCCGAAGTTATGTTCGTAATCGTGAATTAGCATTCAGTTTAACGGTGAGGTAAACATAAGTTCTCTATAATGTTTTCGATGATTATGTCCCCCACTGGGTTGGCAGACTTCACATATCATCGAGAACATTATGCAGAACTTATGTGTACCTCAATGGTAATGTACAAAACTCATGTGTAACAGAATGCTAATTTAACATAGTAAACTATTGCCTAAACCTCCTTACGCTAAGAAGCCCTTCCCTACCTAGCAGTGGGACATGATATATACAAGGCTGATATTATATTACGACGGTAATCACCATAAAGTAAACATAATAAAGTATATATTATACAAGCGACGAAAACCGACGATTTGTGTGGACGAATGACGCGATAGTTTAAGTGATAGGTAGCATTGCTACTGTCAGTGCGCCAAGTATTATGAGTTCAATCCTCATAAACGACAGAAATTTGTGTAATCCACAACTAGGTATTCCGTATTCTTCGTGTCCGTGGTATCAATGTTTTTTTATTTCTATTCTTTTACTTGTAACAATAATAATATATATTTATTGTCATTTTTTGCCAAACTCTTCTAAATAATTAAACGCTTAGCGCATTTTTCATGGTATAGGAAAGGATAAAAAGCATCATATTTGTGAGGATAAATATCAAATATGGATGGGGCAGGATCAAAACCCTGGAAATCATATGGAAAGCTTTACATAAAATCATAATACCGAGATAAATATCAATTCTACGGCTTTAGAGCTAGCTTTTTACCTAGCTACATTCAGTACTGATTTAAATCCTGTTCTTCTGGACATCTTTAGAATAATATTAACATTTTAACATACCGTCGCGTCGTTTATGTATAGAAATATCTAGGCTATCACTACCTAATCTAGACCTTTAGACTGCCACGCAAAGGATTCGGGTTCGTCTCTAACATTTCAAAGTTATGTGCGTATTTTAATAATGCATATCTAAGAGTTGTCCATAATGTTCGTCGAAGATATGTGAAGTCTGCTAACTCGCACTGGACCAGCGTCGGTAGACTATGGCCTAATCCTTCTCTAGCTGAGATGACGCCCGTGCCCGGCAGTGAGACAGATTAATATACAGGGCTGATATTATTATTACATATTATATCTTGATAGTTGGTAGTAAATAGAGAAAAGAAATATACGAATATTACATACTGACGTATTTGGTAAATTATAAAAAATACAAAAATTGTCACAAAAAAATAGAATAATCCTATTAATCTATTATTATCACATTTAGATATATTTATCGTTTGATACTCAATCATGAGTAAACAGCTAAGCTAAACAGATTTAAATGAAACTTGTCTCTGTCATACAGTGTTGGTACCAAATTTTAATTTACTCCGAATTTTGTTCCACTTTGGTCTTCTGCGCGTACGCTCGTCGATCACTGTAGTGGTAATTGCATTTTTATGGAAGTTAAGAACAACTGAGAGAATATAAAGTTGGCGAACCGGTAGCATTTTAGTCTCACAGTAAAGTAGATTTGTTGGATGTCGAATTCCTAGCTTATGTGAGACTTTTAATATAGCTCTCTGGGCACGTTCCACGGCTATAAGGGTGGATTTACCAGCCATACTCTTTGATACTATACAGTTATTTAATACTAACTATATAATAATAAATAATAAAAATGTTTATTTCTTCACATACAGGGTTTTACATTAAATGGTCTTGGACCCCCTTTTAAGCTATAATTTGCTTGTATTAGGGGGTACAGCTCTTCCTTTGACTTTAACATTAGTAAGTGAATGAAAATTTTAAAAATACATTCGAAAAAGACATGCAATTTTATATATACGTAAAAGTAAAAGTGCGCAGATGTATGTAATGTGAATGTGTGTGTGTGTGTGTGTGTGTGTGTGTGTGTGTGTGTATTTGTTTTTCAGCCCTACGACAATGTCTTGGGATCGGAGGATCTGACTATGCTGTCATCCACTGACTTGTACATTCATATATTACATTTATATATACATATATTCATATATATGTACATATGCACATGTACAAACATACCTACCAATACACGAATATATACATATATTTTATAAATTGTTTTGGAACAATGTCTCCACTTCTTGATAGGTTTTGGTTTTCAGCCATAAAGTGAGCGTCTTTTTGCAGTCCCGGTGTGACATACAATGTATGTTCAATTCTTTGTTTAGTAGATTGTATAAGCGAGATGATTGTCTCATGTATTGCCTGTCTGCGAAGGTCGTTTTTACAGTTATTAAAGGAGCCACCTTATTTTTCCTTCTAGTGTTACTAGCAGAGGAATCACAGGGAATGGATTTATGTTTTTTTATAATAATTTGGAGAACGTATAATTTCCTAACTGAAAGTCGGTCTGACGTTAGATAAAGACTATCAGTAGGAAACCTAAAAGGTTTGAAAAACATGACCTTCAGTAAAGCTCTCTGAGCCCTTTCAAGTTCCAGGAGTTTTGTCTTGGTAGCTCCACCCCAGATTGGTAGACAGTATGTGAGAACTGTCTGGGCCAATGAGTCATAGATTTGCAGTAGGAGTTGTTTAGTGCTTATGTGACGTAAAGTTTTAAAGGTCCAAATCAGTTTTCTAACTCTGCTCATAATGAGTTCTAAGTGCATGTGCCATGAGAGTCTCTGGTCTAGCATTACACCTAAGTATTTTACATTGGTTACTTTTTTAAGTGCTAGGCAAGAGCAGTCATGGTTCGAAAGGTTATGGCATGTATGAATTTTAATCTGGAACTCTTGTCTCGGTTGTGTGCTGTTATACATACAGAAGCAGATGTAGTTGGACTTCGTAACATTCAATGTTAGGAGGTTACTATCAAGCCAAGCTGATATTCTTGCTAGGCCACTCTCCGCCTTTTGTCTGACTCTGTCCCACGTGTTGCCAGTAAAAACTAAAGCTGTGTTATCAGCGTATGAGAATATATCTGCTCCTTCAATTTTCATGCTGCACAGATTATTAATGTAAATGAGGAACAGAGTTGGACCGATCACACTCCCCTGACCCATCCCGTACGTAACAATTTCCTCTAAACTGGTGATCTCTCCTATCTTAACTGTTTGTTTACGCTGAGTTAAATATTCTTTGAATAATTTGAGGGGTATTCCCCTGACTCCAACGTGTTCAAGTCTGTGTAGAAGCGTGGGGACAGAGATAGTGTCGAAAGCCTTCTTAAGGTCGAGAAAAACTGCCAGACACTTGTCTCGACGGTCGACTTTTTCAGTGACAGTAGAGGCAAGTGCCAGAACAGCATCCTCTGTTGACCTTCCCTGTCTAAAGCCAAATTGAGAAGGTGAAAAGAAGTTAATCTTTGTCAGGCAATTTAATAACCGCTTATTAACTAACCTTTCTATGATTTTAGACAGAGACGGGAGTACAGATATGGGCCTGTAATTTGTCGGGTCTGTCTTGTCTCCACTCTTATACACAGGCGTTATTAAGGCATTCTTTAGTGCAGTAGGAAAGGTCCCCTGATCAAAACATAAGTTGACAAGATGAGATATGATAGGGACAACAGTTATATGCGCAGCTTTTAAAAATATGATTGGTATTTTGTCCCATCCAGGAGCACTATCTGTTTTCAAACTCATGAGCACCATTTGTACTTCTTTAGGATCAGTGTTTAACAGCACAAAGGATGAAATTGGTGCAGTTGTTGCAACGTCAGAGACGGAAGCGTTAAGATTTCCAGGTGGTAGTTTAGGTCTTTTTAAGATGTCGTCAACAAGTAGTTTGCCTATACTGCCAAAATATTTGTTAACATTATTTATTGCCTCGCTAGGTGCTAAGGTCGATTCTATTAATTCTAGGCTTTTAGTTTTAGGAGGTGTCCGATGTGTAATGCTATTTATTGTATGCCAAAGCTTTTTAGGATTTTTGTGTGCCCTCGCTAGTTGATCTCGGTCGTATATCCTTTTTTGTTTTTTTATAATACAGTTGCAAAAATTACGATATCTCTTAAAGGTGATTCTTAATATATCATTATGTGGTTCAGTTTTCAACTTTTTTTGCATGTTATTTCTATTATTTATACAACGCAGCAAGCCCGTTTTCATCCAGGGTTTTATTAATCTATGTTTGACGGGTATTACTTTATGAATTGTATTAGCGATGAGACATTTTTGAAGTAAGTTTATTAGACTGTTAGTTAGTATGTTGGGGTCAGTATGGCTTAACAGTTCGTGTAGGTTATTATTGTTTAACATATTTATTGCATTTTCCATATTAATATTTGATTTAGTTTTCGTGATTTTATGTTTAATTGACTGATGGGAAAGTTTTAAGAAGATCATTAAATGATCTGTGACAGTAGTATCCATGATTGCTATGGTTGCAGATGATTGTCCCGGTTGAAGTTTTAATATAAAGTGGTCTAGGCAACTTTTATCTCTCGTAGGGAGCGAGTGACCCGGGAGTAGACCGTGCAACCAACATGTTTAGGTAGTTGAGCCTGTTAGAGCGTTCAAACGAGTGCTCACTCTGTTTGTGTATTAAATTTATATTTATGTCACCAGTAATGATTTTATTTTTTGCCGAGGCGATTGAGCTCAAATGGTTGTTTAATGAGCTTATAAACTTACTAACTGATATAACGCAAAGTAGATCATTTTAATAGTAGCATTGTCTGCTATGGATCTCAATCTTTTAAACATGTATAGAAGTTTCCTAACGCGGGTACTTACATATTCTATTTGATACTGCCATGTTAGATGTTTGTCAATATTGACCCCTAAATATTTTTATATGACGACGGATTATTGAAAACTTTGAATAGGCATCGATACTTAAAGGCTTCTGGAAAAACCTTGAAGGAAAATAATATTTTAACTGCTTATAATCTCATAATTAGCCTAGTTGAAGGAAATTTGTAAGGTGGTGGAGGTTTTAGGTTCGATTCTTTGGTCGGACTAAGTATAATTTCTGATACTGTGCCTGATAAATGGCAATCAGGTAGTAAATAGTATACCTGGTAATACAAGTAATCATATGCTACGTTCACCGCGTACCATTAGGCGATCCGTTTTGTTATTTGCAATCATCAATTCTTTTAAAATAATTACATAATATTTTGTCACCTAAACCACGGCCCATAAGTCCAAACGGCTTCATTATTTATCCTTATTATCATAGAAATGTCACCAGTACTCATTGAGTATACAAAAAATTTATGCCGCGTCCGAAATCCATTTTTGGCATCCAACAATTTGATAAATTATGGCCTGTTATTTTTTGTGATGTCACAAAAGAAATTAAATTCGTTTCAACGGCAAATATATTAGCTTCAATGACAAAATTGCCATCACAAGACCTTTAAAAGCATATATTTCGGTAACTTTTAAAACAATAGATATTTAACAATGTTAAGTGTTAAATAGGTTTTCAAGCTTACAAAGTTAGCTACCCTAGAATCGTAAAAAAAGGCATTATAATAATTAACTTTCTGTGTTTTTATGGTCATTCGTATACCAAAGATAAAACCATATAAAGAACCGATTAATTTACCAGGGAGGCATAAATGTGACAAACGAATTATAATAAAATAAAAACAAATCGAGAAACTTCGAAGTGATATCGCAAGTTTTGTATTGAAATCGTTTCTACCCCTCAGCCTTGGACCTGCCTAAAGTGCTTCAGATATCTTAATGAAAAGATGACATCTATTAAATATAAGAAAATAAAATATTGCTTCGTTTATTGCCTTAAGCTATATAACTAAGAATCATGCTAAAGGGATCTTTACACACATACAAATAACTGATACAAAGAACTGCCATAAATTTGAACATTATTTTATGGATGCCACATAATTTTATACAATGTAGGGATCAAATCGTCGCAATATGCTGGCAAGGTAACTAATTACGGTCTCAAATAGACCAGACACAAGTCAAATAAAGACAATTCATGTTATCAAATTAGCTAAACATGCACAACTTATAAAGTCCGTGAAATGAGTTTGTTGGTTATACAGCTAGTCTTTCATAAACTTAATGATGTAATCTCTGTGAGAAGTGCGATAATATTGGAAATCGTACAAGCTAATTAATTACTATGTTGTCACTACATATGCTGGACAATTGAAATTATGTATATATGCTAATTACAATTGTTCAGTGTTGCACTAAGCAGATAATCCGAAAGCAAATGTGGGCTAAACTGTCGGCGAATTAATTTTGTTGGCTCAATGGATCGTGTGTACACAGAATAGAATTTTGTTTACTCGTTTGTTTCAACAGCAGATGTGGTGCAGTGGTTTATGTGATCGTTCTGAGTTCGATGTTGCTATTATTAGATTTACTATTAGATTTTATTTACTTTGTACTTCTTTTTTACGTATAATATGTAAATGTAGGAAATTTGTTATCTGAAAGTTCCTTGGTGTAACAATAATTTGTATAATATTGTGCAAAAATATAATACTGTCTTCCTCTCGTTTATTCTGAAGGTCGAATCAAAAGAAATCCAACATCAACTATAAAAGGGTTATAGAATATTTTTAAGATTAATCTATTGAGTGGCACCAGGACACCGGCGGCCAGACACAATAAGTTTTCAATTGACATTCTAACAATTTTTCAAATATCTCTTAACCCGTATTAAAGATATATTAACAAAATAGTAACACTTTCAAACAAAACAATCTATAAATTGTGAAAAGAAATTTGAGACTTCACGCCAACAATTTGGTGGAAAATGGCTGAATCACTGACGTTGACGTCAAATTTCGCGACGTGTAAGAGACAGGATTAATTTTATTTATTCATTAGAGCGACGCGTCGAGACAGCCACAGTTACGGGGTGAGACAATATTGTTCCAAGAAAATTAGACGCATTGCGATATAGCACAGCAGAAAGATCTTGATATTTGATATATCCTTTTTTCTCAATATTCCTTTGTATTGATTTGTCTTTTTGAAGAGATGTCAGTTAATTATTTAAGTAGGTAATATCGTTTGCAGATTGTTTTCATTAATTGACTGCTTGCTTTATCGTTTATCGAAGGCAAGTTTTGTAAGTATTTTCTATCATATTCTAAAAGATAAATTGGTAAGGTTGCCATCTGAAGTATCAAGGCAGTAGAATTCTTGTAAACACATCTGTTATTACTGTAATCTCGTAAGGTCGAGACATATTTAGATTTTTATGTTTTATTTTTTAACTTGGCGTTAAGTGTTATTTCCGATGCGTTAAAACTTTGGTATCTTCAAAAATGCTCCGGTGTTAATCTAGGCAAACTAATTTGTAAAGATATAAAGAATGTTTATAAAAATATCATAATTTAGCCCAGTAAAGTATCAACCCCATTAACGCCAACTTCACTCCCTAAATAGGTAGGAGAGGGTAATAGGCCAAAAGGAGTTTATGATTAAGCCAAGACTCCCTATTACCGTGGCGCTATGTAAAGTCTTCGTCTTAACTTATCGAATGGCTACTTGGAACTCTGCCTCAGTTTTTGAGATAGAATGACGGTCTACTTTTGCCATGATATTTTGGAAAAAGGTCTTCATCTTTTAAACAAATTTAGCTTAACTTATCAGGCTATTTTATACAAAATGTTACACAATATTTTCTCACGACTACGCAACTAACATTATTACTAGACTACTTCTATGGCGCAGTGCCATGGAATGTGACTGCTGAGCATAAGGTTCGGGATAGTCGGACGAATATTATAGATTTTTTTTGTGTGGAAATTCTTAATAGTAGCACAGTATCTGGAACTGCGCCCGGTAGATGACATTAAAGGAATTGGGACCTACAACTATAACTGGCGATATGTTGGTAACATCGCGGACGGTGGCGTAAATCGACGGTACCGGCTAATAAGATTACTGCTATTTATACTGTTCAGTATACAGGTCCACATAGGCTGGTATATTTGTTAATTGGTGTTCTATCTACATAGAATGGACTCAAAACTTTAATTATTCTTTATCTGGTCATCAAAACCAATTTTTTGAACATAATAATTACTTACTCGCAGATCGTGGATATTTAAAGCAACTTTTCATTAAAATTAGATATCTTTTTACTATAAACCCGGTTAAATCCACACACATTATCGGATGATATTTTACACAAGAAGACTGTAAGACATCATTACTCTGGTGTTAAGCCGAGGTAAACAGCTGTCAACCCAAAAAAGCAATATTTAAATACACTTAAATATATTTTCGCTCCATCTCGTGTTAAATCGGATAAGCCAGGCCTTAAGTTAATTTATGGATGTTTGAGAAGAATTCTGCCTACTAAAAACCTTTAGGTGTTAGGTATCGCCACGTTTGTTTTTAAAGGGTCTGTTACAGTTTTAGTAAGCCTAGTTACTACATGTAAACATGTCTATAATGTAGTCACATATGTACCCTACTACTTTTAAATATGGTCACCTGTCTGGGCATTAAGTTATTACCTGCCACACAACGGATATCTGAATTATAAACGCTCACTCATATTGACATTTGTTCACTATCATTCTCTATCTAATGTGTGAGCTCAGTTTTCTTAGTGTGGACACTTTTTCGTGCGATCTTAGTACAGATAGAGCACATCTTTGGTTGTAGTAATGCGTACTTATTTAATGAAGAGTTGAAATAATTACACATTTATTTGCGCACTGTTTAGTTCTAGTCTATATATTTTATTCATTACTCATTTTGCTACTACAGTCTACAGAAGAATACGGATTTCATGAATTCAGCTATATGTTCTGCCTATATGCAGATAATATCCATTTCGTTATATTGCTTATCCAGCGAACCATTTCAGAGCTGTTTCATTGATAACAAACTAAATCGCTTAGAATTTTGATGATCTATGATATTATATTTGTATTAGCGCAGTTTTGTGCTAGTATGATCAAAATGTGGTCTACATTCAGAGCCGGATTTTGGTTAGGCTAACAGGGGCTCTATTCCCTTTCCTTTACAAAAATTCAACAGAACACTTTACAAAAATTCCAGAATCAGATTAAAAAAATTATGTAGTCTAAAAATGGTTGTTCCGAGTCTGGGTGTTCTTTGTATCCGTTGTTTGATATTCAAGCAGGCTACTTGCGCGGATATTCTGCGTTCATTTACAGGATACAATTAACACACGCAAGAGTATTGTACACACAGTTCCACATCAACCTAGACTGTTTAGACTTTGAACTATTAGAAGTTAAACGCTGCGAATAGTGTGAGAGAGTGCGTTATATTTTTGTTATTTTATCTTACTCACACTGAACGGGACGCGACGCTCTATCCTTTCCATAACATCGAAACCACTATGCAAGTGTCCCTTTCCGACAATTCTTTGTTTTTGTGTGTAGGGTATGCCTATATAGGGTGTCTAACTTAATTTGTAGCCGTGTGAACATGTAACCCCTATAGAGAGAAAAATTACGTTATAGACTTATACCATTCTAGAATATGAAACAACATTAATTGTTGACTATGTAATTTCGCTGTCGTATTGGATAGGCCTGTATGACCTGTAAGATCTTTTAATTAATAGTATTCATTTTAATGCTTACAAATAAAAGGCAACGTAGCTTATATTACCCATTTCATTCTAAATAAACTGTAGATAGGCACTCAATGTTCTATAACCTACGTAAGAAAATTAAGAATTTTCTCCGACATGAATATTTTTTTAACGGAGCATGATATTTTCATTGTTTGCTCGACAGTACTGGCTGTGTGCCTGCGATATGACGTCACAGGCGCGCGACTGTTTTACCAAGGCCACAGCCTTATATTAAATCGGGTTTGTAAATTAAAAGCGAAGCTCCTCATTTTGCGCCCTTTTCTTAAAGAGATTTCCAACGTGATATATTTTTAAGGTGAAGCGAATAATTTTTCAGAGTCAAGTACTGTACCTATACTCCTGGAAATAATATATTTACCTTAAGGCTTTTAAAAAGCCGTTAGATGTAACATATGTTCAGTGGAGCGAAGAGTCGGCCATCGGCGCGTGAACACTTCCACAACTAAGATTAGACGTGCCTCATTTAATATCAGTTCTTTTGGACCCTGCAGTAAAACGCTAGAAAGAATTTGAATTAAATCTGATTGAAATTATTATAATCTTTGGTGTACTGCGAAGACATTAAAATTATGAACTTAACCCTTAACTGCTCGCATGGGGTCAACGTACTTTCGCGCACCGAAAATTCTATCTTTGGTCGACCGCAACGCACTCCCACCAACAGTAGTTTCCTTATTCCAGCTAAAGTTGTCATTTTTGTGTCAAACAGGACGACAAAGAGTAGGCACTCGTCGTTGCAGTCTTAGTACGTGACCTCTTGTAAGTAATTACGTAACTTTTTTGTTCGTGGTTAGTTTATATATTTTTTATATTTATTGAGTTTTCGTATAGTTTTTTCTATGTCTAGTATAATGTATCTATTGTAATAATATATACATGAATTTTTAACGTGACACACATTTTGGAGCCCGTGTATATATGTTTTTTTATATTTTAGATTTTCGTCATGGATGGATATTGGAGGTCTTTTAGCTCATGTTTGGGTTCCAGAATAGCATGACCTGGTCTGCTATATGTTCAAACCAAATAGAACCGTAGTTCTACTGTTTACTATGCATCATCATGTTGATATTTTTCAACTAAGGCCAGAAATAATAATCTATACTAATATTATAAAGCTGGAGAGTTTGTTTGTTTGTTTGGTTGAACACGCTAATCTCAGGAACTACTGGTTCGAATTGAAAAATATTTTTTTGTTGAATAGCTTATTTATTGAGGAAGGCTATAGGTTATATAACATCACGCTACAACGGGGGAGGCGCAGTAATCATAAACGTGGGTGACACCGTGG
Source organism: Catocala fraxini (assembly GCA_930367265.1). Taxonomy (NCBI): domain Eukaryota; kingdom Metazoa; phylum Arthropoda; class Insecta; order Lepidoptera; family Erebidae; genus Catocala; species Catocala fraxini. The sequence goes on along the minus strand of OV884040.1, from coordinate 16,068,770 downwards.
GCACATCTAGTCTATTATAATGCTAATAAAGGAGGAGTTGATGCTAATCACCAGCTATGTGGAACCTACAACATAAGCGGAAGAACCAAGTAGTAACCTCTAAACGTATTCTTTTATCTATTGAACGTCTCATATATAAATGCTTGTACTGGTTGTACATCGCGCAAATACGAGCAACATTCGTACGTTATTTCCTACGACAGCTGGCTGTACAACTCGTCCAAAAATACCGAAGAACACGTGTCAATGTAAATACGACTCAACAACTAGTAAAAATACATCTTACTGAGGTACATGACCTGCAAACTCAGTCCGCTCCATCTACAGCCCAAAGAGGACGCTGTAATAATTGCCCTAGAAGTAATGATCGAAAAGTGCCAAGAAAATGCATTAAATTCAGTAAATTCGTGTGCAATAACCACTTCAAGGTTTATTGCCAAGGCTGTGATCCAATGATTTTTATTAGTCTGTAAGAAATAATACATAAGTACTGTTGATCTCAAAGTGCCTATTTTTATTTTTTTATTGTATATTTTTTTGTTTTTGGAATAGTTCCTTTTAGTTTTTAAGACAATTAGAACTTTAATTTTCTGAATAAATATTGTATTTTAATAACATGTATTTTTATTATTTCATTCTCTAATAATTTAATAACAATCATCATATAAATTTGGGGTCAGTGGAGACCCCATGCGGCAGTTGAGGGTTTTTCTTCGTGCGAGTAACTAAGGCTTAAATAAGAATTATTAATATATATAAAACAGCATTATATAAAACAATTTAATGTTCTAAAATGAAGTAATATATTATATTATCTGCACTGTTCAGCACAGATCTCGTCCCAGAATGTGAAGGCTTAGGCTAAAGTCCACTACACTGGTCCTGTGCGGGTAGGCGGACTTCACATATCTTTGAGAACATGAGAACTCTTAGAAAAGCAGGTTTTCTCACGATGATTTCTTTTACTGTTAAAGCCATAACACCATAGCACATAATTACGATAAGTCAAAAGTGCATGTGCTAATAGAGCTGAGTGGTGCAGCAAAATAGCAACCATTATTATTTTATATCATTATATAACTACACTAAAAAAAGTATTGCTAACTAAAATACAAAGCCGCCACCTAATTCAAACCTTTTTTCGAATACTGTGTTACGAGAAAGAATATAATTATATCAGATACCAAACATGTTTTTTATTCGAAGAAACAGCAATTAATCAAACTGTGAGTTATTAGAGCGAACGTCTTTGCAACAAAGATTAGCCCACATCATGCGAAGGTAATTTCGAAAAGTTGAAAAAACAGTAATCACTCGGCATCCCTCACATCTATTACGAACATATGCTATTAGTCACAGATGAGTCACGCCATTAAAAACACAGATGTTTTTTGGGAGAGTATTTAGACATACCTTGAATAATTATATACTTACTATTTTATAGGTGAACGAGGCTGTTACTGCTGACCGTTGGAAATATTTTTCTAAAGTGAACGGTCCCGACTTTAGAGGAAACAACGCAAAAATAAATGTGTTATATCTTCTTTTTTTACTTATTCTATATCTGCAAAATCATATCAAAACTAAATAAGTATTTTTTTTCATAAAGGACGTCGTCATGCAAAATTACTTAATGGATTTTGATGTAGTTTTCATGGTGGTACAGTGTGATCGACATAAATGTTTAACTAAAAATAGTGGGCAATATCTGATGATGTATAAATATTACGCCGACCTAGCACTCTGATCAATACTTACATTTTAATTTGTTTAGGTTATCTTAGATTAACCGTACAGTTCCATATTCCGCACAGCTACTGAAAATTTATTTTATATATCAAATAGGTTAAAAGTTTTGAATAATATGTTTATGTATATATATATTTTCGCGTATTTCCTGGAACGATAGACAGTGACTACGGATTCCCACTTACTACGGACCTATCATTCTATCTTACTTCATTCTCTCATTTAATTTTTCAAGCAAACTTCGTAATGTTCACTATTTTCTAACATTTTATTAAAGTTCAACAAGAATGTTTAACTGTCGTCTATGTTTACAAAATGGCAGCAATTTGATGGGCGTGTATACTATGCGGTAAGAAGCGTAACAACATGATTTATTACAACTTTCCTTGTGGTCTGAGTCAACAACAAAGTTTGATAGACTATGTTTGGCACTTCAGAACAAAGCTTCATCTTGTGCCGCAGTCTACAACTATTTAATTAGTTTAATCGTGGTTGTGGTAATTTCACTGATGACATGCTTGGGGGGCGGTTTTCAACTGCAATACAGATAACGCCAATACTGTGTGACGGATAATACAAATGGTATAAGATAATTACCTAGCTGACGACAGAACAGAAGAATGTTTATGTATTTTTCAAGTAAATTAAAGAAAATGATGCCAGTGCGACTTAATACCCGTATTATTTTTTAACGTCACTAATAATACCAATCTGTCAATGTAATTTGTATAAAATGTTGATTAAAGGAAAATGTTTTGTTTTATGATTGTCAAATTTTGGGCTGATGTAAGACAGCTATCTACCGCCTACCAGATTAGTTAAGGTGAAACTATTATATAAGCTTGTTTAGTGCGGTATGATTCGAATATGGAAGATTCTTTATTTAGGCGTTAGCTAGGTGCGTACTATATAAATGATTAGCTTAACTAAAAGAGAAAAATAGTGACTATTGTTGGCGTCAAATGCTACAAGAGAAAACAAATGATACTTGAACTTTGTATTTGGTATCATCCGCGGCAAAACCTTTTCTCACAGTTCCTATTTTTGTAGATTATAAGATTTAGAAATATAACATAAAATGAATATTTTCGCTACAGCTGCACTGAAAGAGTAACCATAGTTTGTCTAAGTGCCATATCAACAAATACGATGCAAATTAGTAGTAGTGCATGCGTATATGGCATATGAACATAAACGGTCTGTAAACATTAACTGTAGGTATTTGAATACGATAATGCTTAAGCGAACATTACAAGATAAATCAATAATACAAAATATTATACGAGAAGTTGTAGTAGTGGAGAACAATCTGCTGTTTTGTATTAAACTTTTATGTATTTACGTCAAGTTATTATCCAAATAACATGGCAAAAATACCAATAAACAATAGACCAGCTTCTCTTGGAGACTTTTTAAATCGCGAAACGCTGAGTCAAATAAAAAGACAATGACAATTTAATTTTAAGTGTGAACACTCGATGTCGATGTGTTATTAATGCAAGAGGTGGTAACACTGATTATTAATAATTAGAGTTTATATATTTTTATATTTTTATTAAAATTAATAGTTTTATAAGAAGAAATGAAGATTTTTCATCATTCATCATAATTGTCATATACAAATACCTAAATACAAGCATGCTTGTATAAAATTTAACCTGTCAACGTAACCATATCAAGACATAATAATAAAAGACTTGTTTCTGGACGCCGCGTCCGTACGCTGATAGACGATTTTAAAATAATCAATAGTATGACATATAGAGACTGGTCGACATCGTTCGTGATTTTAACAGTTAGACTTCTTAAGAGTTTATATTTAATCAAAATATACTAGGTATATTAACTGGCCCCGTAATGATAATCAGTTCTATGATTAGTGCTCCGCTACCGTTACTCGTAGCGTGATGTTTTGTAGCCTAAGTTACTACTAGGTAAAGTAACTTTCTAACGGGGAAATAATTATTAAAATCGGTACTGAAGTTAAAGAGTTTCCATTATAAACCAACTAACAAATCTTGACACTTTATTATATTAGTATAGATTTTACACCGAGGTTTTTATTAGAGTTCATTACTAAATAAAAGCTGCTCTATCATCAAGCTGTCGCAATATCAAATCGGCGCAATATATTCCTAAGAACGAAAACAATAACAAAACATACTAAACAATTTTCGTAGTATACCTTTCTTGAAGTACTAAAGTTGGGTGTTCTCAACACTTGAGACACGACCCTTGAAATAAACGGTTCTCAAAGTGCGAATCACTTGTGCGCTATTTATAGTTCATAGGTCAGTGACAGATGTGCCGTATCGTTTAGGAATAAGTAATCCCGGTGACATTTGTTACACAAGAAATGTGTTGATATCAGATAAGCGCGGCGTATAATCCGTTGATATAAAAAACAGGCTACGTATTTTAGGTTATAGTACAGCTTGCATAGAAAATACAAATAAAAACAACCAGCGGTGTTAAAAAGTTACGAGGTCGATGGTACAATCCATAGGTTTGATACATAATAAAAATGTGGATGACTTCACAAGTACTGACAGAACAGACACAATGAATACTCAGGCTTAGCGAACACGTGACACAGGTATATGTGAGTCAGACACATTTTGATCCATATTTCACACGTTACATGGATTTTTACTAACAACGATCCTGGCATGTCTGTCGAACTTAATTCACTTTTATTATATTCTCTATCACACGTCATAAAATTATTTTCGTTCGCAACATATATTTAACCTGTAGTCGTAGTACTGTAAATATGTTGATAGCGAATTAATTATAACTGCATTTATGTATAATAATCAAAATTACATAACCACAAAAGATATCTTGATTCAGGTTATTGGATGATTCGCACGAATTGAACTCGCACAAAACGTGCGAGTCGACTGTTTTAAATAATATTATTTATCTTTAGGCGATTCGCACGAACTTAATTTATTGAAATGTGAATCGACAAATCCAAAAGTACGTATTAGGCTGTTGGCACACACATTGTGTTTTATGCAATACTATTAAGTTAAGGTACACTCAAGTATAGAAGTAGTAACGGTCGATTCCTTACTAATATTATAAAGACGAAAACGAAAACACTATAAGCGTGTATGTTCGTTACTTCTTCACGCTTGAATGGCCAGACTGATTGTGATAAAACTTGGTATACTATATATATATAACTATATACTATAGCTCATTAAAAAATCATAGTAATATAATATAATATTGTCTTACGTTTACGCGAACTATACATTGAAATTAAACAAAATACGGATTTTATCGCGTTGTTTATTTTTTATAAAACACAATTATTACATAATTTTGAAACACTTTAGCACTTTTACTAGTTACTGTTTACTTCTATTTAAGCTATTTAAATTATAAAACTATTTAGATTTAATTTTAGACTTTTCTCGACGTTTCGGATGCTTTTCAGCAGCCATGTTCACGGGGAGACTAATATGGTGGTTGTCTCGATGTTCTAAGTGTAGTTATTTTCGAAGTCGTGCGACTGTACTTTATGTTTTTTTGTTCTCCACTTAAACTATGTACCAATAGCCTAAAACATATTTTTGGATTTGTCGACGCACGTTAATAAGTTAAGTTCGTGCGAATTGCCTAAAGAAAAGATAATATTATTTAAAACAGTCAATTCGCACGATTCACGCGAATTCAATTCGTGCGAATCATCCAATAACCCCTTGAATTAAGAATTAAGTATTGAATAAATATGCGTGTAATCTTTGCCATACATTTTTATTGCCTGTTAAAATGCATGTAAAACTTCTGTAGTTTGTCAAAACATATATTTACGAAACACACTAAAGCAATAAGTTAGAATAAAAAGCCTATTGATAAGCAGTAAACCTTGTTCGGCCATATAACCTATCACGAATATAAACTAGTACATGCTGAAGTAATTGAACATAAAATGTAAATAAAAACGAATACCTAAAAAGTTTTAGATGTTTCCTCTTGCCAAGTTCATATAAAATTTTGGCAGAGACATGTCATACCAATCTCCTATACTTTCTATAGTGAGTATCCAACATTTGCCAATATGTTTATAATCTAACAGAACTTGCTTGGCGCTAAATTAAATTCTGCCGATGAATATAAAGCACTGATAGAATAGCCTAAGCGCGTTGGGCTTAGCTATCACTATTACTATTACTATACTATTTTAAGAGACTCGAGAATATTTATTTTACAGAATATATTCTTCCATAATTTAGTTAGGTAACCAGCCTCTGTTTCAGACTCTAAAAACCGTAACTTAGCTACATTATACTGTAAACTTGTTCAGTAATAAATATTCTGGCACTAAAAATATAAATGACACACACAAACACACATACGTACTCATATGTATATACGCACACACACACACTTGCACACGCATGTTTTCAAAATCTCCCGCCTATAGATCTAAGTATCAAATCTATACGCCCATTCATCTTATATCAGACAATTAGCCGATTTGTTACCATAACAACAAAAAAATATCTAGCTGCCTCACCTTCACCTACTTGTATCAAATTTGTGTCAAATTTATTTTGCAAAGTAATATGACCTTTTTCAGCTTAGAATACCTAAATAAGAAACATAATTCCTTGAATTATCTTCCGCCTATATTTACTGAATTCATTTGAAATGAAAATTATAATTTCGTTTACGAATTTATAAATAAAGTTGAAGGAGGTAGAAACTTCATCGCTGTGGTTTTAAATTGTACATATTTTAGTATCAATCAAATGATGAAATTATTTTGAGTGAATCTCTAAACCCAAAACTTTCAGATTGATCATCAAAATTTTCTTATTAATTTAATGTTACTAAAATTATAATATTATAAAGTTTGAAGAATTAATTCAATTAAGCGCTATTTTCCAGCAACCTCTGTTTATAAAGGGTAACCCACCACATAGCTATGATATACCAAGATTTACAAAGAAAAGCACTCCTAGAAAAAGGTAACAAAATTAAATAATACTAACGTTGTTCGGGAGCTTCATGGACGGCAGATGTTACCCAGCTTTAAATTTATAGTCCATTCACAGCGACGTCGTTGAGAAATATCTTGTGTAGCCACGAAAGCGAAATATTGTAAATTGGTTTACACCCGGAGTGTCACGCCCCTGACAGCAGAAATTTCGATAGTGCCAACCTATTTCTCTTACAATCAGTTGCAAATCAATAAAAATTTTACGGAATTGCATTTGTTTAATCACTCGTCTAGACACTGTCAGTGTTATGATTTGATCATTACACAGGATACAAGTGTAACCCACAAGTATTGTTTTTTTTTTTGGTTAAGACTGTCTTGAAAGCAAGTTAATAAGCCAAGGTTGTTCGGTTGACTATTTTATAGTCTTTTTTAATAAAAGTTTCCATTAAGTATCTATCTAAATATAATACAAACGAAAATAATCGTCATCAGAATGGTATTAACTACAAGGTTATAATAACTATCGACAGTACTCGTATTTCCCTAACCCCAACACTACCATACAGTGCCATATATTAACCATACAATTACAGTTCTTGACAGAGGCCCTTCATTTACAAAGCCATTCCAATTCCAAAAGCTTTGTGTTAACCGCTCACGTTCGCTCTGTGTCGATCGTCGTCGAGTGCACTTGTCGGTATTGTTGGGACATTCTGAAGAATCGTCCCGGCGAATAGGCCGTATACAAAACAATGAATTTATCTGTTTACTGTGAAAGCAACTGTTTTACGCGATGGTACTTAAGAGGTAGGCTTAGTTTTGCTTCCACTCTACTAAAGTCCTATTTTGGGACTTAAATGTATAGATGGTGTACTCTTTTTGCTGCACCGGTGGCGCAACGATATTAAATGTGCATGAGGTCACGGATTACATTACTGAGTCATGAAAAGTATTATTTCGTTTTTTGGTCAAGAAATTTTTAGTGTCAGCACGGACTCTATAACTCTTCCCGGTAGAAGGCGTTAGGTTCGTCCTTTGGGCCGTGGGCCCAAAATCCATAGATGGCGAAATGTGGAATTCACTGTTACCCTCACTTTATAAGAGGTAATAACTCTGCCTACCTCTATTATTTAGATATATAAGTATGTTTATGACTTACCGACATCAATAAAACTACTTCATTCACTGTGTCTTACGTACATCTTTTTGACTGAGCACTGTCTCCCAAAATACAGGCTACAGACTAGTTTGGGAAACAGGACCAGTACCGTTTGAAAACAAAAAACAACATTATTTTGTAATTACTTTGTTGGTAACTCATTATTTTGGACAAACAAACATTTTTTTTTTATTTTTTTTTATTTTTTTACCTCTTGTGAGATATAAATATGAGACTGGATGCTATTTTTATTAACCCTACTTATTAGTATTCAACATATCGTTAAGCAATAAATGCAACATAATGCTTATTTTAGGACACATAAAAAAACATTAGATAGCGCCTGACGCCCGTGACCTTATAGCTTATTCATAAGTCCGTAGAAAACTGTCCAAAAGAACGTCCCTTGTTGATACAAAAAATATTTTCGCCCCAAACTACACGTTCGTTTTATTAATTCAAGCAAAAATTGTTTCATTACACGTTTTTTGTATTGGCTTACAATAGCTAAAGTAATTTGAAGAATTTATAATCTCTGGGTCTTACCACAAAAAGTTTTAAATAATATTTAAAACTTTTAGTGGTAAGACCCAAAAGTCTTAACGCTAACCCCGATTCTATCTTCAGACGCTGTTTTATGACAAGACTGAAAGAATTTGCATGGCACGCGTTTTTACTTCGTAGCACATAGCACACTACTGTAGCGACACGTAGAGCTCGACGTACTCGTAGCAGCGTAGCGACCTACTACATAAAGCTGCATAGCATTTACATTAACAACGTTAACGTTTGTACAAAAAAAGTATTATAAATATAAATACGCATGTTACAGGAATGTATTAAAGATTCTATATAACAATAAATCTGTACTAACAACTTAAATTAAACTAAACCATGTTGAATTATATACATTTATACATGCAAAAATTAATTATTATATTTAACTATTTACAATTATTGTAATTGTTGATTTGCTTAGTAATTGTATAATATAACATCATACAATATAAACAGTAGTCAAATACTTTACAATTTGATTAGCTATAAAAGACGTAGCAATACTGCTGTCTATCATTTCTTGTTGTGAGCTGTAAGTGAACGGATATGTAAAACTTCCTCGTGTCAAAGTATAAAATAAATAGTTAAAGTGTTTTTACAGTGTGTTATTTAAGCCATAACCTCTAATAAACCATAGCCTGATTTTTCCTTGTTGTTCGTTTAAATAATTACGAATTCGCTTGACTCGATTCGTATATCATTACCTTAAATTTTTCTTTTTTTATAGTAAAAAGATAATAATTACCCGTTTCCGTGTTCGAATCTTTAGAGTTGCTGTACGCGAATATATTCTTAGATTTATATAAAATAAACCAAAAATACAAGAAATTTACAGATAAGTTATTATTAGGCAAGTAAGATATGAACACTTCATAAAAAATATTATAGAAGGCAAAGTGGAAGGCAAGTGAGGAAGGGGCAGACCCAGAAGGGCATTCACTGACCAAATAAAGGAAAAGGCGAAGGTCAAGTCTTATAAGGCGTTCTGAGTATTAGCCGAAAATCGAGAAAGATAGCATATACTCCATCGACAAGAGCAAAGCTCTTAAGTATAAAGAAAAGAAAGAAGAAAACCAAACGAATTATTTGAAAGTCCACGTATAAAATTGCTTACTATCTTTGCTTCTATACTTTATTAGTAAGCATAAAATTAGGTAGTTTTAATATTAAACGTCATCGTGGTTTACCAATATATTTTATGTCTTTAACGGTAGTTTTGTATCATATATTTATGTCCCACCAAATTAATTTAATTTTTGTTAATACATAGTTATATTACATTTACAAAAATTATATGTAATCAAGGATTTAAATAGGCTTTAATAAAAGTCACACACGCACACTCAATTGCCAGTATATTGTACAACGATCAGTAATCGAATCAAACAATAGTAATGTCACAGCGGTTTTTATAGCGTTACCATTCAAACTGCCTTATTAAATACGAAGTACTTTTAAAGTTTAAATGTGTTACATAAATCATATAATTCTGTAATTAATTATAATATTTATAAACATAATTATTTGTTACTTATATAATAAAAATTAATAAGTATAATAAATAATTAAGTGGCGCCGGAAGTTGGCGCCACGCAATGCTTTTATAATCAATTAATTACTTAGTTCATATACATCTATTCTATTATTACTGGATTTAATTATTTAAGTATTTTATTGGTATTATTTAAATGTATTTGATAACATATAATTATTTAATGTAGTTACATTAAAGAGATAGGAAATAAATTACCGACCACGGATTGTAACAAAAACCGAGTGACGCCACAACCCTAACAAAATGGACAAAGAAATTACACAATTATTGTACCTATAGCGAAGCCAGGTTGAATATTAGAAATCTCTTCGTGAGATTTAACAATGGAGGTACAACTGATTGATCAAAGTATTTGGCTACATGTATTGATGTACGTAGGTATATGTTATAGTAATCTCATCAATAAAAATATTCGTTATCACCTGTTCCCTTCCCGTCGCTCTACCTTTACTTCAATTTCGAAAGTGTTAGCAGTGATATCTCCAGATGTTCATTTAAATTAGAAAATACAAGCGATCATAAGAAATTTGCTTACCGTACGAGCTGAGCCGCTGTTTGCTAAGCTATAAGTGATATTTTTTATACATCAAAACTTGTATACAAGCAATTTTTGTATGAATTAATGAAGCATTATATTTCATGACCCAAGATAGGCCACGAAACTATCAACGTCCAACGTTGCCCTGAATATTATGTATGAGATAATTCCTAAATAAATAACACAGAAGGCAGGGAAGGTTAAAAAAATAGCATAAATTTGTTTCCCGGTCATATCCTAAGGGAAATGCCGTATTCGCATATTACCTACTACTAACGAAATGGACTCTCTTCAAAAGGACTAAGGTTCGTATAATCAAGCCACTTGTAAGTTATTTTAACAAAGCAAACAAACCTTTTATCTTAACAAAGGACTGCTAAAGTGAAAATTTATGTGAGCTTTAATAAATATTAGTTGTTTCCGCAAATTTAAATCCGCATCATGTAACCTAATAAAGACATTTTTTTATTAAATGACAACGTCCTATGTTATTTTTGTATTGATCGGAGAACATTGAAACAACGTCTTGTGGCCATGAACAGGCAAATTCAGAATAAAACAAACGGATTTTTATTTTTTTAAAGTAAGTTATATTTACGTGTCCTGTATGATTCATACGTGTACTAACATTTGTCTCATAATGGCGATATAATCACATAAACTATACATTTATTTAGTTCAAAAATCTGACCTAAAAACCACCATTAGGTATACAACGATTTTTATAATTATGTACGAAGTTTTAAATCTTTGATTATATGCGGTTTTGATCGTCGGTACATTTTGATATATATTTCATCCAATACTGGTTGAAGTGTTATTGCATTTTTCTGCCAAGAAATTTTCTGTAACTGCACGTCATCGGGAACTGTAGCCGGTAAATGGCAGTCGGCTCGCGGCCTATTACGTCAGACCTTACAACATACTTACCGAAATGAGGGTGTATTACATTACATCTATGCCTCCTTCGGGGATATAGGCGTGAGACTATATAGTTATGCACATGCGCTTTTACAAGATACTTAAAAATACGAACAAACATGTTATGATGCATCAAAAGTCATAAAAGCTCCTAGAAAACCTTCTTACCGTTGACACTTTCACCTCGATTAACGAACAAATCAAAAACACAAGTAGACAATCAATATACATAATTTCATATTACATTACACAATTATTCTCCGCTTAGGTTTATGAAGCAAAACTGGACCCTTGTCAGGCCGCGCCTGTTTGATGTCAAATCTAATTGACAAACGAGCGTATTACGTACAATAGCCGGATCGTAACGTGAGCTGTCAATTCAACGGAACTGCGTAATGAATGGCGTACGACAGTTTGATTGAGTTTCATGTAGAGTTAATGCAAAGCTGTTTGGGTCATAACAACGTCATTTTCATGTTCTGTCTATCAATAATTGCAGTATTACAACCAGTATCAAGCTATGTATAATGATAAATAAAGAAAACTTTGTATCTGTGTGTGCATGCACGCAGGAGGAGAGCAAAAAACTCAGATGAATTAACACCAAATTTCGAATGCTGGGCGATCTTTAGTGACTATAAAGTTTGATATGTATGACCGTGGGCACCGAAAGCAATGCTTTTAAAACATTAGACAAAGTGGTTACTTTGTCTGATATATGTAAATATAAATACTTCACAAAGAAAAGTAATGTTGTTAAAGAAAGAACGGCGATAAAATCAGTTTTAATTCATTTAGTTTCCTAGTGGTATGTTTGGATATGCTATACTCGTATATATATAGGGGTAAAGGTGCATTACACACATATCACCAGTTACGTTTTGATGCCCTACAAAATCGGCAGTGAACTTATTGCCGTTTACTTAGCGAGTGTTTAAAGTCCGTGCTATTTACTAAGAATTTTGTAATAGAAAACCCAATACTATTTTGCTGTACCCGGAAATCGTATTGGCTATCGAACACGTCTTATGTTTAAGCGTTAACATAATCTGCCTCGAAAAAGAGTTATAGATATTTATGGGACACTATATTGATTAAAAAATTATGTATACGACTCTCAACATTGAAGGCAAGCAGCTACAGGACTCCTTTATTGTGGGGAGAATCATTATAATTTAGGTTAATACCTAAGGATTAACGTAAATAAAAATGAATAGAAAGGTTCTTATATAACCTAGGCAAAACATACCTGTAAATTTGTTTCAGTTTAGTTTTAAATTAGATATCTAATGGCCAACGAGGTTTTTATGTTCTATTGATAACATTTTAGAATTAATTATCCAAATTTTAATTCAGTCTGTGTAGTTTAAGAATTTAGTTTCCAACTTTGTGTGTGACAATAAAATAGCTTTTCTCTTTGGAGACCGTTTTCAGAGGTAAGTTTGTCAGTATTACTATTTTAGCAAAACAATGTTTCTATTTACATAAACGTGAAGTTAATAGAATATTTTATTTATATTTTGGTTTTATTTTGCCAAACGTTTGTCACTAAATAAACGTTGAATTTAGAATATAAACATTTAAATGCACTTGTTATTCGTTACGTTTAGATTTTATTTTAGAAAGGCGAGTGCGTTTGCTTCGAACACTTTAGTCATATTAATATTTTATAAATGTCGTAGAAAATAATTATGAAATGTTTTAGAAGTTAATATTCTTTTCATTGTTAATAAAATAGCTTGGAGCGTGTTGTACAACTAAATAATGATATTATGTTTTTTTTGTGCATAATATGTCATCAAAGCTCTCCTACAACTGCGATATTTAACTAATATTGTCGATGTTATTACAGTGGTTATTTTCAAAAGCTAAAAGAGCTTCAAACTGTGTAGCTGAACTTTAAACTATCGAGTTTTTTTTTGTGACACATGTTTGCGTGCGATCGTAAGATTCTTAGATCGAATCCTGAATTAGGCAGAGTTATTAGAATTTTTGATAACAAGTTCTTAAGGGCAGCAACTTGTTAGCCGTGCCAGCAAACTAAAACATGACAGGGGAAAGTAGGTGTAATATATTTCAGTTTACTATTTCACAAATATATAGACATGCGTCTATTGTATGTGTAAATTAAATTTATTTGACTGTTATTGCTTATTACTGTGAACTGGAATATATATGTACTACAACTAACAACTAACCGTCTTACTTATAAACACATTTTAAATATTTGACAGATTATATACAATTATCTACTATATAGCGACTGTTCATGAGAAATCTTACTTATAAACGTTGTATCTTGTATCTTATGTGGGGGCCAGTCAGTGCAGACCGGCGATACTTCGACCCAGTGGGATCTTTTGTGTCGACACTCTCCCAATAACGACTGCCATAGATGTTCATGGCAGCCGGGACCGACGGCTTAACGTGCTCTCCGAGGCACGGAGCAGGCGATAATTGTCCATCAATACGCACATAATTTCGAAAAGTCATATACTTCCGAAAGTCAGTGGTGCGCGACGTGGGCACGAACCCGAGACCCTCTGCATTGCAGTCTGTTGGTCTCCCCACTGAGCTATCGCTGTTCAAACTTATAAACGTTAGTTAGCGCTAAGAGCTAAAGAGTAAAGAAATCTAAGCAGCGCTGGTTCTTTATTTAATCATAGCTAAGAGACAATATGGCCCGATCAGCTGGGACAGATTTGACCTTAACGTCAGTCGTTTGGGGCAATATTAATTTCATAAATATGAAATAGGTGTTATATCGTAGATTAGCTTAAAAAGCTTAAACTTTTCAAGGAAAAATGGTTCAACGCTACCCTTACCGAACCATCCGTTAAAATTGCTTTATAAGTAAAGAAATGTTATTCACTGATTAAAGGTATGAGAGCTTCTTAGATGAAAGATAGCTAAGCAATGCTTAGCGGTATTTTTATAAGTAAGGCTGTATGTGTTTAGGTTTACAAAAACCCTGCACACTCACAACTAGGGAAACTTAAGTACTACCGTTCTTAGTCTCAAAAGGACACCCATGTTCTTATTAAGACTTTTAATCAAGACAGTGGCTCAGTGAACTCTGTGTTGATAAAAGTATTTTTCTACCTTTTATTTGGTCTTATTTCTTTTGGAATTACTTGCCGTGTTTTCGTTGAGTTAGTAAAGCTTGCTACAAAAGATCTTACGTTGTCTACTATTCCTAATCGTACAGTAGAATGGTCGCACTAAACAGCGGTTTTTTAGATAAAAAATATCGTAAAGAATCATACAGCGTGCCTGATTATACGCGGATACTGTGGCCTGTGTTGACACGCAATAATACATCTATTATTACGTATCATCACAGGCTACGATATGTACCATCGAACAGTTAGCACCATATGTAGCTTAACATTACACAAATTTGTGACAAGATTTTATGAATGAAAACATACTTATTATTGTTTCATAGTAGAGACTTGTGACTAAAATAACTATCTTGTTACTGTAAACGATGAGGAAGTGCCATTATTATTAATGATAAAGTCCCAAAAATGTTTATCGACTTATATCGCTGACTGTACACTTGTTGACTATCCGAAGGAAAACTAAAATAAGATGAATGGAAACAGTGATATAGACATGGGACCGTCCGGAATTCTTATTTATCTGATGAAACGTAGAAACAGTCTTACTCTAACGCTGATTGCATGTAAAGGTCACATAGCACGAACAATTTCAAACAATGACCCATCGATACCTGTCCCTGTCACTGGCGTACAATTAACTTTTCATCTCGCTCATAAAAAGGTGTTCACCATCGTAAGCATATTATATTGTAAATCTTTACTATTTTTTTATTTTTTTTTAATACTTATATTCTATAAACATACACGCAACACCATCTAGCCCAAACTAAGCAGAGCTTGTACTATGGGTACTAGACGATAGATAAACATACATGTATACTGTTTTTTTTTTGTAAATACGTACATATTATATATAGAAACACCCAGACCAAGACAAACATCCATGTTCATGCACGCAAATGTTTCACTTGTGCGGGAATCGAACCCGCGACCTCAGGCGTGGCAGTCGGTCACACTAACCACTACGCCATCGAGCCGTCTATATTGGCAGTGACACTAACCTCATTAGCCGAAATTCTTTCCGTTGAGCGACCGCACTATGTGAGGTACTTCCTAAAGTGAGTTGGATTACTTATACCGTTACCAAATAATTGCCTCTTCCATTGTATGATTAAACATAGCCTTGTTCAGTATCCATAAAGTGCGTCCTAGATTAGACATGAACAAGCATACAGTCCAAATCAGAATAATGATTACATCCTTCCGTCATGCGTGGTGAATGTGGTTGGCATTAGAACGAAATTGGTCCGTGCAACGAGAACGTCAGATTTGCTGTGTTTGTGCAATGTGTGGGCAGAACACGCTTGCTTCCTACTAAAGATTGTGATATTTGCTGACATATTCTGACATATGCTGTCAGTGACAACTGCATAGGTGATACAAATATGACGCTTATGTTGTTGCTCTACGCTCGGTGAATATCTACTCATAAACACGAGTATAAGCTGTAACAATACAGTTTCTATACACGGTACTAAGAATTCCCGGCAATTGTGATTATATAGCCTATGTTACTCCTGGATAAAGAAAATTAAAAGGTGCAACAATTTAAAATTGGTCCATTAGCTTTTGAGGTTATTCAATACAAGCATACAAAACTACAAATCTTTCCTTTTTATATATTTGTATTGAAAACCACTTATTTAGTTTTACCTAAATCCTTATAGCCTTATGGTTCTCAATCACGCTGGAACCGTTGAATGGATTTGGATGAAATTTAACACACATAATACGACATGTGATACTTTTATCATGGTGTGCATTTCCGCGGGATTCAAGCGGATGAAGATGCGGACAGAAAGCAGTATACTAATAAATACTGCCTTCGTATTAAGGTTAGGTTATGTAATTACAAGTTGGATTTATTTATAAGTTTGTTGTTCAATGTTAGCGTTCAAATTTGAAAAGTTCATGAAATCGCCATTAGCCCTTGGAAATGTTTTTTGTAACTTTGAACTATGTCGTTGAGGGTTGGAGCGTAATAAAGGTCCGAGTGTGACTACGAATGACGTTTTGTGTTACAAACTTCGATGTGTTTCGGACTTCAAAGCAATTTGGTGCATCCACGTAATTAAACTTAAATGTATCGAATGTAATTTACGTTGTAACTAGTTTCCATGAAATCACAAACGTTTTGATTTTGATTGATTTTTAAAAGGAAGCGTCTGCACCTAATATAACAGAAACCAATGTCGCAGAGATTAATATAAACATTAAAACAACGGACGCAAAAATACCTAGACTTGGAACAACTGTTTGCGAGCACACAAGTTTTTGTCTCATATGGGGATCGAATCTATGAATATTGATGCACTGGCAGTAGAAGGGGCTGAGCCACTGTGGTACATACAATCATATAATTTTATATTATTTGTAAGATACACTTTTTCCTCAGCACTTACGCATGGAATAAGTTGCCGTCTAGCAACTTATCCCAGGCGTAAGTGCTGAAAGAGGAAATAGTGTATTACTATTAAATGATTTAAGAGGCATAATTTAATTCTCCAAAAATTTAATTTCGGTAAATGTAAATTAAAGCAAATAAAATGAGATAGTTTAAATTTTTATGAAATCGTATCTATTTGGTAATATGCATTAATTTCTACAAAATTTCAATTGTATAAAAATACTCTAATGTATGTATTTTAAGTACAGATTCGCAACGGTATTTGTAGGGTTGTCGTTGTAGATAGCACACCAAAGCGAGCCTACATACGTTGTACGAATATATCAAACTAATCTGCTTGCTCAGCCGTTTTTGCTACTGAATAAACACAAACATTGCGAATCTTATACACAAACAAACATACATAAATCCGAGTACCATATACCACGCATATCTTTATATAGAAGCGATTTAATTAAAAAAGTGTATATCTAAATCTACTAACAGTCTTATATACGAATTGAGGTATAGTATTGGTGTTCTGAAAATCTGTTAATAGAACAGTAAATACACACATATGAGTATGAACATTTGACAGAAAAGTCTAAAAACACTTTGGTTAATCTGGGTATCAAACCAGCATCTTATGCACAAATTGCACATCAGTCACCGTCGAGGCAAACTACAGACTGGCCACAGTAAGTTAGGTCTATAATGTTTATGCGTGTGTGTTAAAATCTAGCTCTACAAAATCGGTGCCTTCATATTTTTTGGGAATTTGGTCATATCGATATTTTAGTAAAAACAACATCTGTTTGCCAGACCAAAGATATTTAAAAAGTTAGTTTAAAACAAAATTGATTGGGAATTCAATATCAACTTTTCATAAGTATTACCATCTTGGATATTACAATTATCAGAATTTATTATGATAAAATCTGTAATCTCGAATCAATAGAATTGAAAATAAACGGTATTGGTTTTATTCTAAAATCTTAAAATATATTTGTAGATTATCGGGATTGTTGTTAAACTGGATTAGGAAAAAATACATTATAATAAATGATTGTTTATATTAATTCAAAAAACTATATTAGTTACGTAAATTTTGTAAGTTTGTTTTTTTGTAGTGGCACCAAGGGTCTATAATAAATTACCAAAAGATGAACCAGTGAAGATAATATCCGCAAATTCAAAAGTAAATTGTGTTTATTTTTATTAGATAAGACGTACTACACCATAGAAGAATTTTTAAATGATAAAATATGACATTGCTAACCTTTTAATACAATTTACCTTTGACATGCATGTAACAATAAATTATAATTTATTAATTGCCTAATAACAGTACCATTAATTGAAATTATTTACATTGTGATAAAGTGGAATATTGTTTGCCTTTTGATTTAATTGACATTATTTACTCGGATTTGACTTTTTATTGTATAAATTCTGACTTATTACTAAAAAATGAATAGATTTGTACACCAATTTCATTGGTAGGACATAGAGCTCAATTAAATTGTATCCATAAGACCTTTATTATAATACCTATGTTCACAAATAAAGTTTGATTGATTGATTGATTGAAATTATTAATCTTAACAAAATAAATTATATAATTGTGTGTTTTTTTATAATTCTTTTATTTTACTCGTCAGTATGACCACTTTCCGCCTGATGGTAAGCAGTCATATGGTCTAAGAGCAGTGGCCTCCACACCGTCCTCATAGCAGCCGAGGCGAAGTTGAGGTCTCTACTTAGACGGCTTGAGAAGGCGCTTTTTCACGCCCCGCCATTGCCATTTCGCTCTACCCTACTAAATAAAACGGCAGTTGTATTCTTCGTAAGCTATAATATCTACAAGCTAATAGGTTATAGCTCGCAGTCTGACCGCATCCTTTAAACCGCACATTTCAAGGTCGAACCTTTGTCACCCA
Source organism: Catocala fraxini (assembly GCA_930367265.1). Lineage (NCBI taxonomy): Eukaryota > Metazoa > Arthropoda > Insecta > Lepidoptera > Erebidae > Catocala > Catocala fraxini. Next base: position 16,049,879 of record OV884040.1, on the reverse strand, counting down.
CTAAGACCGATTTAACAGACACCAAACAAAACCTCGTAATAAATATTTGCAGCTGCGCTTCTCAAAGATACTGGAATACTAGTTAAAGCAGTTTTTTTACTTGCGCCAGCTTACCTAAATGAATGATGTATGTGATTAAAAAAGTAGGCTAAAATACGTTAACATTCTTAGCGGTCTAGTGACGAAGGTCCTCGCGTGACACTTGTCACAGACAAGAGGTAAAAACTGTAACACTAAAGTAGACGTAATGGAAACCATATCCAAAACAAAACGTAAAAGAAAACGTTTTATCTCGGGTTTCATTAATACGAAAACTTTTCAGCTTTTTGTTTGAGGATCCGCCGTAATAAGCATATCGATTTGGAATAATCAAATCGATTCCTTGGGAACATAATTGATTGTACTGGAAAAATTTGAAGCACTGAATTGGTATAAACACGCGTCGAACCGGATCGATTCATGTTATTACGTAATAGCAGGGTTGGATTGAAAATAAAGTGAGTATCGATCTCAAAACATTACATTTTAGTCTCATTCAAAGCTATATGTATACACGAGGTGTAGCATGTAATGTATCATCGAGTGCATTAGCGTGAGTCTGCTGCACGCGAATCATTTATAGAGCGCAACACGCGCGCAATATTTCTTCGGGTAGCGGATTTTGTAGGTCTGTAGATTATGCTATTTGCGTGCTCACAGATAACAATACATTGGGATGTGTAGGAAACGATACCACAAAGCTTTAAACGAAAAATATTGAGTTTAACATTATCCCGTATTCTATAAATGTTTAAATACCAAAAATACCCTTATATTTAGCCATACTATAATATTAAAATATATAGTTTTAAATTAAGAAAATACAACAAACAAAACTTATAAGGTTTTTGTAACTTTCAACGTGAATAAAAATAATATGAACTTGCAAAGAGCCTCCAATTCGGATGACATGATATCTGTTTGAGTTTTGTTATGTGATAATAGACGAGCCGTATTTACTTGTGGGTTGTTATAATGGTACATGCATTACATGCCACACTTCAATGAGTACCCGGCTTTAGAGCCTGTACGTACAATTTGAATTAAGTATTCGCTATTTACGTTTTTAATGACATAATTATGATATAATTTTACAAAGTTATAATTTATTATTTTGCTAGATTACTATAATTACCAGACACATTACAAATAAAACATTTCTAAGGCTTTATTATATTCTTCTCTCATATACAAAGAAATCTCTTCCAAATTAATTACGCACCTGCTTTCAAGCTAGATGAAAGATTTTTATTTCGGATTGATGAGAAAATAGAGATAGTATAGATAGATTCATTTATTAAATATACGACATACAACGTGTAACAGAAAGGTGTGGTCATATTTAAGGGGCGTAATGTATATCTAAAAAATAACCTTTGTTCCTATTCTAGGACTAAAACAAATTATTTAAATTTAATGATAAATTTAAAACAGTTCATATATTTATTATTTAAATATCGAAATAAACTTATTACATTACTATCATAATTGCGCCTGATCATTTTCGAGTTCACGGAGTTCGCCTAAGTCGGCAGTTATTGTTGTTTATGTATCGACTAGAATGTATGTTATTGATAAGTTGCCAAAGTATTAAATGCTATATCTTAGTGAAAATAATGTATACGGATATATTTGTCATAGTTTTCCATAGTACAGTGGCTATATAATATGACCACACCTTTCTGTTACACATTGTATATGGTGTATCTATTTATAACATTATTATGTAAACTTATTTACATTTTAATTGTTTTTTAATAGACACCGCACTAGGAATAATTTCTGTGTCGCGGGGGACTTTACAAACATACAAACAATGGACACAAACAACATCCAGACTCGGAACAACCATTTGTAGATTACACAAAGTTTTGTCGCGTGTGGGACGTGTCGAACCCACAACACTCGGCGCAGTGGCAATGGCGAGGCGACCACTTAAACCGCTGCCCCATTCGTGCAGTAAGTAGTATAGTAATGTAAACTATTTTATAACGTTATGTATTTCATGACATACGTTCGTTAATAGTTAATCAATCAATCAGCTCGTTACAAATTTCTGCAACAGGCTGATTAATTGATTGATTGTAGCTTAGTAGTTAATATATTTGTATAATAAGTTATACCACACATCGCCTCAAGCAGTCATGTAAATAAATTAAACTGGCAGTATGACAACTTCATCTTAAAAAAATTACAGCCGATGCCGAAAATTGGCCGAAAGACGTTTACTGTTGGATATAGGCCTCCAGGATAAAACATGCATCCATGGTATATCCAAAATGGCAGCTAAGACATTACAAATAAAAGGGACAAAAAAAAAACACTGGAACAAACTGAGATCTTTGCAAATAACTTACAAAAACCATGTCCCTACTTAAAAAGAAAGAAAGAAAAATGCCGCATAGGATTTCACGTTCCATTTTATTTCTAAGACTTTACAAGTTTGTGTTTCAAAGGTCTTTGTTTGGAATCAAAGAAAAACGCTTTAGGGTAAGTGTAATTGGGTTTGCAGGACTCAGATTTTTTATAAAAGCAAAATGACGTTACCTTTCTTATTTATATATTTAAAGTAGCAGTACTTTCCAGTCTAGAAGAATTTTAATAAAGCATGAATGACATGGTGATGAAATAAAGTTAAAATATAATAATTTTAAAATGTGTCATGCTCGAATAGGTATAAAATTGCGACGCACAATTCCACCGAAAAAACTGTAATGTCCTGCAAGTTTTTCGACACTATCTAAATATTGTTGCATTAGTTGTTGTCTTGATTGTAAATCGAATAATATCAGTAATTAATTATATTATTCAAATTACAATCGATACATCCGAGAAACGATTACAGGACGTTAAATGACAAATACTAACATTTTTTTTTTTAATATGTGTTATATATTATTTTGTAATGTTACACCTTGTTTAAGCTAGAATTTGCATTGTTGTTACACTCAGTCGTATTTTAATCAAGAATAATGTGCAATGAAGGCAACTCGTGATCATGGACAGTTCCGTAAAGTTTTCTTTTTGAGTCTTATTCTGAGTTCGCATGCCTAGGACCGTCATGCTCACTCAAATGTCATTGCTTGTGGTGTCGTCATGGGCCGGGTCGATCCCTTCCCTTCAATATGGCGAAGGGGGCGATGGCTGGCCCATGCGTCTTACTCGTGAACGGGTGCTACGTGTGGTGACTGTTCGACCTTGGTATCGTGGAATTCGATGATTTACTTACTACATTTTTATTTGAACAGTTAGATTAAACTACGGACTACAATCATGCCTTGCCTAGATTATTAATATACATGTAAGTGGATGCCCCTATTTACCATACTGCTGCTTTAGAGGCTACCATCAAATTTTATTAAATGCTTGAGTATGTTCAGTAATAGTTCATGGAGAAATGGTTGCAGCACCTTACAGCTCTTATGATTTGTAAACAAAAACTTGGCGATTAAAAAGAGTGACCATGAGTTTCTTGCCCGTTCTTCTCATGAGTCCTACATCCTTGCTTTGCTGAACGTGGCAGTAAATGTAAATTCGTAGAAAAAAATTGTGTAACTTTGACATTCATAAGTGTTACCTTGTAACCTAATCTAAATACATTTATTTTGAATTTGAATTGAATTTGATTAGGTATGGACATTTGTTAATAACCGTGCTGATGATTCAAGTATCCGACAAAGGTTTGTCAAAATTGCGACATTCGAGTCGATGCGATTGTACTTATTCGTATTTGCGTATTACTAACACTTAGTCAAATAAATACTTTTGAATAATAATCAATAAACGGTTATATTTCAACTGTTCTAATTTACTATTGTGTTTCAATTAATTTTATCTTTCTGCACATCTTCTCCTTAATATCTTTAACTATGCTAAAACTCAAACCTAATCTAAAAATAAGTATATGATGAATGATGATTATTCTTTACATAATAATATTTAAATTGTGGAATATTCGAGTCTCTTGCAAATTCGGATAATTCAAATATGTAATCGATAGTCGCACACTATGACAGTACACATTAAGTAAGAATTCCAGTTCTCATTTCGTCTGTAAATAGAAATCTAATTATCGAATTTATTCCAGCGGCAGTGCCCTGATATCGCATAGCCAAAGGCAATATTTATTCGTGTTACTTGTATTTCTAATTTGTATTCCACGACTAAATAAGACTAGTTATAAGAAAATATAGAACGTTTGACTAATTCTATTTTATTCTATATCAAAACTAAGACATTAGTTTAATTTGGAAACGTAATTTGGGAGGCATAAATTAATTTTGCTAATGGTGACGAAATTACGCAATCTGTCCAATCTTCGAAAAAGTCATCTGCATTTTACCTAACGTTAACCTGAAAACCATGAACAGACGTATAAAAGTGTCATATTTCTTTAAAAGTACATAAAACGACCAAGTCACCTTGAACTTGGCGTAACTTAAAGATCGTTGATTAAGATCTTCATACATTTTACTGCTTCGCGGTCTGAAAACTTGGCTTAATTTTTAAAAGAATTATTTATGTTACGAACATAAATAATTCTTCTCTCTCTCTCTTCTAAGAGTTCAGTCATTAGCGACTTAAGAAAATGTTAGGTTTTGTTTTCATCTTATTTCGGATCAAATACCTTACAAGGCTCGATCATGACACAAAAAGAAATTACTAACGAAAACGTCGTTTCGTTTATGGCTACCTATTCTCAACAGTTATGAGAATTGTTGACTTCCTCAGTGGCGTAGCGGTAGTAAATACGACTGTTACGCATGGTAAGTCTCGGGTCCGATTTGCTTGTCAATCAGTTGTATATTAGATTATTCTGTCAAAAGTTTATCAGCAGTAGCATGGAGCCTGGTTCTGAGCTAGAACTAGAAGACGGCAATAAGCTCGCTCTTTATTACATGAGATTTAAAACTGAGCCGAAATGTTAGAGTAGTACCTATGCCTGCCTCATTTGTGTTCAATATGTATTACTAGCGACTCACCCCGGCTTCGCACGGGTAGTAGAATACCCTTTATAAATTATACACCTAAATCTTCCTCATGAATCACTCTGTCTATTGATGAAAACCGAATGAAAATCCGTTCGGTAGTTATTGAGTTTATCACAAACAGACGCGGCGAGGGACTTGGGTTTATAATCTTAGTAGCGATCTGCCTCAGCTTCACTCGGGTAGTATTAAATCCTAAGAAATTATACACCTTAACCATCCTCATGAATCACTCTGTCTATTGATGAAAACCGAATGAAAATCCGTTCGGTAGTTATTGAGTTTATCACAAACAGACGCGGCGAGGGACTTGGGTTTATAATCTTAGTAGCGATCTGTCTCAGCTTCGCACGGGTAGTATTAAATCCTAAGAAATTATACACCTAAACCTTCCTCATGAATCACTCTGTCTATTGATGAAAACCGAATGAAAATCCATTTGGTAGTTATTAAGTTTATCGCGAACAGACAGACAGACGCGGCAGAGGACTTCGTTTTATAAGATATCGTGATTATGATTCTCGAAAACTACTACTACTCTCTACTGTACAGCCATCAGCTTATTCAGTAAGTCCAAATATGTACAACATACTTAGACAAACGCTGAGTAAGCTTATAGAATGCATACTGAATAAAAAATAATTTCATAAAATTTTACAGCCATCATTTTTATCTCGGAGAACATGAATATTTTATGACTACGCGGTCAGTAAGCAAACGCGGTTAAAGGCTCCTCGGTTGGGGAATCCTATTATAATAGTATCAGCACAGAGATTAGGGTATGCTGTTATATATGGTGTGTAATATGTGTGTTTTCTCTTTTAAAAGACCACTCCTGTATCACGTGGGATGTTACAAATACTTAAACAATGATGTAATAGTTCCAGCTCCTTAAATATATAATTTGTAAAATAAGCAGCATCCTATAATTGGCGATAACAAGAGATGCCGTGAATTTCTTGCGTACGTACGTAACCGTAAAATACATACATATATATTCATAGTTCAGTTTAGTTAGCAAGTTGTAATCTTGACGATCATAAGTGTTACGTTGTGACTTAAATTAATAAAGATATTTTGATTTTTAATGAGCACAAAATCACCCAGACTCGGAACAACCTTTGCTGACCACAACATTTTTTGCACGTGTTATTCGAACCCACAATAGTTCACAATAGTTGGCGTAGTGGTGAGGCGACCACTTCGTCGGCTATGTTCTTAGGTCCTTAGTAATTGGATACGAGTTAATTGCTATGTACTGAGCACTTTCCGAGATAAATACCTAAGCTTACTTCATTAATATAGGTAAGAGGATTATTTTAATATGTTTTGCCGAACGAATCTCTATTCAATAACGTAGCCGAATTATGAGTCATTGTCACCTTATTAACCTTATGATAGACTAACTGGCACCTATATTATCCTAAGTAATATATATTTATATAAATAATCCTATCCTTATTCTAACTAATATTATAAATATGAAATTGTGTTTATTTGTTTCTTACGCTTTCACGCCTTAACTACTTGGCCGATCATTATGAAATTCCTCATACACATTTTGCAGGAGAACAGAAAAGGACATAGGACCTTTCATCTATCAAAAAACACTGTTACTAACCTAAATACATTTACGCGAGTGAAAATCCGAGAAAAATGTTGTAGTAAATAACGATGCTATAGCCGCGTCGATTTGATTGATCGGACGCTCAATGTGTATTCAAAAAGACTATTGACTAAGGGACATTCAAACCTAATTCGTAAAGTCATGTGCCGATAAATTAAAAGCTTTAGCTGGCATTGCGTTGGCCATGTAGTGAGCACACGACTCACCGCCGCCCGTGCCGCATTCACATGGTAAATATTTGATTTAGCCTCAAACCGAGCGTTTTACGCGCCGAGGTTTTTCCCTGGGCGAATGATCTCGGCTTATTTTAGGTTTGATGCATTCGATTTTTCGCTCGATAGATATACATATGAGCATTTATTATACATAAATTCTGATGGATGACAGTGAACATACGTGGGTACCTTTCAGGAATTGCGGACGTTCAGTTACCGACCTCTCTCGATCCTTTCCTGTAATTACATTCCATTCGGTACTACTAGTAATCTTGCTGGTATGCAGTGATATAGTTAATTACTTACCATCAGCCAGGCTAAAAATGTTTGCCTACATCGTAGTATACATTTTCTTTTCTATCATCGTTTTCTCATCTATACAGAATAAGTTTACCAAGTACTATAATAATATCAGAATTGATTTCGAGGCTCAAAGGAGACTCAAAATAGATTTTGATGCTTTTGTAATCTGTGGTAAATATTATAATCTTGATGTTTGTTATGTAACACGTAGCGACATCTATTGACATTTATAAGTAAGTTTTTGTTTATGGTACTAAGTGGTATGTTCGTTAAGAATTACTATCATGGCTACTTTCGTTATGTTCTACACTACATGTAAGCTATTAAAGATTATAATTAAATTATTATACTTATAATTTAATTATTATACTTATAATTTAATTACAATAATTAAATAAAAACACCTAATACCACTACTGGCCTCGTTCCTTTTATAATTCCAACAGATGCAAACCTAAACAACGATCTGTGTGGATAACCTTGGGGGAGGCCTAAAGGCCTCTTTGGGCTGAAATGATGATGATGAAAACACCATCATTATTTGAATAGGTTGCGGTTATACATTTATATAAATAACAATACAGTGCGCTTGCCCAAAATCAATGGGTTATCCAATATCAGGTTTGGTTTACATTTTAATAGGTCCAATAGTAATTTGAGTATCTTTCGAAAACCCATTTTCCATTTTCAACTGGATGGCTTTTTAAATTTTTCTTTAAGCATGGATACGCTTATGAAGATAATGGAATACTCGTAATATATGACTTTTAAATAGCCTCTCAAGAGATTAAATCGTCAACCGATATTACATTGTTTGCATTTATCGGTTCCACGCCACTTTAAGTAGGTCGTCTGCCTATCAAGTGGAACGCCTATGCTATTATAAGGTTATTCTTATTAAATGAATTGATCATGTATGATGCGATAACCTTATTCTTGTTAAATCAATTTCTTTATATAGATTGTATATATTTTTTAGTTTTGTAATATGTTAATCGTAATAGCTAGGAATATATAGAACTCTTAAACAATAAAACCAAAATCATGTGTACTGTGTGATTTGAACTTATTATATACTCTTCCTTTAAGACTATGGACATAAATGTCTTCGCCGACAATCGTCACCATTATGTTTTATTTACTTTTATTACATCAATGGGGTTTAAAGAACAGTAATATGATGAATAAGCTAAACTAAAAACTCTTTAGAGATTAAACAAAGACGTTTTTAATGTGATTATATTTACAAAGTAAATATAGTAAGATGATGATGTTGGCGCAGCCATAGTCCTTGTGACTAATGTGTATAAAGTCTCTTATTTTTAATAATAGGATCGGATAAACTGATTGGCTTATTCTGTTTAGAATTTTTCATTGCAGGCTAGTAGCAAGGAGTCTTCAACATTGCCCAGTAAAACTAACTCGTAAACTTTGACGTTCATAAATGTTACTGTATAACCTCAATGTATAAATGATTTAAACTTTGACTTCAGCACTAAGGACTATAATTATAGGCTCGCCATATTACTGTAGTACACCTATGCCGACCCCATCCTGGATATATGCATATGACTACGCTTATATGGTAAAAATCTAACAAATATATACCAGCTTAGAGCAGCGATAGCTCAGTGGAGAGACCAACAGACTGCAATGCAGAGGGTCTCGGATTCGAACCCACGTCGCACACCTCTGACTTGCGGAAGTTATATGACTTTTCGAAATTATATGCGTATTGATTGACAATTATCGCCTGCACCGTGCCTCGGAGAGCATGTTAAGCCGTCGGTCCCGGCTGCCATGAACATCTATGGCAGTCGTTATTGGGAGAGTGTCGACACAAAAGATCCCACTGGGTCGAAGTGTCGCTGGTCTGCACTGACTGGCTCCCACATAAGATACATACATACATACCAGCTTTCATGCATTATACTATTTATTTATGGCTCACAAACTAAAGCTACTTAAAAATCTTGATAAATAGCTATAAACTAAAATCATTACATTGTATGCCCTCTAAAATTGTGAGCACAGCATTCACATAACTCTGCAGGCTTAAATACACATTATGAAAAGAATATACCTACATTAAACTCTTATATAGAGAACCGAACACAGGCTGTTGCTCTTCAGGGTTATGTCTCAGGTTGGAGTCCTGTCCCATCTGGAGTCCCTCAAGGCTCAATTCTCGGGCCCTTGTTGTTTACGTTGTTTATTCTCGACATCAAAGAGTGCTTTCATCATTCGTACATCCTACTCTACGCTGACGATATGAAAATACACAAAGTCGTACAGGATGCGTCTGACGTAAGTAAATTACAAGATGACTTATATAGGTTTGAGGTATACTGCAACCGAAACAGGCTCCAACTTAATGTTAATAAATGCATTTTCACGGCGAACATCTTTTATAAATAATAGCTACACATTAAACAATGTAGTAATCGATAAAGCTAACAGCATTAGAGATCTGGGAATCATACAGGACAGTAAGCTATTATTTGATCAACATATAGATAGTATCGTGAAAAAAGCATCAAAAGCACTGGGATTTATACTGCGTAACACATCCTGCTTCCGCACTTTGAAACCAGTCAAAGTCAGAATACGCGTCCCAGGTTTGGAACCCTCAGTACGAAATTAATAAATCTCGCATTGAGGGCGTCCAAAAAAATTTCAACGATACCTTGACTACAAGGCACAGCAGTGTTCAGTTGATTACGAGCACAAATGTAAAAGGTTTCACTTCCTACCTTTGGAAATTAGGCGACGTATTAGGGATATTAGTTTCCTGTTAAAAATTGCTAATGGTCAAATTGACTGTCCTGATTTACTAGCTAATATCTCAATTCGCACGAATTTGATAAGCTTCCGTCAACGGCCAATATTAAATGTTCCGTTTAGTTCAACAAAGTATAGGGGGTAATGCCTTTTCCAGAAGAAGTGCTGTAAGTTTCAATGCGCTTGCACGGGACCTGAATATCGATCTATTTGCACTAGTGTTGCCACCATGAGGCGGCAATTGGCCAATTTATACTTTGGTAATGTGAGCACTAATACCGAATCAGCACAGGATTGACTGAATGAAAATACTTATTTTTTTGTTGACTTTAAAACGAGTACAAAAATCGTCATTCTTTTTTTTTTATATACATGCGAGGGCTTTTAATTGGCAAACTAAAAATGTTTATAATTGTTATATTTCATAGTTTTAATTAGTCCGTAAGCCTTCTGTAAAACTAAATAAATAAATAAATTAAATAACAAAAAATAAAAACAAAGATCAGTAAATCAGAAGCTTTTAAGAAGCTTAATCAAAAATAAGCATCATGCACTTTAATGGCTTTAGCTTATTTAATTAATCATTTTAACTTTATAAGTATTCTAAATTTATTGAATAAACTACTTAAAATAAAAATGGCATATCTTAATTAAAATCAACTTATAAACGTAAATATTCAAGTGAAACGTAATTAATCTAATACTTTTATTCAGAAAGTAAAGTTTACAAAGACTATTAAGTTTGTAATTCAAGTCTTAAGTGAGTTTTATTAAAGAAATACCCCACTAGTCAACTGTGTCGATTTAAATGCTAAGTGAATATTAATTAAATTGCATAAACAGAGGGTATCTATCATATATTCTGTCCTACTAATATTATAAATGTGATAGTTTGTGAAGATGGATGGATGTTTGTTACTCTTTCAAGCAAAAACTACAAAACGGATTTTGATGAAAATTTACAGTATTATTGTTTATACATCAGAATAACATATATAATATAATATCAGCCCTGTTAGGTTTGGTTATACAATAGAGCGAGGTATTACTTACTAACTGCCACGTTTACAGTTTGCAAACAATGCTTTATAATATATGTAATACAAGCCCTGTATTAAATTGTCCCACTGCTTGGCACGGCCTCTTCTCAGTGTGAGAAGGGTTAGGTACATAGTCCACCACGCTGGCCCGGAGCGGTTTGGCAGACTTCACATATCTCTGAAAACATTATTGAACAGAATAACATTATAACATATGTATAGGCTACTAAAATCTAATATAAATCTACATTAACGCGAGCAAAGCCGCGGGCAAAATCTAGTATTATCATAACTCTTAAGCGCTTGTTTACTTTATGCATCATAAGTGCGCATTGCGATTACCGCGTACTACTTTGTAACAAAAACAATTGCTACGGATCATTTTTGCAGCGTCAATCGGCGCATAAGACACATGTTATCTAGAGCGAAGCAGACACGACAATCAGAGCACGTTACCGCATGCGTCTTTCGCACCAAACGACGCATAAAATGCGTCGAATAAGCGCTTAAATGTAACTTGACATAATAATATGATCAACCCCATGTAATGCGACAGCATTAAGTAAATATGCACTAGGAATAGATAAGACAAACTAACTAGATTGCTCTCTAAGCCATTCACATAAATCTACGTGTTAAATCCAAACTCATCTCATATAAGTATAATCTAGGCGTCTTCAAGTAGCGAGTGAATAGGTACCTTCTAGGCAAGCGTACTCTACCGTCGGCGAAATTGTCGATTAACATCAGATGAGATCGAGGTCAAACTCAAGCTTACTTAAAAAGGTAATTTGATTGGCTGTTCCTAATTCAATTAGCCAATCACAGCCGTTGACAGGAGTTTGGCCGTCCATCCATTAAATACAATTTTGTGATGGTCTGCCTTTCAAAGACTCGGGGTTTATTTAAGCCTTGCTCCTGTTGCACTTATTGCCATGATACGCTAGGGTGCATAATTATTAAGTAATACCTAAAAAAATACATTATGATTTTTAAAGAAGTTATGTGATTTGTCTCCTCTAGTACGTGTACATATTAACTCAATGATCCATCGGCCATTTTGATTATTTAAAGCATGGCTGACGATGATCAACCTTATCGTCCAAAACTATGAAAACTCATGCTAAATAACCTAGAGTGCTATACTTTATGATCTCACTATCGAACTCACTTAAATACAACTATAAGATCTTCACATACTATCAATCAAAGTTATGGTCAATTAGATAAACCGTTCATGAAATGTAAGAAGGTAGAATATTTTAAAAAGTTAGATATTTATTAGCGAAATATGCACAGAATTTGAATATATTGTGTAAAATGAACAATATAACTGATTAATTAATAATAATAATCATATGCAATCTATATTTGCCTGCTATTTATCGAACTTAGGTGAATGGCCGACATTGTTTAAGAAAGTCTAACGTCACTGGATATTTCGTTAACTTAGCTTTTTTAAAACTAAATACTTAATATTGACAAAACTTTAAAAGAAACCGTTTCTAATGTAATAAATATTTTGGTTATTTTGTAAGCCTAGAAAAGAACCGAGTATAAAATAACCATAATATGGTTTAAAATTCTCATAAAAGTGGCAAGCACAAAGAAAATTCTTTCTCCGATTTTTCCACAGTATGTATAGAGGGAACAGAATTAAAATATTACGTCGTTCAACTTTGCGGTCTCGTCGGACATTTTTTCCTTTGTTCCTCCACTGTGCCCGTTTTACAGGAAATGACCAGAGCTCTGTGCATCTCTCAATTATATTGTGTAATAGCTGCATCTTCCTGAAACGCTGCCGGAACATGTGATATATCGAGAACTTTATGCTTAATTTCGAAGTATACACACACTTTACGTTAAATTACGTTATTTTTTTACGACAAACGATCCTGGTTTGTTTTCTGAACAGTTTATAATGTACAAGATTTTACCCACGGCTTTTCTCGGTAGTACTACTTTTCCAGGACGAATATTGAAAATCCCTATGTCCTTATTTATACCCCTGACAATATGTATGCGAAATTTCATGATGATCGATTGCATATTTAAGGGTTGAAGGCGTCACATACAAACTCATTTAAAATATTAGTTGGAAATGTATGTTTTGAATGTTTTATTGCGCTGAATCTCGCGTTTGATTTCCGTGACAAATTACTATATATCATACCACAAACGTGACTGACCAACACTGCAAGTTAAAAACCAGAAATGTCTACATCGTAGTATTTACATAATGTAGTCATGTAAAACGTTTCACATATAACTGCGGATAGAAAGATCACAAAGACTCAGAACAACTATATAACAATATGTGGTTAACACAAACTATTGCTTTATGAGGATAATTTAACAGCTCTTGTCGCATTGACTGTGACAATATGACCATTTATATGATTTGTAACGGATATTAACGCGATAATATTAACATTTTGATCAGTCAGTAAGCTTGTGACCACGGCTGGTGAAACTTGGTCCAAACGTCAAGCATCACAAGGTTAACATTATGCATGAAAGTGGTAATACTCGTAACAAATTATACATATATATCATGCAAGGCTAAAGTTTAATAGTTATTAATATGACCATTTCTACCACTGTGTCAATACATACTGTGTGATCGAACTCGAGACTACTGCGTTGCAGTCCAATGGTCGACTATTAATCCTAGCGGGTAGACCCACTTTGACTGCACGGAAGGCTTAAACTACTACGGGTTTAAGCTGTTGCCTAGCCACTGCCACCGCGCCGAGTGTTGTCGGTTCGATCCCCACACGGGACAAAACTTTATGTTAGCCACAAATGGTTGTTCCAAGTCTGGTTGTTCGTTGTGTCCGTTGTTTGAATGTTTGTAAAGTTCCCCGCGATAAAGGAATTATTCCTAGCGTGAGATATGATTTAAAAAAAATAAAGTCAGTGATCGACCACCAAACCTAGCAGGTAGATCGACTGCAAGCAGCGACAGCAATCGCTCCTTCCTAAATATGTTTTACGAAACATAATGACTTCTACTAAAAACATATGAGTAAAACTCTTTAAACATATAAGGAACATAATATTGTCTTCTGTTTACGCGAATATTATTCATTGAAATTAAACTACTATATCCGGATTTTATGAGAATCTGTGACAAGAAACACCTGGACGCCGAGCTTCAACATGTCAAGCAAGTATTGCAAGACAACAAGCTTCAACAGCCGCGCCGCTGTCACAGATCCCGAGAAAAGCCAGCCACAGTCGAGCGCCAGCCTGCTATATTGCCTTATGTAAGGGGTGTCACTGACAAGATTGGCTACACCTTAAAGCGAGCTTCAATCAACACATACTTCAAGCCGCCAACGAAGATAAGCCAATTTTTACCATCTGTCAAGTGCCAACTACCTTTACAAGATGCAGGGGTCTATAAAATAGATTGTGACTGCGGACTCTCATACATTGGTCAAACCAAGAGAAACATAGGCACCCGCATAATAGAACACATAGCTGATGTGAAACACCAACGCTCGTTGAAGTCTGCTGTGTGTGAACATGTGCAACAGGGGACCAACCACTACCTGAGATTTGACAAACCACAGATTCTCGCTAAAGAACACCGATTCCTACCAAGGATGCTTCGCGAGGCTTTTGAAATAAAAAAACATCCTAATTTTAATAGAGAAGATGGTTGGAATGTACCACCAGCTTGGGATCCAGTAATAAAAATAGTCAAACCCAAGAAGAAGCAAACCACAGCTAGACTTCATGATACTTTGAGCTCATTCTGCGTAAATAGAAACACCAATGATTAAATTATGTTCGGGTACTTTGAAATAACTACACTAGAACATTGAGACAACTGCCATCTTAGTCTCCCCGTGACCATGGCTGCTGAAAAGCAACCGAAACGTCGGGGAAAGTGTAAAATTAAATTAAATCTAAATACCTAGTTTTAATAGTTTTAATAATAATTCAATTAGCTTAAAAATTAGTAAAGTTTAATAGTAGTAGTAGTGTAACAGTTTTCAAAATTATGTAATAAAGTGTCAAATAAACAACGCGATAAAATCCGTATATGGTAGTTTAATTTCAATATATAAGGAACATTTACATCTAGCTATGTATATAAAGTCTCAACAGTAGTCAACTAAACAACATCGCTTCGTCGAATAATTGTAACTAGCGGTCGCCAAGTGGTCGAAATTCGGCCATAATTGATTTAAATTTTAAATTGGATCGTTATTAATGTTTTATTGTCTATAACTTTACCCTTATAATCACATGTCATTTAGTCACCTACACAATTGTACATACATAACTGTAAATAATTACGAAAAATTCTACGGCATCAGCCGAACAATGCCGAAATACTACGAACGCGATTCAACTGCTTGTGTCAAATGCATGGTTGTGTGCGTGTAGTGTTTTTCCATTAATTTAATGTATTTCTAATGCATATTTTATAAAAATATTAAGATTCGCCACTCCTTCTTCATATAAACTTTAACTGTGCCAAATTTTATACTCCTCCGTCCACGCAATTTTCGTAAAAAGGGTTACAAAGTTTTTGCTTCACGTATTAATATATAGATTGTAATACGCCACATTATTAGTACTTCCCTGCTGTTAGTAGCTGCAGTAACAAGAGCGCACATAATTCCTCTCGTAGTAAAACGTACTGATGGTTGTTTTTGTATACGTATGTTAGATATTAACTGCTCGGATGGCGTAGTAGTTTAAGTGGTCGCCTCGGGTTTGAATCTCACACGGGACAAAAAATTGTGATTAACAAATAGTTGTTCCGAGTCTAGATGTTCTTTGTGTCTGTCGTTTGAATGTTTTGTACAGTCCCCCCGGTACAGGAATTATTCCTAGGGCGGGAGTTGTTTTTAATGAAAAAATAAAAAGTTGCAAAAGTACATAACAAGAGCGCTCATTATTCTTCTCGTAATAAAACGTACTGATGTTTGTTTTTATATATCTACATAGAGTCACGCCTGATTGCCAAAGGAAGTTTGTTTTACTACAGTAGCTATATATTACCTACGCATTCGTACCTGACTTTTAAAGTATGACAATCTGCCGGAAGGTTCAATACATCTTTATATCTTTCACCAAAATCAGTTAAAGGTATAGTCGTTAAAATGGAACGAACAAACAATTTACTTTTGCATCTAAGCGAATAAATAAAATGAAAGTGTCTGTTTGTAATGTCAAAATAACAGTTTTTTTCTAAATTCATAAGAAATTATATACGGTACTTATATTAAAAATTCAATATTGAATTTTTTGTGTTTCTGTCTGTCTGTTGATTCCGGCTAATCTATGAAGTAGGCCAATCGGTGCCAATTTTGAAGGAACTTTTACTGGCAGATAGCTGATGTTATAAGGAGTAACTTAGGCACTTTTATATCAGGTTTTTTTTTGTTTAATTTATCGCTATTTTATAATATTTCAGAGGGCGTCGCGTCGTAGGTCTCGTGGTATAAGTTTTCACTTATATATGCCGATCGTGAGATACTGCTTCTGAGTCCAAGATTATCCTGGTCGACCTCCTCGTTTTCCTGTGACTAGAGGTATTAGTAATATGCATTTCTCCACGAAGAAAATAAAACAACCGAGTAGGTTAGTAATACAATAATAGAGAATCGAACTCTCTCGATTACATGTCCAACGCCTAGAGGTACCGCCGAAAACTTTTACTATTCATAAAATAAGTATATAAGCAAAAACACAGTTAAAACTTTTTTCCCTCCAGCTTGAAAGAATCATCATAATACGTGTACTCAGTAAATATCAGCCCACTGGTAGTATACTGCTGAGTAAACTATATCGAAATAGTGCCATTGATTATATTCTCTATGATCCATTTGCATTAAATTGGGACTGGGAATGGGTCTGGGAAGTTTGGGGTCTGTATGATCGCCACGGGGCCCTTAAGTTGTCCTCCACAGCTTTGTGGTCCTTGATGCTCTCGATCGCCTTGGGCATACACCTCCATGACAATGGCGATCAGTGTCACGCTGAGGAAACGCTGCATGGTTATCCTGGAACAAAAATATTTTGTTTTTATTCAGATTATGTACATGGACTGCACGGATGGGGAAGTGGTTTAAATGGTCGCCTCGCCATTACCACTGCGCCGAGTAATGAAGGTTCGATTCCCAAAGGGGACAAAAAAGTGTGGTCCACAAATTGTTGTTCCGGGTCTGGGTATTCTTTGTATCCATGGTTTTGCAACACAGGATTTATTCCTAGAGCAGTAATTGTCTGTAAAAAAAACAATCACTGTTGGCAGAGTAAACAAAAAGGCGCCAAATGTCAGTAAGTGACCTCCGTATCAGTAGGTTTAGTTATAATATTTAATTCAATAATCCGTATTCGACTGAAACTGAAACTTAAGCGTTATGCTTAAACTCTGATAATATTTAAAGTAACATGTAAAACATATAGATTATTTCTGTTACTTTGACAAAGAGGCTCAATACGCGGATTCAATTTACTCCAGATACGTCGTATAATGAAGCTTTTGTATCTTCATTTAAAATACGAAACCTTCGCATACTACGACAAAACATACACTGCTTATTTCAATAATGGTTTAATCAAAATACGAAATCAAATACAGATTAAAGAGAACGTAGGTAGATTCAAGAAAGACTATACAGATTATGCAATGGTTTAAGCGGTCACGTCGCTGCCGAGTTTAGTGGGTTCGATCTCCGCACGTGACAAAAAGAGATATACGCGGTAATCGCTTACCATCAGGCGATCCGTCTGCTCGCTTGCCTCCTATAATATAAAACAAAAAATATGCAACAAACTCATACAACTTCGGCCACGCATAGACAAAAATAAAACTATGTTTTACGAAGAACTATTGTAGTATTCTATTGCCTTGTGTAATTTTTATCTCGCTATCCAGTTGGGTTTCAGATATATAAGGCATCCAAAATGAACAGCATTGCTACTGATGATGATACATAGAACAAATATTTTTACAAAATTATTGTAATTATTATACTTGTTTCTGTCTAACCTTGGAATAAGTTTATATAGCTGGTTTATAGAGCTCACCAGAGTAAAACTAGTTACTTTTCTGAACTCAGGTAGCAGTGTTCGTTCTGCAAAGTCAGCACCCATCAAATAACTACAGTTACTATTCATTTAATGTTATAATATGTCGAATCAAAGTTCAAAACTGCCGGGATCAGTCGGGTAAACAAATATTCAGAAACTCAGCGAAAAGTCATCAGATAATAAACATAACAACAACACAAGGAAAAGCATAACATTGTCAGAATACTTAATAGAATGATAAATGTCAATTAAGATCGATGCCCAACGACAAAAATGTTGCCATTACCTCAGATTAAATAATGCCCTTACATTGAATTGGTCAATCTATTGATTTGTAAAATAAATCAAAACATTAATAAATTGATATTATTTTATTCATGTTTACCTCGCAGATAACCTGGGAAATTAATTTAATAACTTTTTTTATGTAAATAATAATATTTCATAATAGTTATTTCACTTTTAATAAAAATATACTATGTTTTTCAAATCTGGCAATGTCGTGCCTAGCCACAATGGTATTCCGCATCAATAAAATGATAAATAAAATGAAATCTTTTTTACCGCTAGGCACGGTTAAAAGAAAACGATGGGGATAAATAAAATATTATGAGACTTTTTTACAATATAATTATATTCTTGTCCACTAGGGCCGTAATTTGCATACCTCCTTTGTATGATTTTTCAGTCTTGGTGTATTTTTTATGTCTGTTATTCGTTTGTCAATCTGTCTGACCGCATATATATTCCGGCGCCACGAAAAATTCACTGATGTATTTGGATGAGATTTTCACAGTTCAATATATAATATATAGCAGTGCAATATGATCAATATATAGCAGTAAAATTTAAAATTTTATCAAATTTTCCTTAGTAACACTGGAGATATTATAGTACAAAATACGATAGAATGAGCTTCGTAAATAATATCGCGAGGCAAATAAATTGTTCACGTGGTTGAAATCGTGGGTAAATGTTAGTATATACTTTAAAACTCAATTTGTACATCGTATATAGTAAGACATGAAATGAAAACACAGAAATAATATCTAAATTTAATCTAACCTTAATATACGAGTTTATAATAATTTGCTGAATAAATATTAACTTTTACTAGATTCCACAAACGCTACTAACGGGTATACTTGTGGATTTGATTTAAATTACTTGCCTAAGAAAATAAAGGTACATTTATATTTCTCTGTAATATACTTCATAGTTCACTGACATAAGCAGAAGCGCGACTATCGATCGTGAGCTCTCGTATTCGATTCAAAGTCACGGTCTTAAACTTATAACTAAGTATTACATACATTTCGAGTAAAAAGCTCGGTGGACCCCAATAATATTTACTTTAACCTGTCAATTGTTGGAATGCCAGACACAATTGTACATTTATTGTGTCAGACTGCCAGTGTGGGATTGTGACTTAATAGGAACCTATTGAGACAGGCTTGATGACGTCATTATGAATAGTTATAGACTGAAGTTTTCTAACAAATTTTAATAAAGAAATAAGTTGCAGCAGCAAATCACTATGGGTGAATTGACGACGTAAATATCTATACCTCAAAATTACGTAAATTTGTGTATACCGCTTCAGAGAATAGAGTTTAGAATTGTACAACGAAGGTGGCATATAAGCATACAGGACTCGCCCAACTGATGAATATAGCCTATGCGCATTTGCGGAGACATCACTTGCGCTTTGCCAACTCTAGAGAAAAGAAATAAAATAGGAGAGAAAAGAAACAGATGGCAGAGATATGTATGACAGGCTCCATATTACTAAGTACGTTTGTAATGGTCACAATAAAAAATCAATTTGAAATCATGTCAGTAAAATAAATTTTCTTTCCGTATCCGCATGTAGGACAAAGACGACCTCAAGAGCAAGGGTGAATTTATTGCTCTACTCACAGACACAGATTTACAACTCCATACATTTCAGCCAAGCAAGTAAACTAGCACAGGCAAACCTATTCATTCTCTTTTATAGGACTATTCTCAGCGGTTTTCCTTAGCATTTGAAAAGCAAAGGACGTATGTCATTTATACTTAAAAATATACAATGGCATCAGGTGACAAAGGCACACCTTTCTCACCTCACGGCGGATATCTCATGGCATTTACATATGTACCTCACGCTTAGCGCGGGGGATATTGTCATAGACACGGAGACAATGCGGAAAAGGTTAAAAGGATTTTGTGAAAATGTTTTTGAGGATAAAAACAAATTTGAAATTCACTTTCGTTTTGTTTCCTTATTTATTTATTGCGTGATATGTGTGCATGTACTTTTTGCTTATCTATGTATTGTTTGATTATATGTAGCGATGTTGATCAAATCTGACTATATGTCGTGCAATAATTATATATCTGCGATTATACGTTTTCACTACTTTTAAATATGATATGACAAAATGATACACTTGTGAAACATGACAATAACATGTTATGTCACATTTTATCATTATGTAATCAGTTTTAATCGTCATATAACATGAGATAATATATTGTAAATATAACATGAGATAATATATGAGTATACAGTTCAAACCAAAATAATCATAGTATTTGTAAAGTATGTATTATTTAAATATCCAATATAAACTTTACAATGGCAAGCGAAGAAAATAATCAATGTAAAATTTGAGGCCGTTGTGGGTAATTCAATTTCAAATGTGATTTGCAATATAATAAACCTCTTTTTACAAAATTCATTACATATGTTAGTCCTTATGTTGTCATTTTACAAACTTTTCAAATATTGATTTTGTTTTAATGAGAATTAGCCAAATTGAAAAAGGGCAAGTTGTCAAGAGGGAAATACTTTTAACTCAAATTCGTAACAAAATATTGGCCAAAGATAAATAATTTAAAAAATGAAGGAAATAAGCTAAGTTGTTTATTAAGTTATAAAGTTTTTAGTCAATCTCATGTTGCCCCGTGGTGCCGCAAAACTTTGTCAAGTAAACAAGTTAACTTGTTAAGAAAATATTTTAGTAACATTGTGGAGTGGAGGTCATTTTCTTATTTATTTTCTTTCGTTGGTAAATTATACCTTTCACCTCAAAGAAGTTAGTAAGAAAATTATGTACTTAACCACGTAAAGAAAAATTGCAGTAAAATCGAATTGTGTTTTGCCATATTACTTATAAAAATATCGCTAACTAACGCTTATAGTCTGTTTCAAATACGAAATCCCATTTGACAGATGATTGTTGAACAGCAATAGTGAAGAGACCGTTTCAATCGCCACATCATGAAATCGATTACCGATTAACTTTCCAAACAAACTGTAATCGTGGGTTTAGAATCAAAACAGAAATAATAAAAACAAAAAATGGATCTAACCAAGTTTGACTTATCGAAAGAATAGTAACAAATAAAATGTTTACTTATAAAAAAAACTGGGCTTATCCTTGATTAATTCCTAGTATGACATACTAACTCGATACTTAGTATAAGGGTGAAATAAATGAGGTATAACAGATTGTGATTGGCAAGACGGCTACTCTCTAAAAACTTTGGGATATTTAAACCATATGTCCAATATCGCATCTTCAAATCCATTTTTTGATAAAGAAAATATGTTAAGTGTTTACAGAATGGGGTTTAAGGTACGTTGCCACCTAATAATAAAATTAATACCAAATATAAATTTACAAAAGTATTTCTCAGACAATTTTTTTTACCTTGAATAAGTTCGATTTCATCCGATTCACACTATCGCGTCACTACGACTAAAAATTAAAAAAATACCCTAGTTAAATGTTATTTTATTTTGATGTTTAAATTATTTGAGACTAATATCCATAGAAATTATTTCTTGATTATGTTTAATATAATAATATTCTATCACATACACACAACACCATCTAGCCCAAACTAAGCAGATCTTGTACTATGGGTACTAGACAATGGATAAACATACATACATACTTTTTTTTTGTAAATACGTACCTATTATACATAGAAACACCCAGACCAAGACAAACATCCATGTTCATGCACACAAATGTTTGACTTGTGCGGGAATCGAACACGTGACCTCAGGCGTGGCAGTCGGTTACACTAACCACTACGCCATCGAGGCCGACTGTTTGTGAAACTATTATATCAGGTTTTGTATAGATTTAAATTATTTTAAAAGAG
Organism: Catocala fraxini; assembly: GCA_930367265.1. NCBI lineage: Eukaryota > Metazoa > Arthropoda > Insecta > Lepidoptera > Erebidae > Catocala > Catocala fraxini. Next base: position 16,027,669 of record OV884040.1, on the reverse strand, counting down.
TTTTTAGTACCATAAGTAATCATTGTTTATTTTAGCAATTTATACGAAATGTGCAGACTTACGTGCTATGAAGTGTCAAAAGGGACTTTGTATTTGAAACAGACTATAGTTACCTCTCAATTGTATAGCTCTCAAGTCTTTGATCAATAATTATCTTTTGATCATCGGCCCATCACTGTTGTTTATCGTATCTTATCTTATATGGAGGCCAGTCAGTGCAGACCGGCGACACTTTGACCCAGTGGGATCTTTTGTGTCGACACTCTCCCAATAACGACTGCCATAGATGTTCATGGCAGCCGGGACCGACGGCTTAACGCGCTTTTCGAGGCACGGAGCAGGCGATAATTATCAATCAATATGCACATAATTTCGAAAAGTCATATAACTTCCGAAAGTCAGAGGTGCGCGACGTGGGTTCGAACCCGAGACTCTCTGCATTGCAGTCTGTTGGTCTCCCCACTGAGCTATCGCTGCTCTAGATCGCTATTGTTTAACTATTAATCAATTATCGCTTATATATATCGCTTACATATATATATAATTATATATCGCTTATATATATATATATAATTATCAATCAATATGCACATAATTTCGAAAAGTCATATAACTTCCGAAAGTCAGAGGTGCGCGACGTGGGTTCGAACCCGAGACTCTCTGCATTGCAGTCTGTTGGTCTCCCCACTGAGCTATCGCTGCTCTAGATCGCTATTGTTTAACTATTAATCAATTATCGCTTTACGTTGAGCAATGCTTACAAGTGACTTTTTTCTGATTATTCGCTAGTGAAGCTACCACTTAAATATTTGAGATTGGTTTATAAGATAAGTTGTTAAAGGTTAATTGAGTAGAGTTTTAAATTGACACTTACTCTTGAGATCTTCATCTTACATGTTGATACGGAAACAAATATTGCTGATATTTATTTCCATTTTATTGTTAATTTAAATGCAAGTGTTTTATTATTTTTATCATTTATTTGTTCTATATGATTATGTACTTAATAGAAAAGTTTAAATGTCTGCTTACTGATTTCAACTGAGCAAACTATTCTAAATTATCAACTGTAAAAATCGCAAATATCGGCATCCACAGGACAGGCTTGCCTAGTGTGGAGCCAATGGATACTATGTGTATGTGTATTGTATATGTACTGTTTTGGCAATAAACTTTTTTTTTGACTTGGTTTCAAATTGTTTCTTCACCAAATAGACACGTATCTAGAATGGTGGAGCCTGACATACAAATTTCTGCCATTTCTATATTTTAATCTTATATTATATATATATTTTATTCCTTTTCTCCAGAGTTGGCAATGCCCGAATGATATCTTTCCAAATGTTTTATAGGCTATATTCGTCAAGTGGGCGACTCTTGTATGCTTATATGCCACCTTCGTTGTATAACACTGAACTCTATTCTCTGAAGGGGTATACAAAAATAAACATCATTTTGAGGTATTGATACATACGTCATCAATTAACCTATTGTAACTTGCAGCCGGCAAATGCTGCGACTCATTTGTTCATTAAAATTTGTTAGTAAACTTCAGTCTGTATCTTTTCATAATGATGCATAAAGCTTTACTTAATAGGTTCTTATTGAATTACAGCCGCACACCAGCAGCCAAACACAATGGATTAGCAATTATGTCTAGCATTACCATAATTGACAGGTTACAGTAAATCTTATTGCGGTCCACTGGGCTTTTAAGTTGTAATTAATGTAGTCATCAAAAAACCGCTATCGAAGCTACGCGGCAATTTCTCATTTCGAATATTAAAGCCATCGTATCACCCGAAACTTCACTATATGCGTTTCACTGCTTACTTTTAGTGTTCACTACCTTAGGATTTACACAAATCGCGACATTAAATATCTTTTACTTAAGTATACGGATCCGCGGTCGAAATCGCAAGCTAAAACTAAAACTACTATTCCATAAAACCTCAATTGATTCAAACCAAAATTCAACTTTAGATAACTGTATCTAAAGTTGGATTTTGGTTTGAATCAATTCACACAGACTGCTGTTGGTATACATAGTACCGCTACTCCGCTAGTATTAATGACCGATACGCAGGCTTCACCAACAAGTTAGCAACTATGCTGAATACAGAATTAAGTTGTCTAACTAATGACCTTTTACATCAATATTAGTGGTACATTTTCAATCAATGTTTGTGGCACTTCTAGTTCCGAACTTTGTTGTTGTGTATAGCTATGTAATTGAATATTAAAATACATGATGCCGTTTTAAAATCAATTTAACTAAATAGCGTCGCCTAATATAATGTTGTTTGCCGAAGTTTTAGGCAAAAGTGCATCACTCGACAAAAAGTACATTTGGTTCTGACATAGAACTGCGTCTTTTGTTTGCTTTCCGTACGAACATAATTATATTTGTTCGTTCTTACTTTGTTCAAATTATTGTTTACTACAAGTCTCGCTTTTTGACCATACGTTAGAAGTGGAACCTGACTGATAGTTTTGTTCTGATATTTTAACTAATATTATAAATGCGAATGTGAGTTTGTTAGATTGTTACGCTTTTACGTCTTAACTACTGGATCAATCCCATTCATCATGAAATTTCGAATTTTCAGGGATACGTACTGTTACTAGTCTAACCTAACCTAAATTTACGCGAACGAAGCCGCGGGCAAAATCTCGTTATATATACATATTGCTCTATAGTTCAATAAGATAATTTCATGTAAGCGGAATAATGAAGTAAATTATTGCTACAAAACGTTGAATAACGTTTCAGCTAATATTCGATATATGATATATGATGAATGATGAAGATTAATGCATATTTTTGCCGATGAAGATTAATGCTATCACTGGTAATATAAATCTACATTGTAAGCAAGATTAGTAGTAGTAAATCACTAAAACGTAATTTACATCACAGCGCATCGCCACACTATGTCTCATCCAAACCGTCATGAAGCTATCTTCATGACGGTTGACTTTTGACGGGGACGTCATCTTATGACGTCACTATCTTACCAGCTCTATAGCTGGTAAGATAGTGACGTCATAAGATGACGTCCCCGTTTCCCCGGGTTCGTTTACTTTGTACTCGCCACTACCGAGCAGTATCACTTTTGTCATGCTAATACCGTCCGCGATGCTTTTTAAGTAGGTTTTCGGTTTGTACTAGGCGGAATAGATTTGTGTTACCTATGTTAATGTTGCTAAGCTCAAAACTGATTGTAATTCTAGCTGCCGTGGTGGCGCAGTGATAGTAAATGCGACTGCTGTACATGAGCTATTGGGTTCAATTCCCAATTCGAATAAAATATTATCAGGATTTTCTCAGTAGTACGGTGTTTGAGCTTCCGGTAAACGGCTATAAGTTCTATTGAGGATTGAAGAAGTGAACATAAGATTTTTGACTGATTCTTCTCATATGAGTTCAATTTCTAGAATTGGCTTTAATTTTCAATATATTATCATATTATGTTACAATTTTTAACGTGCATCTCTTATCTGTCATTTGATAATTACTCCTACTGCCATAATTGAAACGGAAGTATCTTATATATCATTAGATATAAAAAAAAAAAATTGTGGTTCTTATCCCTATAAGGTAGTTGACCCACAATTTTTTTATCTATTAGCCGTTGGAGACCAAAATACTACTTTTTATCTCTGCATCACCCAATGGTTGACTGGTAGATAATGCCCGTGGCATTAAGTCCGCCGATGTACTATTTTGTGCATAAAGTTTTAAATAAATAAATAATAAAATTAAGTAGACTATTCTACTTGATTTTGGTCTCCAATGTCACTAAAAATTCTTTGTAAAACTATTTCACTTAAGTTAAAACAATTCAACAACCCTTTTATTGAGGTGATGTTTGGGATGAGCGCTGTCATCCGAAGTACAGATAATTAATTTATCTAATTCGGGCACAGATGATTTTCACTAGAAAACATAATAACTATAATTAATAATGTATTACTATTGATAACATGTTTGTATAATTAATGAATAAATAAATATTATTATTATTATATAACCGTCATCAGAAAGTTCATATCGATAAGACTACTAGAAGTGTGTTGAAATCAGCTTCAAACTCTTATAAAATCCTTTCAATGAAAATGTGCCTTGAGACCGGGCGAGTGTATATTGGCACCAACACCGCCGCGCGCCGTCGAGTTCCACAAAGTTCACTAAGTTATATCGATAGCTCCCACAGTTTACGTTGATATTTCAACTTTCTGAACTGCAAAGTTTCGATAAAACAAACATTTATGTTATAAGCTTTTAATTCACTTAAATAAAGTCTCCATACATAATATATAGTCTCACGAATATCGCTGAACGGAGGCAGAAGTGTATTACACCCACATTACGCCAATTATGGCTTTTTAGCGTTCATAATATTGTCTTACGTTTACGCGGCGAATGTCATAATGTAATAAAAGAGCAAAATCTGTACAAAGTAGGTTGAATAACATTTTTTGCTTTCACTTAAAAGGAAGTGAGCGTATTACCGCCTACCTATTCCCCCGGGCCCACAGTTATTATTAGCCTCTATTAGGGAAATATATTGCCCTATTGGTGACCGTAACTTGTTGAAAGCTCGCTTTCATAAATGTGTACGTTGCCGTAGAATGAAAGGAACTGTAGTTACTCCTTTAATGGGAAACTTAACACGGCAGCGGCTTCTTCCAGGTTTTCCATTTAAGAGCACAGGCGTAGATTATGCTGGCCCTATAATGTGTGCTAGTCGTCAAGATCGTGGTTGCAGGCTAGTAAAGGTGTATTATATCTATTATTATATTATTGTCGGCTTCGATGGTATAGTGGGTAGTGTAACCGACTGCCACGCCTGAAGTCGCGGGTTCGATTTCCGCACAAGTCAAACATTTGTGTGCATGAATATGGATGTTTGTCTTGGTCTGGGTGTTTCTATGTATAATATGTATGTATTTACAAAAAAAAATGTATATATGTATGTTTATCCATTGTCTAGTACCCATAGTACAAGCTCTGCTTAGTTTGGCCTAGATGATGTTGTGTGTATGTGGTAGAATATTATTATTATTATATATATGTATATTAATTTGTTTTACCACCAAGGCTATTTATTCACTTGGAGCTAGTGGGTGATTTAACTAGCAATAATTATTTACTAGCTTTGAACCGATTTATTTCGCGACGCGGCGAACCTGTTAACATTTATTCCAACAACGGTACCTCATTTGTTGGCGCATACAATAATATCTCAAAATTTATGAAATCTAATGCACTTCTTTAGGTGGTAATTTAGCCAATGATGGTATAAGATTCCATTTTATTTCTGCATATAGTCCTCACTTTGGCGGACTTTGGGAGGCGGGTGTGAAGTCAACAAAATACCATCTTCAGCGAGTATTGGGAAATTGTTACTTAACTTTTGAAGAACTTTACGCCACTCTAACGCAAATTGAAGCAATTTTAAATTCTCGTCCATTAACACCGCTGTCTTCGGATCCTGAGGACGACACACCGTAAACGCCAGAACATTATCTTATTGGTAGGCCACTTACTTCATTGCCACAACCTAATCTTCAAGACCATTCTACTAATCAGATGACTCGCTATCACAGGATAGAACAACTCCGCCAGGATTTCTGGGCTAGATGGAGTAAAGAGTACGTTGCCGAGCTCCAACAAAGGACGAAGTGGCGTTTATGCAAATCTTTGCAGCCATCCTATCTTTAAACTATCTGGTTTAAAGATAGGATGGTTGGTCATAGTGAAAGAAGAGAATTTTCCTCCTTTAAAGTGGCGGCTAGGAAGAGTGGTTGCAGTCTACTTTGGATTCTGATCCGATCAATGATCAATGTAATCGTTCGTGCGGCTGACATCCGGACGTCTGCTGGTATCTTAAGGAGCGTATTCAATAAGATTGCCCTTTGCCTGTTTCGTGTTCTGGTTGAAAGTGTAACTTCAACGCCGGGCATAGCAACAACTTAAAGAGCCTAGTTGCTCACTCTTAGTTTAAGTTCCCTATCGTTTTGGTACAATCTTTTGTTATATCACACGGTCATTAAAAAGTTCACCACATCGATACATATCCAGTTATTTTTTCTTTACCACATATTCCCTGAGTATTCCCTACACATGATGTTTACGTGTCTATTTGTAGCCTTTGCATTACTATACCATTCAATCGAATACCATAAAACACTCGTAAATTCATAGACATTCGATTTTTTTTAAGCGTATCTACGGACTTACATTTGTATATCCCCAATGAGTTAGGCAGAAGTTTGTTATTACACTTACCTTACCTCAGCTATGATTCTAAAGTCACACGTAATAAAGAGCAAGTGTATTACCATCCACCAGGCACATTTCAGCCTCAATAAGCCTTAGAACTTCTTACCAAAAAATCTCAAAAACAGTTTTACGACTGAATCAATTCAGGAACTTCACGAGCGTCTGAAAAATAAACCGTAAACTTATGTTACGAACCAACGAGGAATCCAGAAAACTAATCAAACGAATCGCACATGAATGTCGCATTTTTTCTTATTACCTGTCTTAGCTAATTTCCTCAATTAGGGAACGTAATTTCTATAAGATACCTTCGTGTGTTAGTCTTGTAACTATGCTAATTAAATTGACGATGCCGAAGACTAATCAAAACGCACTAAAGGTAACTCGGTGTGTAATTAAACTGATTATTAAATCCACGTGAGCAGCATGGACGATAGATAATGCTGATTGATTGCACGGATGGCATAGTGGTTCAAGTGGTCGCCTCGCCACTGTAATTGGGTCGAATGTTGTGGGTTTGATCTCCACACAGGACAAAACTTTGTATGATCCACAAATAGTTGTTCCGAGTTGGGGTGTGCTTTGTGTCCGTTGTGAATGTTTGTAAAGTCCCCAACGACACAGGATTTAATCCTAGTGCGGAAGTTGTCTCTTTTAGATAAATAAGAAAAAGAAAAGAATATAAAAGCTACTAACAAATAATATTGATGTGTATTACCATCAGTATCAAAAAAGGTGGTGTGTCGCGGTGCTACGGCTAATTAACGTTCGCTACCGAACGGTAGCGAACGTTAATTAACCGTGGCACTTGACGTCAACATGACGAGCTAATAGAAAGATACCAATTAATCGTGAAGTTATTATATGTGGAGCAGATTGACGGTGTGATTAATTATGAAAATTATAGTAATATATAAATATTTTATTATATTAATAAATATATGTGTATATTGTAGCGATAGCCTACTGAGGGACCATTGGACTGCCACGCACAGATCTCGAGTTTGATCTCAAAGAGCGCATCTCTGACTTTTCGAAGTTATACGCGCATTAAATATTTAGTTATCGCTCGCTTTGTCGGTGAAGAAAAACATCTTGAGGAAACCTGTGAAGTCTACCAACCCGCATTGGGCCAACATGGTGGACCATTGCTTAACCCTTCTCACACCGAGGAGAGGCCCGTTCCCAGCAGTGGGACAGTTTAATACAGGGCTGATATTATTATATTATATAGTATGTATATATGGAATGCTCTGGTGCTATCAGTGGTGAATGCGACTGTTATGCATAAAGTTTTGAGTTCAATTCCCGGACTGAGTAAAGTGTAATTAAGATTTTTTTCGAGAAATCTCGGTGGAGTAGGTACATTTACAGTTTAAGTCTGGAGCTATGCTAAACATCAGCTGACTCGCCCCTCATCACATAGGACCTAAAACCATAGCTGGCGATATATGGATATGTAATGAAACTCTGCGACTTACATAGGGATTTTAAAATTACTAGTAATTTGTTACTCATATTCTAGTTAACCGTCCAGCTAAGCTAATAAGCTTGTGTTAGGAGTGGGTTCACGTTCCAGGCCCATATGAGGTTCTTGGGCCTGGTACTAGAAGGGCAATGGCGTTTCGACGAGCACTTCAGCCGTCTCGTTTCTCGGCTCCTCGGCGCTGCGTCCGCTCTTGGGTGGCTCTTGCCAAACTTGGGCGGGCCCAGCGTCTTTTGTCGTCGGCTCTACACGGGAGTTGTCCGGTCAATGGCGCTTTACGGCGCACCGGTATGGGTGGACTACCTGACCGCCCAGTGTAGGGCTCTCTTGCGGAGACCGCATAGAGTCATGGCGGCCAGGGTCATACACGGATACCGCACGGTGTCGGCTGACGCAGCCTGCGCTTTGGCCGGAACTCCCACGTGGGACTTGGAGCGATTCAAGTATGGAATAGGCCGACATTTGTCAAGTACATATTTGCTTACGGTACTAATGAACGTGCTTTCCTGTGAAGTTATCACCTTTTATTATTGCTATCAGAGATTCACATAATTATCTATGTGAATCTCGAGAATTCTAGAAAGGTACCTCTCAAATGATTTATATTGGTTATTTCAACAAGTAACAATAAATTGCGAAGTTAGTGTTATAATAATATTAGCGTTCTATATAAATTGTCCTAATGCTGGGCACGGGCCCATTTCAATTTGAGAAGGCCATACTCCACCATGCTGGCTCACGGCGGTGGCGTGGCCTTATCTTCGAGAACATTATAGAGAATAATATTGTTATTAAAGTATCCCTTGTTAAAATGTTTATAAAATTGCCCGCGATACATGATTACACCGAGTGAAAAGATGGTTTAAAATAAAACGGAAAAGACGTACTTATATACATAATTATTATATTTTCCATCTTTATATAATCTTTGTTATGCAGCTTGGATACGTTGAGGTCATATTTAAATGCTACCTGCAATCCCACATTATACTGCGGCATAAAGACCAAAGCTCGCTATTATTCGTACCTTAAGCTGAATGCGACACTGTTAATTATTTGCGGTTAACCAAAAAATAAGCTGAGACACTAACCTACGCAGTTTTGAGATTATTTAAGTGGTAAACTTTAAGTTTCTTAGGTTCCTAATTATCGATGAAGTAGTTCCAGTTCCAGCGATCCAGCTACCATACAAGTCAACGAGGTGGCATAGCGAAGTAGGTTTAGTTGATATCACCCAGGGCTTCCGTTCGGGTAAACTTAACATACTTCCTTCGAACCCTGTTTCCCGCAAAAAGGTGTAAGTTCATCCGTAAATGGCATGCCCTAACATAAAAAAAGATAAGTACCTACTTGGGAAGTTGCCTTTTTTCCCAGAACTTCTCCAGGTACCCACTGAATAAGATTGAAATATATTAAAACTTTGTTGACGTCAAATTTCGCGAGTTTAATATTATGTATCACTAGCACCATTTTACACCAAGTACCAACATGTATTATTCGTCCTTTCACTATCAACTTCATAGTTATAAGCGAGGGCCACTGTATCGTACAGTGTCAGAATGCACCTTAGGGATAAAATTACAGAGATGTCTTGTCCTTCATTCTACCGATTCAACTCGCGTTAGTACTGCATCAACAAAACATTCTCATTAACATTTATTTATTTAACATATATACATTATATCCCCATGCACACAAACGTTTGACTTGTGCGGAAATCGAACCTTTGAGCTCAGGAGTGGCAGTCGGTTACACAAAACACTACGCCATCGAGGCTGACATAGAATATTTTGGCATAATAACACAATAACACTTCTTTAGACGTAGGAATTGAACCTGAGATCTCATGCACAGCAGTCGCATTTATCTAATGTGCCACTAAACCGGGTTTAGTCTCAATAACAAAAAATATATTAGATGTTTAATTTTCTTTTGAAGACAAATGTATGTATTCGCTCAATTGAAGGTATCATTTGTCTATTTGAAGTATACTTGCGACTTGAGCTTCTGTTGCGATATTGCGGGCTTCGCTTCTAGTTCCAATTCTTTATTTACTAGGTTCTTAGTTTCGTGAACGTCTTTTGTTCAACTATAATCTTCACTTGGTAGCCAGTCGACTATAGTAGACAGATTATAGTTCAACCGAGTTCTATTATATCCATTGCAACACAACATCTAAGATAAATGATGGCGATTTTTGTATATATTTGATTTCGTACAATGACATATTATGTTTAATTTTATACGATTTTCGTTGTTGGTTAATGTTTTGTATTACATGCATAGTATTTTTTTCTTAACACATAAGAAAACGCTGATTTTCACATAATATCGGTATTTTAGACGTTGTATCAAAATGAAACATGCATTAAATTTTATATGAAACTTCCAGCAATACAAATATGACACACATTCAATTTAGTTATTAAAAGATTTTGCTTGATGCGCGTACAAACATACAGACAGACAAAAATAACAAAAATAATTGTTCTGTAAAGATCCCTGACATAATATTACTTAATTATCTCGTATGTACAGACATCGACTAGGTACAATTTTATTGTATGATTAAATTCGTAGCCGCTGCTACGGCGTAGAGCTGTCGATCTACGCGGGTATATACAAAATTTTATATGTAGTCGATCTATGAATTTTTGTATTGTGGTGATGGCTATTATACCGAGCTACTTAAAGTTATAATAATACTACGATTATGATACGTACAATTTATATTACTGCTATCTTTTCTGTATTATAGTATTTTATGTATAAGTTAGTTCTATATAGCAGTGATAGCTCAGTGGGGAGACCAACAGACTGCAATGCAGAGGGTCTCGGGTTCGAACCCACGTCGCGCACCTCTGACTTTCGGAAGTTATATGACTTTTCGAAATTATGTGCCTATTGATTAACAATTATCGCCTGCTCCGTGCCTCGGAGAGCACGTTAAGCCGTTGGTCCCGGCTGCCATGAACATCTATGGCAGTCGTTATTGGGAAAGTCAGTACCCTCTAATATCCTGACACTGGTCTAGCCTTAGGGTATCGTTAGCCTTTGGGTTGCGGAGGTCAGGTGGCAGCCGCTCCGTGTAAAAACTGATATCCAGTCAAATCCGGTTAAACCAGAAAAGCCGACCCCAAGTGACTTGGGAATAATAAAGGCTAAGAGAGAAGAAGATGTATAAGTTAGTTTTAGAGAATAGTTTAAAAGACACGAAACAATTAATTCTATTATAGGTAATGGTGCGATTATAATAATAATAATAATATAATATTCTACCACATACACACAACACCATCTAGCCCAAACTAAGCAGAGCTTGTACTATGGGTACTAGACAATGAATAAACATACATATATATACATTTTTATGTAAATACATACATATTATACATAGAAACACCCAGACCAAGACAAACATCCATGTTCATACACACAAATGTTTCACTTGTGCGGGAATCGAACCCGCGACCTCAGGCGTGGCAGTCGGTTACACTAACCACTACGTAATCGAGGCCGACAATTTTAGAGGTGATGAATTCCTATAACTCAAGTATGGTCGGTCATATCAAAGCAGTATCCGTTATTAATTATCAGTTACTTGAAATCAATGTGCTAGAAGTGCTGCTATAGCCTTCATGTAAGCGGTACCTCTCCAGCTAAATTGTTCCGGTTTGTGTGACCGTGTTACCACTCAATACTGTCGGTTATTACAACATAATAATAATAATAAATAATAAAATTTATTTTTTCTTAACTTAAAATACAATAACAGCGTCACAAACACGATATTTAGTATTTACGATAAACTCTGGTACCCAGAATAAGATTCAACTTGTGTTTAGGGTACCAGCGTTCTCGCGCACACTATAAACAATTACGTGAGTAGTACTCGTAAGACGAACACAGTGTTAATTAAGAAAAATATACTAAAAGAATAGATAAACAAAAATAAAATAAAAATATAAAATATTAAAATTTAAAACTACTATTTAGTTGCAGACATTTTTATTTTACTACTGTAGCCTCCTGTGTGTGTGTGTGTGTGTGTATGTGTGTTCGTGCGCGCGCGCGCGCGCGCGTGTGTGTGTATGTGTGTGTATGTGTGTGTGTGTATGTGTGTGTGTACGTGTGCGTGTGCATGTACCGGCGTGCGTAATTTATAAGTCAAGTCTTATGATCCACATCGTAATAAATCCTCTGTCTCTCTATAATCCAGTGCCAACAACCATTTAAACACAGTGGCTTTACAATTATTGCGACACATAGGCGCAATGGCACAGACCTTATTAATCTTATTGTACAGATTATTAGATAAATAAGTATAGTTACGCTGTGCAAGATTCGTTCTGCAGTTTTGTCGTGCTGGACATACATTAAAGTATCTGCGTTTGTTGATAATTTTTGAGTCATGCGGTAATGCGGTCGGATGCTTACGGAGGATGGTACTGAGAACAAAGAGCTGTCTCACCGTCAGAACTTGACACTCACTGTAGAGAGCCAACGTAGGGTATCGGAAAGGCTTTGAGGTCATGACTTTGAGGACAGCTCTTTGTGCTCGCTCCAAAGAGAGAAGGGAGGTTTTAGGTGCACCACCCCATACGACAATGCAGTAACTGATGATGGATTGACACAATGCAAAATAAACAGTTTTAATAGTCTGGGAATCCGCAGAACACCTCAGTTTTTTAAAAATAAACCTACACTTTCGAACCCTACTTATGTGCTTATTGATATGGAGCTTCCAGCTTAAAGAACTATCTATATAAACACCAAGATATTTAACAATGTCTGACCTAGTTATTTGTGGACAGTCACATTGTAAGGAGGATTGATCGGGAGAGCAAGTATGGGCTTTAAGCGTCATAGCATCAGCGGGAACAAGATTATTGGAGACCGAGACCGTTTTATCTATGTTGAGGGTTAGAAAATTATCTGATAGCCATTTTAACACTGATCTGAGAGCATGCTCTGCGTGTTTCATAGTTTCAGGCCAGTTTCTGCCGTGAACAACCAGTGCTGTATCATCTGCATAAGTAAAAATTGAGCAATAAGGTATGCACATATTGCATAGATTATTAATATAAATTAGGAAAAGAGTTGGGCCCAGAATTGAACTCTGAGGAACGCCATAGTTTAACGTTACCGTGTTACTAATAACGCCATTAATTTTTACGCACTGAGTTCTGTCTCGTAGATAGTCTTGGAAGATTTTAAGAGTGTCTCCACGTATGCCAGTGACTTCCAACTTGCGTAAGAGGAGTGGAACAGACACAGTGTCAAATGCCCTAGAAAGGTCTAGAAGGATAGCAAGACATTTCAGTTTACTATCTAATTTTGCTACCGTATCATTTACCAAGGCGGCAACTGCATCCTCAGTCGATCTGCCACCCGTAAAACCATACTGATTGTTACTTAGGATTTTATAAGTCTCAAGAAAACTAACTAACCTGTTGTTCAGAATATTTTAGAATTTTTTCATTTAGAATTTTCTTTAAATGTTAAACATAAAACACTTACAAATTATAATTATGTTCTTGCTTAGTTAATGTTTGAAAATAATACACAAGAGGCAGACGTGACAGGTATAATAGCGCTCTAGAATATATTTAACAATTAGCATTATAGGTATAAAAAGTGCTGAGTCGGGTTAACGAGTGTAATCTGCGAGAAAGCGTACCGAGAGCGGAGCCAAATATTATTGCGAAATCTAGATCAGCAAGAAGCCTGGATTATGTGATCTCCTTTATTGTTAGATTTAGAATTACATCTAGATTTCTAGTTTCAACATTGAGACTAGAAATCTCAGAGCTTACTTCAAACATTAAGAATATTGACTTAAAGCTATTTATTATATAGACTTGAAGAGTATTGAATTAAATCTATTTATTATATAGGTTTATATAATAAAAACGCGTTAAAATACCTAGGATTATCATGTTATTTTTCATTCCCTATTATATAAGGCAATATATTTAAGGAGACACTTGTTTGTGAGAATAAGTATAAAATGTATTGCATGCATTTTAATTATTCTTCTCATAATTATGTATTTTTTTTATAAATCTTTGCCGGCGTAGTTTTACTATGCTCGCTGGTATAGTCTATATTCATCTTGGGCTCATAAAATTAATAAAAATGCGGTAACCCAACGGATAAGTTATTGTACTTGCAATCAAGACATAGTGGGTTCGAATCCTACCCATTAATTGCACCGACTTAAATCAAGCTAGCTAACAAACCAACAAAAGCATTAATTTAATTAAAAAGTTACAACACAATAATAATTTGTATTCCAAATACCTAGCAATGTTAATTAAATATATATATTTGAAAGTATGTGTATTTATGGGTGGTATATTATACTTACAGCAAACATTTTTAAGTACTACTGCCGCAATAGGATTAATTTCTGTTCCACGGGGAACTATACAATCGATGGACACAAAGAATATCCAGACTATACACGAGGATTTGTGAATAATCCAAATTTTTGTTCCATGTGGGGATCGAACCCACAACACTCGCCGCAGTGGCAGTGGTGAGGCAAACGCTTAAACCATTACGCAATCCATACAATCTAAAGACGACCATATAGCTATTATATAACGTGTTAAACAAATTGCAGAGACATGTTCTAATTTAAAAGTATCAAGAACATTCAAACACTTAAGATGTCTGACGTAATATGTGCCGACATTTCAAATGGCTGACATTTAAATATCCGTTGTATATTCATGGAGAAATATGAAATAAACAGTGACATCTAAGTAAATATTTTACAGTAATGTTGACACAAATAGCTCTCAAGCGAATTTTCATTTCTAATGTATATTAAAGAGAATACTCAAATAATTGTACGATACAGGATAAAAGCGTTTAATGTGTAAGTCATGAAATAGCTATCATTTCTCCTACTTTCGTGCCTGTACTTTCTCGTGAGGTTGTAAGAGTTGAAAGCCTCCACTTCTCTCCAGCTATGTTTAAGTACAAGTACTTCGTACTGCAACCGAGTATATTCCTACAGAACGCGCACTGGAACTCAATTTAGCTAAAACTCATGTCCAAAAACACAGGATGAAAAAAAAAGTTAAACAAAGCAACTCTCGCACTTGTAATAATTCCAATATCACCATTTATGAATTATTCCAAGTGAGTTTATAATCATTCAAGCAACAGACACTTGCTTCGTATTTTTATGACAATTGCTGTTTCTTTTTTTATAAATTATATTATTTATCGAATAAATAAGATGGTTCGACCTTAAATACTTGTTTACGTTTAAAGTTTGAGGCTATTACATTATGACACTGATACGATTATAAATTAGTTTGCTTTAGTGTAAAGCAAATTCCATAAATTTTAACATATAGTTGTTATATTAGACGCCGGCGAAATTGATTTGATTGTTATTGTTTTAGCAGTCTAGTATCATATCGGATATCAGTTAGTACTATCGAAATGTACTAATTGGGTTACAAAATACCTAATAAATCAGTTGTTATTACCGTCTTCGTAATTGGCCCACATAATGTGGAATACGCGTTTTAATAAACTGTTTAACGGAAAAGCTGGTAATAAACTTTTTATTTTACACAAAGGTATAAATATATACCAACTCATTGCAATTATTAATATACTGCTTTATACGGACTTTATTGTGGTTTATTTTAATTACAAATATTGATCTTGATTTTCATAATTTATGATTATTTTATATATTATATTTATAAATCTGCCAAAGTTTTGACAGCTATTTAGCAGCCATGTGGTGAGTGATTCCATCACGTTTTTTGGATCTTAAATAAATTGCGATAACATTTGTATTACGTAGTTTAATTTTAATATGCAATATTAGCGTAAACAAAAGACAAAATTAAATATACTACTCAAATAACTATTTATCTTCATGTTAATTACGTATGATCCTGATATTTGTATCTGTCGCCGAATAATTGTATTGTTGTCGGAAAGAAGAAAGTAAAGAGACAACTCTTTACTTTTTTATGATACGCACAGAGATAACTCTTTAAATTTCAGTCTGAAATTTCTGTGATAGTAGTAGCTGCTTCCATAATGAAGTCTCAGGCATGACGCGGGTACTATGTGCAGATTGTATGCATTGCGTAAGCAACCTGTGCGAGGCAAGTAACTCGTATGAATTCTTTGCGCATGTTACCGGTACTGGAAGACTTAGCATGTAGCCCGCGCTAGCTACTGACGTTGTGTAAAAGCATCATAAGGCACAACTTAAAGTTACTTATAAATACGTTTTAAATTTTTCCATTTATATAAAAAAGGGAATGCAGATAACTTTACCCATCAGTATTAAGAAACTTTATATGAAACTCCTTTTTCTTGTGAATAAAAATATATATGCTTTCTAACTACAATGGCCAGTCTCCTCTCTGGAGAATCTCTCGTTTGTAGAATTATTCATACCAGTCACGATTCTAGTTCCTAGTTAGAAAGGGACGGATGAAATCAAGCTAATTAACTTATTCTACAAATAAGTTTGCAGTGGAACTATTCTCCGCTGGCGATTGAGTTGAATAAACTTCGAACATACAAACGAGTTGAAACAAAAAATGAAATTTTGCTGAATTAAGAATATTCACTGTTCTAAACGTACTTTAACAAAAAAATTATCACAACATGCATGTCGTGCCCATTATTATTGAAAAGGTACTTAAGGTTTCTTTAGTGGACATCTAAAATTATTCGCTTTAGGATGACCTAGATAAAGTAGGTATATGTGTTATCGTAAACTTTATTTGATTTTAAATAATATTTTACTATATATATATAAAGAAAAACTATACCTAAAACTAAGTTTTATAACAAAATTGCCAAAAATACAGGTACTACCTATATTTTCGCTAGAACTTAAGCAAATTCCTTTCCATATAATTTGATCCCGAGGCCAGTTTGAGTCTTTGAATTTGTGAGCTCAGATTTGTACGAAACAATTTATGGCGAGATTATTCTCGGCAGTAAATATATTTTACAAGCTGAAAATAATCGGGGATAACTTCGATCGTTGCCTACAATTAATTGGATGAAATTTTATAATGCAATGTATAAAAGCGAAGCGATATTATGTTTTGCTTGTGGCTTTTGTGTTTGTGTTGCTATAAATGTACATATTTAAAGACAAATCTGTAATCAGCCAACTGATGCAGTGCTTATGCTCTCTTAATTTACGTCACTGTGTTTACAATGTGACTCCAAAAATCGATTACAAATGTACTGAAAAGCCAGAACCAATTTTGATTTAATTTTATTTGTTTTATCTTTACATTTCTTAATTTAGCTTTGTTACCTTTTTTACTTTACATACATAGATTCACGCCGGTTTCACAGAGGGGTAGGCGGAGACTACGGATTTCCATTTGCAACGATCCTGACACACTTCTCTGGCTTCATTCACTTTCATTACATTCCTCATACACGCCCGTCGGTTCAAGGTACTCTTAACCTGGTCTTTGTCCAGAACGCCTCCGATCGGATCGAGAAACGTTCGCCTAGGTCTTCCTCTTGCGACTGTTCCATTCACACTAGCCTTATAAACTTTCTTAGTAAGTCTTTCCTCGTCCATTCTTTCTACATGCCCAAACCAGCTTAACATATCCTTTTCTTTTCTTGTCACTATATCCACTTTCATGCCGCATCTCTCTCTAATCACACTATTCCTTATTCTATCTTTCAGGGTCACACCACATATATTTCTCAGCGCTCTCATTTCTACAGCATTACTTTATTAAGTAATAAAGTTTATATTAACCTTTCATATTGGATCCCACGTGACAGGTGAAGCCTACTTTTGGGTCAATGAAACATTGTATTTTGCATTATCTTTGGAAATAAACTAACTATAACTATAACTTTTGCAGGTGGTTAATATTTTAGTTAATATGTAACTTATATCGGTCACATAAAAGGTCACATAAAGTATTCTTAGAAATTGAAATTAAACTGCTATATACGGATTTTATCGCGTTGTTTATTTGACACTTTATTACAAAATTTTGAAAATTGTTACACTACTACTACTATTAAACTTTACTAATTTTTAAGCTAATTAAATTATTATTATACTATTTACATTTAATTTATTTTTACACTTTCCCCGACGTTTCGGTTGCTTTTCAGCAGCCATTGTCACGGGGAGACTAAGATGGCAGTTGTCTCAATGTTCCAGTGTAGTTATTTCAAAGTATCCGAACATAATTTAATCATTGGTGTTTCTATTTACGCAGAATGAGCTCAAAGTATCATGAAGTCTAGCTGTGGTTTGCTTCTTCTTGGGTTTGACTATTTTTATTACTGGATCCCAAGCTGGTGGTACATTCCAACTATCTTCTCTATTAAAATTAGGATGTTTTTTGATTTCAATAGCCTCGCAAAGCATCCTTGGTAGGAATCGGTGTTCTTTCAAACCACAGATTCTCGCTAAAGAAGCTCTTTAATAACTACACTGGAACATTGAGACAACTGCCATCTTAGTCTCCCCGTGACCATGGCTGCTGAAAAGCAACCGAAACGTCGGGGAAAGTGTAAAAATAAATTAAATGTAAATAGTTTAATAATAATTTAATTAGCTTAAAAATTAGTAAACTTTAATAGTAGTAGTAGTGTAACAATTTTCAAAATTTTGTAATAAAGTGTCAAAAATAACGCGATAAAATCCGTATATAGCAGTTTAATTTCAATGAATAATATTCGCATAAATAGAAGACAATATTATATTCTTAGAAAGTCATCATCAAATGACAACTAAATATATCCATATTTTGTAATTAACAAATTTGATGATGGCTAATATATCGATCGATCAAATTGATGAATGTTATAAAACTTTCGATGGTTTATAGTTTGGGATAGACCAAACAAACTACAATTCCTCAAACTTTTCATGTTTGCCACGTATTTAGTACCTAAAATATACATTTGGACATATTTTGTTACTTTTTTAACATTTACAATATATTTACATTATTAATTTTAAAACGAATTAATCAAATATATGTATACTTACAAACGTATTAAAAAAGATAACATAATTACAAAAATACAAATAATTATAATACTAAATATTTACAAAAATGGTTTAGGCATCGTAGAATTCTTCAGTATCGCTGTCAACTGGTAACGTGCCCAGAAGACTGACATATTTTGCATTTTCAAAGTAAAAGATCATTTATTTATTTTGATCACAAAGAAACACTTATAAATAACAAAGTTTATCAGTATGCGAGATCACAAAATAGACCGAATTTAGGCTTATGTTAGTTGCTAGGCTCAGGCAAAAGGTTAAATTGCCACCGAATTATAATTTCAGTATTTTTCTACTCCTATGGATTAGATTCTTGTCCTACATTGGCACTCTGAAATAAATAAAAAGTAAGCCAGCTATTTGAGCGCACATTTTCACGTTTTGTTTTTATTTTAATTAATATTGTGTATCATACACGATTTTTAACTCACGAATGAACCGACAATGCAGCGCCATCTGTGCAGTTAAATTATATTTTTTGCGTGTACTTACATATAGTGAAACTTTGTCAGCTTCTAACTTATCTTGTTCAAAACAACGGTCATAATTTTCCTCGATCAACCTTCACTTCGTGTGTAAGGAGATAAGAAGTTAACGCTTCTTATTTACCTCCCCTCCCCTCCAATCAAAATGGCACCACGCCAATAAGTTTTGTGCAACTACCTCTATATTAACAGTTTTCATAGCAATGTTAAAAACATAGATACACCCGAACCCAGGTGTATACAACGCTCATGTTGCTGTTTTTATATCTCAAGGGCAAGACTATTTTAGATTATTTACCGGGTATATATATTATTGCCAGATTTCTTGGAGCTAATGAAAATTTCAGATAAATCCACGAAAAAATTGCCTGATTTAAATCCCTCACTGTACGAATGTGGTATTTTTATTACGCAATGTATGAAAAGTAATTTATTTTGTTATAATACCAGACTCCTTCTCTCTTAGCCTTTATTATTCCCAAGTCACTTGGGGTTGGCTTTTCTGGTCTAACTGGATTTGACTGGATATCAGTTTT
Source organism: Catocala fraxini (assembly GCA_930367265.1). Taxonomy (NCBI): domain Eukaryota; kingdom Metazoa; phylum Arthropoda; class Insecta; order Lepidoptera; family Erebidae; genus Catocala; species Catocala fraxini. The sequence goes on along the minus strand of OV884040.1, from coordinate 16,007,817 downwards.
TACACAGAGCGGCTGCCACCTGACCTCCGCAATCCGAAGGCTAACGATACCCTAAGGCTAGACCAGTGTCAGGATATTAAAGGGTACTGAATTTTCCAATAACGACTGCCATAGATGTTCATGGTAGCCGGGACCGACGGCTTAACGTGCTCTCCGAGGCACGGAGCAGGCGATAATTGTCAATCAATACGCACATAATTTCGAAAAGTCATATAACTTCCGAAAGTTAGAGGTGCGCGACGTGGGTTCGAACCCGAGACACTCTGCATTGCAGTCTGTTGGTCTTCCCACTGAGCTATCGCTGCGTCTGGTTATAATACCAGACTATTGGCTTAAAATATAGTGAAATGAATACTGCTCAAACATATAAGAAATAGGAATAGTCACTGATTTGACATAGATATTTTAAGAGGGCAGATCTTCATCGACTGCTGGCGTGCTTGCAACTTTAATGTGTCGTCAGTTGGCAGAGCTCCAAACAATGTTTTATTGGAAGCAAAACCTCCTACTATAGAAATCATTTTAAGCAAACTATTATATAGATAGTTTGACAGTGGATGGTCAATAAATTCTGCTGTCTCTCTCCCAGACTGGTATTATACTGGCTGTAACACAAAACTCTAACGTAATCAAATACATTAATGTGGTACTACAATATTAAGGCATTTTAAAAATAGGAATCCCCCTTGAAATAAATATTATTTGATCAGTAAATTCGAAATAAGAACTGGTCGCCATCTTTCCAAGAAATTGCAATGCAGTTAAAGTTTAGCGAAATAACATAATACGCATTTACTTAATATGGTATGTCTTGAGCTGCAGTAATCCGCCCATGCCCAGATACAACAGTTACAATTAAAATTGGCATTCCAGAAATCAACGATTATTTGTGCAATTGTTTGGCGATGTAGCTAAATCTGTGAAATTGAGATAATGATTGTATATTACCAAATTTAAGAATTAATTTGGTCCTGTAAAAGGTGTGTATATTATTTTAATGTATTAAAGAACAAATCTAAAGTATAAAAGTATAATATTAATTTATATTCCAAATGTAGCACCAATTCAGGTGTTCTCCTTAGACGCAGGAGCTGCTACAAAGAACATCATTTACATAATTTCTATTACATTTACATTTGTCTCAAATGCATTTTGTTGGAACGATATGAAACTCAAAGTTCTCCATCCCTTTTTAACGTTACTTCTAATTAGTAACGGAAAGAGACAGCAAATTCGATCATTTTAAGCTGGTGTTTTGGCTGCATGTAAATTAAAGAAAGAAAGAAAATTAATTTATTTGACAAAAAAATAATATAATATTAACAAGGTAAATATTAAATAATTAAATTTTGCCAAATGGGACCTAGTTCAGCATATGCAAGGCTAAGAAAGCCTTGCGCTGGTTTTTAACTAGATCCCTTTGGTGACTGCGAGGATGCTACTAATAAATTTACTTAAAATATATAAAAGAAAATTTAAAAATAACATCAAATTAGAAACATAAATAATTATTAACAAAAAGAACAACAAAGAAAAAGATAAAGATACAAAACACTCATTTTAATGTCAAAAAAAGATATAAACAAATTGTAGGCATTTAATTATTATAGATATGTAAAGTTTTTAGCGTTATATATACATATGTTTAAAATCCTCTATTTACAACAGTAAAAAATAAAAATAATAATATGATTACAAAATTATTGTCATTAGATAAAAATTGTATATTTTATATTTAAATTAGAATTAGACTACTATCAGAACAAGGTTTACAATTAGTTATAATATTGTAAAAATAGGACAAAAATAAATACATTGAAAGAAAAATAAAGAATATAATAATAACAATATGAAAATTACTCTTGGTTAAATGCAGATCTCAAATAAAAGAAGCATTTAGAATAGCATTATCCAGCTTCCGCTGCGCGTCCACGAGGAACTGCTGTAATCGGCATCTAAAAGTATTTATCGACCTGAGATTACGTAGTGGTGGAGGAGGTATTTTGTTCCAGCACTTGGAAGTGGCGTAGCGGAAGCTTCCTCCAAATGCTTCTGACTTATTTGGTTGATTGGATAGTTGTTTGGAACACTGCCTACTTGAATATTAATTTGAACCCAGTTTTATTTATTGTAACCATATTTCAGAAACGGAATATTAGCTATACAGTAGAACAGACATTATTGTCTTTGAAAAATGTTAGAGTTATTTTCATTTTCATTTTAGAAGACTATTTATCTCATGTCACAGTTTCATTGCAAATTTTATAATAGAATGGTTAAAGACAATTGATCGGTTTCTTAACTTGAATTTAAAATAAGATTCCAGTAATAATATTTTAGCTTTTAAATAAACTTTATTCATAATAAGTGTCGACACTTCAGATCAATCCATATCTTGAACACTATTGCACTATTTACACTGTTCCCAAAGTTTAAATAAATCTAAGCCAACACAAAATAATAGCAACAAGCCGACTATTCATTTCAGAGGTATAGATTAACATACATGTCGGAGGAAGCTATGAGTCGGGTTGATTGCTATTTGCACGTATAATTCACAATATAAATTGTCTACATTTTAATTACTTTTAAAATTCTTAATTTAATTTTATTTCATTTGTTAAATTATTCTATAGCTCAAAAACCTTATTAATCTAATAAAAGTTATGAATATTGTAATTCACGTAACGGCCAATCAGAGCAGAGTGCGTGCTTGAGTGGGGTCGAGGCGCCATCTTTACATTAGGAAGGCCGACAGTTATTGAGACACATTTGAGCGATAGCGACTGATCGAGTCGGAACGTTGAGTTGTGTAAAAAAAATAAGATCAGTGCCCTGAACCCACTGCTCGGTCTTAACTGTTATTTTTCATTCGACATTATTGTGAAGTGTAAATATTGTTTATTCTAAATAAAAATAGTGTAAAACCGGCATCATTGTGTTTTGTGCTCGCGCATTACCCAGATGACGCTCACTAAACCCGCAACCACTAATGATGTTTTCATAGAAAACAATACTTCTCCGACAAACATATATACAAACATACGCCCCTAAAATTGTAGCAAGAATTTGCATGTTTGCAAAGGGATTATTTATAATAATCCAATTGCATAGCTAACTGTGGAGGCTTGTCATTAGCAAATTTGTCACATATATATTTAGCAATAATTAAATTGTTATTAATCTGTAATCTTTCTTCCAAAACCTATAAAGAAATAAATATATGTTTGGAAGCCATCATAGATTAATATATATTATGTAAATATATTGCAGTTCCAACAATATTACATACATACGTGTTGAATTAATAACTTAAAACTCGCTTAAAAAGAGGTTGAAGTGCAGTTCTCCTAGCTCTTGTAACTAAATCATTCAACAAGACTGTATTACTCAAATGACATACAAAACTATCATCACAGCTAGTGCCATCTATCAGCACTGTGGGGAAGACTCGGCAGTTCCTTCTAATAATTTATTATAGCGCCATCTATTGACGTCTTACTGAACTACGTAGCCTGTCCGTACGTGAAGAGTAGAGAGAGCGCTAGAACTTTCTCGTACGGTAACATACCGAGTATGGCGCATTTAGAAATTCCAGAGACAATTGAATCGCGTAATAATATATTAGATGGAGCACGCGCACTGCCAAGTCAGTTTACAATCATAAGCGGTCAAATATACAACGAAGTGAACGGAAGCAAAAATATCACAGAGTTTAAAGCAGTTACAGTGGGAAAGAGATTAAGTAGTATGTGTGGTGTTTTAAATCTAATTGTGTGTTAGAATAAAACGTGTTTTAATCGGTAATATTGTTTAAATTTTTATTCCTTGAACCCAGAACTATAGTGTTTATCATTACAAGACATAAGTAGACAGTGGCAACTATAGTTCAAAGCAGATAAGACAAGTCGCAAGTCCTTGCTTATCTCGCTAGCGCATTCTGCAATAGCAACTGTAGTGGGCGCCCTCGATTTTGTAGCAGCACTAAACTGCAATTACCAACAAGCTGGCTAGCATCCCAGAGATCTAAGATATTGTAATACCATGCTCAAGTCAACGCTAGAATTTCATGTAAATATGTTTGCAAAATCCTCGACCAAAGGTTCTTGTGACTAGATCGAAGACATTCTAGAGAAATGCCAGGTTAAAGATGAAATTCCAAGATCGTAACAAGTATAATTTTGAAATGTGATAGTCTAGGAATCGAAGCCGCTGCGCCACTGGTGCAATTGGTATTACTAGCGGTCACCGAGTGCTCGAAGTTCGACCAAAGTTTGCCTGTAAGATATTGCTGCTATATGTCATTATATATTGATGTATTTTACCATAGTTACGCGCTTCAACTGCGTGTGTCAAATGCATGGTTTTTTATTTTTTTTATACGACTAACGTGGCAAACAAGCATATTGCCCACCGGATGGTAATTGGTCACTGTAGCCTATGGACGCCTGCAACACCAGAGGCATCACTTGCGCGTTGTCGACCCTTTAGAAATAAAAGGAAGTGGGAAGGAGAAGGAACGGGAAGGGGGAAAGAGGGTGATTGGGCTTCCAACACTCTCACTCACCGAAAGAAACACAACAGTAGAAATACTGCTATTTCATGTCAATATTCTGTGAGACGGTAGTCCTTCCCCGGTAGAGCCGGCCCATTCATGCTGAAATCAGCGAGGCTCTACTACTCTACAAGTGTGTGTGTGTGTGTGTGTGTGCGTGTAGTGTTTTTTCATTAATTTAATGTATTTCTAATACATATTTTATATAAATATTAGGATTCGCCCCTCCTTCTCCATATAAACTTAATCTGTGCCAAATTTCATACTCCTCCGTCCGCGCAATTTTCGTAAAAAAGGGTACAACGTTTTTGCTTCTCGTATTAATATGTAGATAACCAAATAAAGGTGTAATTTTTATAGCAACAACATAATTTTCAACCACTTTAAACTAGTCTCAAATGTTAAATAGATACGTAAATATTAACTAGCAAAAAGAACAGGAAAATCACTCTAAACATTACTCAACGTTAATTTTTGGATACACGTAATAGTTAAATATCGACAGTGGGCTGTTGATAAAAGGTGAATCATTTAATCATTGATCAAGGGTATGAGTAAGGACTATTTAGTTGAGAGACAGTTAAGTGACAGTAAGCGATATTTTTATAAATAAATAAATAAAATAAAATAAAATGTTTTTATTTCGGAAACAAGTCCATAGAGTGTTAGTGACAATATATTCTTACAAGCTATATTAGTACTACAGATAGGGATAGTGATTATAATTAATATTAGTGTCTTTGACGAGCTGGAAGCGAGTCCAGTGTTGCATAATACCACTGTCCGCTTCCAGCCTCGCCGAGACCACCTTCAGGATGCTGTTGGTGCTACTCCGTACCCGCCCAATCAGAGATGCTATGCGCTTTCTAATAATGGCCGAGAGGCTATCCACCTCAGCCGCAGCCAGCATCCCCGATGCACTGCAATGACGAGGCAGCCCCACCAGCACCCTGAAGGCGTTGTTGTACTGAGTGCGTAGGGCCCTGTACGCTCCCTGGGTATACTTTGTCCACAGGCTGCACGTGTATAAGGAGTGACAATATGCTTTGAACAAAGTTATTTTTACACTATTAGTGCAACGAGCAAACCTGCGGGACAGCATATTAGCCCTAACACACAGTGCCCTACGCTCTCTTTCTAAATCTAGATCATCATTAAATGTCTCCGTGACCCAATGCCCCAGGTATTTAAAGCTATGAACCTGTTTCAAAGGCGTGCCATTCAGCGAAATGGGTGGCACTTTATAAGACTTATTTTTAGCCTTAAAAACCAACAACTCACTTTTAGTACTATTGTACCTGAGGCCATGAGTCAGCACATATCTCTCACAGATTCCAATAAGTTTATTCAAAGCACTTATTGATGGGCACAGCAGCACCATATCGTCAGCATAACTTATGTTATTGACAAGGGTACCGTCTACAGAACAGCCAACTCCAGCACTATTGAGCTCATCAATCAACTTATTTATATACAGGTTAAAAAGCGTTGGTGAACTTACCCCTCCTTGTCTCACCCCACTTTTCAACCTGTACTTGCTTGAAAGGATCCCAGACCATTTGACATAATTCTCCTGGTTAGCGTACCAGTACTTCAGTATGGTGATGTACTCACAAGGGACATCAGTGTCCTCTAAGAGCTTATCCCACAGGAGCTCATATTGAACCAGGTCAAATGCTTTTGACAGGTCCAAGAACACCGCATATACCGGTGTCTCCCTAGCAGTGTAGTACTGAACAGTCTGCTTGAGGCACAGTACAGCAGTTTCCGTGGAGAGGCCAGATCTAAAGCCGAACTGTGCATCAGAAAGTTTGACACACTTCCCCAACTGTAGCTCAATCACCCTGTCCAGCACCTTAGCCACAATGGTAGCCAAAGATATAGGTCTGTAATTGGACCTGTCACTAGCATTACACGTCTTATTTTTAATAATAGGTACAACAATGGTCTTCAGCATATTATCAGGTAAGTATCCATGATTCAAACAGAGAGAGAAGAACATTGCTAAAACACGTGGTAAATGTACACCTGCATACTGCAGATGCTCTATACTTATGTGATCATGACCAGGTGATTTACCCCTAGTAATTTTTTGTAATATTGATCTAATGTCACTAGCCTTGATTAAAACAGGTTTTGACCCAGTACCTCTACAAAGATTTCCACATGTTTCAACAACCTGCCTCTCAGAAAAATCAGCAGTAGGTGTAACCCTAAAGTGCTCTTTGAACATTTCAGCAATATCACAGGACTCTTTTAACCCTTCAACACTAACTGGAGCACCAGATTTAGGACTTAGTTTTTTAGTGTGTTTCCAGAAACTAGTGAAATTCTTTTTATGATGTTCTGTACCTAAAATATCCATTTGTATCTGTAGTTCATTTTTCTGGCACCACTTTAATTTAGCTTTAAAAATATTTCTAGAAACACGCATCTTATCATAAACAAACCCTTGTTGTGGCCTGTTATGAAGAACCCACTGGTGAAACCATAAGCGAGCTTCACTGTGAGCATCTTTCACATGTTTGTTCCAGCCACATACATATTTCTTTTTACAATTTTTCTTTTTATTTTTATTTTTATTTCTATTACTATATAGTGAAGCTTCTGTTAAAATATTTATAATTTGCTCATACAAATTAGCCAGTATTGCGCAGTGGTTAGGCTCTTTACACCTTGTATCTGCACACTTCATGAATACAGAAGGAAAATGTAGCTGTTTCAACCTTTCATTACAATAGTTAGTATACTCTAAGATCTGGGAGTCATCCCGTTCACCCCATAGAATACTGTTCATCTCATAACTGTGTCCTGAATGTCTCGGTATTAAAATATTGAGATTGCACTGTATTTCCAGGGGTAAATGATCTGACCAAAATACACCATGATTAATTGACACATTGTTCACTGTACATCTAGCCGCCTGTGTCACAACACAGTGATCCAGCCAGCTAGTGGTACCGTGACTGTCACTAACATAAGTAAATGTACCTGAATCACATCCTAACACCTCCAAGTCTACACAGATCCACTTCTGGTCTGTGCAGAACCTCTGCAGTTCTACATCAAAGCGCCTACCTGGATGAGCATTAAGGTCGCCCAGAATATAACTATACTCAGTGTCACAACTTTCTATAATGGCACTTATTTCACTAAGACAGTGTGTAAATGTCACTAAGTTCGTAGCCTCGTCAGTAGGCATGTACACCGAAAACACTAGGAAAGAACATTCCGCACTGGAAACCTTTATAGCTACAATCCGATTATTATAGCACGGCACTACCGAAACGGAACTAAACACATTTTTACGCCATAGTATGGCTACTCCACCGTAGGGCCGCCCCCGTAGGACACCCACAGAAGTGTCAACCGCCGACTTCCCGGTGTACTCGAAGTCTTGATGTACAGTACCCAACAGTGGGATGTCATGCGGTAACAGACATGTTTCTTGCAGTGCAATCAAGTGCGATGTTTGACACAATGTTCTAATACATTCCATTGACCTAGTCAAGGACTTACAATTGAATGTGACAAACTTAGCTTTGTTATTCATAAAGTATTTTTATTTTTCTCAAAGTCATCTTATCTTATGAATTCAAATGAACGTTGGCGTTGCAAAATACTTCCCGATTTTCATTCGAATCGAAAGTATATCTAGTTTATTAAATTAGTTGTATTAAAGTTGAGAAACTCAATACAAAACTGGAGCTCAGTAAGTTTTCCAATAGCTATCATCGTTTGGAATCAGTTCAATGTTTGTATTCTATGCTCAGAGTTATAAGGAGTTCTCCACTTATAGTTGAACAAGAAAGTTTATGCTATAAATACAAAACATTAAATTTGTCATTATAGAACTTTTACATCCCTGAATGAATAAGTAGACAGAGTTGTTTTATATCTGCATTTTGGCAACAATGTTTTATCTCACATGAAATCCTTACTAATATTATAAATGCGAATGTGAGGTTGCTTGTTTGTTACACTTTCACGCCTCAACTACTTGAACGATCATCATTAAATTTCGCATTCACGTTGTCAGGTGTACAGAAAAGGACATAGGTTACCTTTCTTACAAAATAACGAACTGTTACGAACCGAACCTACGAAGCTACACCGACAAGTCACTTGGACTTAAATAAGAAGGAGAAGAAGAAGAAGACGAACCTAACCTTACCTTACCTACATTTATGGGAGCAAAGCCGCGGGTAGATTCCAGTAGGTAATATGTCTAGCATCTTAGTTAATAGCTTTACAAAAGTCTCAATAGCCCTTTGTCCGACTGGGCACTTATACAAAACTGCCTGCACAGGTAACCTTAAGGCACCCGATTATTGAGGCTGTATACTAAGTGATAATATATTATTTTTTTGATAAACATTATGGCTCTAATATATGATAACACCATTCTGTTACATGCTGTAAATTATATAATTATTCGTAACGCGATTATGCATATAGTTTACCTTTTTGATGCTTGATGTACACGCTATCTCGCTTTTAACGACAACAAAATATAAGCGTGGTATTACGTCTCGTATGTAGGCAAACATAAAAGTAATGAAACAATAGAGGTTGTCTTATATTAACACTGATTTGATCGGTGACGTAGCCAGTTCGTCACACCCAATGAGAAGTGTTGGGCCTAGTCCACCACGCTAGTCCAGTAGGCTCCATAATGCAAGATTCCTCACGAAGTTTTCCTTCACTATTTAATACTCACATAATTTAGAAATGTTAACGGTTCGATCCTCGAGATCAAACTCAAGACTTCTGTGTGGCAATCCAACGGTCTCCCACTAGGCTACTACATTACAACAAGTACAAACTATTTATTCGTTTTCACATTATAAACTATGTATACAAAAATACGAAGGTGAAAATAACACAGTATTCTTTATAAGCTATCAATTCTAGTGATGGATGGCGAGTTAGTAAATAACCAGCGTGTTTTCAGTACTTTTTCCTCGAGGGTGATCGCTCCGAAAAGTCATACATTACCATTTTTATTGCACTTCAATAAGAAATCCATTGAGTATAATATATACTTGGTATCCATCTTGGCTAAAGTAGTACTGTAATCAGTCAGCTTAACCTGTCAAGTGTTGGAATGCCAGTCATAATTAAAAAGTTATTGTGTCTGGCCGCTGGTGGGTCGCGTTATAAGTAAACCATATCTGGATATAGTGATATAAGCGTCGTGTATGGATGCCGGCGTCCGTACGAAATCTTAAAACGAATAGTGGAAAATCTATGCCGGGGTGGTTTAAGCGGTAATATTTGTAATGCCGTTTAGCGGGTACAGATGTACGGCACAGTTGCAGATTTTGTGCTGCTATTGAAGCCGTATACGTTTTGGATGGAAAATAGGTCAAATCTTCAGGTTGTTTTTAGTAATATAACATCATTAATAACATTCTAGAAATTAATCTTTCAGGTTGATACGCCTCGCTACTCATTAATATAAATTTATTTTACAAGATACGGCGAGTCTGGCATCGTAATCCTTCTTGAATAATAATTAATCACAGAATTATTTAATTTTTGAATTGTATTTAAGGCATTAGGCGCCATTAAGTAATAATTATGTATGTTTCGCGTTACTGTATGCACCTACTTCTTTTTATCACTGCATCACATTAAGGTCGACTGCTAGATAAATCCCTTGGCATTAAGTCCGCCATTGTACTATTTTGTGCATGAAGCTTTAAAATAAAAAAATAAATATATATGTACAATTATACAGTAAACAATTAGATGAATTAACATAATATGTTTGATTATACTGTTATCAAATACATTCAAATAATACATACCTATAAATATATAATTAAAACCAATAATAGAATAGGTGTATATAAATTAAGTGATTAATTACATGATTGTATGATTTATATAACACATTCAAACGTTAAAGGTACTTCGTATTAAATAAGGTAGTTTGAATAGTAACGTTATAAAACCGTTGTGACATTATTATATTCCCATTCGACAACTGATCGTTGTACAATATACTTGTAATAGTGTGCGTGTGTGATTTTTGTTGCAGCCTTTTTTTTTTTTTTTTTTTACGTGGGGGAATGCATGACGCATACCCCTCCGCGGGGGCGGGCGGAGGGGTTATGTCGGACTCGCCGGGGTAAAAGAAAGATGGTAAAGATGTTAAAGTACCTCCCGGAATACCGACTAAACCTACCACGGTGTTCCTCAACAAAACCACTATCGACGGGGCCGCGCGAATCACTTTCGCATGCGGTCGCGACCCCGCCGAGGTTACGGCCCGCCGTATGAAACGGCAGGCCACTACACGAAAGACCTACCCTATAGGCACATCTAAAAACTCCCTACTGTCCCCCCTAGAGGGGAGACGGACTCGACACAGAGGCGCGCGTGGGAACACGCACGCCGCCTCTCGGACCTGGTGCTGAACGGATGGCGGGCCGGCCCACAAAGCCCGCCACCCCCAGGTCAATCCTCAGGGTGGCTGGAGGTCGTCTCGCGCCCTCCGGCGCCCGGCTCTGCGGTTGGGGAGAGGGTTCAAACGCTCCCTCTCCCGCTCCGCCGCCTCCTTGATGGAAATGACTTTCTCACAAAAGGAGGCGACGGCGTTCCACGACCTCTCACTCCGGACCATAGACTGAACTACGGCCGGGAGCGAGAGGGCAACCAATCCGACTGCCGCGATCAACTCACGGCGCTGCGATGCCCAGGCGGGGCAAACCGCCAAAGTGTGCAGCGCCGTGTCCTCAACAACGTCGCGGCAGTCGCCGCAGTGGTGACAACCGGGCGTCTCTTGCCGGCGTATACGACACAGGAACTGGCCAAAACAACCGTGGCCAGTCATTACCTGTGTCAGCCGGAAGGTGAGGGCGCCATGGCGCCTCTCCAGCCACTCCTCAAACACGGGACTTACCGCCACGATCGTGGCGTGCCCGGCACTGGGGTGCACAAGTCGTTCCTTCCAATTCGCCACTAGGACCTGGCGGAGCTCGGACCTCGCCGCCTCGAGAGCGGGAAGAGCCGGTCCTTCGCCCCGAGCTAGCGCCTCCCGGCGCCAACGATAGATAGACGCCAGGAGCGCCGCTTCCAGGTCCCATGGCATCGATCCGGCGAGGAGGCTCGCAGCCTCGAACGAGATCGTGCGGTAACCTCGTATCAACCTGACGGCCATGGCGCGCTGTGGCGCACGAAGCGCGGTAAAGTTACGGGCCGTCAGGTTGTCCGCCCAAACTGGGGCCCCATACAGGGCCATGGACCGCACGACCCCCTCGTAGAGCCTCCGGCAGGAGGTGTTTGGCCCCCCGAGGTTGGGCAGCAGGCGCGAGAGCGCTCCCGCAGCGCCCCGAAGAATGGGAGCCAAACGACGAAAGTGGGCTGTAAAGTCCCACCGGCTGTCGAGCAAAAGACCCAAATATTTCAGGGTCGACTCGACGCCGATGCGGACCCCTCCTACGAGCCTATTTCAACCTTTTATTACAATACGTAATAGCTTGTGAGCGCACTTACCTTTGTGCCTACTTACTAAGTAGCTACGATTTACCGTTGTCCTTGACCGAAAAAGTTACGAAATTAGGACCTTTTTATACGTTTTATATTTTATAGTAACATCATAATCTGTGTGACGACCGTTTTATCACTTTTCTTGTAAGGTTTCATAGCAGTTCTTGTTCAATTTATTACCAATGCTTGTGAATACTCTTGAAGTGAACCGAGAAAATTCATAACCATTCCACCTTTTTTCAGGTCGATCTGAGGGCGTGTTATATAAAATTGTTTTTTGATATATAAATATTTTTTTAATGAAGACAAATCCGTGCCATTAATGCTTTTTGTATCACACCCATGGCTTGAATACAACGGACGCAATGTACACCCAGACATTACATAAATAATTTTAGGTAAATTTTTTGTTTCCATAAAATAATTCAACTAAAAAAGAAATATGGTCAGGGTTATAATATATCACCAGTAGAATGCGTGGTAAAAAGGAAATACACGATTTAAAAAAAAATTAAATCAAATACTCAATTAGAAATAGTTGTGAGATTGGTCTGGTAATCTAAACTATATTATCACCTTACTCTTACTCATTCACTCTCGCCTCTGTTTGGAATAATTATAATTTGCTAATATTAAATGTTTGTTTGCTCAGTACGATAAGACGTATTCTTATTGTAGAAAAAAATACATGTCATTGGTTTCAAATGACGTTTACTGCCACCGTAAGGTTCCGGCTTCCGTTCAGAAAATGTTCAGTAGTAGTGTGATATATTGGTGGCATATTATTCCCTAACACATATAACATACATACCTACAGGCCAGCAAAACATCTAAAAAGTATTGTCAATCAGAGTTCTCTAAATTATCATAATACAATTTTGAAAATGAACTATTAACAGACAAATAATCATTTTTCAAAATTATTGCTCATATACAATACATATTTACAGATAGAGACTCCCTCGTTAATTTGATTGTATAATCATGTAAGAAACACTGGCTTACAAAATCCTAATAAGCGATACGTATAAATATAAATTAATACATGTTATTATTTTGTCTCAGACATCGTAAAGTCAAAACCGTAACTAAAACATACTGTTGGCGATACAAAACACTTTTTACTACATATTTCAATATTATATCACATCTTCAGTGCCAGTATAAAGAAATTCCTGTCTATAAGTACCTCGGTGTGCCATATTTCTTTTATATTTAAAAGCACAATATCCTTGGTTACGCGTAAGCGTACAAAATTTTACAAATATATAATATTTTATAAATACACGCATTCGGTTGCCGAATGTTATATATGGTTTATTGTTATTGAATAGCAGAAAGGTTACCTTTATTGTCTTACAAGATGTTTTGTGGGATTAAACGTAACTGATAAATTTTGTAGCGCCGTTGTCAATTATTTAGTCATGGTAAGGATGGCTACCTCGCATAAATAGAAGTAAGAAACCGGCCTGTGTGTAGTAAAATTGTTACTGTGTGTCGCCTAGTACTCGGATGACCTCATTACAATGCACAATGAACTTTCATATTCCTTTCTATTTATGCCAACATTAATTCATTTTTCGCAAGGGTCGGAAACGCACGGATCATACTCCTTGTATCGTTAGTGATCAGAGGTTCCCAAGAAGAACTTAGTATAACCTATAATATATAAGTTGTCAGACATAACACGACAGCTAAACAGCGTAACAGAAAGAAGTTTCTATCACTTATGTCACTAAGGTAGTGAAAAGACGTATGTCTTTTATGTAGGTATCTACGTTCTGCCTGACGGGTAAGATCAACGTCTATTCACGCCAACATGGTGCGAACCGAAATAACTCTTGTAACACGAACAGTAAAAAGTCCCTAGAGCCGGCTATAAATTTCATAAAATTACCTCGCGGAAATACCCTTTGCGACAATATATTATGGGTGAACGAGTTTTTACCGTGATGACTTTCACTATATTTGCCGCTTTTTAACAACTCCATGGTACCCGTTTTCTTCTCTTAAAGATTAAATGTTAGTGCAGTGTTACCGACTGAGAAGTATTTCGAAAATTAATGTTAATCCCTTAAATGCTTACGCACTAATGGTGGTAGCGTTAGTGTTGTTCAAAGACTTCAAATTAGAGGGTTAAAATAAATTAATAATTATATTAATAAAATAATGATTATATGTTAGAATTGCTTTATGGCCTTCATCCATACAGCAATGTGCTATTGCTGTATATTTTAATATAGGAGAAAAATCTTCTAAATATAGGACAAAACTTCTACAATTGTAATATACGAGTACTCTCTATTATCTCGAACTATGTCCAGCAAATTGGTGACCACTATTTTTGGACGGCGTTAGAATTGAACTCGCATTCCGCACTACGTGGTAACAAGGTAATTTATATTTTTATATTTATATTATTTTATATTTATATTATATTTTTAACAACTATCCGTGCAGGTAGTAAATATTAATTGTATTTGTACTAAAACGAATGTGGCGGAAATATGTAACGTTAAAATTTTTTGATAACTATGATGCTAATGAACTGGATCTATCTTTATTTCACTGTTTAGGATGTAAAACGCAACTCGGGAACAAAAGTAATTTTCAATGTCATTGTGTGTCGGGGATGAACTCACTTAAGCATACAGAACGCTGTGTGCTTTTAGTATGCTTTAGTAAGCTCAAGTTAGATGGAATTTATTAAACAATTGTATAGGTATTTTGTACCGAGTATACACCCTTGGCGGTAAGTAAACATTCATGAGACAATCCTTTTGACATAATAAATAAATGGTGTAGCATATATCCACTTAACAAGTATAAGAGGTTTCAATGGCTCCAGCTAAAATCTTGCTTATATACTGAAGATCAACAAAACTATATATTTTGTAATATCCAAGTATAAATACATTTTTATACTGAGAGATTTAGTAAGCACATATATCTATGCTTTTATCTATTTAGTTTGGTACTAATTTTAGTCTTAATATGCAGAATCTTGAGTACTATGTGGTAACCAAACCTTTGGTTTAATCTTATCTTGGGTACCTGAGTTTCTTATTTGTGTGTGTTTATGTTTTGGAAACAAAACTTTTTTTTTGGACTGATATTAATGTATCGTTTAGGAAGTTATAAGTTTTATTACAATGTATAAAATTGATATAAGACAATATTATATTATTTAAAATAATTTACAAAACCTATTATTGACTACAATTAGGTACATTTAAATTATTATATTTGATTCTTCCCATCGCTGTCGATTAGAAACGTGCCTAGAAGACTGGTAGCATTGGCATACTAAAAAGTGTATTTAGGGGATAATAAAGGTAAACAATTAATATAAATTATTATTAGTATTAATACTAAAACCTTGTTACTGTACTAGGAGACTACAGAGAGTTACACCTTGTCAGTCCCTGTTCATTCACATATCAAATGCAATGGCATTTGATATGTGAATGACACCATTATTCTGATCCAATGAATGCCATTGGATCAGAATAATGGTGACCCAAATGTTACCCAATATCTAATTTAAAAATAAACATAGTACGTTGTTATTTTCATTTGGCCGATACCTGTTTATTACTGAAGAGCTCTTTGTATTTATACTGGATATTTATTTACTAAAGGACATGGATATAATAATATAGTTCCAAGTCTATATCCTCGAAGGGGTTGGCAGAGTCAATTTATAGCCACGTTACGCCACCTACTCATCATCCAGTTTGAGCTTCCACATGAAAGGTGTGGCTATTTCTATCCATCGAGTACAATTCGAAAAACCATACAGCTACAAAGAAATTTCGATAGAAAATTTCAAATACACTTACCCGACCAAAATTGAACCCTAGACCTCATGCAAATGATGCTTAAGAAGTTTTAACTTTATATGTTGTAATTACTTGAATGTAATCAGATTTTCATAAAATCTTTAATAAGTAGTATTATTTTTATTTTACCCTAGACTTTGAACTCCAATTTCATTTTGTAGATCACACAAACTTTTGCAGGTGGAAATCAAACCCACATGTCTCAACGCGCTAGCCAAGCAGAGTTATATCAGTCAGGTCAATTTTCTATACAAAAAGTGTCGGAACGTCTAATTTATTATCTAGTTAGGGTTTACCTAATTTATTTGTCGGTTTTCACGCTGCTGTCAGCGATAACATACTGCATAGATTCCAGCTTGATTAGAATAATACGGTATTACTCTAACTCAACCATTATTGTAAAATTTTCACGAACTGGAACTCACTTCTACAAATCTCATAGGAGAGAGCAGAAGATTATTGCACCCAATTTTAGCCAGCAATATATTTAAATCCCACATAATTGATGCCAGATTATTGCAGTTATTGGCCACATTTCAAGACTCCATGCTGCTATTGCAAGTTTTCTTAACAAAAATACACTATTACAATTTGCATAGGTAACCCAGGAATAGAACTCAAGACACTACGATATAAACACAAGAAGTAACAAGACCAACGACACAGTATAATATAAAGTTTGGACTTCGTTTGCAAGCTACGACTGTCCTTGAATAATTTCTTGTAAAATTTATTTACAGGTATATAAAGTACGCTCAGTTTTGTAACTTCAAGTCTCTAGACCTGAGTCGAATGTTTGTTCCCAAAACACTGTACCTTGTAAAGTCCAGATAAAACTGTAAGCGTCCCAAGATATGCATTATGTAACAGAACGACTTGCTCCTATTGAAATAAACTCTTCCTCCATTAAATACACTGTGCTTTAAATAAAAGTTATATCTTTGTAAAATGTGTCGATTTTAATCCATATTTTTTTTTCGTTTATATACGTATCAAATCTTGTGTGGCAGAGGCCTTTGCAACATACAATTGACCGACATAAAGTACACCCGGACTCGAATGAATCCTTTGTTGATGCACATACTAAAATTCCAAATTTATTATATTAATATATTATACTCTCCATTAACTATATTAAAATATGTCTTACTGATTAATAAAGTAACAAAATATCTATTAACCTTAAGTATTTTTTTAGTAGTTTCCGAAACCTAAGTAAATATGTAAGTATTATTATACTACATTTCCATTAGAAATATGATTCATTTCTGTATTTTCAACTCATGTTTACAAATTTCCTACTATCCTTCGCCTTCATGAGAAAGCATGATCAGCTTTATGCACCCAATAACACGTCGCCTGTAAAACAAACATTTTCGACATTCGTAGCGGACAGTCTGATGCAGGAGACAAATTGCTAATCCTAGCGAATGCCAAATTTTCTGTGACTAAGAAAATGCCACACAAATGCTTGCAAAAGGAAGAAATGAAGCAGGGTCCAACTCATTATTAGCAGTACGGACCTTACATAGAAATTTTAGTTTCACGAAGAAACTTTAGTTTAGAAATTGCTTTGCAAACCATACTTGGATTTGCTGGCATTATTTATTTAGAGGATTTATTTTTGGCTTAGTGTCTACGCTCATCAACTAACTTTTTCTAGAGTTGTGTACGCTATATGAATGTGAATAATTGTGAGTGTACTACTTTTTGAGCTTTATAATTCTTTGGAGATATTAAATTGTAATAGTATATTATTAAATGCCTATAAGTTATTATTTGTGTGGCTGTCTGGCAAAAAAATGTACTGCCACTTTAGACATTCGGCGTAATTTGCATCTATGTTTGCTTGCGATTGTAAGTTTTCATGAGGGCCTGTTTTCGCATTCTGCTATTATGTCCAAAATTACGTAGAGAATGTAAGAGCATACCTGGTACAATTCCGGCGTATAATATACCTTTTATTCAACATTTCGGGATATATAGACGTCAATCTTTGATAAAAATCACAGTACGAGATACAAGCCATTATGGACCACACTATTTGGAAAAGACAGGAAGAGTACCGAAAACGATGATTGCTTTTATACGATATTATTTGTGCACGAGGGCGTTTTGTATGTATGAGCACATACTTTTTGATTTATCGTCTTAAGATGCCGCGATTCATACTCGTATGTATAATACATGTTACGTAAGATACATGATAAAGCTTTTTTCTAGTTTGTCACACTTCCACATCTCTGAGTCGAAGGATAAATTACAAGGTCCCTTTTTTATTTATATCGAATACAATATCACATTTTACATATGGTTCGACTATTATCATTCGAATCGAATGACGTATTTTTTTGTGGTTGCTGGCGGCAAATGAGCCATCTACTCAGCGATAATAAATAGTAGCCAAGCAAGCAGAGTGAAGTAATATTAAAGCAACACAAGCAAGTCGCTGTCTACAGTGAGGTAGGAGGGAATGAGAAGGAAGGGATCGGAGGATCATTTGGTCTCCGACGCTCTTACTGACCGAAGGAAACATCGACTTATACGAATCGTATGACGTATTTTTGTTGCTGTCAGTGGCAGACTATTAGTGTTAGCCGCCGCTCATGAAGGCAGCTGTGCTTTCTCACTAGTGCAGAAGCAATTTCTAAGAAACAATAACAAGTCGCTAGCTATAGTGATAGTGAGGCAGAAGAGACAAATAGAGGAGAAGGAAGTAGACCGATGAGGTCGTTGGGTTTCCGAAGTTCTCACCTTCCAAACAAAACACAACAACCATCCTTTTATTTTTACTGCTGCTTAAGTCGATATTATGGAAGATGAGTCGACCTATTAATGTTGAAATCAGCAAAATAAATTCTACTGCGGCTGTATGTTCAGCCAAATATCAACCAACGTAAACTTTCGTCAGGCCTATGATAGAATACGTCCATTACATCATTTTTTTACACACCAAAAGACATAAGACTAAACTAATGTCCATACTTTCTAAAAATATTATTAAAGCGAAAGTGTGGTTTCCTGTGAATTATTTGACGTGATAACACGAAAAAACATAACACTTTAAGCGATCTCATAACCACAGTCACATTCAGTACCACTACATTATTAAGGCAGGCAGAAATATAATTAACTCAAATTTTAATAAATGTCAAGGTCAAGTCAAAGTCAATAATAATTTATCCGTTTAGGTCGCAACGTACTTATGAACATCAAAGTTTACAGGTTAGTGTAGTTACTGAATAAACATTTTACGCATTACTGTGCATAGTGAAATTACTGTGAAACAATACTAATCATTCATCTATCTGTCCATCCAGCCTTTAATCCTATTTTCTTATATTTTAACATAGTATTTTAATTAGTTTGAATGCAAAATCCTACTACGAGCAGCGATAGCTCAGTGAGGAGACCAACAGACTGCAATGCAGAAGATCTCGGGTTCGAACCCACGTCGCGCACCTCTGACTTTCGGCAGTTATGACTTTTCGAAATTATGTGCGTATTGTTTGACAATTATAATATAATTATCGCCTGCTCCGTGCCTCGGAGAGCACGTTAAGCCGTCGGTCCCGGCTGTCATGAACATCTATGGCAGTGGTTATTGGAAAAATCAGTACCCTCTAATATCCTGACACTGGTCTAGCCTTAGGGTATCGTTAGCCTTCGGGTTGCGGAGGTCAGGTGGCAGCCACTCCGTGTAAAAACTGATATCCAGTCAAATCCGGTTAGACCAGAAAAGCCGACCCCAAGTGACTTGGGAATAATAAAGGCTAAGAGAGAAGAAGACAAAATGCTACTAATTACTGCAAAAGATATCGCGCTGCAGTTTCGTTTCAAGACAGTTTGAAATAATTACCGACACTCGGCTGAAGCCCGAGTAAAGAAGTTTCAGACCTATTCAGTTTTAATTGCGAAGTTTCCTTCATAGATGACACTTTCATTGAGATTAATAATTCTACTAAATTGTATAACAGTGACCCAAACAATTACTAAACATTGTAAGATTACTAATTGGAATATAAATTGTCTGAAGAGTAGAACTTTACCTAAATATGTATATTGTCGTGCAATTTAAAGGAGATGGATGGATGTTCGCTATTCTGCTATCCATTTTTTGATCCTGATGATAATAGAGTAGCTATGATCGATTTTGTATGATTTTACACACAAACGCAAATAGCAATTAAAATTAATCTTTTTTGAAAGTAGTATCGAAATAGGTTGAAAATAAGGGGTTTATAATAAATAATTGTATTGTTATAACTAACGGTTTACGGTTACGCTTCTTCGAAGATATTACACTCCCTAATAACTAGTACGCTACTAACAACACAAACCAGGAAGCCTGATCACAACTTACTATAGAAACACAACACAGTTTCCTTGCGATTTTTTATAGGGGGAGTGACCTTAGTTAGCTAGTAACTCTAATTTAAACCCTACAAAGAAGTTTTTTATTTAATTCGCGTTCGCATTCTTAGTTCCGTGTCATAAGTTTATTGCCTTCATTTGCGTCGTGAAGTTCGTGAATTCTGGACTCGATTCTAATGTTAGGCTAACTGTTTAGTTATTTCTCTTACAAAATCCTCAGTAGCAGCAAGGATCAGGTAACAATAGGTTTACCACTATTACGTACAATACACTTCTGCCTGCCCCAACAGGCGTGAATCAAACCAAACTAGTGCAAACATCTAGTAAGGAAATGTATTCTTCCGTAAAAATACTTACCAAGTTGGAAGGGACTTCGCCGAAATTGTTATAGCTGAAACTCAATATGTTCCACCCAAAGGAACTGAAATGTAAATACGTCTATGTCTTACTACGATAAGACGGATGGTCCCTATCTATTGGATCGCTGAGTTCAGCTGAGAGCTTTGCCAGACCCTTTTGTCCTAAAAGAATTTCTATTAGAACAATATTTGTCTTTCTGAAATATTTGATGTCAAAATTTGCGCGCTATAGGAGTCCTCGCATGTTTTAATCGGTCCCATTTATAAGGAGGAAAGATTTGTTTGTTTATAACCGACAAACTCTGAAACTACTAAGCCGTCAACGAAGCACAGCAAGACTTGTGGTACATTGAGATAACTACACTTGAAGACAATGATACAATCACCATCTTTGTCTCCCCGTGACCATGGTTAGTGAAAAGAAACCAATACACGAAATTATAGTTGAAATAGCTTAAAATTTTCATAGTTAAAATGATGTAAAAGTAGTGGTTTTAACATAAACCTCGATAAAATACGTGAACAGTAGTTTAGTTTAAATCGAATTTCAATACGAAAACGACTTTTATAGTTATTTTACCATTAGAAGGCTACTTTATCCAGAAGTAGCATATGCTATATAACAGCACGCTTCGAGCCGTTGCTCAAGTGGTGCAGTAATCATAAATGTGGATGAAACTGTGGACAGAGGTAGACATTGATATAGATAGGATTAGGCAAAATTAAACAGTACCTACCCATATTTCATCAGCTATGTTATCTGCTTATTGTAAAATCGCTAATAACATCACTAAATATTAGTAACGTTATTAGCGTTACGTTCTGGCCACTTGAATAAACGAATGGCGATATCGCATTAGTAATCTTGCGTCCTAATACGTAATCAAATAATCAATCAGATATTTTTCCAGACTTCTTCCTTATTAGCTACAATTCCTGTGTCATGTGCGACTTCACAGACATTTAAACATCGAAAACAAAGAACGCCTAACCCCGTAACAACCAATTATGGATCATACAAAAGTTATCCCGTGTGGGGATCGGAGCCACAATACCCAGCGCAGTGGTAGTGGCGAGGCAGCCCTTTTAACGAATACGCCGTCTATGCAATCAAGTATTGAAGTAAAATGTTTTCGAATAACCGCGAAGTTTCGAAAATATCGATGTGATTAAAGATTTGAATATATGAATTTATTATCGATTATCGTTCTCCACTATTAAATAACAGTTTTACAATATCCTGAACATGTTTTTCTTTTTCACTAGAATTTTAATTAAATGTTTATATTTAGCCCTGTAGCTGTGTAAATTACGCAAACATGTTAGCTGTACAATCTGTTTGTAAGGAACTAACCACTCATGACCAGTTGGGTTTTGGGGAGCATTCAGACTTAGTACTTAAGGGCGCAATATTCAAGCTAATAAATATGAGGTCAGGATTGTATACCCTTTTCCATCGTCGACTGTAAAATGATGTTGGTAACTTAGGGTCATGAGGTAGTGTAAGATCCAGTGACTCCGCCCATTCTTTGACTGCGATTCCGTCACGGTTGGCTTCTTTGTAACCCCAAGCTAGATGATGGCTATTAAAATCTCCAATGACTATTTTTGTTCTTCGTTTATTAACAGTTAATATGGCATCCCTTAGGACGGCTACACACGGACATTTTGCAGCGATACATTGGTTATAGGTATTCACGACAAGAGCCAAACAAAATATTCAAACAACACAAAGAGTGTAAACAAGTATACTGAACATAAGGAAAATACACAAAGTCAGAAGTGAAGTTATTCGAAAAAAGACCAGAGTAACTGATGATGATGACTGCCCTCATGCAAACCCTCAAACTGAAATGGCAATGGGCTGGCCACGTAGCACGGTGCAAAGACGGTAGGTGGACAGCCAAAACTACAGAATAGAAAGGGCCAAAAGGAAAAAGAAGAGTAGGAACACCGAAGAAAAGATGTTCTGACGACTTAAAAGATACAGCAGGAAATGACTGATAGAAAATTGCAAATGACAGGTACAAATGGAAGAGACTGGAGGAGACCTTCAACCGTGGAGGGATCCATATCCAAAAGTAAAAACACTAATATATATATAACGAGGTAAAAACTACTAACAATTTAAAATCAGTACGTACACATTATGTTTTTTAAGGGTAATGGGAAATAAAGCCTTTTTATTTTATTTTTAGGCGTTTCATTATGTTCTCCAGCTTGTATGAAGTCTGCCAATCCGCACTGGACCAGCGTTGTGGACTATGGCCTTCTCACACCAAGAAGACGCTCGTGCCCAAAAGTTGGACAATTTATAAACAGGGCTGTTATTTTTATAATAGGCGTTTGAATTTGTTTAACTACGCAATTTTATCGTTACCGGTGCAGGTGGCCTCGGCACTAAGCTCAGGGTTTATATCACTGAGTCGTAAAAAACCTAACATTGAGCTTACATCCTTACTAATATTATAAACGCGCAAGTTTGTATGGATGTATGGATGTTTGTTACTCTTTCACGCAAGAACTACTGGACCGATTGCGATGAAACTTGGTATGTAGACAGCTGGAAACCATGATTCACACATAGGCTTTTTATCCACATATTTGCACGGGAACGGGACTTACACAGGTGAAACTGCGGGGAAAAACTAGTCATAAATAATTTCATATACTTGTATTATACTCACCTATCGTTCACAGGCTCGATAGGCAAATCGTAACATTTCAGCTTTCACGCCTTAACTGCTCGACAGATCTTCATAAAATTTCGTATAATCGTTGTATGGGGTATAAATTTATTGATTAAATCTACATTTACGCGAGCGAAGTCGCGGGAAAAACTAGTGAAATATATGTATTTGCTATATGTGAATGTAGACTATCAACGACTAAATAGCTACTATATTGCATGTATCGTTGCGTGGTTTTAACGGTGTGTAACCTTTTTTTTTTAACTCGTGGAAATGTGCCTATCACATTCCCCATCGCCAGTTTTGGGGCGGGCGATGGAGATATGTCGGGATCCAGCCCATAAGATGGAAATTTGGGCTGAACCGACTAAAACCACCGCGGTGTTCCTCACACCTTTATGGTGGGGTCACGCGGATCGCTCTCGCATTCAAATCGCGACCCCGTCAAAGGTATGACCCGCCGATGGAAGTGGCGGGTCCCACACAACCATCAAACACAAACACAAATTGGGGGACCTGGTCCCCGACAACAAAAAGGGAGACCTAGTCCCCTTTCCGACATCGAGAGGCGTGCGTGGAACACAAACGCCACCTACTCGGACCTGCGCTGATCGGGCGATGGACGGCCCCAATGGGTCCACCGCCCGTAGGCTTCTAATCAGGGTGGTTGGAGGTCATCTCGTGCCCTCCTGCACCCGGCTCCGCGGTTAGGGAGAGGGATTGAACGTTCCCTCTCCCTCTCCGCCGCCTCCTTCACTAACATCACCTCCTCACAGAAGGAGGCGACGGCATTCCAAGACCTCTCGCTCGAAACCATGGACAGAATCGTAGCCTCGAGCGAGAAGACGACCCTACCGACTGCCGCGTGCATGACACGGCGTTGCGTTTGCCCAAGCAGGGCAATCTACCAATGTGTGCAACGCCGTGTCTTCCACAACGACGTGGCATTCGCCGCAGTGATAACAACCGGGCGTCTCCTGTTTGCCTATTCGACACAGGTACCGACCGAAACTACCGTGGTTGGTCAGCACCTGCGTCAGACGAAACGTGAGGCGAACGTGCCATGACGCCTCTCCAGCCACTCTCTAAGTATGGGTCTTACCGCCACGATTGTGAC
Source organism: Catocala fraxini (assembly GCA_930367265.1). Taxonomy (NCBI): domain Eukaryota; kingdom Metazoa; phylum Arthropoda; class Insecta; order Lepidoptera; family Erebidae; genus Catocala; species Catocala fraxini. The sequence continues at coordinate 15,983,383 of OV884040.1, read as the reverse complement.
GTGCCCGGTGCCGTGCTCTTACAGTCATAAAGGTTTGATAACGTAAAAGCCAATTTCAGCAGTTACATAATTATAATTCGTAATTAAGATAAATGTTTAACAATTTCACATGATTAGTATGTAATCGTGTATTAATGTGATAACTTACCTCGTTATGGTATATTCCCTCCAATAACTGGATACCATATTACGTGCCAAAACACGAATTTGTTGTAATGTCTATCAGATGATATCTAACTCATATGGATAGGACGGCAATGCGACATTGGACCACTGCTACACTGTCAGCTTTCTAACGTCGGAGGATTATTAAATTCCTGGGTGGAAAATCCATTTACTTTTTGTGGGCCTGACTCATGATTCGAATTCGAGATTAATGAACAGCAGTTTTTTTTTTTTTTTACGTGGGGGAATGCATGACGCATACCCCTCCGCGGGGGCGGGCGGAGGGGTTATGTGGGACTCGCCGGGGTAAAATAAGATGTTGAAAAGATAAAGGACCTCCCGGAATACCGACTAAACCTACCACGGTGTTCCTCGACACAACCACTATCGACGGGGCCGCGCGAATCACTTTCGCATGCGGTCGCGACCCCGCCGAGGTTTTGGCCCGCCGTATGAAACGGCAGGCCACTACACGAAAGACCTACCCAAAGGCACTCCTCACAAATTATCCCTACTGTCCCCCCTAGAGGGGAGACGGACTCGAAACAGAGGCGCACGTGGGAACACGCACGCCGCCTCTCAGACCTGGTGCTGAACGGATGGCGGGCAGGCCCACAAAGCCCGCAACCCCCAGGTCAAACCTCAGGGTGGCTGGAGGTCGTCTCGCGCCCTCCGGCGCCCGGCTCTGCAGTTGGGGAGAGGGTTTAAACGCTCCCTCTCCCGCTCCGCCGCCTCCTTGATGGAAATGACTTCCTCACAGAAGGAGGCGACGGCGTTCCACGACCTCTCACTCCGGACCATAGACTGAACTACGGCCGGGAGCGAGAGGGCAACCAACCCGACTGCCGCGATCAACTCACGGCGCTGCGATGCCCAGGCGGGGCAAACCGCCAAAGTGTGCAGCGCCGTGTCCTCAACTACGTCGCGGCAGTCGCCGCAGTGGTGACAACCGGGCGTCTCTTGCCGGCGTATACGACACAGGAACTGGCCAAAACAACCGTGGCCAGTCATAACCTATGTCAGCCGGAAGGTGAGGGCGCCATGCCGCCTCTCCAGCCACTCCTCAAACACGGGACTTACCGCCACGATCGTGGCGTGCCCATGAACAGCAGTTGCATTAACTACCACTGCGCCACCATAATGCATAACAACAAACTTTACTGCAGTAGCCATTTTTTTAACTGTTACTGCTTTTCATTGTGTTTTTTATTGCTTTTAGAGAGACATGGGAAAGCGGCTAAGCGGTTACTACCCCAGTAATTTTGCAGATATTTGTTTGTGTTGTTTGTGTGTTTGTTTGTGTTTGTAAAAATATTTGATTGTGTTTCAAAAGCAAAGAATATGAGACCTATCCAACCCGTTACTTACTGTAAAGAAACTCAACTCTTACCAAACCAAGGAAAATAAAATGAAATACCGAATGTTAACACACACACGGTAAGTAGTTTTAAATCATTTTTCAAGACATCTCCCGCTTTAGGAATTATTCCTGTGTCACGTGGGACTTTACAAACTTTCAAACAACGGACACAAGTAATGGACAAACGCAATGATAAAATAATTAATAAAACACATCCAAGGTGCGTGGCGAGTTTTTCTCTTCCCAATTATTTTACTGCAATATAGTAGTACAAGTAACGCCTTTTTTTTTTTTTTTTGACCCAGGAAAATCCTTTATGGATACCCCCTCCCCCGGGGGGGGAAGGGTGGTTATGTGAGACTCTCCGCCCCTGAAAGGGGTCGGTATACACACTAAAAACCTGGGGTGAGCAGTCCCTCCGCCAACGGAGTGGGGCGGGATGGGGTCGCGTTAGCAATCACCATCCCGCCCTGGCGGTTGGCCCGGCTGATGGTGACCGGGCCTCAGCACCTATGGAGGGAAGGCCTTGCTCACCAAGACCATCCCCCAGACGTGTGGGGCCGTGCAAGCCGGTAGAGAGTCCCCCGACTCTGTACCAGTGACCCCACTATACAGGAGCGAAAAGGCGGGCAAATCGCCTCCTTCTCGCTCCCGTCCGTCTGCGCCGGAGAGGGTCAGCGAGGAGGTTGTTCTCCCTGACCCTCTCCGCGGTCTCCTTCTGCGCTATGACAGCTTCGCAGAAGGAGACCACTGCCTGCCACGACCTCTCGCCGCCGAGCATGGCGTTGATCACGCTCGGCAGGGAGAGATCTCCGCCTATTATGGCCGAAAGCGTGTGCCGCTGCGGCCCCCACGCGGCACACGCCTCCAGCGTGTGAAGCGCCGTGTCTTCCGGCGCTCCACACTCGTGGCAGGCCGGGGTCGCCTCCCGTCTCGCGATCTGGTGCAAATACTTTCCGAAGCATCCATGCCCGGAAAGCACCTGCACCAGTCGGAAGGTCAGCGACCCGAATCGCCGCCCTATCCACCCCCGGAGGACCGGGCGAATGGCCTCCACCGTCCACTGGCCCGGGGCCGGTGGAGCCAGGTCCTCCGTCCATCGCCTCAACAGGGCGACCCGCGCCTGTCGCCGCATGCGTGCGACAGTACAAGTAACGCCTAATTCAATTCAGTATATCATATTATATTGTAAACAGCCTTATGTGTGCACACTTCGTAGCCCAGATACTTCGCGTTGAATATTCGCTTATCTCTATTGCAACCATTTGTACGGCTGCGGTCTCACATTTGTTATTACGAGTGCGGTAGACGAGGTTACAGCTGCCGTCATCAGCATTTGAGATAAACAAATTGTTTACATGACGTTTGGAGCGTCGAACGATGGAAATGTGGAGTAGATTTGATATTGGAATTATAAGATTGCTAATTTACCCATTCTTTTGCAAACAATTTCGGGTTAATTGGTAAGGATATTTTCTGTTAGAACATTTTCAGTAGTAAGCAGCATGGAGTCAGGAAATGGCAGTATCTTATGTCATGGCAATAAGATGGCTTTCTATTAAGTGGGATCTTAATAACATGGCTGGTCGAAAGTGGGTGTAAAATATACCTAGCCTGTACTTTCGGGAATCTACATATCGACTCTTCGAGGATAAAATACTGTAAAAGCCATTTTGGCGAAAATGAGTTATTGATGTAACCTCATTCAAGATTTTGAACTGCATCGACCTGGTTATTTAAAATTATGGTATGCGGAAGAAAATATTTTTATCAGAAAATACCGCAAAATAAACTATTAATTTTAAAAATAATGGTGGAAGTACTACTTTAACTCGCCATAAATGATGTAAAAGATATAATTTCGTAATAATTAAATAACATAAAGAGCTATAAAATTATGTTCACCAAAATAAAATAAAAAACAATAAAATCATGACAAAAGTAAAACTGAGTTTATTGTTGTATAGCTCTCCTGGAAAGTAATCTTTTGGGTTCTACTACATTTCATCTTCGAAGGGTCGATATAATATGTGCCTGAATAGGAACGATCTCTTTGCATTATCGTCTGCATCGCTATTCCTGTAGCAAAAATTTGCGCTCGCACTTGGTTCTGTCCTGATTCAATTCTTGGCTCCGACCCTATGGCAAAGTTAAATAAAACTTTATAGCAACACGGAGTTTGAAACCCTAACGGCAACAGGTTATCTCCTATACCGTGATATCACATGGTATCAAAAAATACCGTTAACGGATGCAAAATAACTCATACAAAATTTCAAAAAGCCTCACTGCCGCAGCGGTTGTCTATGTGATGGTTGTGCATGCGGTCCTCGATGCCCAGATCCAGGTACTATTGGTTTTTTTTTCCTGTCGAAAGTTCTCAGTAGCCTTAAAAAAGTATGGAGCTGTGCCTAATAAATAACAAAAGGCTTGCCTCCTAATACGCGAGATCTAAAATCATACCTGGCCAAATGTGTGTGTATAACACGTACATTTTCGGGTACATATGAGACTATTTAAGTATTTAAGCAAAATACACCGTAATACACATAGTTATCGACTGCTTGTATTTGTTCATTTAGTTGCAATCTCAACTAAGAAATCTTAAGACTGGTTTAAATATGGGATAAATCTATATATTAATACGTGAAGCAAAAACTTTGTACCTCCTTTTACGAAAATTGCGCGTACGGAGGAGTATGAAATTTGGCACAGTGAAAGTGTACATGGAAAAGGAGTGCCGAATCCTAATATTTTTATGAAATATGCATCAGAAATATATTAAATTAATGAAAAAACACTACACGCACACAACCATGAATTTGAAACACACTGTCGAATCGCGTTCGTAGTATTTCTTCTCCCTAGCCTTTATTATTCCCAAGTCACTTGGGGTTGGCTTTTCTAGTTTAACCGGATTTGACTGAATATCAGTTTTTACACGGAGTGGCTGCCACCTGACCTCCGCAACCCGAAGGCTAACGATACCCTAAGGCTAGACCAGTGTCAGGATATTAGAGGGTACTGATTTTCCCAATAACGACTCCCACAGATGTTCATGGCAGCCGGGACCGACGGCTTAACGTGCTTTCCGAGGCACGGAGCAGGCGATAATTGTCCATCAATAGGCACATAATTTTGGAAAGTCATATAACTTCCGAAAGTCAGAGGTGCGCGACGTGGTGGGTTCAAACCGGAGACCATCTGCATTGCAATCTGTTGGTCTCCCCGCTGAACTATCGCTGCAATAAAACCTTAATAACGATCAAATTTAAAATTTAAATCAATTATGAAGAATTATGAATTAGAGATAAAGAAGGGCCATTAAAATAAATACAATAGACTTCTGTCACCAAAATGTGCGAGCTGGCGATTTAAGTGTGAAATACATCTATTTTATTATTTTAGACATACAAGCGTCTACGCGAGATGGAAATATATTTTATTTCTGAATGTATACTTGCCGAATAACCCTTTTACATAGTTACTAAAAAAATTCAAAAGCACCTCCGTAATTATATTCAAATCCACATTATAGTCATACGTAATATTACGATAGCTACCCGTACTAAGTAAGTTGAATCACAGAGTTTATGACAGCAACTCAAGGGCCACAAAACGAATAACGCAGGTTTCAAAACAATGCTTAATTTAAAGCCACCATCTTTTTGTTACGTGAGGCAATGCATTGACGCATACCTCTCCGCGGGGCGACGGTGAGGTTATGTCGGGCTCACCGGGAAAGATACCCCGGTAATACCGACTAAACCTACCACGGTGTTCCTCGACATAACCATCGACGGCAGGGCCGCGCGAATCGCTTTCACATGCACTCGCGACCCCGCCGAGGTTTCGGCCCGCCGTGTGAAACGGTAGGCCACTACATGAGACACTTCCTCTACTGTCCCCATTGTGGGGGAAGAACAAACACGACTCAGAGGCGCGCGTGGGAATACGCACGCCGCAACCATCTTATATCAACTGTTTTGATGACTGGTATAAAGGCGCCATAGTTAATATTTTTCCTACCAGTAAAATTATGATAAAATTATAACTTATTCCTACATGGAACTGCTATTTCCTGCTTAAACATTTACAGATTTCGGTCACATATGCCTCCAGCGCAATAAATTCAACGATACGTGACTACATTATTTAAGCCTTCATAAAAATATATTATGTAAGCTTCTGATTTATAATATTATCTGCGTTTCTTTAGCGTTGTATGATTACACTCGCTCACATATATTTTACATACATCGTGTCGCATGTAAGCTTTTAGGCACAGGGATGTGTGATGTGTTAATTAACCAGTTAGTTTTAAGTTCTTAACACAAGAACTTACTAAAACTTTTGCCGACTCAGGAATTGACCCCGTGACCTTACCTCGTAAACTTAGCAGCAGAATAGTCAAGCCCGATGTTTATAGTCTACTTTATTATTTTAAGTTTTTAACATAACAAACTAAATATGGTGGTATTGATCAAGAAAAATATTTGGTTCAGTGATAAAAAAGTTGAAGAAATACAGTTAATGCGATGGATGGAAGGTTTCATTACATTTTCATATTACTTGTAAATATGTTTTTGAAATACTACTAACAGTTCGGCTTCCAAATTACTTGTATTTTTGTAAAGCCCTCCAGCTAAGCTAATATTTTTGTATAAGAAGTGGGATTACGTCGGTGGTCGTTAGTCTAGGCCTTATTCATTGAGCTACCATCGTGTTGTGTTTCACTAAACGGAACCTAAAATATTTTTAAGTCAATAATTAGTTTAAATTTTTCATGTTTATACAATACAATTAGACAATAATTTAATTTACCCAGTCGGCTACACCTCAACAATGACGTCTTTTACCGTTGCAGGTAAAATTTAATAAAATTCGATTTACTGACATATAAAGCACTGATTACGAAAGCCTATTTTATTATGATAAAAGAACCTTAATGAAACAGATTTCGAAATCAATTTTCATTCATTCGTTCATTCATATTCATTATAAACGTGAAACCGCAAACCTGTCAAATGGAGAGTGTTTTTTTAAGCTATTATTTTCTATGTAGATGTTGTTGTATATACTTATTGTATTATTGTTATAATATTATAAGCCCGTAATGTCCTCACTATTCTTCTTACATCTATTTCTACCTAGAGCCGCTATGAATAATCCTTATTAAAGAAGTCTCATCTCGCTTTGATCGTCTAGGCCGGCCACGATATTTTTGTAATCTTAAAGAAATAACTAAGTTATAACTTGATTTGATATAACTGACTGCACGGATGGCGTAGTGATTTAAGTGGTCGCCTTGCCACTGTCGCGCCGATTGCAGTGGATTCAATCTGAAACAAAAATTTAAAGAATTTGCGAATTCTCAGACTCGCTTGATGTCCCGCGTCCATACGCGAGAGACGGACGGACATAGAGAATACCCATGTATTCTCTATGTCCGTCATTTGAAAGATTGTAAAGTCGCCCGCGAACTCGCATTGCACCAAGAACGGGAGTTGTCTTTTTACACATTCGCTGCCTACTCCGCATATCTGCGGGGTGCGAGTCGTGCGCACGCATATCTGCGGAGCGTATGTACGTACCTTAAACATACTAAAAATATATTGGCCTCCCTCGTGACACAAGGAATTTCAGCTGGCAGCAAAAGTGTTAAAAAAAGAAAAGAAAAAGAATGGTTAAGCATTTAATTGCTCAATATATATTAATCTTTACTTAGCTATAGAAGCCAGGTGCAGTAGCAACTCCTTGCCAGCATGAAAGCCAACTACACACAACAAATTTGCTAATACTACTTACTTTATGCTATGCTCTTGTTAGTATGGTTTCCAGAACCATTTAAAGGCCTACTATGCTGTTGGCATAAAGATCATTGATCATTGCTACCTGAACATGCTAAAAGTTTAATAGTATAGTAGTAAAAATATTTTTGTGTATACTCAAATTTTTTTCTGCATCTGGGTGTATTCGTTAATGTATGTGCGTTAATTGTATGTCTGTAAAGTTACATGATGCAAGGCTTGAACGCTAGTCTTTGTTTGTACATAATAGGTAGACTATGATGAAAGATTATGACCTCACCAGTATTTAAGTATTTAAAAGGAAATAAATACCAATTGTTTCGACCTACTTGCATCGATCGTGGTCATGGGTTGACTGGTGTGAGCCAGTGTTGGGCGTAGTTAACTACTATTTTGTAATCAGATTTCAAATTACGATTAAAAGTATGTATGCAGTTATGATTACTTAACATAACTACAGTAATCAAACTACATGAAGTAGTTGTTAATTTGATTGCTGTAATCTAGTAGTTATAACTACTGCTTATTTGAGTTCTAAGACCATAAGTTTTATAATTAAATAAACATGTAATGTGTTGTAATTGTCGATTTATTAAAACTGAATCTGGCTCCAAAATTAATTATAAAACTGATTCAGGTTGTGTAAAAATAATCTTCAGTTTATTTCACGTATGATTATTGTCATGAATAATTGAATACAAGGTCATATATATTATGTACCTATATTTATTATTATTATTGCGTTGATTGACATGTAATCAAAAAATCAACTTTAGTCAGCAAACATCAACGTAAATCAAATTATTTACGAATGAAATAAAAATAAATGACGATTGCGCTAATGATTGAAATTAGCCTTTAGTACTACACGTTTTTTGAACATTTTATCCGACAGCTTGGGGACTTGTGGGATTTAGGATAGCGTAACTGTGATTGCAACTACAATTAGTAGCTAGAAATCATTTTTTTTTTACTTTTCTATTATTTCATGTGATCTGTTATTATGATTACTAACTACTATAAGTAGTCGTAGTTAGTAATTAGTAGTTAGATTACATATTGCCCAACACTGGTGTGAGCTCAGCGGCGCTTTCCTGAAGTGCGGGTTAGGTTTAGGTTCACCAGTTCGGCCTTCGAGTACCAGTCTTATTGTAAGAAGCAGCATCTGCCATAAATTTCTGATATAAATACGCACGCATTTTAGCCTCAAATTTTTTTAAATTCAAATATCCTCCATCACTCTGCTAAGCTTGTCACGTTTCACGTAAAAATCGATCGACATATTATGTATAACGAGCCCCGTCATGTGTACCGATATCTTCGACATGTTTGTTTTAAAAGATTAACGTTGAAACATAGTAATCCTTCCAGAAGCATGTGCTCAGTTTTCGTATGTCGTTCAATATTACGGGATAAAGGAAAATAGAATTTCCGCAACAAGAAATTGATATTGAATTCTTGTATCAGGCGCTAAGATTTCAATATTGATAGGAAGTGATCGTCGGTATAACGACGAGACGCGACAAAAGATGGAAATATGTATAATATTATATGATTGATGGAAAACAATTGGCTTATAGAAAATTATAAAGAACGGCCATGTGTTTTATTCCAATGACGAGGAGCATTTACAGTCCTTATTATGTAGACGCTGTGCAATAAAAGCGAGATAGGTGCTATTTGCCCACAATATACGCACTTGTTATGTTTTGAATATATAAGTAAATTCCCTAAGTAAATCGAAACCGAGACCTCACGAATACCAAAAACATATGACGGAACCAAAAACACAGTCACACAATCTTAACTAATAGATATTATAAATGCGGATGTAAGTTACTCGGCCGATCATGATAAAATTTTGCATACATAGGTACAGAAAAGGATCCAGGAAAAAGTCAACTATTTTATGAACTATATACATGCGTGTAACTGTTGTAAACAACTTGCCCATGTAAACAAACAACACACTCTAACATTAATTAGAATAATTACGAAGTAAACCTACACGGGGTATCTCGTGTCTCGGGTCAGTAGGCCAGTTACGGACCTTGCTGGCAAGCGTTCAGCAGTTACTGTGGATATTTACAAATTGACGACGATGTCGTACAGAGACTGTTATTAATTACGTGCACCATAGCCCCTACTGGACTGTCCACAGCAGATAAGGTAATAGTTGAGAATATATGAAGTGCTCAAGAACTGTCTTGGTCATTTCGTTCTTAATTCGCAAATGTTTATGTCGTTTAAAAGTAGTTTAAACTTCAGGATGCAAGTAAGTCTATAAAAGATTATAGGCTCACTCACTTGTACATCCTGGAGTGGGTAGGCAAAGGTAATTACATTCATATTTCAATGGCTATGGTTCAGGTAACACGCAAGGCAGAGTGAGTCTATTGCTTTATTTGGGCCGACCCAGAAATCGAAGCCCAGATTTCAATCTATTTTATATTATTTTATTATTACACTGCTGAAGGAGATGGCAAAAGCATATTACGTCCACATTTCGCCAGTTGAGTTTTAGGTCCTTTGTAATAGGGGTCGTGCTTATTTACGTTTATCGGGCACAGTTTTACACTTCATTCTGCTAATAATAATTTCTTGACAGAAATGTCCAATACATACTATACCTGACCTGAGAATCGAACTAAGGACCACAGCAGTTGCATTCACTACCATTATGCCATCGAAGCAGGCAATATTTTTTTACAATATGGTTTTATTAGAGATAGCCTTACTGTCGGTTACAAAAGGAACCAACAGCTTTACCTGTTATTGCAATAATTAATTTCTACACACTTTGCTGCTTTTGAGAATTACCTTTTACCAAAATATATTATATTACAGTTTTGATACTGTTCTACTACTGGGCACAGGTTTCTTCTCACTGTAAGCTTATAGTCCAATACGCTGGCCTCGTTAGCACACTTCATATGTATATGGAAACATTAAGGAAAAAAATATAAATACTAAAATGTACCTTATCTAAAGTCACACAAAGAACCTGAAGTGTCAACGGGATACTATCTGAAGTTCTCTGGGGATTTACAACTGGAAGTATAATGGATCACTAATCTCCCAAGAGAGATCGTGTCGTGAACAACGACGAACAATCCAGTTAGTTATATTGCATGTTTGAACAATGTTGTGTAGAGTATGTCTGAGATTTGAGAATATTCCCAAAGGCTTTTGTGCTTTGCTGTATAGAAATTGCCGTATTTAAATTGTTCATACATTCATAGGCTTGCGCCTGTAGGTATATAGGGGTAATAATAAAAATATTAATAACCTTTTACCGATGTCTGCCTTACGTATAAATAAAATTGAAGTGTCTGTTTGTAATGTCAAAATAACAGCTTTTTACTAAATGCATATGAAAGTATATATGATACTTATATAAAAAAAAAACAATTTAAATCTTTTTCTATCTGTTTGTTCCGGCTAATCTCTGAAACGGCTGGGCCGAGCTTGACAGAACTTTCACTGGCAGATAGTTGATGTTATAAGGAGTAACTTAAGCAATTTTTTTTTTAATTCTTCGCTGGCGATGAGTCGCTGGTAACAGCTAGTATCTTATACTACCATTTAGAAAACGCAAAAATTTTTAATAGAAGATATATTAAATTTAATTTGCATGCGCGCGCCTCCCGCACGACCGCACGACACTTATTCCGTGACGATGTGTTTGGTTACGCTATTACTTTTCTTTTGTGATCGGGTATTAGTCTTATGTCTTAGTCCTGCGATTAGAGTATCCAATTTTAATAACTATATTTATATAATAAAAGTGGTAAAACAAAATTTGTAAAGTAAGGTATAAATAAGTTACGGGTTAAAAATGTTATTAGTATTTCTTTATTGACTTAATATGTTCTTCCATGTGACCAATAAAGCAGTGACAAAACAAGGAAAAGAGTAATTCAATTAACACAGTTATAGACTTAGTATACAGAACTTTTATTTTTATAAACTTTTCAACCATTTTTATAACCTTTAACAAATTTTATTAAAATCAAATTGAATTTGAATTTTTGCAAGCTCGTTAGAGTTTATTAAATATTATAAGTCACGGCAGTCTTTTTAGATGGATACTTTGTCACAATATTATTCACGCAATAAAACAGTTTTACGGTAAAGGAAAATATAAGCGTAAAGTTCCTTCCTTCACCTTCAAAGCTTTTAGACAATTTAATATGGTAAGATGGTGAAGTTCGTCACATAAACAAATTAACATGTTTCTGAAACACTTCGTCTGTGTAGCTTAGAATTTTTATGACGTTATGAAGACCCTTATTCGGGGATTAGGTACAAGCTTTTCTAGTCTTGTTATTTTAATGAATTCCACGTATTTTAGTTTTATATGTTGTATGTAACAGATAGCAAAGCTATAGAAAGAACTAGGCTTTTTCCAATACAATTTTTTTCTCTGTATTTATATTTTTATTATCATATTTTTTTATTATTATATCATTTCCAAAAAGCGTTTACTCATTTTTAAGGCATATTTTTTTTTTACTTTGACTTTCAAAGGAACCGAGTACTTATTGTATTTACGACACGAATTAAAAATATATTATTATGTGTATAAACGTATATAGCAATGAATATAGTTACAATCATTTAATAACGTTTTATATTTGGGCATTTCTATTGTTGTGGCTGGGATCAACGCAATTCATTTTTATGCTCTTTATCCGGCCGTAATTAAAATCACTAACAATATTAGAAAACTATGTTCATAAATGCAAGAAACAGAAAATATAAAAATTTTAAGAAACAGGTATATTAGATGATCTGCTATAAATTGATCTCCTAGAATATTGAAATATTTTTAATGAACTTGCCTCTCCTTTTGATTAAATTAAAATCTTGAATGCAAAAAGCTGCCTTTGTCATTTTTATTTCGGTTCATTCCAATTGGCTGCAGCGGTCTATAAAACAATTTGATTTTGAATCCAAATTAGTCAATACGGTTTGCTTGCAATAAGGTTGCTTGAGCAATCTTATATAAAGTTAATATTTGTTCAGCAGATTAAGGACTCACGGATATCTGTTGAGATTTAATAAACTTCTGAAGTTGTACGGATGTTATTTCCTGTGTAAGTCTGTAATCATTAGACTGTTTTCTAGAATCATGTTATCATGTATGGTTACGAAGTAACGTATATAATAAGTGCAATTCTTTATCATTTATGACTTAATAATAACTACATACGCAACTGAAGATTGTAATTGTGCTCAATTTGATGCTGGGGTTAGATATAGTATTGATAAACTTTTTTGCTTTGCTGATGTTAATATACTATGATATGGTAATTTAAAATGACTGTCTTACAAACGAAATTATCTGCGCTACGTTACAAAAATAATAAAACCAAGATTAGTAAATTTGTCATATACGCATTTTTTTGTATAAGTCTAATGTATTTATTGTAATACGACTACTATACTTGAGTTGGTTTGACAATATTTTACCGATACTGCCAATAAAATAAACCCAAAACATGAGTTCTCTAGTCCACACATTGTAGCATTTCGATATAAATCGAAGTGACAATTTATTCAATCCCCGTTTTTAGCCGCATCGAACGTTACTGGCCGAAATAGACCATTTGTGTCGACATAAAATGTTCCAGTCAAACTCGACGACGATTTCGCTAAAATATTCAATGCTGCGACAAATACAAGATTTAATATGGAACGAAAAAAGTTTTACAAAAGGAGTAATTAAATCTATTCATGAATTTCGGCAAAGATAATTATGAAAAATGCAGTTTGATATATTTTAAAAAGCCGACTGTATGACTAATGATAATGTTTAAATTAAAAGTGTCAAAAATATATTATTCTTCTAGCCCTGTATTAAACTATTCCACTACTGGACCCTTCTCTGTATAAAAATAATAAATAATAATAATTTATTTATTTCTGAAAGAATTCTTAATTTTACAATTGCTCTTTAACAATTATTATATTTAACATAATTCATTACAAAGTGCACTTATAGATGTTTTTTTTTTTTTTTTAACACTGGGAAATGTGCAAGTCACGTTCCCCATCGCCGGTTTTGGGGCGGGCGATGGGGATATGTCGGGATCCAGCCCATATGTTTGGGCTGAACCGACTAAAACCACCGCGGTGTTCCTCACACCTTTATGGCGGGGTCGCGCGGATCGCTCTCGCATTCGAATCGCGACCCCGCCAAAGGTTTGACCCGTCGATGGACGTGGCGGGTCCCACAAAACTTTATACACATAATTGGGGGACCTGGTCCCCGACAACATAGCGGGGGGACCTAGTCCCCTTTCCGACATCGAGAGGCGTGCGTGGAACACGAACGCCGCCTACTCGGACCTGCGCTGATCGGGCGGTGGACGGCCCCAATAGGTCCACCGCCCGCAGGCTTCTACTCAGGGTGGCTGGAGGTCGTCTCGCGCCCTCCTGAGCCCGGCTCTGCGGTTAGGGAGAGGGATTGAGCGTTCCCTCTCCCTCTCCGCTGCCTCCTTCACTGACATCACCTCCTCACAGAAGGAGGCGACGGCATTCCAAGATCTCTCGCTCGAGATCATGGAGAGAACCATAGCCTCGAGCGAGAGGACGACTCTACCGACTGCCACGTGCATGACACGGCGTTGCGTGGCCCAAGCAGGGCAAGCCACCAATGTGTGCAACGCCGTGTCCTCAACAACGACGCGGCAGTCGCCGCAGTGATGACAACCGGGCGTCTCCTGTTTGCCTATTCGACACAGATACCGACCGAAACAACCGTGGTCGGTCAGCACCTGCGTCAGGCGAAACGTGAGGGCGCCATGACGCCTCTCCCGCCACTCTCTAAGTACGGGTCTTACCGCCACGATTGTGGCGTGCCCGACTTATAGATGTTTGCCCGAACTAGGTTAAACCTGTGTATCCAACCTGAAACCTCATTCACAGCAGTCTTATTCAATACCCTTTTGCACTGATTTAAAGTGTCAACGTTAAATAGTCAATAAAATTTTTTATATTCCACTTGCAGTCACCGAAGATATGCAAATTCATTTTAGCTGGGAGTTGGAATAATATATATAATTTCGTAGTACCAAGATCCTCAATCCGATAAAGAAAGTTTCGGCCGAGTCACCAGTTGTTCACTAAACTTCGAAGATGAGCGAGCGGCTTTAATTGGATTGTCGTTACATATTTGCATTTTCTGTACTGGGCTATTTATGTTTAGTGTTTATTTATAGCCTTTTTTGCACCATTAACAGTATTTCAAACACGTCGTGTCTGCTAAGTTATATACAGAGTTTATCAACTGCAGTACTATAAACGCGGTTAACTACGATGTACTATCATTCATATCAACAAAAAAATTGTTGTAAAATGTAATGTTTATCAAAATATCTTGTAATGTTTTTAATACACAGTAGGTATGTCACATGAATCTGGAAACTTCGCCAGTCCGCCAGTCATACGGCAGCTCGCATACTGTCAAGGAGCACAGGTAAATTGCATCGGGTCAACGTACAATAGCGTAATCGACTTATTTTTTTATTATTTAAGTCAAATAATTCCATTACCCAAATTCTGTGATATATGATAAATAAGATCAAACGTAATACATTTGATCTTATTCATGTTATTCGTAGTAACCACAGTATGCCTTCGCTTAGTGATAGTGCTAGATGTGATATGAGGTACCAATATGGGTATAAGGCAGACAGAGATTTGAAAGGGCAATGGGTTTCATATACCAATATAGCTGCGTGCGCGTGTTCCAAATATACTTGGATCTGTGACTAAGTTTGTACTAGTTCTTGAAACCAATTACTGTTGTCAAGTCACTGATTATCTTGTATGTATCTTATGTGGGGGCCAGTCAGTGCAGACCGGCGACACTTCGACCCAGTGGGATCTTTTGTGTCGACACTCTCCCAATAACGACTGCCATAGATGTTCATGGCAGCCGGGACCGACGGCTTAACGTGCTCTCCGAGGCACGGAGCAGGCGATAATTGTCAATCAATACGCACATAATTTCTAAAAGTCATATAACTTCCGAAAGTCAGAGGTGCGCGACGTGGGTTCGAACCTGAGAGCCTCTGCATTGCAGTCTGTTGGTCTCCCCACTGAGCTATCGCTGCTCTACTTAAGTCACTGATTAACTTAAGACTAATGTATACTACCTTGTGTAAGGGGTGTCACTGACAAGATTGGCTACATCTTGAAGCGAGCTTCAATCAACACATACTTCAAGCCGCCAACGAAGATAAGTCAATTTTAACCATCCGTCAAGTGCCAACTACCTTTACAAGATGCAGGGTCTATAAAATAGATTGTGACTGCGGACTCTCATACATTGGTCAAACCAAGAGAAACTTAGGCACCCGCATGAAAGAACACATATCTGATGTAAAACACCAACGCTCGTTGAAGTCTGCTGTGTGTGAATATGTGCAACATGGGACCAACCACTACCTCAGATTTGACAAACCACAGATTCTCGCTAAAGAACATAGATTCCTACCAAGGATGCTTCGCGAGGCTATTGAAATCAAAAAACATCCTAATTTCAATAGAGAAGATGGTTGGAATGTACCACCAGCTTGAGATCCAGTCATTCAAATAGTCAAACCCAAAAAGGAGCAAACCACAGCTAGACTTCATGATAGTCTGAGCTCATTCTGCGTAAATAGAAACACCAATGATTAAATTATGTTCGGGTACTTTGAAATAACGACACTGGAACATTGAGACAACTACCATCTTAGTCTCCCCATGATCATGGCTGCTGAAAAGCAACCGAAACGTCGGGGAAAGTGTAAAATTAAATATAAATAGTTTTAATAGATTTAATAATTTAATTAGCTTAAAGATTAGTAAACTTTAATAGTATCTAGTAGTAGTGTAAAAGTTTCAGAATTTTGTAATAAAGTGTAAAATAAATAACTCGATAAAATCCGTATATAGTAGTTTAATTTCAAGGAACAATAGAAGTTTGCGTCGAGATAAGTTTTCGGTACGCCATCCCTTACACCCAGTATATTTATCCCGTGTGAGAATCGAATCTTCAGCTCCCGGCGCACTGGCAGTGGCGAGCGCGACCACGTGAACCAGTACGCCATCCGCATATCACCTGTCAGTCACATCTGCGGGACAGTAAGCAGTTATTTGCTCTTACAATACCAGGAGTATCACTTGCATGTTGCCGCTTAAGAAGAGAAAGAAACGAAGGGACTACACCAAAAGAGGGCTTCGTTGCTCTCTCTCTCTCACTCTCTCTTCGTCTATCTCACACTGAATAAAACGCACCAGTACGAGTATTTTTGCTTTTCGGTACTTTACGTTGATATTGCTTGAGTGAGTAGTCGCTTTTTAGTCACTCCATTCATACTGAATAGTCTTTACTACTCAAAAATATGACAAATAATTTTAATATTAATCCATGGACTACGGTTGGTGGTTGACAAGCGTTTTATGAGGAATTTCCCTGTCAAATAAATACGTTCGGTGAATAACTGTATTGATTGACCGTTTTATACGCGGTTGTATAAGTGATAATTCTAGCTAGAAGTAATGTTTTTCTTTTAAACCAGTCAATTGTTGTAAATTTATTAAAAGACCAGCATGTCTTAAAAATGTTTTAAAAATTAATTTACCGTGGCATGTGCGCACGGACAGGTCTCTTGGTGGTGCACGAAGCCATTCCTAACTGACATAAAAAAGCGAATGTGAGTTTGTTTGTAAGGTTTTCACGCTCTAACTACTCTACCGATCATTATGAAATTTGGATACACGTTGTCAGGGATACAGAAAAGAGCATATGGTACTGATCACGTAGAATACATATTTATGTCATACAAAATACTTCGAACAACTACAACTATATGTAGAAAATGTAGACGCTTTCTTTAAAACCTTTATATACATAAGTGAATTAACTACAATACACGTAGTAAGAAAATGATTATTTCAACTTCAAAGGAAACACTTAATCTCCCTTTCAGAGCTAACGTCGAGAGCATGAGACTTGAACAAGTGTAGCGCTATAAGTTAAAATACAGGTTCCAGAAAGCAGCTTAGCTCTAAGAACTAACTCGACGATTTTCTTCACGTATTCTTGCGAATAATAGGGCTGTACTGTCTGTCTAGTACAAAATTGTTCTAAATCATTATTATAATTCCTTTTCCTTTGATATAGATGTAACAGAATATCTTTGGTATTAAGGTAGCGAAGCTGCGGATAAAAGTTGGTGCTAATATTTGTATGAATGAATACGCCTAAGTGAATTTATTTTATTACTGTCATGTATTATAAGTACACTAAAAGCAAATTATATTAACATAAGGAAATAATCTCACTTACATATTACATGCTATGTAAATCAAATATTACAGCAAAATTTGATAGTTTAGATATTTAAATATTTGTTATTCAATTAAATCGAAAAGGTGAACGGATTAAGTTGAATCAGAATAATGATTCATATAATTTTTAATTATATTCTGATTATAATTTATCCTTATATTCATAATAATACACCTGTAATATTCATAAATAAAAACAAATTTTAGTAACATTCTATAGAAATTTTCGTATATTTAAAAAGAGACAGTATGCAATTGTCTGATAAATTCTATTAAAAAAAAATTGGTATGATTCTTTCATACTTCATAAAACAGTTTAGAATTGACAATCGAAAAACGTTCTACAGAATAATTGTGTTATCTTTTAATATAGATTAAAATAACTTCTGTTTCTAGTAAAATATACCTATCTCTTTCTATTTCCTCAAATAATAAATTTGAAAACATAATAATATATGAAAATAGCTATGTATAAAAAAGCGCGTTGAATAACTGCTTCCTTTATCAAAGTCGTTTAAAAATAAAGGCACACATAACATATTTTACTCCAAAAATTGTACCAGTAAAATGTTTTTATGGAAAAACCAGCGCCGTTATCAGTAAATGGAATGGCCTACGGAACAAAGCCGCGATTCTTATCCACTATCTTATCAGCCTGAAATAATCCCAACACTACCGCACAACGACTTCACCCATTGTATTAACCCTCACATTACCGCGCTCTTTGCTTCGACCTTCCATTTACAAATCTATTGAGCTTTTAGAACGTAGGGATTATTTATTGATCTGTGTAATGTAATAAGCACTTTAATGGGTTGTTTGCCAATTGAATGTCCCCCAGTTCTTTAAACAATATTCACATGAGACACAGTGGCATAGTTTGCTGTGCATGCAACCCTTGAGGTAAGTAATAGGCAGGTAAGTAATTGATCTAATTAGATTTTACTGCCCCAGTGACGCAATTGTTATAAAAACGACTGATGTAAGACACATCAGTCGTTTTTATAACGATTGCGTCACTGAGGGAGGTTTTGATTCCAGAGTATTATTGAGATTTTTTGTCAATATTATAATCCACGTTCGTCTTGTTTCATTATGATCTTTCAGAATATTAAACAATACCAATACTGATTCACTGCCCTGGTAAACATTGTTACGTGGTATAATTTCAATGTGTTTAATGGTTTAAATGTGTATGCTCACACATGCTTAATATTATAATATTATAAATACACGCAATCGTAGTTTTCACAACAACATAAATTATAAACTGATTAACTGATAATGATCCGTTATTAATTTTATAAATTACTAGGTTTTGCCGGCAGCTTCGCTCATTGATCTAGATTTTGTCATTCAATTTCTATCCCTCGAAAACAGTACTTTTTCTGGATGAAAGATCCTTTCTGCACCCCGGAGAGCGTATATGCAATATTTTATGATGATCGGTCTAGTAGTTAAGGCGTTAAAGCGTAACAAACAAACTCACATTTGCATTTTCATATTAGGACTTAGAATTGAATAACAGCACAGAGTTTTAAACTGTGCCCAATAGACGCCAATAGACTCGCCTCACATTACGTGACACTTAAAATCATAATTGGCGAAAATGTATATAGTGGGTATAATAAAT
Source organism: Catocala fraxini (assembly GCA_930367265.1). Classification (NCBI taxonomy): domain Eukaryota; kingdom Metazoa; phylum Arthropoda; class Insecta; order Lepidoptera; family Erebidae; genus Catocala; species Catocala fraxini. The sequence goes on along the minus strand of OV884040.1, from coordinate 15,964,068 downwards.
ACATTCCTGCCCACTCCTTTGAAGATAAATGTAAGGGACGTCTGTCTACAATATTAATAGTATCGCGCTCGCAATTATGTAGTCATTATGAGAAGTCCCGATTAGAATTATGTGAAATGTACTAAATCTGCATTCGTGCAAGCAAAGGCAAATGTGTTTAGACAGTACTTTGCAGTGGTAAAAGGAAACCCCGTGGTCACATTACGTTGCAAATAGCCAACTTATTCCAGCTATTTCTTTTGTGATTCAATGCATCTGTGGGGAGATTCAATAAACCAAACTTCGAATTGCTTCCGTTTGATTTCAAACGTCCACAAAAGGTACCTTTGTGTGCCTTACGCCGGACATATTGAAATACCGTGGGGTCCATTTACATGAATGCCGTGGTTTACGTAACTGCACTCGCTTCCTGTGAGCTTTACAATATTATTTTGCTTAAAGGTGGTGAATTCAGGTGAATTTATATTATTATGTGTATAATATATTGAATTTATTTAATAATAATAATATAATATCAGCCCTGTATTAAACTTTCCGACTGCTGGGCACGGGTCTCCAGTGTGAGAAGGGTTAGGCCATAGTCCACCACGCTGGCCCAGTATGGGTTGGCAGACTAAAGTCTGTCTGCTAAAGTCTGTGTTTTCGAAGATATGTAAACATATCTTCGAAAACATTATGGACAACTCTCAGACATTACTTATTATATATTATTACAATACATATTTATTGAGTAGAAAAATAGCCTGAAACACAGGTGTAAATCTAGTTCAGGCAATTAATTTGTAAAACCTAGATCGTAAAGTAAAATGAACCTATACTGGCTCGTTTAGCTATATGTTAAGTACTTACTATTTATTAGATTATAAAATATCATAGTGTAATATTATTCAGCTATAAATGTATCCAATGAAATGTAAATTATTATTATTGAATAAATTATTATTATTATTATTTATTATTTATTATTATTATTTATTATTACTAAGGATTAATTTTTAAATCACCAAATTCACACTAAAATGTATAAAGTTTGCATTTTAACAGCTGGCTGGTAAGATAAATTATCTAATCGTAATTATTACAAATAACTAGATTGTGATTGTAATCTTTGTAAAATTTTGTGTCTATATAAATAAATAACTTTATAAAAGAGTATTTGACACATAATCAGTTGTCGTAATAAAATATGTTTGAATACAGTGCCGATCTACTCTGATTAACTTCGGAACAGAAATGCAATTTATGTTCATACTAGATTTTGCCCACGGCCCTACCCGCGTAAATGTAGGTTTTGACAATTTTCTATCCCTCGGGTACAGAACAAACTTATTTCACTTGACACGCCAGTAGATGTATTTAAATATATTTCTGGCCGACTACTACTATTTGAGATGCACTTGAAGCAAACGTATATGTAGTAGTACGAGAAATGTTTAACAGGATGAGGAAGAGATCACGTTTTGTTTGAATGGAAGGAGGCCGGCCACGCATAATTAATAGATTGTTCCAAACTTTGGTGTTTACGGTGTTGAAATATTTATCTTAATAGTTAGAAATAATCAGTAGCTGCATCTCAGTAGAGTGTCAATGTTGACACCTCCGTGGAGTGTGGCGCGCCATCGGCACCTTAGGTAACACACGGTTACACGCGCCGCACGCGGCTGCGCTATGTACGGGCCGCTATGCTTTGTAGATATATGTATTATGTACATCAACCTATTACTTTATAGAATACAGTTGTAAATATTTATTTCCCACTTGGAACTGTAGACAATGTTCGATTTAGATCTTTTTTTTTCACAATGACATTCGTGTGAATTTAATATGAATCTATGAAAAGTGATTTTATAAACGATAAAAGGTATGTCCTTTTCTGTGCTCCTTACAACGTGTATGCGTAATTTTATGATGATCAGCCGAGGGCGTGAAGGTGTAAGAAACAACCTAAAATTTGCATTATAAAATTTGTAAGGATTTGACATCTACTTATTTCAATTTAGAAGAATACTATTCGTAATATTTATGTCACTAACACTAGATCGGAGCTCTCTTTTGTACAGTTTTTATCACGGAATATGCCTCGAGAGAATTCATTTTCAACCCGCAAATATAGTCAAGTCCAACTACTTCAATCAATCAGCTCTTAGATCAACATTGTTAGATAAGCTCCGTCACGGAGAGGCTGTCGAGAAAACTCTCTAGGTTTGTTCCAATCACTACTTATGTAAATTACGCCGCAACATTCGTTATCCGAACCAACGAGCGCTACAGATTACAGTTTTAAAACAATTAATCTAAATGTTTATTTAACTTGACAAATGTTGTTTATTAAACAGAGAAAAGCTGACCTCAAGTGACTTGGGAATAATAAAGGGGGGAGAAGGAAACAGGCAAAAACGTAACAACTCTTCTCTGAAAAAAGACAACTGCCGTTTGAGAAATAAAATCGCGGGGATTTTTACAACCATTCTAACAACGGACTCAAAGAACATCCTGACTCAGAACAACTATTTGTGGATAACGCATTTTGTGTGTGTGTGTATGTGTGTGTGTGTGTATGCTCCGTGAGAGATCGAACCCACAACACTTGGCGTAGTGGCTATGGCGAGGCGATCTCTTCAATCTAGTGGTTTAAGTGATCGCCTCTTCATAGCATAGTTGACATCCGTGCACTGAAATACGTATTACAAAGGGTGTAACGTATTCCAAACATATAAATTATTGGAATCCTCAATATCCTTACTAATATTATAAATGCAAATGTGAGTTTGTTTGTTACGCTTAACTACTAGACCTATCATCATGAAATTTTGCATGCGCGTTATCAGCGGTACAAAAAAAGACGTAAAGTATCTTTCATCCAATTAAAAGTACTGTTCCCGAAGGATAGAAATTTTGTTGACTAAATCTAGATTAATGTGACCGAAGTCAGGAGTAAATATTTTTCCATGAATCTTAAAAGATAGCTACAAGACTAATTTCAGTCAACTTTTCGATCTGTCATGTGTATGGATTCGCAAAGAGGATTATTGCCGCATATACGATAAATTTTTCCTCGTATGAATGACTGCGCTCGTATGTCGTGTGGCAAATAAGATTGATTGACATCATCCCCTACCATTTACTTCTCGCGTCGTGGTGTGCGCTTGACACACAGATGTTGCCAACACTCTGAACATTAGCTTTATTATTGACACGGCCATGTTTTATCCTGCGTAAGCAGGTAGAAAGGTTTTGTAAAATTGGCGTTTTCTCGTCATTAGTCTTACGTATACGTATATATCCTGCCCTAAATAATAACAATGGAAATAGGATAGATATCCTAACTTCTAACTAATATTATAAACGTGAATGTGAGTTTGTTTGTTTGTTACGGTTTCGCGCCTTAACTACTCGACCGATCATTATTGAATTTCGTATACACGATGTCAGGGCAACAGAAAAGAACATACGGTTTCTTTCATTTAGAAAAAGTACTGGTACTTATCTAACCTATTCTAGCCTGCATCGTAACGAGTGAAACCGTGAGCAAAAACCAGTAGTATATACAGTAAAATATGGTGGCGTATAGCTACATCAGCAACATAGGGCATTTATATTGGCTAAATTTAAGAGGGAATGGAGGATAATAATATATTAACATTGATTACAATTAATATATTATGTAGATACTGATTTGTAATATAATTCTAGTCGCATGCCTTGAGATCGAACTCGAGATCTTTATATTTCAATGTTCTCCCACAAAGCTATCTCTGCTTGTGTACGTTAATAATAAAAATAAATATAATTTATAATGTAACTTTCACTATCCAAGTATTTACTTTTATTTTCTTTAACATACAACTCCCGTTTTAGAAATAATTGCTGTAGGTACACTTTTAAATTCTGAGTCTGGGTGTTCTTTGTGTCACGTGGACTTTACAATCATTTGATGTTTGTCAGTTAGCGACACAATAATTATTCCTAGTCCGGGTAAAGACAACAGGAAAACTAAAATGGCTTCCAGAAAATAATCAGGGCAGAAGTTAATGGCCTTAATTTATGCATTAGTTTAATTATAATATTTAATTGTATTCCTTGATGAAAAATGATAGCAGCGATAGCTCAGTGGGGAGACCAACAGACTGCATTGCAGAGGGTCTCGGGTTCGAACCTACGTCGCGCACCTCTGACTTTTGGAAGTAATATGACTTTTCGAAATTATGTGCGTTTTGATTGACAATTATCGCCTGCTCCGTGCGTCGGAGAGCACGTTAAGCCGTCGGTCCCGGGTGCCATGAACATCTATGGCAGTTGTTATTGGAAAGTCAGTGCCCTATATTATCCTGACACTGGTCTAGCCTTAGGGTATCATTAGCCTTCGGGTTGCGGTGGCAGGCACTCTGTGTAAAAACTGATATCCAGTCAAATCCGGTTAGAACAGAAAAGCCGACCCCAAGTGACTTGGGAATAATAAAAGCTAGGGAGAAGAATTGTATTCCTTAATGAGCCGAAGTCCACCTTTGAACTGAAAGTCCGTTAGTTTTATATCAATCGTAACATAAATCACTTCAGCCGTATAAACAAGGGTCGCGGTAGGTTTGAGATTATTCGCTTCCTTGATAAAGTTAAAGTAATGACGGACGAATGTTGTTTGACTAGCCTCCCTTTGTCTCATCTACAGCAGTATGATCATTTACAATTTAATAATAATACTTTATACTGCTTTGTCATAGTGTAGCATACATTTTAGTTTTATTATGTTTTTAAACTGTTATATGGGTTTCGGTAATGGTACTAATAATATGGAGGTTAAATGTGGCCGGATTGTTTTATATTACATGGGATCTAAAATCATAGCGCAATGTACGTGTAGTACAAATCTGCTTCATGACTTCGATTTCCAGGTTGTTGCGCATTTTCTGTAAGGAAATTTTCAGTTAGGTGCAGCGCGGAATTTGAGAATGTGTCCGGAACGCTCCCCTTTTGCGTAGAATTGGCACAAAGCTGGCGAAATATGAGTGTAGTGCACCGGTATACACGAGTGAGTCTTTATTACGAATCGTTCCCGGCTATATCTGGATACTTAATATTTATTAAATAATAATTATTAATACTGCTTCTTTGTCTGTGTAAATGACTAATACTGGTGAAATAACATAGAAAATATTTTTGTAATCGTAGCTGGCTAAATGTCGGTTGAGTACACCTCTGTCTACCCTTTTGGAGATAAGTATGAGTCTATCTATGAATGCATTTCCTAAACATTTTTGCTGTCTCAACATAAGCGTGTCGTTTCCATTTATTTGTTAAATTCCTTTCCTTTAATATCATTTATTTTTATCTTTGATTTCATTCAAGATGGATGAAATCAAGCAAACAATATTAAGATTTTCTATAAAGGTAAGGGTAACTTTAAACGACTGTAGCGATCATTAAAAGTAATTGAATAATAGAAAAAGTTCCGAATAACCATCTTCTATAATACTGTGCTGTTAAAAGAATGGCTTTTAGCTGGAGATTTGGTTTAATGGGAGCCTTTTGGGATATTGTCAATATTTATCCTTCGTGCTCAATTGGTCCAAAGTCTTCGCTTGAAGTTTTTCCTTATCCTCCATTAAATTTTATAGATGAGTAGGAAAATTGAATTTTGAAATTTTCGTTATATGCTATCTTGTTTTCTTGATGTAAATTAATATTGAAGTTGTTTGAACCTGCGTACCTTAACCTTTGTAACCTTTGTACCTGCGGTTTTGCTCGCGTGAGTGAAACGCATACTGGGAATAATAGTATCGTATGTGTTAATCAAAGAAATGTGGTTAATCTTTGTAGCAAGTTTTATCCAAATCCGCTCACCGGTTGACGCGTCACTGAGTACCAAACATATAAACATCCAAACTATTTTATTTCTAATATAGCAAGAGGCAGATGGAAAATCTATACTGTTGTACACTAACTGTTATGGGTATGTCCATAAAAATATTTTTTTATTAATTTATTGTGATTACCTTTTCAGTTTGTTTAAAATATATTTTTGTAATTTACATCTGTCTATCCGTCTGTATATTTAAATAAACATATAAGCTCTGTTTATAAACTGTGCTATTGCTAGGCACGGCCTCAACTCATTAAGAGAAAGCATAGTGTATTGCGCTGACCCAATACGAATTAACAGTTTTCACACATCTTCCAGAACATTATGTAGAACTCTAAATAATGTAGAATTCCTCCCAATGTTTTCATTCACCGTTAAAGCGAGCATTCATTAACAACTACACACGCACCAAACTTCAAACACACAGAAGTGCATGCATTTGCTTTGGAAATCGAGATCTGTGCATCGCATTCAGACACCAGTCCGAAGCCAGGCTATCGCTCCTGTGCCTAATATATTTTGCACATAACCGCAATAGTATCAAAATCCGTTTAATTTAATAAATTCATAATTTTATTTATTTCGTAGATGTGATTGTAGGTTAACATTAATTAAGGCTATTATGTGTTACCGGTATTCATTTTGGTTATAGTCGTAGTTGCGTAGTTAAAAATATGCGTAATCTACAATAAGTTATGGGTAGAGTACTGTTCTGCTAGATAGGAATCTGAATAGCCTGTGTTTAGGAGTACAATGCAATTTTGAATTCATCATTAATGGGATTGTGTTTTCTACCTATCTTCCTTATTCTAAAACCAAAGCAGCGATAGCTCAGTGGGGAGACCAACAGACTGCAATGCAGAGGGTCTCGGGTTTGAACCCACGTCGCGCACCTCTGACTTTCGGAAGTTATATGATTTTTCGAAACTATGTGCGTATTGATTGACAATTATCGCCTGCTCCGTGCCTCGGAGAGCACTTTAAGCGTCGGTCCCGGCTGCCATGAACATCTGTGGCAGTCGTTATTGGGAGAGTGTCTACACAAAAGATCCCACTGGGTCGAAGTGTCGCCGGTCTGCACTGACTGGCCCCCACATAAGATAAGATAAGATATTCTAAAACCTACTGAACAATGACATCGCCCGCTGGATGAGTGGCCTAATTACCTACTTCATTTCCTTCTGTCAAGACTCAATTCCCACGTTTCTGTTTTCAACCTTTGGTCTGACAACCGTTTAACTAACAAAGGTATAAGCACTCTGGTGATACACTAAATTATTTATAAATAATGTTTGTAATAGCGTGCATTTCAGATAGAAGTAATATTAATGAAAGAATATCAATCACTTTATTATTGACAAGCATTTTAGTCCACGTATTAGTTACCTATGATTTTATTTACCTAGATTACAAAAAAGCACTATATCATCGGTTCTTCCGAACCTAAATTAAAAAAATATTGTTTAGATTTTAAGTTGAACTTTAAGGTACCAAATTGTGAAAACTGTATTAATTTTGTTTTATTCCTATCTGACACTGCAACAAACAAACAAACAGACAGATAGGTTAAAATTTTAAACCTCTATTAAGATAAATAAATAGACAATACTTTCTATATTGAATACTATAATATCAACAATGTTCATAGAATGACTTTAAATTACTTACATGTACCTACGGGTATGTATGACAAAACGGGTCGTATTTCTTCATAGTTAGGCACCATTGAAAACCTAAACACATCGTAACATGAAGCCTCATGGGATCGTGCGGATTGTTGAAAATTTACAGCATTTAGTTAATACGTGCTGAATTGAGCGCGTATTACTGAAATTGTTATTTATTGAAACTGATCCCGTTGAGTTTTCACTCGTATTTATATTATTTTACTGTGTTTGATTATAAACGTAGTGCACATAATGTATTTGAAAGAGAATGACGATTATTTGTTTTGATTTTTGGTAATATTTGGTAATATAAAGTATATTTAGAAATGGAACTATTAAAATTAAACTACTGTTTAAGAATTTTATCTCGGTATAAAATTCGCTTAAACATAATACAATACTATTAGTTTTTATATTAGGTGTTTTAAAATATATCGATGATTAATTTAAAAATATATATTGATTTGTTTGAATTAGATATTGACTATTAAAATATGATGCAGTTTTTCTTGATACGCTGCCTAGAAGTCGTATATTATGTTTGTTAATAAGCTTCTTCTTAAATGCAACGAAAGAAAAAATATTAATAGATTTCCAAATTACACGCATACGAAGTCGTGGACAAAAACTAGTTCTTAATAAACTTCAAAGTAGAAAATGAAAAAGAAAACCAACTCATTGTTTTTCAGTTATACAAGTATTTTTCGAGAAACAAGCACCTATTTAAATTCTCTTAGCATTTCGCGACGAAAGGCATTGTACACAAGAACAATGAAATGTGTTACTTAATGGGAATGCCGTCAAATAAATGATGTAACAATAAAGCAAAAGAGCCTTAAGAGGTGATGCGTTGCCATTTTTATGAATATAGTATGAGGTCCTTTGAAAGCGTCAAAAGCTTTATGCAATCTCGACGACGGCGGCGCGCAAGAATACATTGCATGGTAGCAGTAGAGTTAATACGTAACAGTCTTCTTCTCTCTTAGCCTTTATTATTCCCAAGTCACTTGGGGTCGGCTTTTCTGGTCTATATGGATTTGACTGGATATCAGTTTTTACACGGAGCGGCTGCCACCTGACCTCCGCAACCCGAAGGCTAACGATACCCTAAGGCTAGACCAGTGTCAGGATATTAAAGGGTACTGACTTTTCCAATAACGACTGCCATAGATGTTCATGGCAGCCGGGACCAACGGCTTAACGTGCTCGAGACGAGACGAGAAACGAGACCCTCTGCATTGCAGTCTGTTGGTCTCCCCACTAAGCTAATACGTAACAGTGTTGAACATTAATCCTCAACACATTGCATATCTAGTACCTACGTCTTTGCCTAGTACATAAATAATATACAGAGAATATATATCTCCGAAAGAATAGGCGGAGGTATAATACATCCACATGTTGCCAACTTTATTTTAGGTTTCACGTGCTAGAAAAATTTCTTAGCAGGAAACTTAATTACACTATGTCCGACCCGGGTATCGAACTTGAGACCTTATGCATATCAGTCACATACTCTACCGCTGCGCCACCGAGGCAGTCAAATGTATAGGACTCGCGGTACCAGTATTTACCAAAAACATTTCAAATGTCTGATATTTTATCACATTCTTACATATTTACGTAATAACATATTTAATATAAACATTTACATTGCTTTGAATATTTTACTATAATATTGACAAGAGTTCTAGTATATGATAATTTTCTTCATATTTTCTGAAGTGGACGCTGAAATATGCGAGCTATTTGTAAAGGACGTTGAACCTAAGGATCTTGAGTTTTTCTTAAATACTAGAATGGCTCTTCATATTAGCATTTTGCTCCGATGCGCTGCCTAGTAAGCATTCTAACTTGACCAGTTTATAATTTCGTAGAAGGCTTAAATCATACGCATGGTGTGCCTAATAAAGTAAATCTTTTGCGTATATGGTAACTTTTGTAAGGAGCTTATACATATAATTATAATATGTGGCAATTTAGATGGTCATAAAATTGTGTTATGTCACTCATGTAGTTCAAAGTGCGTTTATTGCAAAATCTAATAAATATAAAAAAGAATATACTATCTTCATAACTAATATTTTAAAAGCAAATGTGAGTTTGTTTGCTTTTTACGCTTTGACGCTTTAATTACTCCACCGACCATTATGAGATTTTCCATATATGTACATTACACGTTATCAGCGGTACAGAAAATGACATATGGTATCCAAATAAAATAATGTTCCCGAGAGCGAAGGCGCAGGCAAAATGTAGTGGAAAGTAAATATTAATGAATTGCTCCGAACCATCTCTCAGCTAGCTGGTCGATTAAAAAGAAAGTTGTTTTAAATTGGTATAGAATCTCTGAGAATCCTCTTAGCTTCAGTAAGGCAGCGGAGAAATTGCGACGCCTCAGGCTTAAGTGATCCAATATGTGGTTTGAAACCTCCACGAATTTATTTGTGGTTTATTGTCATATGTTTTCTATTATTTTAGCTGTTTTTGCGATAAGTGACAAGCCATGATTTACTTTTTTAATATCTTTAATATGACATAATATGTATGCATAATATTGTCTTCTGTTTACGCGAATATTATTTATTGAAATCAAACTACTATATACGGATTTTATCGCGTTGTTTATTTGACACTTTATTACATAATTTTGAAAATTGTTACACTACTACTACTATTAAACTTTACTAATTTTTAAGCTAATTAAATTATTGTTAAAACTATTTAGATTTAATTTAATTTTACACTTTCCCCGACGTTTCGGTTGTTTTGCAGCAGCCATGGTCACGGGGAGACTAAGATGGTAGTTGTCTCAATGTTCCAGTGTATAATATGTATGCTATAAACTACGACAAGTCTTTGATATTATTTCTTTGGGTTGCATTTTGGAAGTCATAATCACATTACTAATTATTCTGTGTAGATCCACAAGGTCACGTGAATTTTCAATAATAAAGTAAATTGGTGGCTCGTATACGAGCCGCTGGCCAACAACAGGTAAATAAACTTACGCACACGTAGCTACGAGCTTATTAATTCCATTAAAATAATTATAATATATTATATATTATGACTATTATATTTCACGCATATTGGTCTTAACTATATTTCTAACTATTTATTTGAAACATACGTTTGCATTTTGAAAAATATTATAACGAACTCGCACTTCTTCCATTAAAACGAAAACAATTCTCTGGCTGTAACCTCAAAGATTGTTCTGTAAAGTGACCTAAATATACACTTTACGTAATTATATCCGACCGTTGGTCTACTGTGTATAATGTTACACAAAGACAGAAGAAAAATTAAGACATTTATTTTGTAAGCTAGCTGCGCGAAGGATTTATTTATCCTGATACTAAAGCATTTCATAAAAGCAGTTTCCTTTCCGACTTTATTGTATTAGTTGCTATATTAGAAGGATTATTATAATGATTTGGATAAATTGCCAAGATTTTTCTGATGTAGAGGAGCTAAAAAGACTATGCGATGCTGTTGCTGGTACCGTCAGAAACATAAGTTGCTGAACGTTTAACACATTTGTAAAAGTTTTTATGAATGTCAATGATGAAATCTCAACGATGAAAATTTGTAAAGTTGTTTTGAAAGTGTGTATCTATTTATGTCGCTGACAGTACAATATCAACTACGTGGATAAATTTTTGTTATGATATGATAATCATATCATGTTAAAGAAGAGAACTTTTATTTATTGATTAAGAAATTAGTAGATATGTTTATTAAAAAAAAACATGTTTGTCATGGCTGACAATTCTAATTTAAGACAAGTTTATGGAAAAACGGACAACATTTTTAATGAAATGAACACTTAGCAGTATCTTGCAGAGCCAATTGCAAAACTCTGACAATAATTTACGACGACGGTATAACTTAGTGCTACGTACATAATATAATAACAACATATAATAATAATGTCCTCCAGACCGGTCAGTCTTAACAGAGACTGGCCATCTGCGCAGGAGATATTATAGTGCACAAGTGTGTGCGCAAACACAAGTGCACTCTCTGTTCCTTAACTCTCATGATCTGATGGGACGGTAATCCGACACGACTGGAGAGAGATAAGGCGCAGGACCAACGGCTTAGCGTGCTTTCCGAGGCACAGGAGTGTCTAACACCGCCAACTTCCTAACTCCGGTCTGCTATTGAGATTTCTTAACAGAAGAACCCAATAAATTTTGGTTGGCCCGACCCGGGATTCGAACCCGACACCTCATGCACAACAGTTGCATTCATAACATATGGCCTAGGATTTGATTTGCAGGCTGTTTAAAGTATAAGTGGATTTTCCTGTCAAAATATTTGTCACCACGTAATCTCAAAGTGCGCTCAGTAGTCGACAATAGACTGGCCTCCTATACTGTTGGACCTAAAACCATAGCTGACGAAATTCGGATGTAATCGGCGTGAATCATCTTGTAGACTTTGTGATAAACTAAGCGTTCTAAAACAAAATTTATATTTAAATTTTGCTTATCCTGAAGAAAAGAGGATTGCCTTAAACAAGCTATGCCTTTTCTTAAATTCCCAAGACTGTTCTTTAATTTCTATGAGTGTTCTTGATGTATACATTGTATAAAATAATTTAGCAGAACTTGAACCTCGCGTCTGACCTAAATAACCAAAATTCAACTTCAGTTGTTTGCGGCAAAAGTAAAATTTACTTCAAGACTTGTAACAAACGTTTTACTTTGCTCACTCTTCTGAAGTTTTCAGCACAATAAGTACAAATTGAAATTAAAATGGGTCATAATATCTACATAGGCTAAAGTTATTTCAGATGATAGAAAATATCTAAACTTAATATTATAAATGCCAAAGTGAGTTTGTTTATTACTCTGTCACGCTTTAACAACTCGACCGATCATCATGAAATTGTTCCCGAGGGAAAGAAATTTATTAACAAATTCTAGATCAACGCAAGCGAACCCGCGGGCAAAATTTTGTTCATAATGTTCTGTTTTCTAACCAACCTAACCAATATTATTACTACCAGTGAGAGTTTGTTTGTTACGCTTTCACGCGTTAACTACTTGACCGATCATCATGAAATTTCGCATACACTGTCAGATGTACAGAAAATAATATACCTTTCATCCAGAATTAAAGTACTGTTCCCAATTGAGCGAAGCTGCGGAAAAAAGGTAGAAATATTATAAAGAAGTTATTCGGGAGGAAAAAATAATATAATAAATTTAATACAATTTTTGTTAATACAAGAGTAACAAGGAATCAAATTTAGGATATTTGTACCTTAAAAGTTTGTTAGGATTAGTAAATAATCACATAAATTAAATATTATTTCTTAAGGAAGTGAATTTCGGATGCGCAGGGCCTAAATACTTGGCCGGTAATATATACCTCCCTGAGAACAATTTATTTGCTCGAAGACAAAGACATTATGATGCAGAACATCGCGGTAATTGTGATAACGGAAGCTGTTGCTTTTCATGTTGATTTAATGGAGTGTTAAAGTGGAACAAGCAACAAAAAAATTACTGCGGCATTCGTTGCGAGTAAAAGGTAACTTATAGCTGTCACAGTTATACATGATACAGTATATATGCATCAACATACAAACACGTACATAGTACTACATAGTCTTACGTCTTTTGTCTTCGAAAGGATTAGGCAGAGGTGTATTACACCTACATTTTGCCAGTTATGGTGCTAGGTTCCAGGTAATAGCTATTGCTTTCAATTACGCACAGCTTTAAATTACGCTACTTAGAACTTCCTGACAGAAAATCCTAACAGTATTTGCCTGATCCGGGAATCGAACCCACATGCATGCACAGAAGTCGCATTTACTACCGCTACATTAATATATAAGTACCGTAAATTAATTATGGTATTTAATCATAGCATAGCTTTAGTGTGCAAATTTTATTTGTCTACTTACATTCGCCATCACACCAATACATACCTAACTGGTAGGCTGAAGTGTAATAATCCACACACTTACTTTTCTCCAGATATATATTTATGTTCTACGCTTCCTAAATGGGGGCAACCCTATTGTCATTTATCAGGCACATTTTCACCGTCGTACAGCTACTGAAAATTTGGCAAGGAAAACCCAACAACACTTTACCTACAGCGAGAACCGAACCTGGGCCACAATTGCACGCAAACATTAACGCAACCTTACAACACGATTTCAAAGAGGCAGTCCACCAAGTAATTAGAACACAATAAACTACACGAAATTGAAACGAAATACCGAAGATGTTGTTGCGCCAATGAGACAATACAATAAGACAACAGGAAAGTTTAATGACAGGACAATGGACATGTTTTTATACAATAGCGCCATTGATATCCATGTAGCGAGAAAACTATTCGGTTAGCTATTGTGTACATGACAAAGGCCAACATGAAAGTTCTTAACCGTAAGAAACAGAAAAAAAATAGTTTCTACAAATGATACAATACACTAGATATTATGTCAATTTTATGTGTCAATTTATATTGTCAATTTAATGGATGTCGGAAATCTGACCCAACCTTGTGTCGATAATTTGAATTTACGATATGAACGTTAGTTCTTGTTAAAGTAGTGCGATAGATATCGGGCACGCTACGATCGTGGCGGTAAGTCCCGTGTTTGAGGAGTGGCTGGAGAGGCGCCATGGCGCCCTCACCTTCCGGCTGACACAGGTAATGACTGGCCACGGTTGTTTTGGCCAGTTCCTGTGTCGTATACGCCGGCAAGAGACGCCCGGTTGTCACCACTGCGGCGACTGCCGCGACGTAGTTGAGGACACGGCGCTGCACACTTTGGCGGTTTGCCCCGCCTGGGCATCGCAGCGCCGTGAATTGATCGCGGCAGTCGGATTGGTTGCCCTCTCGCTCCCGGCCGTAGTTCAGTCTATGGTCCGGAGTGAGAGGTCGTGGAACGCCGTCGCCTCCTTTTGTGAGGAAGTCATTTCCATCAAGGAGGCGGCGGAGCGGGAGAGGGAGCGTTTGAACCCTCTCCCCAACCGCAGAGCCGGGCGCCGGAGGGCGCGGGACGACCTCCAGCCACCCTGAGGTTTGACCTGGGGGTGGCGGGCTTTGTGGGCCTGCCCGCCATCCGTTCAGCACCAGGTCCGAGAGGCGGCGTGCGTGTTCCCACGCGTGCCTCTGTGTTGAGTCCGTCTCCCCTCTAGGGGGGACAGTAGGGAGTGGTAGAAGTGCCTTTAGGGTAGGTCTTACGTGTAGTGGCCTGCCGTTTCATACGGCGGGCCGAAACCTCGGCGGGGTCGCGACCGCATGCGAAAGTGATTCGCGCGGCCCCGTCGATAGTGGTTTTATCGAGGAACACCGTGGTAGGTTTAGTCGGTATTCCGGGAGGTACTTTATCATCTTAACATCTTATTTTACCCCGGCGAGTCCGACATAACCCCTCCGCCCGCCCCCGCGGAGGGGTATGCGTCATGCATTCCCCCACGTAAAAAAAAAAAAAAAAAAAGTGCGATAGATATCGGGCACGCCACGATCGTGGCGGTAAGTCCCGTGTTTGAGGAGTGGCTGGAGAGGCGCCATGGCGCCCTCACCTTCCGGCTAACACAGGTAATGACTGGCCACGGTTGTTTTGGCCAGTTCCTGTGTCGTATACGCCGGCAAGAGACGCCCGGTTGTCACCACTGCGGCGACTGCCGCGACGTTGTTGAGGACACGGCGCTGCACACTTTGGCGGTTTGCCCCGCCTGGGCATCGCAGCGTCGTGAGTTGATCGCGGCAGTCGGATTGGTTGCCCTCTCGCTCCCGGCCGTAGTTCAATCTATGGTCCGGAGTGAGAGGTCGTGGAACGCCGTCGCCTCCTTTTGTGAGGAAGTCATTTCCATCAAGGAGGCGGCGGAGCGGGAGAGGGAGCGTTTGAACCCTCTCCCCAACCGCAGAGCCGGGCGCCGGAGGGTGCGAGACGACATCCAGCCACCCTGAGGTTTGACCTGGGGGTGGCGGGCTTTGTGGGCCTGCCCGCCATCCGTTCAGCACCAGGTCCGAGCGGCGGCGTGCGTGTTCCCACGCGCGCCTCTGTTGTTTCGAGTCCGTCTCCCCTCTAGGGGGGACAGTAGGGAGTGTTGGAAGTGCCTTTGGGTAGATCTTTCGTGTAGTGGCCTGCCGTTTCATACGGCGGGCCGAAACTTCGGCGGGGTCGCGACCGCATGCGAAAGTGATTCACGCGGCCCCGTCGATAGTGGTTTTGTCGAGGAACACCGTGGTAGGTTTAGTCGGTATTCCGGGAGGTACATTTTCTTCTTAACATCTTTCTTTTACCCCGGCGAGTCCGACATAAACCCTCCGCCCGCCCCCGCGGAGGGGTATGAGTCATGCATTCCCCAACGTAAAAAAAAAAAAAAAAAAAAAGTGCGATAGATATGGAAATAGATAACGTAAAAAAAATTAGTTAGCATTCGAAATAAATGTTGTTAAACTGATTTTGATTTGAAACCAATATATATACATACGTACAAATTGCAACTTTTTTGATTCTTCATTCTGTGTGAGCTAGTAACATAATATCTGCACACTGTACTTTTATGAATTTATTGTAGTTGTATTTAGAGGATCAATTCTCTATATAAAAGCTGTTGCAAAAGACTAGCGATCGAGACTGTGTCATTTAGATTGATATTTAAACGACACTGAGTCTAGATCGCTAGCCTTTCGTCACACCCTCTGACAATAATTAGACTAGATTGAGGCTCTATTTTAAATATATTTTATTATAAATTTTCCGTCTGGTAACAATATAAAAAGATATTAGAATTCTTAAAGCATCAACTAAATAGCTTCTGATTTCAATGATTCTGTGATCGATTAGTATGACGGATTTTAGCTTAGTTCATGTGTCGAAGTATCTGGGAAAGTACCATAGTCCGTAACTTAAGTTGGCCATGAAAATATTATACATTATTAGATTTTAATAAATATTGCTTATATTGGAAAGCTCGTTAAATTAAAGGATCGGTATTATCACAACGTTAAATTTTCCTAGACAATTCACCTACACTTTACGAGTCTTAATTGTGAAGGCTATGAGCCCGTACGTCCCTTGACTTCCGCCCATTTCATAGAAAGACGGAGACTCCTATTTTTGGGTGGATTTTAAGAAGAAACCTAACAAATGCTTACTAGGGGGCGAATCTTGAGGGGCGAACGGGCTCGTAACCATCTTGAATACGTCGCACTGTTGCCCATAGGTAAATAATGACTCTCTTATCTCTCTGTATATTAATACGTGAAGCAAAAACTTGGTACCCCTTTTTACGAAAATTGCACGGACGGAGGAGTATGAAATTTGGCACAGTCAAAGATTATAAGGATAAGGAGGGGGCGAATACTTAAACTAATATTTATATAAAATATGTATTAGAAATACATTAAATTAATGAAAAACAGTACACGCACACAACCATGAATTGACACACGCAGTCGAAGCGCGTAACTATGGTTACATACATCAATATATAATGACATATGTCAGCAATATCTTACAGGCAAACTTTGGTCGAATTTCGAGCACTTAGTGACCGCTAGTATAGTTAAAGCCCTTATATATTCTGCGAGATCATAACGTTAACTGGGAAATGTAATTGTCTAAGACTGAGAATTGCCACAAAAATAACCTGCTCTTTGACGTGTATGCTTATTTATTGCTTGATGTGGACGACTAGCCGTCAGCTCACCTGATATAACTCTATTCACGAGTAGAAGCCATAAATACCTACTGAACATAGTCAAACCATTGCTTACGTGAAGGAAAGGTAACAATAACGGCTATTTTGTATATTATCCTGTAGTTGAATCTAAAACATGCTTTGATAAAAATGTTGGTACTAAAACACCCGGAGCCAGCATTTAATACTGCTTTTTAATTAAAATATGTGATAGACAAATAGGCCATAATGTCAGCCAAACAATTAAAATGAAAATTAAAATAGCCTTTATTTCTCTGACCATTAACAAAAAATTCGTTTACGTACTGGTTCTTGATAGTTAGGCTGTTTGTCGACATACGCCTTATGTAGTTCCTTCCATACACTTCTGTCATTAGTTACTCTACTCCAATTCGGTGGTAAATCAAGGATTAAAATCACTGCCATATCGCTTTGTGTCGAAGTAGACTTTGTTTTCAAACTGTAATACTGCAAATCGGTTGACATGCACTAATTGAGCTTATAAGGATATTATCTATCGCTCTTTTTCTGTGATACTTATTTCACATGGTGGCAGAGTCAACGGTACTTAGTACATAACTTCGCTTTTCGCCAAAATGTTTGTGAACTGGCAACTGGCAGTCCCTCATTAGCCCTTATCATTACAACTCTCTATGGATGCGCCACTATCAACAGCATTTGCTATAGTCAAATACAAAATAATTCAAATTTAATTTATATTTTGGAATATACGATTTTATAAATTTGGGCATGTTTGTTATTTTTTATAAAAGTCAATTTTATAATACTAGTAGACATTTTACTTGGGGACCAAAGTTTTATCTTATGCAGAAAATCCATTGTGTGCAATTCCAAGGAAAGATTCCCTAAGAATGGCTACAAAAGCCTTTTGCCGATATGTCCGAATAAGATTGTAGTAGGAATGTAAGCGGATTTGGCCTTTTGAAACCGCATTGCAATATACAGGCAAAATGTTGAACAGAATTGTATACGAGCTTGTTGGTTGAAAGGTTTCAATCGCTTTTCTATTGTTATGTATGGTTTAAATTAATTTGTTGACTGTTTCTGATCTGCGTAAGAATACGAAAAGATCATGCGTTATAAGTCGAGGTCAGTGTATGCATTTTTTACTTATTTCTGACGGACTTACGGTTTGCCTTGAGCGATGAAAGATTCTAGAAGTAATCTATAGTTAAACTATAAACTATTCTTAGAAACTAGCAGTTCGATTTGCAAACTACTTTTGCGTTAGTGTGTAAGTCCATTAATCGAAAAAGGTTATAGGCTTTCGAATCATGGGTACGACTCGAGAGAACAGGGGTAGTTTCTATAACCCACTTCACCGTATATTGTGGGTTTGAATCTCACAGAGAATAAACATTTGTGTGATCCACAAATGATTGGTTCGAGTCTATTTGTCATTCTTTGTGTTCGTTGATTGAATGTTTGTAAAGGACTCCGAGATACAGAACACAATTTTCGACCACAATTTAAATGTAATAAAATAACTTAAGATAATTTAAATTATAAAGATATTAATTGAAATTTAATTAAGTCTTTGAAAATTTACTTAACATGTTTAATTATTCATTCTTGTTAGCTCTAACTAAATTTAAATATATAGCGCCGAATAGAATTAAAAAAAATGTTTATTATAGTGATTTAATAATGTAATTTTTTAAAGTTTTTCTTAAGTGTATGTACACTGACGGACTCATAAACTGCATCAATGTTCAAGACGCCTTTGAAATAAACATTTCAACCAAGTATTCAAACTTTTTATACAAATTTAAATTGAAACCTATAGTTTGGTTCGTTAACTTCATCACAGCGTAGTATCATATCCTTAAGTGCACGTTTGTATACTGGAAAGGACCATTCAATTTTTTTAACAAAAACGATAAATGTAAAAGAATTGGTTCTGTATGGATTATTAAAAAATTTGTTATAACAATAAAAAAAAAGTTGAAGCACATGTTTTTATTCTTATAATAAGGTGTATTGCCTCCACGTGCCCTTATTACAGATTCAAATCGGTTCCACATAGATCTGCGGGTCTACCGTGAAAATGTTTTTACGCAATGACGTGCCGAAACGAATGACGAACGAAATAATAAGCATATACCTACCATGAAAACACTTCGGATTTTTTAGGACGTACAAATGTCATACGACGATATTCGTGACGAATGTCGGCGCGAATGATGTTTCATGGTAAGAATAAGCACGAACGAACGTACGCAATTGCGTATAACGCGTTTCACGGTAGACCCCCTGATTAGGATTATTAAACGATCTTGCGGAATATTGTTTCATTCTTGTGAAATCGCTGTTCTTAGTGCTGCCACTGTTGTGGGCACAGGATTTCTCGCATATACAGCTTTTTTAAACTGTGCCAAACATGCTCAATGGTATTAAGATCCGGGTTTTACTCAAAGAAGCATACATTAAAGTAATTTTGTTATTACATAGTTATTTATTATACCTATATATAAATCTTTGATTGATAAACTTTTCGTTTTCAAGCCTAAATTCATTGTTTTTATTCACTCTGTAAGAGTAGACAGGTTTTGTGCATAGCCGAAGAAGAGCGTTGAGATTCTGCTTGCCGATATTATGATGTGGAGTGTGTGTACTCAATGATTTGATAAGTGTTTTGATATTATTAGTACCTTATAATCAATAAATCATTGTATCAAACTATTTCATCCGAATTGTTTCCGAGATTTTGTTTGACTTCTGCATGTACTGAACATATGTAGATATTCAATTATTCATGTATTGAATAATATAATTTATCACAAAATTATTGTTATTTTATTACTGTGCATAAGGTTTCGGGTTCGATTCGCAACTCGCACAAAGTGTTATTGGGTTTGTCATAAAATGTTCACTATAGTAAAAAAGGGAGGATTCATACAACACGATAAAAAATTGTTTTACCATTTATTTTACAGTACTTGGACGAAGGTGCAACTTAATAAGACTGTGCCATACAGGGTTAAATGAAAAACACAAATTGCGGTTTCTTCTTTACATCATAATTAACCAATTTTATTCAACAACTTTTTATAAAACCCATTTCTTTTTGCCAAAATTCACATTATAGCAAGTTTCAAATTGAATACCTCCTCCCACACGAAGCCTCTACCCCCACAGTGTGTCGTTTGAATATACCACTGCTTTCTTTTATGACTACGTGTAGTCTTAAGTCTTAGTCATGCGATTGCAGCAACCAATTTCAATATTTGTATTTTTGTATGATAAAAATGAAATAATAAATAATGAAAAGAGGCAAAAAAATAATTAATTAGTCACGGATTATTAGTATAATATTTTAATTCAACCCGTATATATTCTATCATACGAACTTTGTGGCCCAATTGAAAATAAAGTAATAAATATGAACCAATAAAACACAGCGAGTGTTGGCGAGTGAGTTATGACGTCATAAATTAGTCAGATTTTGGCGATCCTGTCAACATAATCCAACTGATTGCTGTACACTGAAGAAGCTCACTTAGAGCGTCCTGATTCATATATTATTCTTTTACCAATAAGAAATAGGTAGCGATAGCTCAGTGGGGAGACCAACAGACTGCAATGCAGAGGGTCTCGGGTTCGAACTCACGTCGCGCACCTCTGACTTTCGGAAGTTATATGACTTTTCGAAATTATGTGCGTATTGATTGACAATTATCGCTTGCTCCGTGCCTCGGAGAGCACGTTAAGCCGTCGGTACCGGCTGCCATGAACATCTATGGCGGTCGTTATTGGGAGAGTGTCCACACTAAGATCCCACTGGGTTGAAGTGTCGCCGGTCTGCACTGACTGGCCTTCACATAAGATACATACATACATACCTATAAGAAAAACTAACAAACTAGCCAGCAAAAATTTGACTGCACGGGTGGCGTTTAAGTAGTCGCCTCGCTACTGCTACCGCACCGAGGGTTCGATCCCTATATGGGACAACATTTTGAGTAATCCACAAGCAGTTACTCCGATTCTGGGAGGTTTTGATTCCGTTGTTTGAATGATTATAAAGTGACATCCGTGACATAGGAAACATTAAGAGTTTGGGAGTATCATAAACAAAAGTAATTAAATATAGCACATTATATTAATATATATTAAAATATCAAGCCTGAAAATTTGTTTCAGGCTTTAAATTAAAACTGCCTCTGCGATCATTACAGTGGAATTCGAATCTCAGGGTAAACAAAAAGATATTATATTTTCTCCTGAATATTCTGAGTACAAAAAGATATAGGCCCTTTTCAATCCTTACTTAAATTTTTCTTATATGCAGTGTGTATATAGCTGGTGAAAGATGGATTAGTATACCTAAACCTTCGCGCATTTACAGACGTGGATCTTATAAAAAAGGTTAAATATATGTCATATCAAATCAAATGAGTGCAGTATATTTTTGTTACAAATATTATTATATACAACTTCAATATTTGCTGTACCTCAGGGAAGTATATTAGGCGCTTTATTGTTTCTGTTATACATAAACGATTTGCCTGATATTTCTAAAGATAAATATGTTTTATATTCTGATGATACAACCGTAATTATAGGATATAAAAATAAATTTGAGCTAGCGGACAATAATTATATTAATCACGCTCTGGTATCTTTAGTTGACTAGCTGAATAACAATAATCTTTACATTAACATAGATAAAACAAAAATTATCCAATTTATGACACAATAAGACACCATTACAACTTGACATCAAATATGATAATAAGCAAATAACATAACTTCCTCTACTCTAGTAAATTCCTTGGGATAACTACCTATTGACAAATATTGCAACTGGAAACAGTATATTGACCTGCTATGTGCAAAACTAGAAAGATTCGTGTATGCATTAAATCGCTTACAACAGGTGACAATAATAAATCACTTCTTTGGTATAGAATTATCCTACGGGGTAATTCCGTTGACTTGATTAGAGCATATAGATCTCAAAAGAAATGTGTGCGTGCATTAGCTGGATCACAACTACAACTTGAACAAATTTTGCTATAAGTGAACAAATTACTCTTCACTATGCACAAATTATTTTTTATACACTCAACTCTATAAAGCACAACGTTTTATTACATTTTGCTGCGGTAACACACCCCAGTGGCAGTGGTGAGGCGACCACTTAGAGCAATACGTCATCCATACAGTCTCGTCTTTATCTGTGATTGATACATTCAGAATCACCATTCATCGTCCAAAATGATTTGTATCCGTGGTATTTCCAAAAAGTAAAGTATTGCCTGTGTACTTCATCACTTTTCATATTTCACAACGGTCGCAACTTTGAACCGGTTTTAATCAACCGCCTGTCGGGCCGCGACAGTGAGTAAAAAATTGTGATTTTGAACGAGACTTTCCCGCGAGGGCCTAGTTATTATTGGACTGAAATATAAGTCTAGATCGAATACAACTCATCTGGGACGGTATGGGATTACTTTTATTTAACCAATTTTTGAAAAGAGCGGTAGCCTAGTGAGTAATCGTTGGACTGTCACGAAGAGATCTCGAGTTCAATTGCAAGGCACGTACTTTTGCCTTTTTGAAGTTTTATGCGTATAAATTAGTTATCGGTTTCTTTAACGGCTAAAACATCGTGTTTTGCATAATGTTCTCAGATATATGTGAAGTTTGCCGACTAGCACTGGGCCAGGGTGATGAACTGTGGCCTAATTCTTCTCACACTGGAAAGTGATTTATATTCAGTTGGACAGTAGGATATAGGTCTATTGATATTAATGACTAAATTTTGCCCGCGGCTTCGCTCCCGTAAATGTAGGTTAGGTTAGTTAGTAACAGCACTTCTTTTTGGGTAAAAGGCCCTATGTCCTTTTCTGTTCCTCTGACAATGTGTATGCGAAATTGCACGATGATTGGTCGAGAAGTTAAGGCGCAAACACGTAATAAATAAATAAACTCACATCTACATTTATAACATTTGGTTAGGATTCTGTTGACACCAAAGAGATAATACTGCTGGTTGACATATTGTGATTGATTTCGATGGTATGGCAAACAATAGGCTTTGATATTGGATTCTTAGGTTTCCATCATCTCTCATTAAATAATTATACATTCTTATTAACATTAACAATTTAGCCCAAATAAAGATATAATTTTTATGTTTTACAAATACTGTTTTTCTGTCATAGATTCAACAATAGAATAATTGATATTGCAATATGACCAGCAATTTAAAAGGTGTTGTTTTCTTTTGAATAACAATATCCGTTCTATTTACAGTTAATATATCGCAGGGGCAATAAGAATCATTCAAACAACAGAAACAAACAACCAGATTCTGCACAATCGTTTTATGAATTACGAATGGGATTCGAACCCACAACACTCAACGTAACGGCAATAGCAAGAATATCACTTAAGCCACTACTCTCCGTGCAGTTACGCTTATGTTGTAATAATTACGCGGTCTCACAAACTGTGTCACCACTTTACCAACAAGCTATTCATTATCACGACCATGTTCAACAAATTTCAACACTAGCGGCGCACCTCATCTGTTGAAACAAAGTGATAAAATACTTAGAGAGTAAAGTTTCAATGTGTGGTGGGTAAATATATGATTCTTAACTATTATAAATAACGCTATTAATAAATACCCAGTGGTATACAAAAATCATAAATGCAAATGTGAGTTTGTTTATTTGTTAGGCTTTCACGTCTTAACTACTCGACCGGTCATAATGAAATTTCGCATACACGTTGGCAGGGACTCAGAAAAGGATATAGGGTACCTTTCATCTCGAAAAAATCTTTATCTAAGCGACCTAAGCCGCGGGGAAAAGCTAGTTAAATAATAAACTCTTTTACATTTTGCTTCATAATTTGATAATTCCATTTCCTTTCTCGTTTTTATCCTTTTCTTCTTTCTCCGGGGAAAGCAGACGTTGAATTTTAAATGAGAAAGTTGAGTATACCAATTGTAACTTCCTGAACTGAGGGAATCATCTTTCTAGAGACATAATTATTTTCTTTGTCGAAGGCTTTCATAGTAAGATAGTATTGACATACCTATACGAACACAGGGGACGAATCTAGGGTCTTAAATTGATTGGTTTCGACAAATATACGCGTTTGTCGTTTTTGTCGTGACGTTGGTGGGAGGCTCAGCTCTAGAGAACGCTACTGCTGTGTATTCGATTCCCGGGTGGGACAAGTGTTGCTTGGATTTTTACTCATCAAATATTGATTAGCATCATGGGATTTGGAATTGTGCAGTGCCAACCGCAATAAGCTTGTGCCTTATTGCGTAGGACCTAAAATTTTTTATGACAAAATGACTCTATTTTTTCCGCCGACCCTTTAAAGAAAACTAGCGTTTGTACATACAAGCGCTAGTTTATGTATATATAGATAACTAGAGTTTGCTCGCGGTTTCGCTCGCGTAAATGTAGGTTAGATTAGTAACGGTATTTTTTACGATAGATGGCGAAAGTAATAAATAATATCGTACCAGTTCCAGTTTTAGCGCACTGAAGAGGAAAACACAGATCGGCCAACAGAAATGTGAAATTCAGTTAAGGGGTAACAAAGTTTAGCAATTTGTTATATGACGACGTGTGGCTGTCCAAGTTGTCGGTTTTGCTGTGGAAAGTCGAATAAATAATGTTCATGGTCAGCTTGAACACAAAAAAATATTTACGGGTAAAAACAAAGTTTTAATACTGACTGCTTATCCACAAAACAAATTGGAGAACTTCCAAAGGAAAATGTGCAGATGCTTTATTAGGTGTAGTCAATATTCGACTCAAACCTAATTTGAATTACTTTTATCACAGAAAACGATGAAACAATTGCATATAGTTTGCTGAACACACCACACTAATCCAACTTGTAATGAGATATACAAAATTTTAACTAAAAAGAAAACTGACTTCACCATAGAATATTCTAAAACAAATAATGCACTAAAAAGTTAAAAATTATTGCGCTGTACACTAAACTAAACGAACTGCTCATAATAAGATGAGACAAGCGCCGTTTAAATGAGACAAACGAAGAAAGGGAGAAACGCCTATCTCTAAATAGGAAATCTACCTCCAGGGCCATTTCAAAAGAGACTTGTGAAGAGCGCAAAAATAGGCTTTCATAAATGCGGGCTTAAATGAAAAATGTTTGAAACGGTATACCGTTTAAATCATTTTTGGGCATAGTGTATCTTATGATAATTCCAAATACGGTTGCGATGATATGTTTTATTCCAGGGTTCCGGTGCCTAATGGCATCAGCGTCATATTAAAAGTAGTATTATATAAATAATGCGGTCGGCCTCGATGGCGTAGTGGTTAGTGTAACCGACTGCCACGCCTGAGGTCGTGGGTCCGAATCCCGCACAAGTAAAACATTTGTGTTCATGAACATGGATGTTTGTCTTGGTCTGGGTGTATCTATGTATAATATGTATGTATTTACAAAAAAAAAGTATATATATGTATGTTTATCCATTGTCGAGTACCCATAGTACAAGCTCTGCTTAGTTTGGGCTAGATGGTGTTGTGTGTATGTGGTAGAATATTATTATTATTATTATTAATTTTGTTGTTAGCTTTTTTGTGTATACCTTGTTGAGTTTAACAGTTGCACGTTACTTCATACTATTAAATGCTATCAATAACCAATTTGGAATTGTGTAACCAATACATATACATAATATGTATGTGATTGTAGCAATCACGGCAGATTTTCTGTCATTTATCAAAGAATTTCGTTGCATAAAACCGAAGATCTTCATCAGAACATCACCAAATTAGATTACGGCTACCTCGAAACACTACGGAGGGCTTCCAAACCATCCTACACAGTTGTTTATTTTGTTCTTGCCAAAAATGAGAACATCATCAATGTAGGCAAATACGCATTATTAAGAATAAATCAAAAACTACCAGTCAGATCTTAAATCAAATTTAAATGGGACCAATTGGAAAGCACCAGCTTTCAAATTAATAAGTAATCATCGAAATCGGTTCACCTAGAAAAGAGATATGACGTAATAAACATATAAAAAAAATAAACATACAGTCGAATTGAGAACCTCCTCCATTTTTGAAGTCGGGTAAAACCTACGGCCCACTACAAATACTTTGAACAAATTAAAATCTCTATAGGCGAATAAATAAAGGTGCTACAATATGTCTAATTGCTATTCGTATTTATAAATGGATAGCAAAGTGTAATTATATTACCTAATTAAATATCTTAGCAGATTAACACAGAACCTATAGATAGATAAATAAATACCTTAGCAGACAAATTTAATTGAAACTGCTACATAATTGATGTTTAGCATCCTGAAGTCTGTTGAACCCCTAAGTGAGCTGGTCTTTTTTTACAATCACCAAATAATTTGCTACAGCAGGTTCTGCCTTTCGAAAGATACCTTTATAGTCCCAATACCGAAAAGCCTCGTGCATGATGTTTATGTTAATCCTTATTAAACGCAGGTCGTCTTGCATAATTACATTAGAGTTCACCCAAATTCCATATTAATTTAAATAAAAGGCTTGAGTATTAGCCTATGCCCGTCATAATTCATGTGGTTTTAACAACTCGGCAGTCATCAATTATGTGCGCGTGTTAAAATGATGTCCTGCCTCTTCAAATATACGTGGATTTAAAATTGTATGTTTTACGGACTGGGCTTTTATGCTGACTTTATGGATAACGCACTGTTTTATTTGTATTGGACGATAATTCAGAAACGTCATAATAGTACATTCAAATTATTATGAAGAGGTTAAACTTTATATATAATACGTAACGGGTATTAACGCGATCATGCATGATGTTTACCTTTTTTATGCTTGACGTTTTGACCAGGTTACACCGGCCGTGATCACAAACTGACTGGTGCTGCGATGACTTTTACCAATGAATTAATCTTAATTTTACTAATATAAAGCAATACTATCCTTGATTTTTATAGTTCTTTCTAGTCGTTTTGTCTTTATTGCCTTTTGTCTATTTTTCTGTAGCAAATAGACAAAAGACAGAGCCTAAAATACTTAAAAGGTGCAAACAAGGAATACAAATTCTAGAAGCATTTAAATGTATATGAGTTGCACTGAAATAAGCATACTTACTGTCGCGTAGCAATATATATTTGTTAACTTTATGTTTATTAAACATTATATTCGCTTATTATTAGTGAATTTAAACACTATAAAAAGCATAAATTAGTAGGTCTATATCATGGTTTACATAAAGTTCACAATAATCAAAAAGATACGGGACTTGTTATATTTTTTTTAATATACTACCCATTAATATCAATAATTTACCACTACTTCAACCAAAAAGTGCCGTAAAATACAGCTATGTTGAAAGGGTTATTACTCAGTCAACGACTATTAAATGACAAAATCTCACGAGATTTTCAGTTAAGTAGTTCTATGGAACTAGTTGCTTATTCCATTCAGAACTCAAAGTAATGTATTACTTATAAGTCAATTTAGATATGATTATTTGTGATGTTATCTATATAATTATCTAGTATCTCGCTTCCCATTTCGATTTAGATAAGAGTGGTCGTGAGTTTTTTGCAGTTTAGGTCCTGAACCTAGCAACAAGCCTGAATGTAGTTTCAGTAACTTAGTAAACTCACTAACTTATATATTTTGACGTTCATAAATGTTAGTTTGCGACATAAATGATCTTTGACTTTGACGAATTATTTTATTGATTTATAATTTTTGTTTTTACTGCAGCGTGATCACGTGCAGAGTGCATAAATAGTTATTCGATTATTTTTCAGTCTTGCAAATACGCGTCAAATGGCAATAGGCGCGACCCCTATTACGTGGGAACTAAAAGCATAGCTCGCGATATGTGGGTAATTTACATCTGCCTACCCTTCGAGTAGGTACATGTAGTCTCACGCCTACGTAGGTGTGAGACTACATGTGTATGGACAATAATAATATAATTATCATAATATATTACATATTCGATTTTTCTTGCACCATGTTTCATCATAAATATTATAAGAAAACGCGAGTTAGTACCAATACCTGAGTTAGTAATGGCTAAGTTGAGGCAGTTTCGCTTTTTTATTGTAAGTGCTTTTCACCATATGCGTCGTAAATATGAATTATGACAATATCTTTTTTGAAAGTATTTCACTTTCTAAAAAATAAGGACTTTACGTGACATCATATAAGACGGCAAAGTTCCATTTCCAAGATTTACTTCCAAATATACCCCTATGAAGAAATTTATTCAAAATAAAATGTCCTCGTCTTCAGTTGAAAACAATTTTACATGTACCCATAATTTGGTTTTATACAAAAAAGGTATAACATAGCCCGCCTGGTGTTAGCAGTAGTCTATAATCGTTCGCAATTTAAGGAGATACGTAAAATGACTTACACGTTGCAGGCCTTGGAAAAAGGAATTAATTAAGAAGAATGGAAATGAATGGAATGGCAAAACTATTTATTATCGGCCAAAACGCATTGGCATAATGCGGTTTTCAGTCAGAAGGTAGTACCTTCTTTTCCAGGCAAGCTGGATTACCTGGATATGCTTGTAAAATTATTTTACCATGAGAAAGTTTTATTATCACTGAGTAACATAGACTATATTTTATTTTAAAAAGTACTGTTACTATCATAACCTTACCTAATCTGCTTTTATGGGAGTGAAGCCGCGAGCCAAAGTTAGTATAAAATAAAAGACCACCTCAATTATAGTGAATGCTACTGCAGTGCATGTGACTGTTTACATATTATCCATAGCATAAGCTCTAAAACAATGGACTTGTATTATAAATACTTTTTTTAAAGATTCCCTTACCAATATTATAAACGCGAAAGTGATTTTGTTTGTTTGTTTGTAACGCTTACACGATCCACCCCACTGAACATCATGAAATATTGTATACACTTTGTCAGGGTACAGAGAAAGATATAGGGTATTTTTCATCCAGAAAAAGTACTGTACTGAAATTTATTGACAAAATCTACATTAACGCGAGCAAAACTACGGGCAAAATCTAGTATACCTATAAATGAGAACATAGTTGTTCTGTGTCCCTGACCCCTTTTCTGGCGGCCGCATTATGGTTGGCGAACGCTTTACTTCTCTAACAAAAAAGGGTTTCAAACTAAAATACCGGTAGCGTATAGTTGCATAGTTACGTAGTAAAAACACAGAGGGGTGTTGCAGTTTGTTTGATATACATTTTGGATATGTGTTGTGTATTTGATACTTAACATTTTGATGCTTATGACCCGTGTATGTGACCCGGTTACGGCTTCATGCCAAGTACCTCGCTCGTATGATAAACTCGTGCATACAGCCTGTACGAGTATCTCACGTATACAGCCCGCACAAGAAACTCGTATCTGTGTCTCGCACGAATAACTCGGGCGTATAGTAAGCACGAACAGCTTAAGTACATTGACTGGACTATTAACCCGTGAAGGTAACTCATAGCAGTAACTATAGCTTGTAGCGCGCACGAGTAACCCGTGCGTGTGCGGCCCGCAAGATAAACTCGCATATGGAGCCTACGACATCTACTTGCGTTGTGAACAAAAACTTTTAGAGACAAAGTTATAATATATAGCTTGTGATAATTAGTCGGTACCAAGAAACATTGGTCTACGAAATAGTAAACTTAGAAATAAATCAAATTCCTTTGGTATATACATATTTATATAGCCTAGGTTTACAACCACCTAGAAACTAGCTAAGTTTCTCAGCAAGTTTTAAAACTATTTCTTCTAGTAAAGCATTCCGAACTTAGTAGTTTTAAATTTTATGGCGCAGGCTTTAATTGAAATATGAAACAGAAGGCAGTCTTGCTGTTGTTTGGTTTCTGTTCATATAATCTCAGTGTGAGTTTAAAACTTTGATCTCACCTTAAATATCCATCAAAATATTTTCTCTAGGTAGTAAAAATTAAACAGTTACAGGTAAGTATTTCTAGATGGATTGTTTGCTTCCTAGTTTATTATTAACATTCAGCCATAACAGAGGAAATGCTTAAAAATAATTTTCTTATCGTCTGTTTGTAAGATATTTAATTAAAATGTATTTATTAGGGATATGTAACTACAATAGCGCGCATTTATAAAATAATATTAATAATTTTTGTAGTCGAATAAATTGAAATCTTTCAGTGCAAAGTGTGTGGCATTTATAATTATTTAGATCACTAGATTTACTGCCGCGGTGGCGCAGCGGGAATTGCAATTGCTGTGCACGAGATTAAACTATGTCTGTACTATAATCTATATAGTTGTTCTAATTTGGTTGCCAATACATCAAGTCTTAGTTTAGTTAGTACATTATACTGCACTAACTTGTAAATAGTTTGAGTTATGAGACGTTATTATGTTTGGTTGTTTCCGTTGTGACATATCTTATGTTAACCACTTTCCAATGTTGGATAAAAATTACTCATTCAACTCAACTCAACTCAAGAACGCATTACTACCTTTTAACCTTTAAATTATTATACTACGAACATATGATAGCTAGCAAACTATAAGTACATATGTTTAACAAGTTATACAGTAAAGTTACTCATCTAACCAACTGTAACTTTCTAGACTTTCCGCTTTGTACTAAATAGGCTCCTCTTTGTAGTAAACAGGCTCTGCTCATATTAAAATCATGATTTTTAAGAAGCGTAAAGGCCGTGCATTGAGCAAGCGGTCGCCTCCACACTATCGCAGTTAGTACTGCGGGTTTAAGTGCTACGAACTATTTAGTTTTGTGTTCTATTACAAATGATTGTTATGTGCCCGCGTGTACTCCGCTGTTCGTTAATTGTACGATTGAAAGTTCTCCGTGGCTTGGCGTGGCATGATACCGAGTGTCGGAAAACCTTTTCAAATAGTTAATGTTGAACAAGAAGAATAACAATTTGAGATTTTTAAGATTGAAGTCTGTTCTGTGTTGAATCCCTTGGGGAAGACCTATGTTCAGTAGTGGTCGTCTTTCGGCTGAGATGATGATAAAGATTTTTACGTTTTGATCTATGATTTTACATCTGAGGTATGCTACATAGTTGGTGAAATATAGGTGTTATACAGGTATATAGGTAAAAAAGGTGTGCTTGTCTGTTAATGGATAGAGGCTTAAGACTATGCCTGTATGGAACATGAATGTCGCCTAATTTACAAAATTATATATACACTATACAATACCATCTTATAATGAGAGATAAGTTATAGGCGCCGCATGTTTATACGACATGCTATCATGACATAATTTCGAAATATGTTTAAGTAATTCAATTTATATTTATATTTAAAGTTAGGAGCTGCTGCCGCACTGGGGAAATCTTGAACTGTTAGTAGTTAATTCGTCAATTGATTATAGATTAAATCATAGCTATGTTTGTAACTTCGAAACTAGAGCATTATTTAGTATAGAAGCTGGTTTGCGTCAAAGTTATTTATCCGGTATTATTGGTCACGGCTTTGACAATGTAGTTGTTTGATATTTGCGGTGGTTGAAATTTATCAAAAACAAACATCGAATGTCAAAATTTGATAATAAATGTGGGTAAGATACATACGAAATTGGCGAAACTGCGACAAACTGCTTTACGACGTATCAAACAGCTTCCAGGCCTGCATCTGAAATAATTAAAAATACATGTAATAATATCAGTCTTATTTAAAAATTGTCTTGACACGTGTCGGATCTCAAAATATTAAATAGTTTAGTCATTAGTCAAAAAGGCTAGTGCAAATGGCAGACTTCAAATTTAAAAATCAATTTTTGTCCATACACTCAAACAGAAATAGCAAAATATTTTGCTTGTAATTTATGACGAAAAGAATGATTTCCAAACAAACATATTAATAGCGTCCAAAGCGAACCTATGTTTGATACTATTGTTGACAAAAGGGCAAATCATTCAACTACGCCTCACTTTTGATAGTAAATCAAGTAAAGGTATAGATCGCGCACTGTATGATGGCCGGTCTGAACATTGCGCGAGTGGCGTCGCAGTTGTAAGTTTTAGGTCTCTTTGGTGACAGGGGGCGAGGGCGGGATGCAATCCGTACTGACTGTCAAACTGTACATGCGCAACAATTCGGAGACGCTATGTTCAGTCCGGCCATCATAGATTGCGCGATCTGTAGTAAATGTCTTTATTTGCAATCAAATTAAATATTGTGACGGTAAATTGGCTATATAATTAACTGCAATTAATTTATTCAATCACTTAAGCTGTTATACTGTAATCATATGATTGATTTGTCTATCAAATGATTACCATAACTATATTTTGTTTAACAATAGACTATTAGGTATTATAGTTATCTGCATGTTGCGTATATTCACCCATTTTCACACATTTTTTGATCACGAATGTAATACTTAAAAAATAAATCTAATATAAACTAACGTAAATCTACAGTCATGTTCCATGTTCGTTATTTTATTTTGTACATCTGTAGTGATTATACAAACTGATCACGAATGTCTCAGGGCAGTGGCATAGTTAATGCATATGCACTAACTTTGCAACGAAGAAGAATAAGTGAACCTAATTCATGCATGTAAAGACATAAGTTATACGGCGCCTCAGACGAACTTACTAACTGAAATTGTTGCACTTGTTCAGTAAATTTTAAATTTGTTGCAACTTTGTATGTACTGAATCCTAAATATTCGCGCGATTATTCGCAAAGAAGATTTAAAGGTACTTAATGATTTGTTATTTGATACTAACTAATATAAAATATGTCGTATACACTTATCTTAGGTTAAAAGAATAATCCAAACTAGTGGTCGGAACAGAATCGTAATTTTTTTTTGTGTATTAACCGTAGGTTTAAGCGAAGAACGAGTGCACCTTCTGCCTATAAACTTTAACTTTAGCTATTTTTATTCTCCTTTGCGAGTAAAATACGCTAAAAAGGGATAGAAAGATAGCTGTTCACATATTAATATACAGTTTCTCAATCAAATTTTACTTCAGTGTTCAGGTTTTAATGCCATCTATGCTATCATTATAACAATATTCCGGTAACAAAGCAGTGTCGGCTCATTGCAGATATGTCCAAAAAAACTAAAAGACATCAACTACTTAGGGGAGTCTGAAGTGAATAAAATAATAATAGATAAAACATTTATTAATTTACTTTTAGTACTGCGGGGAATATCGAAATTAAACCCGTTAGAAAACAAAACCACAAATATTGTTATGAATATTGAATATTGCATGGTATAATTTGTGAATCCTCACAACAAAAGTCGCCACCGTCGCTTAAAACCGCATTATAACAAACTTCTTGTTTAATTGCAATTAACTCGTGTGCGTAAAATAATGAACAGAATTAAACATAGGTAAGTATCCTAATTGGATGAAGCACTTTTTCTTGGTATTCATTAATATATAACATGGCGATGATCAGGATCAGAAATCCTTAAGCTTTAAAATACAAAATAAGTCAGACCATCTATTTTGTGACAAAGAAATCAACACATATTATACTATTCACAAAACTTTTAAAGTTGTTAAAAGTTTTACGAAGTCTGTATGCCCCAGATTGCGTACACAAGAACGTAGGCCGACAACTTTAGAACTTGTAAGACCGCCATATAGGAACATATTCCAACAAAAAATCTGAATAACTTCGGACTGAAAGTTCTGTGAAAGATTCTTCCGTTCGGCATTTCGAATGTTATGCTATCTGTTGACTAGATTGCTGTGAAATTGAATAATTAATTAAGTATTTAATGTTTATTTCATATCCAATCATGGAAAGCATTAACGTTAAAAATGTTTTTTTTTTACAGTATTGATACAATTAAGGGTGCACCTATTATTGTAACGAAAGCACCGTGCTTATCATAATAAAGCCGAGTTCATCAAGCGAGATATAAAACTTAGTACTCGGTTGCGCACGAGTTTCATATAGCTAAGTATTCTCTTAATATTGTTTTGCATTCGTATGTATTTCGGGAGTGTATATTTAAGGTGGTGTGGAGTTTGTTGTATAGCAGGGCGGTTAAGTAAGAGTAGTGTCGCTGCGCGAAAGCGGTCATAGTATATACTTTAGGGCAAGCAGGTTCAGGTCTTCTTCTTCGTGTTATGGATGGAAGGGTTTTTGGTGGGTGATTTGAATGTCTTCTTATAGTAGCACGTAGGATATACATTTGTCGCACTGTCAGTACCTTGTACTCAGAATATAGTTTTTGTTTAGAGTATCTAAAAGGTTTCCTTAACAGGGCTTTAAATACTGCTCTTTGAGCGCGTTCGAAATAATTGGATTCAATATACTAAACAGCTATGCCAGCGATGCGAAGTACAGCTTTCGCGCGGGGATAAAGTGAGGCCTTAGCGTGTGATAATGTATCTAGTGTTATTGCAGTTTTTGATAAACACAAGTAACTACTTG
Source organism: Catocala fraxini (assembly GCA_930367265.1). Lineage (NCBI taxonomy): Eukaryota > Metazoa > Arthropoda > Insecta > Lepidoptera > Erebidae > Catocala > Catocala fraxini. The sequence goes on along the minus strand of OV884040.1, from coordinate 15,929,429 downwards.
TGTGGATTAAAATTACCTTGCGGGTAGCGTGCTAGTTGATCTTCTTTCACGAGTAGCTCGCGTTGGATGTTAACATGTTTTTACAATAAGTATGTCGAAGCCTCAAGAAATTAATCATTGAAAGGCAATTTACTTCTGTGATTGGAATTTAATAAAGCGCTATCTATTGGTTTGTTTCGAAACGTCAAGTGTTAGCTTGAGTAATGTCGCCGCAGAGCCGATTTGTCAACTGGAGAGATAGTACTAGGATATTACGGAGGGCTCGATAAGGGCCTTTTAGGTGACGAATAATATTATCTTAATACAATGACATTATGGTTAAATGTACCTAGTTACAAAGGAGTTCATAACAAATACAACATATTAAGCTGTGGCCCTCGAAACCTGTATAAATGTCTGATTTTAACATTTAAAGTCACAGAGAGAATACATAGATTAATTGAAATCTATCTGTGACATTGAAATTTAATTGTTATTTAATGTCAGTCCTCGAATTTGCTCGCGAGAATGCGACGGTAAAGCATCCCAGATTATAAGTATTTAATGTGTCATGAGCTGGGACTGAATCTGCACCCAGATATATCTAATACAATTCAACTGCATACATATAATACAGTAAGACTCATTTAAAGCCATCACAAAAAGAAAGTAAGAAATATCCAACGCCAGCTTTAAAAACATTCAAATTTACAATATTAGTAGAATACAGCAGCAGTAACATGATATATTAAGTTAATTCTCTTCGCTTTATTTTCTGCTAGCGTTCTTATGAATGAAACAACATTATCCTTCGTCGCTACAACGCTGAGAAACAATAATACTAAACGTTGTTACTGAACGCTGTTTGTACAGTACACTCAATTAGGCGACTCTCACCGACTGGCAGCGACTGCACAAGCACGAGATGACTATTGTATTTCTCTTTTTAGAATTCTATACAAATCTACGTCGAAGTGCTGGCCATTGAAAAATAAAGTTAGCCTGGTGGAGTTTTGTATGGCCAATTTTCGATTTGGATAAACTTTTCGTTTTGAGCTAGCGCGAAATTTTAAAACATGATCTTTGAAAATTATATTGTTTTATTTTGCCTTAAAACTTATCAAAACTCGTGCAGTGCGTACATATTTATGTGTTGACGTACGAAATAATAACAGATACAATTTTTTTTTTTTTTTACCTTAATGGCATCTTATATAGATGTTCATCAAAATTATTAAAAATCGGGTCTAACTCATAATAAAAGGCACTAATAACATAACAAACATGTATCATGTATTATCATATCACGAGTTGACGTGGCTTGCAAATCGATGGCCAATCGGCGTTTTCACGGCTCGTAAACATTTAACAGGCTGTCATTACTAGGGTTTACAGCTACATTTTATAGCATCACATCTGGATCTAACGCTGGGTCTGCACAGCAAAAATTGTTACATCAATATAGGCGTGAGAGTAATTCATTAGTTATGCAGTTAAAAAAAAGTGATATGGACATTATATAATCAAAACCATTTATGAAAAAGGCGTATATATAGTATATATATATATGACCGTCTCCGACATATATATATATATATGTCGGAGACGGTCATTAGTACGGTTATGAAACGCAGCACGTTAGTAAAGATGTGGCAGCACTGTTGCGATGACGTCAACACGCAGCCAACTTCGCGTGCTACGACAGAGCCTACTTAAATGGAGGCGCCCTATATTCGACGGGGGAATCTTTTTACCGTCGGCGAGTGCGGACCTCCTCGCTAGGAACTGTCATTTGTTTCGTGCAAGACATTCGTGTTAATATTGTGAAGACAATAAAAGTGATCAGTGTGCATTTATTTTTTCACTTTGCTCGATCACCCTATTGTACGCCCGCATTATGTCTATCGATGGGGTTACTGAAAGCACTCAATATCCAACATATATATATAATATAGGTATGTATGTTTGACATGACTTTATGTTAAATTTATTAGGTAATAATATTCTGTCTCTAATAATATTGTCACATATTTCAACATTTAAACGTTTTAAGGGATAGTATATGAAAAATTTAAATTACAAGAACTGACTCAAAAGTACATTAAGTAACCTCGCTAGCTCTGTTCGTACATTATTCATATTTTACGGGCTTTACTAAAGCCATCTAGTTTTTTTTATAGGAGTTTAAACCAAGGTTACAAATAAATAATTTGCGTTTATTGTATGAAATATTATAATTACGATCTTTATGAGCCATTAAAATCGTAATTTTACTCGACGCGGTTAACACAAATTGGCTCACTTGCTAGGGTTATACGCATAGTGGTAACAACCGACGCGAGCTATCCGCGCATGTTACTAATATGACTTTCTCGCGCATGTAGCCCGCATTTGCTGTTTGCATCATTATACAAGCACCGAAAAAAGTGTTATTACTTATTTTTACAGAATTATTTTGTTTATTTTTTACCTATTATTTATTTACCATCCCGCTATTTAAGATAGCATAATAGTTTCGTAGTTTATTTTATTAAACTCTCGCTTAGTGAGTCGTTTTGCAGTGTTTGTTTTTATCGATACAGTTGCGAAATGAGGGAACACGAAATAAATAGTTGCTAGTGGCTTATTTTTACGTACAAAAATTCATTATTATCTACATAAAAGTTGCCAGCTAAGCCTGGACACTATTCGAGATTATATATTATTTATGCTATCGTCTGTGCGGCCAATATTTTTTATGAACTTAACGTAATTTTTTTGATTTTATGGACGTCCTCGTCCTATAAATATTCGTCTAAAATATATATTCCTTCTATATTTTGCCATAAAAAAATATACATAAGTAGCCTACATCTAAGCATAGGCTGGCATAGGTGTAAGACATCCACATTACGCCAGCTGTGTTCTGGGACCCACGTAATAGAGGGAGAGTCTATTGTCGTATCACGGGCGACGCGCTGCTAACACAACTAACACTTTGCAGAACTAGGGGATTGGACGCCGGGCCTATCGGACAGCAGTCGTATTTTCTACGCCACTAAGAATCAGATGTAATGGAAATATAATCTGATCTTAATTCCATATAATTAAGGCACTAGCCCAATGGACTGCCGATCGAGAACTTGTTGGTGCCAACGTGCATAAAACACAAGCATCAAGGATGGGTTTACAAGTAGTAGTAACTCGTGAACCGAATTGCTAAAACTATTATTATCAATTCCATTTCAGTGAATCGCATAACTATTTTAAACTAGCGACCGCACCGGCTTCTTACGTGTAGTACATAACCTTAACAAATCATACACCTAAACCTTCCTCATTAATCACTCTGTCTATTGGTGAAAACCACATGACAATCTGTTTAGTAGTCTGTGAGTTTATCGCGAACAGATAGACAAATAGACGCGGCGGGGGACTTTGTTTTATAATATTTAGTAATGATTATATTTGAATACGGTTGTGCACAACGCAATATCTAGTTTACATAGTTAAAGACCTTTACTTTTAAATGTTAATCAAATAGATTGACAAGACTGCGACAATATATTAGATTAACTTTCGAAAGTAAAAGGGCACATCACAGACCAGCACAAACCAGTGATTAAAATATTTGTGGTGGATATGCAAAGTTGTTAAATGTACCTGGGTAAAGCCCTAATGTTAAAGTTGTTGTTAATAATCTAACCGCGGCATATTAAAACCCTTTTGACCAAGTTAAGCGGAGTTGGGCACCATTTTAGTTGTTTCGCTATTGAACGGACAGCATAATAAAGGTGCTTTAAAAACGTGAGGTAAATATATACAAACCTGATCAGTTTTGGTTAACATAAATAAAAATAAACAGAAGCTTGTGTTAAAAGAAACATGCTATAATTCTATTCATTTATTAAATAATACCGCCGCAAATGGATAAACATATGTCGGCAACATTACAAATTAAAATACTTTATACGGATTATATCACTTTGTTCATTTTAAAAACACTATTATAATATAATTTTAAAACTACCACTGTTAAACTTAACTACTATTTTAACTTAACTATTATTTTGCCCGCGGCTTCGCTTGCGTAAATATAGGTTAGGTACTCGGTACTTTTTTCTGAATGAAAGGCAAGCCCTATGTCCTTTTCTGTTCCCCTGACTGACTATACGCGAAATTTAATGATAATCGGTCGAGTAGTTAAAGCTTAAAAGCGTAACAAACAAACAAAATCACATTTACTTTTATAATATTAGTTAGGATTTGGATTTACACTTTCTCCGACGTTTCGATTGCTTTCCAGCAGCCATGGTTACAACATTCACTTATCAGACACAAAGTACACTCAAATTCAGATGAACAAATTGTAAATCACATAAATAATTACTCCGTGTGGGATTCGAACACATAACACTCAGCGCAGCGGCAGCGGCGCGCGGTTAGTCGATTGTTTGCCCGCTGCGACATCAGTTTAATATAAAGTTCCTAAATTGTTTACGAATATGTAATGAGTTTGGCACATTAGTCATTTCATTTTAGCTGTTAGTAACTTTTACTAAAATTACAGTTTACAGTTCATGGTTCGTAGAACATGTAATTTGCCTAATTGTGTATAGTCTAGTTTGTGTTCAGTGTATATAATTAGAAATATATTAACGACCAAATCTAATTATGTAGCATACGAACATATTAGCCTTTACCTATTACAAATATACATTTCATGTGCTACTGCAGCGGTGGCACAGCCGTACTGTAGTAAATACGACTTCTGTGCTGTGTCTCGGTTTCGATACCCTGATCGAGCAAATTGTTATTGGGTTATTATGTCATTTCAGTAGCAACACATGGTCTGGAACAGAAAAAGGTAGACGACAAAGAGGCTCGCCCTGTATCACGTCGGTCTTTCATCCATGTTTTGCGAAATGTGAATACAACACACGTTTGTCAACTCCTTCGTGGTTATAGTCGTGTCGTTATGTATGTCTATATATATTTCCCAATCGTATAAAGCAGCAGTTTAAAGTAATAAAACGGTTTCCTTTTTAATTTTAATTGCATATTGAGGTTAGCCAAGCATTTACAAAAATGCTATGGAATCAGGAGCTATCATAATCTTACTTAACTTACATCTAGCTTTTAAAACCAAACACAATGACAACAGCATTGTCTGTGCTTCACAGAACAACCGTAGGCCGAAAGATTAAATAAAACAATATTGCATGGATTCACATAATCGTAAATAATAATAATAAAAAAAACGCTATTCTTCGGTAAATAACTTTAAAAAATAAATCTGTTAGCAAAACACTATACAGTTTTATAAAGAAAAAGTACTAAAACACATTGTTTTACAAATCAAAGTATTGTTGCGTAATACATGGTTTGAGATATATCCAGTGTTATTTAAATTTAAAACGAACAGCAGTTCAGGAGTAAGCACTCGACTTCACTGCGCTGTAACCAGGCGAACAGCTACTAACAAATGGAATCATCAAGTCAGTTCTAAAGTATGTGAAGAATGTTCTGTAAAAATATCTAACCGACTATGCCTGCCGAGCTTTTATACACACATGCAGGCAACCACACCCACCCACTGCTCAGACTCGTCAACATATAATTAAGTAAATTGTCTAACTCGATATATAAAATATTGAGTTAGCTTCATGCCATTATTTTGATAAGTAAACTATGGCTATTTATTAACGTTTTATTTAAAAATAAAGTTATAAAATTGTTCAAAATATACAAACTAAGCACATACATCAAACATACTACAAAAAAGCTGGACACAGATATTTAAAAATGTCTGAATGAAACCATTTCATTTATAAAAGCTATTACTTGAGGGAGAGCAGTCGCTTTGATCTGTCGTGCGACGGTGACGCCTCGAGCGACACTCATCAAACTTCGCACGCCCATCTCGAGACTTTAAAGAGACAAAGTATACGAGATATTTAACTTACAAGAACCAACTTAGAAACACATTATAACTCCAGTAGCTGTGTAGAAAGCGTTAATATGTACATTATTCATGTTTAAACTATTTTGCTTATAATCTTGTCAGATTTGACTCAGTTTAAGCTCCGTACTATTATGGTATGGTACAACCCTAACTTTACTGATGTATGTGTAAGCATTATTTGTGTGTATTTGTGTTAATATATATTCTTATACCATTATGTGACAATCAGTAATAAACGAGGTTTTGTAAGAGATGCACGTGTTTCCTCTAATCCTTAACGACAACCTCTTACTATGCATTATATAAAGTGACGTTAAAGGATCAAGAATCTGTGTGTAACATAAAATAGTATAATTATGATGCTAGGTTATCATCAAAAACAGACTTAAATTTTTACGTAAGGCAACTGTAATTTGCACATATTATTTTTAAGACGACAACGCAACCTAATAGGTAATAAAATCCAATAATTCTTAAACTTCAAACTGAACTTGACCTTTAACGTTGACCCAATTTCCCCGTTAATCTAATTAAACTGTCCCATGTATTGAATTTCTCATAATTGTGTCAATATTTCTTGATATACTTATCTCTCTATAACTCTTACTAGAGTTGCAAATGACGATAATATTTTACCTGCCGGTTTCTTTCCTTTTATCCTATCTTTAATGACTTTGACGGCAGCAAGTCAACTCTGGTAAACTAAGCCATCTATCATACGACAGCCATCATAAACTAACTACCAGGGCAGACACGGCCCGTTTGGTGGTAAGTCTATAACGGCTCAGTTTTTTTTATTGTTAAAAATGACGTCATCATAATCAATGAACAGGTTACAGACATTAAAATATGAAAGCTGGCTGCCTACTAATAAAAAGTAAATTGAATGCAGACTTAACATTTTATTTTTCTTTTCACTTCTATAATTACAAAGCAAGCCTCAGTTTTAAAGCGCAGCGTCAAGTTGGAGTTGTCAGAACAATCTAAAATAATTCCGTAAGAAAATACGCGTAGATTTTTCTAGGCAGCAAAACAGCAGCTTCCATGAATAAATCAAAAACTTCATTTTAACATTCAGCATTTTGCGCAAGTCTAATTTCTTAAGAAAAATTAAATGTCGCTTATTACTCTACGGAAACTGAGTAAGCACAAGTACTGGAATTACTAATGAATGCTTAAGTGGTAATTAAATAATGATAAATCTAAAATAAAATAATTGTGAAACGATTAATAATTTATACAAAGTGCTAGTAATTTAACTTATCTATAATTCCTCAGAAGCAAATTCAGCAATGTTGTTTGCTGTTTATGCATCTTTTAGTAACCATATCCCAGAGCCAACAAACATACGTAATGCTAGCTAAGCTTACATTTTTACAGTAACTGTGTAATATCACGTACGCAAACTACGTCACTTTTTACTTAGGTTCTTCATGTCTTGGGGCTGAAAAGTCCTTCGAATTGGTCTCTCTGCTTACTAACGTGATGTAGGTAAAATTGTAATATAAAAACAAATCAGGCGTGCTAGTAACATAGTTCACATTAATATATCAAGATGGTAATGGCAGTCGCTTTAAATAATAAAAGACATTCATCCGATCCTTATAACTTATGTACTAATTACTTCTGAAGACGCTTGACAGTTCACTTAAACGTGAATATACTTTTAACATACCGCACCCTTAATAAAACAGATACTTATCTCAGTATTTTGGATTAAACAAATTTGAATTCTATTGCAAAGATTTAACACAAATATAATATTAGAATTTAACATATACAATTAGAGTTCAAATTGCCTTACTTTCAAATTTCGAGTTAAGTCGCTGTTTTATTAAGACTGCGATACCTACATTTGAAATGTGTCTTGCAACTATCTAAATGTTCGCTTTAGAATGATGAATGATAGCTATTTCGTTTGCCCGACAAACCGGCTCCTATTTTCACTATGATGTCTGAGAAGGTGACATTGAATTGTCAACACATTTATGTTATCCTCCAGTAAGTAATAAAGTATGTAGAATAAGAATCGATTATTTATTAGACGTGGCGTCTAAACAAATGTGTATTAATTTGTACTAGCTGTCAGTGTCAACTCACTGTTTTATGAAACGAGTTGGAGTATTCTCTAAAAGATTGTAAATAGGTTTCGACAATATAGAGATGAATTTTACTATATTGATAACTGAAGTTAGTTCACTTGTTCTACCGGCGACGCGAGTGATAAGCTAAAAAGTTTAATGGGCTATCGAGCAGAAACGAATTTGTTATTAGGATGCAGTTTTGCAGCTCGGCTATGAGCGAGTGTGCCAAGAAGTCAGACAATTGCACATGCCGGTCGCAATCTTCATGAGACTTGTGGGCTTATGCATACATACATAGATTTGCACCTGTTTCCCAGAGGGGTAGGCAGAGACTACGGATTTCCATTTGCTACGATCCTGACACACTTCTCTGGCTTCATTCACTTTCATCACATTTCTTGTACACGCCCGTCGGTTCAAGGTGCTCTTAACCTTGCCTTTGTCCAGAACGCCTCCGATATGATCGAGAAACGTTCGCCTAGGTCATCCTCTTGCGACTGTTCCATTCACACTAGCCTTATAAACTTTCTTAGTCAGTCTTTCCTCGTCCATTCTTTCTACATGCCCAAACCAGCTTATTGTACCAAGCGGATAACACTAAACGAGCATGGGTAGACAAGTATTGTTGAGCTAATGAAGAGGGTCCTTGTCGCCCAAGTAAAAAGTCAGCCGGCCATTCTTCCTCCATATGCCGAATATTTTATACATCGCAATATAAATACTTTTCGTCAACCTTTCTCAAATTTATTTCGGAATTCCTAATAATGTATGAATATGTTTTTAAATGGTAATGTTACAAGAAAGTTGTTAAATATATACCTTCTAAGATATCGAAAATGGTATAATTAAGTGTTACTTAAGTATTATCATTATGAACCTTTTTGCTGTCGCAACACAGTCCTTCCTTCTTCCTATTTATTGCAATCTAGGTCAAATCCTATAGCTGTGTCTATATTACCATCTCCTTTGGAGCCTTCCTCATTTTCAGTGCCCGCTATTTTGCGTCTTTCTAATAGCTTGCATGATCTACTTTTATTAAAATTTATTAAGCGATTTTTACCTCAACAAATCCAGTTTATAATATGCAACAAACGTCCATTTACAAGTAAGTAACCTGAAACGACATGAGAGAATTTCTTAATATAAACTACACAAGGCGTTCATGGGCTTTTGGATAGCATATTATAATTAATTGCGATTTGATACAAACATAAACATTTTGCTCATGAATAAACACAATATAACTTTAGGCACAGAAACTAATTGCATACTAACTATATGGAATGAAGTTTTAATACGATGCATTTGTTTTTGTAGTAGATACTGTTGGAATAATGAAAAAAGTTCAGGCCTTTATCAAACATACGTTTATTTGTGTGCCATTGACTGACCTATAAGCCTTATTTTGACTTTAATATTTAGTGGCATCGCAATATAAACCACACATTTGATATTAAAATAAAACTTTTACACTATTGAAACTACATTATGTTTATTAAAATACACTATTATTACATAATCTTGAGACTATTCAACTACTACTGTTAAACGTTACTGTTATTTAATAAATATATATCTTAACGGAAAATAATATTCCTCACAAGAACTAAATAACTTATACTATTAACATACGAGAGTGGCGCTTTTTGCACTCGAGATTCGAGAATTTGACTTATTGCCTTTGGTTTGACGATAATATAATCAAACCCGCTCAGCAATTTGTCTCACTTCATAATAATTATAACGGTCGCCCCAAATGATTTCGCTCACGTGACTTGTCGGCGTCACGGCGTACCCCGCTCTTGTACAATGAAATCAATTGAGTGTCTTATTATTGCTAAATTATTTTGCTACTGTTGTCCATATTAATATTATAAATGCCAAATCAATAGACTTGACCTTTTGTGGTTTCGAGAGATATACTATGTGCTGTTGTTGTTACGTCACTTGACTGACAAGCGACGTCATTAATATATAACTCGAACTTACTATTCCGTGTCATTATTGGACGCACATAATTAGCTAGCTGCTTAAGCAGATGTAATTAGCTGTTACATGCATGATCTGATCAAAAGGTATCAATATTATAGTATAGTGTTTGTAAGCTGTGTGTGGCTTATTCGTACTTATGAGAAAGTCTTATATTTGCAAACTAAACATTATGTAGGCAAACGACATTTTAATTTTGAATCACATTTACCATTGATATGTGTTACTATGGTAGTCACAAGCCATCGAGTAGTATGTAAATCGCTGTAGAAAATCTATTATTAATAGGGTATTTGACTCACATTTTTTTTATTGAAGTCATGTCGTTACATTCTCCAAACTCTAAAGCAGAAATATTTTTGGAATCTACTCAAAAATAAATAAGATACAAGCGCTTCAAATCTGGTAGTTAGATAAAATCTGTGACGTAACCCCTATTTACCAGCAGTTGTGCGAAGGAGATAGTGAGACATCCCCATTACGACCCTAGTTTTACTTATATCCAAATTTAAAATATTTATAATTCTTTTATTTTGCAACCAATTTTAATAGGGTTTGCAAGAATTTTCTTTTAATTGCTTTTTAATCTTGTGTGTAATATAATGTACAAAATTAAACTTAACTGCGAAGCAATTACCCTATTATGAAATTAGTTTTGTTTGACACTTGTTTTCAATTTATGAACGTTATCAAAATTATGACAACAAGATCATGTTAGAAATGCTGGTGTGCTTTTATCCTTAGTTAATAACACTAGATGATAATAATGTATAAGGTAATTATTGGGCTTTATATACATTTGTGTTCATTTCAATGTGTATAATAAAGAGCGACAAGTCAGCCTACGCAGTGATATATTTCATAGCAAGAATAAATATTTAACAAGAAACACCAATAACAATAATACTAACTTGATATGGTTATACTTATAACATTATGTGGTTAAAGTTATATCATCTGAACTATGCCGCCTTCCAGTGCAATGAAAATATAACTGAGGAGCTTTTTAGAATCTGGTCCTTCGATTGATAGGGTGTCAACCAGCAAGCACCCACTACTTGATTTTATTGATGATTTTCATTTGCGTTCTTATTGGTATTATTTTCGATTGATCTCTATTTAAACTCAACTAGCTATCCCTCGAGAACAGTCCTTGTTTCTGGGTTGAAGGTACTGTATGTAATTTTAATATCCCGGATAACGTGTAAGCAAACTTTCATGAATATTACTGATAAATTCAAATTTATAATATTAGTTAGGATATGTTTTTCTACACTGATCATTTAGTATAGTAGCTGAAATATACCTAAATGTGACTTATGTTTTGTGTTGCAACTTCAAAGTTAAATCCACTTAAGGATCTCAATAATGGCTTAACAGTAAATCATCTCTGTCTGTCAGATTTAAAATAAACATTTGGAATAACCATGGTCTTAAAAAAATAAAATTATCACGAATAATTTAGCGTTGAATTGAAGTGGATTGCCTTTGTGACTTTTACATCAGAAAGAATAATACGATCTATTGAATTATTTATCAAATTGTCTGTTGTTAACAAAGGTTTTTGTTAGGCCTGGATTTTATTTTATACGGCCTTGTTGAATATCGATAAATCGCCGATGGTTATTCGAGTAAAGAGAGCTTACATTTGCTTTATTATATTTCGTTTAAAATATTTGATCTTATACTTTTATATTACGCTTTAAGTAATTGAATTCTGAATGTAAACAAAGCTGACATTAATAAAATGAATTGTATCTGAAAGAGAGTTTTTGTGTAATAAAACTATTAATAGTGTACTGTGATTATTAATTTGATTTAGTTGTTTCATTGATCATGAAGCATTAAGGCTTGTTCATTAAACGTCTTAATATGTAATTTCAATGAAGAAAAGCAGTAAAAGTTAATGATTTGGGGGCCGCATTTATTGCGGCGCGAATGAAGCGAATCAATAGCAAGACTTTTGATATTTTGTGATTTTTTGACACCGAGAAATATGATATAGATTTATCTCCTAAATTACTTGTCCTATTTTAAGTAAAGTTTAAAAAGTACCCTGTTTTCATGGTTGGTTGTGTTTCTGCCATTTTTGTCGTTTACACGAATCGTTTATCTTTGGATAGATCGCAGTTTTGAATTATTCTCGTCTGCTATTACGATCAATTACAAGAATCTACTATAACATAAGCAAACAGAAAGTTATAAACTTAAAATAAATCAAAATGAACTTACACTTTAAAGAAATGTCTTTGTAAGCGTCTATAAAATAATTTTAAATAGGAGTAAATGTACATCAAACAAAGTCACAACTTTTAAAATCCACAAACGGAATCGATACTGTGAAAAAGTTATAGCCAAATAAAAATCTTAGGAGTAAAGTAAGTAAGTATGTATACATAACTTTTCTACATACTAAATCAGTAAGTCTTCTCCCTTAGCCTTTATTATTCCCAAGTCATTTGGGTCGGCTTTTCTAGTCTAACCGGATTTGACTGGATATTAGTTTTTACACGGAGCGGCTGCTACCTGACCTCCGCAACCCGAAGGCTAACGATACCCTAAGGCTAGACCAGTGTCAGGATATTAGAGGGTACTGACTTTCCCAATAACGACTGCCATAGATGTTCATGGCAGCCGGGACCGACGGCTTAACGTGCTCTCTGAGGTATGGAGCAGGCGATAATTGTCAATCAATACGCACATAATTTCGAAAAGTCATATAACTTCCGAAAGTCAGAGGTGTGCGACGTGAGTTCAAACCCGAGACCCTCTGCATTGCAGTCTGTTGGTCTTCCCACTGAGCTATCGCTACTAGATCAGTAAATATTATGTTACATTTAGTGAAAATAACCATTAGCTAAATCTATAAATTACGTAATTATACATTATCCTGTACAGTTGTCGACAGTGGAAAGATTATCCTCGAGAGATTACTACTGACAATCGCTCACTGTCAGTAGGATTCACCTGGTATCTGTTTTCTTTTAGATTTGCCTTTTAACTGCAGCCGGTATTGAATACTAATAGAAGATTGTATTGATGCGAATAATTCTTCCAATTTGTACGATATTTAAAATATTATTTGCAAGGCTGTGATACTGATTTCTATTATATTTAAAATATTACCTGCATGGCTTTAATGACCCTAAACTTATCATAATGGACTGGACAGTATAAAATTGTGTGTTTGAGTACGTTTCTGAATGCTTTAGAATTACAATTGGACCCGGTAAGTGGCGCTGCAATAAAGTTGTAAGCCAACGTTCGGGCAGGTCAAGGTCTTTTGGGTCTGCTAGTAAAAGTTTTTATAGCATAGCAGTGATAGTCTAGTGGAAGACTGGCGGACTGCCACGCAGAGGTCTCGAGTGCGATCCTATCTCAAATTTTCAAAGTTATGTACATAATATAAGTTATCGCTTAGTTAAAAGGTGAAGGAAAATATAGGGACAAAACCTGCATATTTGAAAGTTTTCCATAATATTTTCGACGATGTCTGCCAACCGCAATTAGCTAGCATGATGAACTATAGGTTAACCCTTCTCACACTAAGAGTGCCCAGCAGTGGGTCAATTTATATACAGACTGAAATAATTATATTTTATCAAGCCCGTAAAATATTATTTATCAAGTCAATATTGAATATTGAGTTAATTACAATTTCCGATATATAAAGCTGAAATATTATTGTGCTGTGAATATGTGAAACAGGGGACCAACCACTATCTGAGATTTGACAAACCACAGATATTCGCTAAAGAACACGCTAGTTAAAGTAATAAAATAGCCTCACGAATAGCCTCCCTTCTTCGTGGGAATCATCTTGCCGAGAATGCTGCGCAAAGCTATAGTAATAAAAAAACATCCTATTTTCAATAGAGAAGATGGTTGGAATGTACCACCATCGAGTAATTCAAATAGTCAAGAAGAAGCAAAACACCGCTAAACTTCATGAGCTCATTCTGCGTAAATTTAAATACCAATTATTAAATTATGTTTGGGTAGTTTGAAATAACTACACTTCAGAGTATAGTATTGAGTCAACTACCATATTAGTATCCTGAGAACATGGCTGCTGAAAAGCAACCGAAACGTCGGGACAAGTGTGAATTTAATTATTTAAATGCCTTAAAAAGTACTAGATTTTAATAGTAGTATGTAGTGTAACAGTTTAAAAATGATGTAGTTATAAATGTTTGCGTAAACGTAAGGCAATATTATATATAGTACAGAAATCTATTGGAAAATATTTAGGTCTTACACAATCGACAATACACTTCAATTCTAGAGTTTACGAAAGATATGAAACCCAGACGCTCAGGCTGATCCTAAATGGTTTTTATACCTACTAATGTTATTCTGGACAACCAGTTACTGTTGAAAATTGAATGAACAACGCTAAAAATATTCACAATTTATTATCTTACATGCAAAGTCCAACATTTAACCTCATACTTTCAAATGATATATAGTTCATACCTCCATATTTTTCTCTAAAAGGGTCACTTATCATAGCGAAAACATTTTAAATGGCCTCATCACTTAACAAGAACGGTAGGTGCGTAATAAAGCAGGTGCGCAAAGATAAGCGCTCGTAATACTCGACAATCATGTGTCTGCAGAGAATTAGCCTTGTAGTATTTATATTATAAGATAGTACATTTCCATACCGGTATGGATACGTATGTATGGTGCTTGTCACCACTGCGTTTACGCTATTCACGGTGAATTTAGACAGAGAAATAAGGCTACCTGTGGATCTACTTATTGGAACTCCTTCTGACTCAACAAAATACGCGTTAGAATATTAAGCGTAGCGACGGATCACACGCACGATCTCGGGTAGGAACTAACTTGATGGTGAGACGATGAAACATGTTGGTATGAAATATATATTACAGAAACATGAGAGGTATGGCATAGAAGTTAAAAGACCAATTGTGTAGCTCTATAAAGTAGTCAAGGAGTTCAACGTCGCTGCTAATCGGATAAGATAACAGATCATTGGAAGCTGAAAATCGTTTCCATCTATCGATTACTACAGCACAAATGTGCTGGACACAAAGATAACTAAAAGGGGTCAGTGACTTGCAGCATGTGTTGTGAATGTTCTTAAAAACTTTGGATCTTCATAAATAATAAATCATAAGCAAAAGAACCGACAAATATAGTAAAAAGCCGATTCGAACAGTTTTCAATAGTAATTTTGAATAATGATTAACGTCAATTAATCTAAAATCGCAGCGATAGCTTAGTGGGAGACCGTTGAACTGCCACGCAGGGGTCTCGAGTTTGATACCATGGCGCGTATTTTTAAAACATGATAACTATGGGGTAATAAAAAGGAAGCTTTCTCACACCCGGAATATTCAGTTTTCTCTAAATACAGTGAAAAATAACATCGAAGCGTATTAAATAGTACTGAGAGTAATGTCACTGTGAATGTTATATGATAGATGATAGTTGTAAAGCATTAACGTAGATTTTCACTGTACAGCTGCTATTTTATTCAAACCAATATCCTGAATTGTAACAGTATTATTATGATCTACAAAATAAGTATTTTTGTTAATGCGCGAATAGTGAATTAAACTACCACGTCATATAAAGTTAAGCTGTCACATAGTAACTTAAATAAAGCTTAGCTTTGTAGAGAGCGCAACAAACATTTGGTTTCAACGCGGAACTCGGTTAGTAATAGTCAGTAGTACTTCTTCTCCTTAGCCTTTATTATTCCCAAGTCACTTGGGGTCGGTTTTTCTGGTCTTACCGGATTTGACTGGATATCAGTTTTTACACGGAGCGGCTGTCACCTGACCTCCGCAACCCGAAGGCTAACGATACCCTAAGGCTAGACCAGTATCAGGATATTATAGGGCACTGACTTCCCAATAACGACTGCCATAGATGTTCATGGCAGCCGGGACTGACGGCATAACGTGCTCTCCGAGGCACGGAGCAGGCGATAATTGTCAATCAATACGCACATAATTTCGATAATAACTTCCCTTTCCATTGCAGTCTGTTGGTCTCCCCACTGAGCTATCGCTGCTTAATTTCAATAGTCAGTAGTACTATTAATTTTACTCTTTCGCCGACGTTTCGGTTGTTTTTCAGTAGCCATGGTCACGGGGAGACTAAGATGGTAGTTGTCTCATTGTTTCAGTGTATTTATTTCAAGTTATCCAAACATAATTTAATCATTGGTGTTTCTATTTACGCAGAATGAGCTCAAAGTATCATGAAGTCTAGCTGAGTGCTTCATCTTGGGTTTGACTATTTGAATTACTGGATCCCAAGCTGGTGGTACATTCCAACTATCTTCTCTATTGAAATTAGGATGTTTTTTGATTTCAATAGCCTCGCAAAGCATCGTTGATTGGAATCGGTGTTTTTCAGCAGGAATCTGCGGTTTGTCAAATAATTAAAATAGACAATTCGTTGCCACATAATAGAAGAACAAAGCAATAAACATACTATTTTATCTATACTAATATTATAAAGAGGAAGGATTAGTATGTCTGTTTGTGATTTATAAAATCAAAAACTACTGAACCGATTTTAAAAGATTTAGAATGCCATTTTATCCGGAAGTAACAAAAGCTATATAACATCACGCCACGATCCACAAGAGCGATACAGTAATCCTAATCGTAAGTACGACAGCACAGGACAGCTAAGCTTGCTACTTTGTTTTCTGTTTTTCTCTATTACCTACATATAAATAAGATATAGGTAACCATAGTTTCTTTTATTGCTATGTTTTTAAGGGACTTTTACACATTGTGCACATCAGTCTCATCGTACCCTAATTACATTTTTGCATAGTCATTTTACAAATATTATTTATTTAAAGTAACACGTTTTCTGTAGAGTGATCAGCCTAAAGGGATTATTTGCTGCTTGGTTGAGTTAAGATACTGTTAAAGCTACCAACATCGAACCTATTTAAGCCAAAATCCCTCATCTGTATTCTCATAGACTCATACCGAACACACTCCATCAACAAATGATGTATATTCTCATATACATCACAATCCTCACAGTTAGGTGAAACGGTATTTTTCATCAAGAAATAGAATATTTTGCATGGAATGTGTCCTGACCTTAGTCTATGAGCTGTAATAATTAATCTCCTGTTTAAATCAGTATATGCACTCGAAGAGGTTGAGACTGTATGGTTTTATACCATAATTATACTTTTTCAAAAGATCGCTGATTATAATATTCCTTCCAGTTAATATAACAAAATTGTTTATATTTAGGTAAACACTCTGAATAGTCCGGTGTAATACTAATATTTCTCCCGTTTGCTACTGCATATTTTGCCAACTTATCAGCCTCTTCATTACCCCGTAACCCTACATGAGACGGAACCCATTGCAATTTCAGCTGTACTCCATTTTGGCTAAGTTGATCTATCTTAGATAGAATAACATAAGCTAGCGATGCACCTCTGCAACCAGAAGCGCGTCGAGCTATATGTTGTAAACAACTTCTGCTATTAGTCAAAACAATCACTTTCTTATGTGGTTTATAACTATTTATAACGTATGACAGTGCTTCTGAAATTGCAATGAGTTCTAACGTCATAATATATACTTCTTTTCTGATTTTGAAACAATTAGCCTGGTTTGATACTGATGTTTTTGAAACGTTAAACGCAACTCTCTGACCATTTCTACTTTTTGAACCGTCAGTAAGAATAAAAAAACAATTTTTATACTTACTATACAAATCTTGAATTATTGAATTATGTAGAAAATTACGTCATAAGATTTTTTTGACTTTGTTATACTATCTAGATCCAAAATAATAAAATTAAATAAACTCAATAGTATTAAAATTAGTTACCTACGTTCCTAAAGAAAACATTTGAAATGGATTGCTTGATGCAACCTAGTCTTGTTTAACTTTATTATACAATTAAAGGAATTGTTTTACTTTTCCAATAATTACTAGTACTTAAGATGTAAAGGTCACATAGTAGATTATGTATAACATTGTTTTCTATAGATTTAGATTTAAGATAATATTTGTATGTTAAGTACTTTCTTCGTAATTGCAGTGGATCTTTACTACTATAAAGATGATTTTACAAGCAATCTTAAAATTGCATAGTCAAGGAGTTTGCAAAATTATTTATCACTGGTGACGCACATGTCATTCAACAATTTAATTTAAATTTTTTACAATTCTTATACAGCCAAGCTGTACGAAAACATACGGCATTGAAAGACATTCATTTTAAAAAGTTAAAACAGCAAACGCGTGAAAAACGATGATAACTACTGTCATTTCTGTAACAATGTAAACTAGATCTTATTTATTCGAGCATATAATTGACTTTTCCATGCATGTAGAATTAATTAAGAAGCTTAGCCTGCTCAGATATTATTGAAGCTAATACAGTATAGATATATTTTTGAAAACGCTGTCACATTGTATTTCATTTTATTTCCTAATTCACAGCATATATTATTAAACCGTTCACATGAGGGCATATTTTTGATCTACATATATGTATGTTTTTTAGAATTTATTGAGCTTTCCAACGCTCACAATATTTTGAACCCATGACAGTGCCAATATAATAATGAACTCGACCGTACACTACATTAAGCGAAAAAAATTTAATGTCCTGAAGTAAATTTATCTCCAGCAATAAATATAACCAAAATCATTGCAAAACTTATTCTATTATCATAAATCTTATTACAGTCATTAGTCCCCGAAGCACTAAAATATCTAGACATTAAAGTATTATTTTAACCCGGCGTCGTTGACGCTGGGTAATATTTACCCGAGGTGATTTTAAGAGGGTATATTTATTTTTCCTGACGTCCATCTTACTTATCCGCCAGTATAGCTGGAGATACAACTACCCTCTATTTGGATTATTGTTTACATCATTATTACGCCGCTCGTGTAGTGAGATACAAGTGTTTCAATTCAAAACGGGTAAGTTTTACCCACCGTAGTAGATAGTGATAGTGTAATATTTTCATGACGTATTTTTATTCGTGTTTATAATAGTTTTCGTGTTATAAATAAAAAAGTTATTTTTCATTATAAATTGGTACCATCTTTTATTTTATCACATGCGTAAATACTGTTTCACCAATAATCAATTAAAATGTAATATAAACTATGTATAAAACTATTGAAAAATTTTCAAATTAAAATTCGGGTAAAATTTTCCCGATGTCATCGGCCGGGGAATTTTTTTCACGTCATCGGCGCCGGGTTAAACGAGCGTAGAGATTAAGTAAAACGAATACTAATGTCTCAGATATAGGCGTCTTGTAATATCTGCGGGAGATATTAAAGTAATAGATGACATCGATAAATCTGACGTTTAATTAGCTTCAGAGTCTTTGTACCAAGTTATCGACTGGACTTAATTTTTCTTATCTCTATACATATAATTTAAGTGTGTATGTCATTAAACCCTCTCCCATAAGTCTGAAGCGATTTTAAAATTATTTCTGTGTTTGTTTGAATTCACAACTGGATCCCCTGCGATCGGTTCGCTCGAGCAGGACAAAGTCTATCGAACTTGCTAGGAATAAATAAAAAGTGATGCTGTTTGTTGGTAAATGCATACCTTTAAAACGGCTGAAAATTTTCTTTTATTTTAAATTTTTATTATTATTCAAATAAGATTTAAAGAGCTATTTTCGTCACTCTTGGTTGTCTTAGAAAGCACAAGAAGCAGTCACTCTCGACGGTCGTGAGTTTTTGACATTTATCGAATCCACATCTCTCGGTGAAGCGGGGTGGTGCTCAACCATGTGTATAACGACCATTGTAAAAGATTTTCCATCTGAATAGCCTATTATATTTATATTTTTTTACCTGGGGAATGCTTTGACGCGGGGCGACGGAGAGTTATGTCAGGCTCACCGAGGAAAAGATACCCCGGTAATACCGACTAAACCTACCACGGTTTTCCTCGACATACCCATAGACGACGAGCCGCGCGAATCGCTTTCAAATGCAATCGCGACCCCGCCGTGGTTTCGGCCCGGCGTGTGAAACGGCAGGCCACTGCACAAAGAATATTTCCTCCACCGTCCCCCTGAAGGGGGGGACAAAGACACGATACAGAGGCGCACGTGGGAACACGCACGCCGCCTCTCGGACCTGGTGCTGATGGGGTGGCGAGCAGGCCCACGCAGCCCACCACCCCACTTTTTTTTTTTTTTTTTTTTATCGTGGTGGAATGCTTGATGCATACCCCTCCGCGGGGGCGGGCGGAGGGGTTATGTCGGACTCGCCGGGGTAAAAGAAAGATGTTAAGAAGAAAATGTACCTCCCGGAATACCGACTAAACCTACCACGGTGTTCCTCGACAAAACCACTATCGACGGGGCCGCGCGAATCACTTTCGCATGCGATCGCGACCCCGCCGAGGTTTCGGCCCGCCGTATGAAACGGCAGGCCACTACACGAAAGATCTACCCAAAGGCACTTCTAACACTCCCTACTGTCCCCCCTAGAGGGGAGACGGACTCGAAACAACAGAGGCGCGCGTGGGAACACGCACGCCGCCTCTCGGACCTGGTGCTGAACGGATGGCGGGCAGGCCCACAAAGCCCGCCACCCCCAGGTCAAAGCCCACCACCCCCAGGTCAAATCTGAATAGCCTGCGTCAACTGCGGTCAAACTAAACTAGTTCACTTAAAAATAAAATCATGTCAAACTATTTCTGCTTCAATTTTCTAAAGAAAGCTATATTTGAATCATCGCCAACTGGCGACACATAAAAGAGGCTACCGCTAATACTGCTGATACTTGCAAATTTGTGCTGATACGTGGTTATAGCTATATAGTACCTATCTGCTAATATCGTGCGTTTTGAAATAAAAGTGCAAAATTACAAGAACGAATGTGAGTTCGTCTGTTACGCTTTTACGTCTTAACTGCTTGACCGATCATCATGAAATGTTGCAAACACATTGCCGGGAGTTCAGAAAAGGACATGAGAGTACCTTCCATTCAGAAAAAAGTAGGTAGGTACTCATGAGGGATTGGTAATCGTTTATAAAAGAAATCTGTTAAAATAGTATAATTTTATAAACGATTACCAATCCCTGAACGGAACATTAAGCAGTCAAAAAAGTGCGACTGCGTTGCTAAAGCCGCCAGATCAATTTTATTAATTTAACACAGATGAAATGTAAATTTAGTATTTATCAAAGTTTTCCTTTTAATAAGAGCTCCCAGTACTAGAAATCGTTCTTATATCACGAGGGAGTTTACAAACATTTAAACTACGGGCACAAAAAACATCCTCGACATCCAGACTTGAAACAACCATTTGTGGATCATAAACATGTTTATCCCAAGTGGGTTTCGAACCCACAACACTCGGCGCATTGGTAGTGGCGATGCCACCACTTAAACCTCTACGCTACCGTGCAGTCATATATAGATACATCAGTATATATTGTATATTATATACATTGTTTACCTCCATATTACAATTACTACATCTACTACTTCATGAACTGTTATAACCTCTAAAGGTCTTGTGGCTCTGGGTTCATCTATTATAACTAGGATCGAGTTTATTCCTGTTCGTCAATACATATTTTAAAAAAGTTCTCTGCGGCGTCTGTCTTTCTTTTCGCGATAAATAAAAAATTACTGAACGGATTTTGATGCAGTTTACACGAATAGACAGAGTGATTCATGCGGAAGGTTTAGATGTATAATTTTGTTAAGGTTTTGTACTATTAGTGCGAAGCCGGGGCGGGTCGCTAGTATTACATAAAACACAATACAAGCTGATATCTACATATAATTTTTAATTCTAACCAAACTAGAAATCTAGATATTATTATTTTTACATTCTTATTTTCCTACTCTGCTTGATTTTGTATATAAATTGTATTATAAAATTTTATAAGACAACATTTTGAAGAGTCGTAGCTGGCGTGGCGTAATTTTATTCAACGTCACATTTACGTCACTTCAGAGACATAAATTGTTTAAAAGAAAGCATAAACTACTGGCTAGTATCTCTTGCGATTTATTTTGTAAAATTTTCAGTGGCACCACATTACTAAATTAAACTGCTGTGCATGCGCAAAGACTCGTGCAATGCGAAGTAAAAGTCAAAATTTATTTATCCATTTAGGTCACAAAGTAACACTAATCAACGTCAAAATATAAAGGTTAGTTAGTAAGTTGCTGAAGCTACATTTCGGTTAGATGCTAGGTTGAGGCAAAAGGTTAGGAGGGATTAGGCATATTGTTATTGAGATTGTCAGACACGAAACACATAGCTTCGCAGCAAAAAGTCTGGAGCTGTGCTCGGTAAGCGGCAATAGATGCAGTACACCTCTGCCCACCCGCTTCAGCATAACGGCTTGAATATCAAATATATCACTTATAATATGAACTCTACACGACAATTATCCAGACTCTGTCTGCGCCCGTTCCATTGCAGATAATACTAGTTAACTTGACGCAGCACTTTCTATATGTGATAATTGTCGGGAACGGTCTAGCGCTATTACACCAGTGTTAATGGGCATAATGACCGTAAAATTTACGTTTGCATCTCCATCTATTTTAGTTTAATATAGTACGTAAAGACTTGAGTGGATTTTAGTTAGTATTCAAATTAGTAATGAATTTGCTAAAGCGCTCCTAATATTTCAGATACGGGATGTACCTCTATGCTAAATATTTTTAAACGAAATTTTTCTGATTTTATGAATTCATTTGTAATTGAAGGGACTATAGATTATCCCGTTTTATATAATAATATATTGTTGTGTGCGTACGATACGGGTGCCTGCATGTGTGACGCGGGTACAGAACGTTCGCGAAATAAATCAGTAGCTATGCAGCTGACTCGCTGTTTGATTGCATGTGCATTGCCCCACTCCACATAAAAAATATAATATTGATGTGTGTGATATACATAAGTAAATCAACGCCTGGTTCAACATTTTATTGAGAGTGACGCAGCGGTAATAAATGCGACTGCTGTCCATGTGGTCTTGAGTTCAATTACCGGGTACAGGCAAGTTGTTAATGTGGTTTCCTGTCATGAAATTCTTAATACCAGCTTCAGTAGTCGAAATTCTCAGCGGAGTCTGGAATTGTGCCCCGAAGACGACAAGAGGTTTGATCCATAAAGCTAATTACGAGGACGTACACGGGGATCTCAAACCCTAGTTGATGAATTGTGTAATACATCTCTGACTATCCTTTCGAGAATATAGGCGTGAGAATAATCTCACATTAGTATGTATACTATGTATGTATTGAGAGTTATAGTTCAAAAGTCAGGTCTAGATCAACATCAATTTTGCTTTAATGCTAATAACATTCATTTCATAAAATTCATAATATTATGATTTCCACATCAACGTATCAAATTACTATATGTAAATGCGGCGGTCAATAATCATCTGAATAATACAAGCATATTATCAGGTTAGAGGCGATGAAAGCGCACCGCTAACGAGCCGGAGAGAAGCCGAAACTAACGCTCTCCCATCCAATTAAGTACCGGTGACTGTTATTTAACCACGTTCATTAATCCTGCAGTTTTACTGTTCCATTGAAGCTTCTGTTACTGCTTCGTTGAAAGTTTTATGTTCTGGTATGGCATGTATTTTACATGAAAGAATAATTACACAAATGGCGTAGTGGATTAAGTAGTCGTCTCGACACTGCTACTGCGCCGAGTGGTGTGTGATCGATCCCCACACGAGCGAAAAAAATTTTCATTCAACAAATAATACGTATGAATAAACTTGTTTCTGAATCTAATAAAGTTTAAATGTCCTCAGGGCATCACTTGTGTTAAATTTAGTATTTCATGATCTTTACTGCTGCAACTGTCTGAAGTACGCATGTACGTTACAGTGGTGAAATTTATGATGTTCTGAGTCTGGGTGATCTTTGTGTCCGTTGTTTGAATATTCGTAAAGTCCCTCAGGACACAGGAATAAATGCTAGCGTGGGATAATTCCCAGATAATTCTCTAAAATAAATGTTTGTGTGCCGAATAAAATTTTGGTTAATACATTTGATAGTAGCGACGTGCAAGTGCTACGAAAAAAGCAATCTCGAATATCTAGAAATTGTACAGTCGGCCAAGAAAGTGCTCTACTAGGTTTGACAAAAGTTTCTGTGAGATCTATATATTGCTAAGGTTGACTTTTCTAACTTGACACATGGCATGACGTAAATATAATACATGATAAAGAGAGCAATGGTCACTGACATAATATTATTGCAAGGGGAAGTCGACCTTGTTTTGTCATGATGTTCAACTAAACCTCAACCTCAGAGGCGTAGATCACATTTTTGGCTGACTAGCCGATCCCGGACCCGAATGATTGTTGTTTTTTTATTTTAATAATGCATAGGCTGCCCTATCTATGTCTACCACCTTTGTTATATATGAAAAATGAGTTCCCCATACATATATACGATCAACTCTGTATCTTTGAAGACGTGCCAAATCCAAGTCAATCACTTAGTGCGCCATTTGTAATTTTATTACATTTCTAATAAAACTAATCAGCGCAAAAGGTCCTTTGAGAATGAATGAAAAGTTTCATGCTATCTTTGGAGCAAAATAATTGGAAATACCTTTTCATGACCTTGACCTTTTGATACTAATTAACTACGTTGGATCTAAACGTATACGACAAAACGATGTATATTAATTATCTGGGCTTATAATTAGTAACTTTTAGATATTGGACGACAAGAAATATTCCGTTTTAATATATTTTTATTTTTTATATTTATATAGGTATAGTCTTACGTCTATATCCCTGAGAGGGTAAGCATAGATGCATTACACTCATATTACAATAGCTATGTTTAAGGTCACATTTAATAGAGATCTCTTATTGACGTCTCCAGGTACAGTTCTAGACCTCGTGCTGCTATTAAGAACTTTTGGCCAGAAATGCTGATTGCCGGACTTGTGAATCAATTAAAGAAGAAATTAATGCATAGTTATCGCATTCTCGTAACTACTGAGATATTTTAATTCGATTTTTAGATTAAATTTATGGATAAATACGACTTTTGCCAAAAGTACTATCGTATGAACTGGCATGGCAGATGATGACGGTAATTATTATATATTGTGTATAAATATTAAAATATATAGGTCAGGCGGACCTATAAGCTATAAAGTTTACGAGCATTAGGGAAAGCCCAGGCATAAAATAGTAGGTAACGCCTCTACTCTCTATCATAAATATCAAAACGATGTAACGAATATTGCCTATAAAAAAATACTATGCAATCTGACTCTGCTTTGAAGAATTCTATAGTTAACAGAACATAATTATATTACTAATATTGACTGTATGAATAACGTATTAGTTTCAGTTGTCACCTCGTCATTGCTACTGCGCCGAGTGTTGTGGGTTCGATCCCCACACGGGACAAAAATTTGTGTGATCCACAAATAGTTGCTCCGAGTTAACCCAGACTCTGAACAACTATTTGTTGTATTTGTAAAAGAACGCCCGTTCTTTTGTGTCCGTTATTTAATTATTTGTAAAGATCCTTGCGATATAGGACGCATTAACAGTACAAGAGGTGTCGCTAGCGAAGCTTCTCTCGCGGTGCCATTTTGGTACTTGAAATAGTGAGCCATCGCTAATAAAATGATTTATGGTAGTCGAACTTGACCTGATTTATTAGGCGCCAAAATTGGAAACCGGTCGACTGCGAGGGTCAGCCGCGGGTAACACGCCGAATGAGAATTAGTGAAGCATCATTTTGGTGAGCAAAGTTGTTCTAAAATCTGCGGGTCTACCGTGAAAATGTTTTTACGCAATGACGTGCTGAAACGAATTACGAACGAAATAATAAGCATATACCTACCATGAAAACACTTCGGATTTTTTAGGACGTACAAATATCATACGACGATATTCGTGACGAATGTCGGCGCGAATGATGTTTCATGGTAAGTATAAGCACGAACGAACGTACGTAATTGCGTATAACGCGTTTCACGGTAGACCCCCTGGTTAGATGGCTTGTGTAGGACACGTAACTGTTAAACATATACGTACAGTCTCACGCCTGTATCCCCAAGAGGAAAGGTAGGCGTATGGCTTAAAACTATAACTATGTTTCGCCAGCTATAGTTTTACTCCACGTAACAGGAGGCAATCTTATAGCTAACTTTTTTTCTTTGTATCCATAACTAAAACTAAATATAAATGTGAACAATGTATATAGGACTGTCTACTGCTTGTTTAATAATATAGCATCAAAGAAACGTTGCTGGTGCTTATAGTACAGGTTGTCCTTTTTTAAGCATCACCCGTACACATGTACCAACAGCAATGTATAATATTAAATAGTGTAGTCCAAATTAACATGTACTTTATAATACGTTTTTATGATGGAATAAACATTTATTATTATTTATTATTTGTTTCTCTTTCACGGGTATTTCTCTGATACGTTAGGAAAATACCCGGCCATTTAGGAGGCTTACACGGAGACATGGGTCCAACGTGAAGTAGCCCTTCGAGAGATTTAATCAAAGGTGGGATGGAACATCTACAGCGGCACTAGCCACAGCAAGCGTAGGACTATTGCTACATATGGATTCTAATATATGGGCTATGGGTATGGGTGTTTGTTGGACCGGTATATTGGTAACTATGGATGATAAAACGGTGTCTGCCCTGAATACTCTAATAGCAGCAATCGAATGGGCAGACGGTGACTCGCCAACTTACTAGATGGGCTCCCTGAATAGTCACGATAGGCATACAAGCCAGCAGCAGAGGGCAACACCGGTGCAAGTGGCTAAGGGTATCGAGCGTTGTGGCGCCGGTTTCACCATCACAGGCCTCGTGACAACGGAGACCCGGAGCGGGTTTCACCGTAGTTATGCCCTTAAAAATGATACTTCCACCCCCAAGCATGTAGCTCTAGCGGCCGTAGAGAGAGTCCTACAGGCTCTTGAAGTTCCACCCCAGCCAACCAGTACCGGCAAGCTGGGGACGAGGCCCTAACCGACTCTCTGAGGCATGCAGGACCGCAGTGTCAGCACTCACATTCAGCACGCCACAAGCTGCCCTGCGGTTTGTGTGCTTTTATTTAACCTGATGATAAATTGTTTGTTTATATCACAAGGTGAAATTGGTAGTTTAAAAGCTAGTGTATAGTGCCCAACTATATCGCGTTAGTCTCATGATGAGATAACGACTATCCCAGAAGTATTGATTATTATTATCTATTGGGCATCGCTTTGCCGCTGCCACTTCGCCAAGTGTTGGGTTCGATCCTCACACGAGAAAACAATTTGTGTGAAACACAAATTTTTATTTTTGATATCTTTTGCTCTTTGACTGTTGTTTGAATTTTGTTAAGTCCTCCGCGACACAGGACTGAACACGTACTATGAAGGCGTTGTCTTAAAAAAATAAAAAATATAATATTTAGATCACGAGACCACATGTAGAGCAATCTAATCGATCAAAAATAAATCTTTTGAAACATTCGAACAGAAAATCTTATCAAATATTATGAGTAATAAAATTCGAGATCTTGCGTCCGGAAATATTAGGCTTAAGTCTCGGTGCGATGTTACTCTTTCAGCAAAATGCGACATTAAAACCACTGTGGTTTAAGTCTCGTATGTGTGCTATGTACAATTCCCAGCAACATTACATACCAATCAACATGCCATCTCAGTACTAAATCACTTCACTTGACATTATTAAAATAACCGATGTCACACCACAGCCTAAACATGAGAAACCGTGTAAAAGCTTTACTTAGTTGAAACACGTCTACCCATTTCTCAATGCGGCAATGAGCTATGTGAGCTTACCATAAAATTTCCTTGCAATATGCCATACTCTGACATACTCTATGAAGACAGGGATCTGTCTTCTTACTATGGCTTGGAGTGAATTTACCGACTGATAGTGTAAAACAAGTCAGAACTTTATAGTCTTTCCGTGATTATAGCTGCTGAAAAGCATTCGAAATATCGAAGAAAGTGTAAATCTAAATTGTTTAATAATATAAGTATTTTAATTGTAGGTACTAAATTTATCGAGTTATCAATATTGGCACATTCTAGTAGATACTTTAACAACACCAACAGCTGATACAGTGACTTCAAGTTGGAAATTAACATAAATATTTTAAATAATTTCTTCTGATCCGGGACTAGCATAACATGGGTTATTTTCAGATATCCACTTTGGTTCCAAAATATGACCACACCTTTCTGTTACACGCTGTACAAATGTAGTGTTTTCAAATGAACCACGATAAAATCCGTATACAGTAATTTAATTTCAACAAAACTTTAGTCATGTTTATTTAATGTCACAGTTATTATTAAGACGCTTCCTATATTAGGGGTAGTTTCTGTATCGTAACAACGTAATGTTCTGTGGTAACAACGGACATAAGCTATTGCAAGCGATTTTATGATCGCCTTACGTTTGCTTAACATAAGGTGAACCTTATGCTGGTACAAACACTTGTTAATAATATACGATATTATTAACTAACTTAAGATGTCGTTCTCCACGTTCACCTGTGTATGAAAGAAACATATCGCTAGTGAATATGGATTCGCTTTATAAACACGTAGCTTTGCTTTTGTCTAGTTATTGAGACAACAGCGAGAACCTCGGTAATAAACTGAACGTTGTACCGTGCGGCCATCATAGCATTCGAGTATCTGGTGTTGAATGCCTATTAGAAAGATACTTTATCTGACTAACATAGATCTGGGCTTATTATATTTTAATGACAATACGCAAGAGCAGATTTGGACAAAATATTGTTGACCAAATATCTATACTAATTTTATAAAGCTGAAGAGTTTGTTTGTTTGTTTGAACGCGCTAATCTCAGGAACAACTGGTTCGAATATAATTTTTTTTTGTGTTGAATAGCCTATCAGTCAAGGAAGGCTATAAGCTATATAACATCACTCTATGACTAATAGGTGCTGCGCAGCAATAAAACTGTTGCAAAAACGGGGATTATTCTCTTATATGAAGCAGACGAAGTTGCGCGGGTCAGCTAGTCAAGCAATATATAAATTGAGTTACGCAAACGCGTGTACAAAAACGCTCTTTTTTATTTCTATAGTTTACGTTATTCCTAGCAATAATTTCGGTTTATTACACGGATTAGGGATAAAAGGTCCCTATTAAAGAAAGGTCGGAGCAATTCCGTTGCAAATACAAGTATCTACGTTTAACTAGTTCTCAATTCTTGACACATTTTACGTAGGTGATTGGGTTTACTATCTTACTTTATTTATTTGTAGTAACTTTTCAAGGAGAAGGATTGAGCCATAAAGATGTTATTATAATAATGTATTGACGTGATGCGAAGTTGTGAAATAAAACCCGGATAAACAGAGTAACACTACTTAAGGAACTCACTGTGCAAGATACATTCCCAGTGTACAATTGTCAATGATTGATTGTACCACCTGCCTAGTAGAGATCTGCGAAATAAAAAGAAATAAAAGTCACGATATGACTAGTACATCGTCAAAACTACGATGATTTTTAAACGCGCATCGCTCATATTCAATCGAGTGCGGTATCGAATGTTTTTCAGGGAGATTGTCTGCATATTGAAATTATAAATCTCATGGCTGATCCTTAAGGTGAGCGCCCAACCAAACCCTACCATAGCGCCACTACTAAGCTAGGTGTATTTAATAACACAATAGATAAGTTTAGCCACGACCCACAACTTGCTAAAACTGTTGGTTGTTATTGTTCGTTCTTAGTAGTATGGTGTGATCACTAAACAAAATGTGAGTGTTATATGCTGCGTTTTAATTCATTTCTATGATAAAGGTGAGATTTTACCCGTTGCATGAAATTCTATAATTATATTTAATAATTATCTAAAAACGTTTCGACTGTAACTTTCACCATAAGTATTTAAAGTCATCGTTATCGAAACAGAACGAAAATATATAAACGTTAAGAAATTTGAAACTATAGTTTCTTTATAATTCAGTTGCTTGGCCAAATCAGAATCAGAAATCGTTTATTTGTAGAAACATAGGTAATACAAAGATGTTACAAAGTGTGTTCTGTCATTGAGACATACAAATTTAAAAGAGTAACACAAAAGAGAAAAACATATCGTCCATGTCAAGAAACAAATTCAAAAATACAACGCAAATGTAATAACAAATTAAATTTTTACAAAAAAGAAACCATTTATACAAAATTAAAATTATTATAATTCTTATTAAATTATATATTACATCATTTAGGTTTATTATCATGTTATTAAAAATGTGTCATTTAAATATTGTAGAATAAATAAATGAATATCAATATATTTTAACGCAAGCTTGACTGTGCAGAAGTAATTTTAATTTTGGCGGCTCCAATATTCACTTTAGCGAAAAGAAGCCAAAAGAGGCTCGTTGAAAATAAAATGTAGTATTGGATTGATACGAAGAAAATAAGTGCGACAGGAAAGTTTCTTACGTAAAAATGGATATATCGTCTTTAAGTACAGCAGAAGCAAAATTATGAAACATGTCTAAATGCGAGATTTATTATACCTATTTTATGCTTATTAAAATGCGAGAAGAAACACATCTTTCATTACATCAAAATATATCAATTAGCTAAAGAAAATAATGAAGCTTGTACGAACAGGGCGTAGAATAAATATCTATAATAAAAATCACTTGTATAAAAGCAAAAATAATAAAATCAAACTCCTTAACTAATTCATTCATTAATATTCATTTGGTTCTTTGGTGTTTTACCTTTTAAACGAAGTTTAAAGATAAAGAAGATCTTTAACATTATAATTATTATTACATGAAAACATATTTTATTGCCACAGCAATATTGAGTAAAAATCTTATTTCATCGACGTAACGAACCAAGCCTGCTACCAAATTGGATTTCCGTTTCGCTTCCAAGCTTACTTCCACTTTCATGAAAGTCAAAATGTGAGCCGTAACTCAATCTTGCACTGCAGAAATATCAAAATTATTTATACCTTAGTCTATACAACGTGCCAACAACATGGCTTACGGGGGGTTCTGCGTAAGCGACGAACGCGACGCCATGCGACGCGACACGACACGATGCAATACGACGCGATGCTACACGCGATAAATGTCCCAAGTGATTTTGGTCATTACTCGAATTATAGGAGAGTACATTGTAATTTTTCTTAAAAGTTTATACAAAGAAGAGAGTTTTAAAAAAATAAAGTAAAATACACAGAAAGAAAACAAATATAATATTTTTACAAAAAAACATATTTGGCGAATTCCATCATTTATATCCAAAATTAAGAAACAGTTATAAAATGTTTAAACTATATTGTGGCGTGTTACCGTCTACTTTCGATTACATTTTTGCTGCTATTATGTCTGAATTTGAGAATCAACCATTTCGTAGTACGTGGTGTCGCGTCTGGTCACCCACAAACAAGTACGCGTTATGTCGCGTCTCGCCGCAGACTGACATATAGGCCGCAAGATGGGTAGGCTGTTGTTTTGATCGCGTTCGTCGCGTTCGCAGCGTCACGTCGCGTCGTATTCGTCGCTCACACAGGACACCCCGTTAGTTATATTTTAGGTCGTACAGTATTCGTGATATAAAGACTCGTTATTTTTTAATGATCATTTAATGCATTTGTTCCCAAAGTGGTCCATGTGGACCCCCAGGGGTCCACGGGAGGCTCGACAGGGCGTGACAAAAAAATGAGGGAACCACAATTCCTAAGCGAGGTCCACGAAAATTGATTTGCTTTCGATAGTGAAGAACTATAATTTTGGCTTGACTTCACCTTTCAAAGTAGCTCAGGGATTGTAACTTGTAAAAAACTTGCTTAATCTATAGTCAGTACCAGCGAGATAAAAAAAAATAAGGTCAGCCTGTAGAGATTTGATCAAATATAAATACGAATGCTAAGGAATATGGTACAAACGTAGCTGCAGGGGTCCACCGGCATCTGCTAAATTTTGAAAGTGATCTATGAGAAAAAAAGTCTGGGAATCTCTGATTTAATGTAATATTTTGTGAAAATGTACTTTGTGACAAATTATTAAGTTCATCATGCATTCATCGAGCCCAACCCTGAACTGAAATATAGTAATATGTGACAGCAGCATCAAAGGCACCATTTAATACATTTAGTGCTACCCCTAGACTTGTACGATAATGTGGCTAAAGTGTTACTGAAGTATCTTGACACAGTTTCATCTAAAACATTGCGGACTATTATATGTTGTCATCATTGTATAAACCGTCCCCAGGGTTATATGAACTTGTCTTTATTATAGCGGGACGCGATAGGCCGCAGATATTTCAAGACATTAATGTCTTATTATTCGGGAATAGATATCATTTACTTGCTGCTACTAGTAAGTATGTAAGGATGGAAGTAAATATGTAAGAAAAATGAACTATAAATATAATTTATTAGACTGCCCGCGGTTTCGCTCACGCAATTAATGTAGGTAAGGTTTGTAACATTCCTTTTTCTAGATGAAAGGTACCCTATGTCCTATTCTGTTTCTCTTACAATGTGTATGCGAAATTTCATGATGATTGACAGAGTAGTTAATGCGTGAAAGCGTAACAAATAAACAAACCAACTAATATTTGCATTTAAAATATCAGTTAGGAAGTACGTAAGTAACCTACTTAAAATACGGTTATACAGGATGTCCAGTAATTAATGGATAACCTTGAAATGTCTTATAGTAGAACTGATGGCCGATCAGGAAAAAATATATTAACTACTACCTGAGATATGATTTTTTTTAATTACCATATTTTGCTTTTTTGTACACTACGACCATAAATGAATGAATTCCATCGGTATTTTGTTGTTTTATTATTAAATACTAATTATGCTAATAGATAGACAGTCAAAAGTATGACTAGCCTAATGCACTATTTTATTGATTATTTTTTATTTTTTTCTGAACGACCATCATTTCTACTATATGACATTTCAAGGTTATCCATTAATTTCCGGACAAACTGTATAACCGTTTTGAGTACTTAACGTGCATTTCAAACAGTTTTCACGACAATTATATAATACGTATTTTAATAGCAGTAGTGGTATAAAATGTCACCCATGATCCCTAAGATGTCACTTAAACTGCAGCTGGACTGCGGAATTATTACCATTACCTTTATAATATATTGCAGCCAAAAACTTCACGTTGTGATCTTTCGATGAGTAGAGTTTTCATACTTTTTAATGTATTTAATTACAGCGGCATATCGGTGGCCAGACACACTAGATTTTAATTATTCTAAAACTTGACAGATTAAAGAGACGTTGTATTTTCAATAGAAGGCTTAAGCTTTGTGGAAAGGTGCGATATACATATAAAAGTGGACCCCTGTTATTGTAAGCTCTACCATACGTGTACTATCAGGCAAAGCTAGGCACAACTATACTAACAACTTTATACTCACGATAATTTATTAACTTATGGACTCATGAACAATATCTCTCGTATAATCTCACAACTCAACCCTTTGCTGCAGCTTAAGCTCTCAACTAAACATAAATGTAACTTGAGTATCTTAACAAACTGACATTTTGTGACAATCAAAGACTTTGACGTTCATAACTATTGCTTTGTGACCTAAATTAATAAAACTATTTTTATTTCGGCTACCCTTTTTCTTTTTATATTAGCTGGTCAGTTATACAAACTTTTAACTATGATAAACACACCCATTCTGTAGCTGTAGTGGTACGCTGTTCAAGCAAATCTAGCAGCACATACATTTACATAATAATCAAGGATGTTACGTAACCGAAGCGCGTTGTGGCGTAGAGTTAACAGTTGTGCGGCTTAAGGCGGGTAACTAGACGTCTCGTGTCTTGTATGATGATTTAATAGTCTCCACTAGTGATACAGATACATATGAGCCAGTGTACTTTGTAGTTAGTTACTGTATAATATTGTCTTACGTTTAAGTGAATGTTAGACATTACACATTAAAATTGTCTTGTAATTTTATACATTAACGTAAATGTGTACTATTATGAGTTCCATAGTGGTTAATTTATTTTAAAAATATTTATACCTTTAAAAACGATACTGCTTGTTGTGAATACCCTCGCTTATGTGCTAGCGCGAGCTGAGTTTCAGAAACTGATATCTTCTGCCTTAAATATAACATGAATTAATAAAAAAAAAATATATAAATTGTTATCATTTATGAATTACCATTGCTGCTAAAAAACAATCTATTACAATAGACGGCTTTTCAGAAGTTATGGTAAAAAATCTTGTTTATTACTATCTTCTTTCTTCTTTTCTTTTCGTGTGGTTAGTGGCCAACCTGTTGTCAAGAGTTGTTCAAGCCGCCCGTAGGCCTCGAACATTGCTTAACGACTGCTGTCAATTTGGCAACGACCGGGACCAAATTTTTACGTGCCCTCCGAAGCACGGCGGTTTGTTACTTTAATTCAGAAAGGTATGTGAACCAGTCAGGTCGTAGACCCCGTGAAATCGTGGCTAGTTTTGCGGCTATTAATCGTTGTGTGTACGTTTCAGGTAGTTTCGCGATTTAGCGTTTTACCGATTGCGGGAAAAACCCGTAGTGCGGTCTAGGCCTTAAATCGGACTTAGTCTGCTTGTGACAACCTGGCCGCAATGTCAAGCCTTTAAAAAAAGGTATGTAAATGCTGAACATGCACGCGCTAATGCCCGGTTTCCGTTATATAACTTCTTGACATATCTTATATGTATATAAAATTCTCGTGTCACAATGTTAGTTACCATACTCCTCCGAAACGGCTTGACCGATTTTTATGAAATTTTATATGCATATTTAGTAGGTCTAAGAATCGGCTACTATCTATTTTTATACCCCTTAGTAATAGTGTACCCCTTAGTAAAGTAAACATAAAGAAAAATTACATATGAAAGAACGAAGTCTGTCCGGCCAGCTAGTACCTATGTATATAAAATAGTCAGTCGCAACTTTATACGTGTAAACTAATTATGTCTTCTAAAAAGCTCCAATGTTAAAATAACTCGTTGATCAAAACCTTTTAAGAATTCTCGGTAAATATTAAGGTTTTGTCTGCTCAATACTTTATTATTTTTGTCTGTGTTTTTATCTTAAACGTAAGTAAGTATCGGGATAAGCCCAAGATATTCACGTAACGCCACTTATCTGCGCTTTAAGTCTCGGAGATTCACGATAATATTTTAGATACACATCATGTGCTCGATAATTCGATCGAGATATTACCTTAATAGGTAATATTTAAGTGTAAACTAATTTGGAATCTTACGAGTATACTATCATTATCGCTATATAGAATACTTAAAAGCGCAGCTATGTTTGAGTTACATGCAAAAATTATGAAATTAATTAGTAAACAGCTAAGTATCATCACACGTGACGTAAGCGCCTGAATATGTAAAGTAATTTTGTGAAAATTCGGCCGTATCATCCTAACACTGCTATTAAACAGTGTTAGGATAAGTTTACTAATAATATAAGATCATCCTCTCCACACTCTTTTGGGAGTAAGCAGGCATGTCTAGAAGAACATAAATATAAACACGGAAAATATACATAAGGATCATCGTTTTTGTATTATTACTTTTAACCTATCTATTCTTTAAATACCAGTCATAATTAAAAACCTATATATCTAAGCAGCGATAGCTCAGTGGGGAGACCAACAGACTGCAATGCAGAGGGTCTCGGGTTCAAACCCACGTCGCGCACCTCTGACTTTCGGAAGTTATATGACTTTACGAAATTATGTGCGTATTGATTGACAATTATCGCCTGCTCCGTGCCTCGGAGAGCACGTTAAGCCGTCGGTCCCGGCTGCCATGAACATCTATGGCAGTCGTTATTGGGAAAGTCAGTTCCCTCTAATATCCTGACACTGGTCTAGCTTTAGGGTATCGTTAGCCTTCGGGTTACGGAGGTCAGGTGGCAGCCGCTCCGTGTAAAAACTGATATCCAGACAAATCCGGTTAGACTACAAAAGCCGACCCCAAGTGACTTGGGAATAATAAAGGCTAAGGGAGAAGAAGAAGAAGAAGAATTAAAAACCTATCGTGTCTGGTCGCCGGTGTGCCGCTACGACTCAATAGATTAATTATAATTTGCAGAAAGTTGTTTGCAGTTGTATAATGTCATGTAAGATACTAGTCTCGACTTAAATGGAACTTGAACACAACGCAAGTAGCTGCGCAGATTACATGCACAAGTTACATGCGCGGGCTACAGTCGCATGGTACTCGGGTAAGCTATATGTGCAAGCTACTCGCGTCGATCCTTTACATAACCTGCGCACATACATCCGAGAATATTACCCGCGCCGTGTATAACAGCTAAAACGCTGACATTTGGTTCAGCAATAAAACTGACTGAAACGAGCTACATATTTTGTTTTGTTTTTCATGATGGAATGTGGCGTGCCTACTAAATTGATGTTGCTTTGAAGGCTTTAACCTTTTACACAAGGTAATCCTATGATTTTCACGTGTGTCAAGTGTTATAAGCGGGCTTAAATACTCATTGCTATATACTTTTTTTAGAGAGAATTAAGAAAACAATGGATGATAAATTTATTATTTTAAAATTATAACATATAACATAGGAGTTTTAATGAAATATTAAAATATGCATAGCAGAGTAATTCAGTATATTAATAATATAATATATTCTATCACATAAACACATCGCCATCTAGCCCAAACTAAGCAGAGCTTGTACTATGGGTACTAGACAATGGATAAACATACATAGATACTTTTTTTTTTTTTGTAAATACATACATATTATACATAGAAACACCCAGACCAAGACAAACATCCATGTTCATGCACACAAATGTTTGACTTGTGCGGGAATCGAACCCAAAGTAAGTAAGTAAAGTACACGGTTAAGTTAAGTTTAAGTCGGTAAGTAACACTAACCACTACACCACCGAGGCTGACAAACTATTAACTATTTATCAGTTAATTGCTGATAAACTAAATTACTAAATAAGTATACATATGAAATTTAATTTAATACGAATAATATCAATCAATTACTTTAAATGTATTCATGCTGTATTCGATCTGTTTTGTGCTTATATTAGAATTTTTGTTAGTTTGGTACCTATAGGCTTTTATAAAATGAAGATATTTAATGCAATTCAATATTAGAAGATACCTACTGCAAGTAAAACACGTCTAGACTTCATGATAATTTGAGCTCATTCTGCGTAAGTAACCAATGTTAAATTAATTTCGGGTACTTTGAAATAACTACACTTTAAAATATTGAGACCACCATATTAGTCTCCATAAATGAAAACGATTATAGCACTAGAATTAAAGCATACATTAGGTGAAATTAAACTGCTATATACGGATTTTATCGCGTTGTTTATTTAACAATTTATTACAATATTTTGAAAATTGTTACACTACTACTACTATTAATTTCAATGAATACTATTCGCGTAAATAGAAGACAATATTATGTAAATCAGTACGGACTGGAAACAGCAACAAAAATACGCCGGTTAGAAGATCTACAAACTAAGCGCGCAAGATATGTAAAGTTTAATAGTAGTAGTAGTGTAACAATTTTCAAAATTTTGTAATAAAGTGTCAAATAAACAACGCGATAAAATCCGTATATAGCAGTTTAATTTCAATGAATACTATTCGCGTAAATAGAAGACAATATTATGATACATTAGATGACTCTAAATTTATAATATTACTTTACACAATTAATATTTTTAGTCTTATAACAATACTTTATCGCACTATATGCACGCCTATGCGTAAGACTCGATATGTATGTATGAGGGTTTTCAAAAGTGTCTTTCTGGCGTATCGTCAAATGAAATAAGGCGTTCATAAAAACTTAGATCTATAACTAATGACTGGTACCAGGTACATCCAATACATATTGCTCGTACGACCTAGCTGCTTTATTGATTGCACAGAGAATAGCTATACAAAAAAATGCGTCAGAAGTTTCCCCACATATTATTATGTATATAATTATTCTAGAAGCTGCGCACACTATATATTATATACGAAAAGACAAAAAAATAAACCACTAATCACACATGGCGAATGTGTTCACTATCGCTCTGTCGCAACGATGTACGTCACACTGAGCTATTGCAAAGGACTGTATATTATGGGTAGTAAAAAATAAAATGAACAAAAAAGATAAATAATGAAAAACAACTTTTTTGTTTTGATACCAGTGGTAACGACACTTTTGTAAGTTTTTATGGTGACGGATGAACGTAATAAAAATGACACATTTTTAGACTAATTTTGAATTCAGAATTCTAAATGTTAGTAACCGTGTATTAGAGTAAATATGTTTAAGTTTTGAGAGGCAATTTATAAAACAATTCTAAACGAAGACAATTATTTATTTTCAAAGTCATTTATACGTAAAGTAAGGCACACATATTGTTCGTTGAGGAAATGCCCTTTTATGGACTAAACATAAGCTATCGGTACAGTAAAATATTTTCTATTGTCGCTTGTACACTTACAGTCAGCAAGAAAAGTAGCTCAAAATTAAATAAATTTGTAAACGTATGTTATTATGAATAATCCTAATTATTATCCTATATTTTACTTTAATTAAATCAACTATCCTTTACCTAATAATTTTTTTAGATAAAGCAAATCAGAATATTCCAAGTGTGTATCGACATATGATACTGACTGTACCAAAGTGTCTTATTGTCAAATAAGTTTGTCCTTGTATATATAATATTTGATTCTCTTGCGAAAGAACGAGTCAGAGATAAACAGCTAATGGGTATGAAAACGTTATACCAACGTACAATAAGCTATGGCATGCCATGCGATACCTATTTATGCGGGTATTTAAGTTGTGTAATGAAGTTGTGAATATTTTTCATATGCTAGGTAAAAAAATGTAATAAAATCAACGTCAAAGAACATAATATTCTTAATATTAAATATCACGAATTCTTAAACTTCGTATCTAGCTTCTTATTACAAGGAAATTGAAAATGGTAACGTTAGTTAAATAATGAATAAAAAATGTTGACGTCTCTGTAATAAGGCAGATGTCACAGACCTCCACCAACGAAATAATAAAGACTTGATTTGTTTGAACATTTCACAAGGGTTTCGTTGGACAGCTAATGAAATCATGAAAACTCGGTAAAATGTGAGTCTGTCACTCGCATACGAAAGGTTCCATACCATCATGCAAGATATGTATTTTTTTATTTGTTGTTATAGCACCAATAAAAATACATACTGTGAATATGTTGCTTACCTATTTCGGTCCATGAGATACAGCGCGCTGACAGACTGACGGAGGGATGGATAATGGAGGTGAGGGTCTCGTTGGCAGTCTTCGGGTACGGAACCATAAAATGGAAATAAAAGCTGTAAATATTGTTTTGGATAGAAATTCATTCTGCTAGTATGACAAGCTTAATAGCTGTTGAACACGACGCAAATAATACGCAGGTTCAATGCATCATTAAGATGATCATGATTGTCGCGAGGTATTAGTGCCACTAATTTGTATGATAAACGCACGCACTTAGCTCTCGCAACGTTATAGGGTAGTTGCCTATGATTGATTTTGTACATTACTTTACACATAATCGCAA
Organism: Catocala fraxini; assembly: GCA_930367265.1. Classification (NCBI taxonomy): domain Eukaryota; kingdom Metazoa; phylum Arthropoda; class Insecta; order Lepidoptera; family Erebidae; genus Catocala; species Catocala fraxini. Next base: position 15,889,766 of record OV884040.1, on the reverse strand, counting down.
ATAGCAACCAGAAGAAATGTTTTTGTGCAAACAGTATTAAAATCAGTTACAAAATAAAGGTCTTAATAATGTTTTAAATTTGGATATAAGATAAAGTGGTAATGTAGCAATATCACGTTATCACCCTGGGACAGCTGCGTTTAAATAGCGGTAATGTCACAGTTTGTATCGTTCATCCGTTTTCTGTCATTTGACTTGAAAGTCAAATGATACAACACCTCTACTACAAGATTTAAAGCACTTGTATATTCTCGAGCAGATTTCAAATATTTTTTTTATTTTAACCCAATTAAGTTGGCAACCAAGCATACGGCCCACCTGATTGTAAGTGGTCACAGTAGCCTATGGTCGCCTGCAACACCAGAGGCATCACTTGCGCGTTGCCGACCCTTTAGGAAAGGAAGTGGGAAGGAGAATTGGCAATCAATTGTTTGAGTACTCAATTAAATGAAAAAATAAAAGGTTATACTAACCATACAACGTTTTTTGTTGGTTAATTTATTTTATTTCGTTTTGCGATCACTATAAGGCACCTATTCAAATTCAATTAAGCTATTGATTTGCTGCGGCACACTGATGGCCAGACACAATATATTTTTAATTATGTGTGATATTTTAACACATATTAGTATTTTTATTTTATTTCGCTAAAGATCACTAAAATATACGTGTTTTACCATTGAAGAAATAAGTACATGTCTAACACATACTTTTAAAAAAATTGTTAATTTAAACATATTTAATTTGTATTTAATCCGTTTACAAAGCTTATGTGTAACAGTTTTAATACCTGAAAGCTTAAACTGAAGTGTCTAAACAATAGCAAGCGCAAAAAAATTGTAGTCTTATAAACGAATGTCTCTAAAACAACGCTCTTTTTGTGTGACGAAAGCTACGAAATAAATACATGCATATTTATAGTCTCACGCCTAGACGCTCGAAAAAGAGGTGTATTACACCTGAATCTCGCTAGCTATGATTTTAGGTCTCGTCTATCAAGCAGAGTTTCAGACACCGTGCTGGTAGGTACTGAGAATTTCTTGACAAAAAGACTGAAGTAAGCTGACCCGACAATCGAACCAAGACCAAGACCTCATGCATAGGTATACCCGGTATCATAGCACAAGCATATTGACAAATAAAAGATGGGAAACATATATGAGAAAATTCAATATCACCACTTTCAGCTCACCTGCTCTTTATATAACCAAAATAAATCGACCGCATTCAAAAACCTTTCCTTACCCTTTTAGAAATTGAATCTGAATAGTCGTTGTTAGAAGTTCTGTTAAATGTACCGTGGAAGGGGTCAAACCTATGCAATACCAACACAAATATTCCATTAAAACTGTTGTGGCAATATATTAGACAAATCTGTTTTTCTGACTGTGTTTGTTCTTAAATGAAGGGGAAAACGTAAACGAATATTCTAAGAAACACAGGTCGACTCCAAGAATTCGAAATATGAAAAGTGAAAAAGGTTATGCTGTTATTAAATTAAATTACAGGTAAGAAATTCGGAAAGAGATTACTTACAGACACTTTTTGCTCCACTTAGGACAATGCACGGATATTAATTATATATGTAAGTAGTCAACGTACCACTGCCAGAGAGCTGAATGTTAAAGGTTCGATCGCCACAAGACACAAACAAATGTGTGGTCCTCAAATAGTAGTTTCTAGTTTGGATGTTTTTTGTGGTCGTTTCAATGTTTATAAGGATTCACCACGATTTAGGGACTGTTCCTAGTGAGTAAGTAGTCTTAATTTTAATATAACCTAAAAATGTCAACCTCGGTGGAACAGCGATATTGAATACGACTGCTGTGCGTTAATTATTATTGCGGTTTTAGAGTTCGAAAAAACTCTTATACAACAGCTTTGTCCGTCCATCCCTCTGTCTGTTATATACTTTCAACTCAAGAACCATAAGAGCTAGATACTCGCGGTTAACAATTATTTAGGCTTACTAGAAGAATTAAAGAAGAAAATATAATTATGTAGTCAAATTCTTAATCTGTCTCAATGTCAATGAGTATACTCGTTTTATTTATTTTTTCTTGTGATAAGCGCACCATCTGGTTGCAAATTTTAATTTAGAAAGTTAATATTTTGAAATAGGCGCAATTTCAACTTTAAGAATCAGAGAAATGTCACTATATATTCTTGCATAAGAAAATACTTTTTGGTTCTTAAAAATACTTGATACCACAGTTGATACCATAAGTCTGGTTTTACACAATATTTTATACTAGATTTTGCCCACACGTTCGCTTGCGTTAATCTAAATTTTGTTAATAAAGGGGCATGCCCATTTTTGGCTAACGTGTAACTTTTAGCCGCCCAAGATTACACGTATAATAAAAAAATATATTATAATTTCTTATAATTTTTCGTACTTTTCATTTACCGAAAGAAGATAGCAAAATCTATATAATAAAAAAATATCGTAATGGAAATTGTTATAATTACCAGTGTTGCCACGTTATAATTTTAACGTAAAAAAGAGACTAATATTATTGAATAAAAATATTAGAAGTGATAAAGAAAAAGCATAATGGTATTATTATGTTAATAATCCACAAATAATGAAGCAAATATATTATTTTATGTTATTATGCCAGTAATAAGCAAAATAATAATATCGATTAGATATTAATCTATGATTTTTTGTTTTTAACTTGCAACACCAAAACCAACTGTCATAAGTTCACAACACAAATCGGCTTCCTTGCCTACTCGGTTCGCGTTATTGTGTTCCTTTCGTTGTGATTTCTTATTTTATTTACAAACAAGCTTGATAATTGAAATTAAACTGCTATATACGGATTTTATCGCGTTGTTTATTTGACACTTTATTACAAAATTTTGGAAATTTTTACACTACTACTACTATTAAACTTTACTAATTTTTAAGCTAATTAAATTATTATTAAACTATTTAGATTTAATTTATTTTTACACTTTCCCCGACGTTTCGGTTGCTTATCAGCAGCCATGGTCACGGGGAGACTAAGATGGCAGTTGTCTCAATGTTCCAGTGTAGTTATTTCAAAGTACCCGAACATAATTTAATCATTGGTGTTTCTATTTACGCAGAATGAGCTCAAAGTATCATCAAGTCTAGCTGTGGTTTGCTTCTTCTTGGGTTTGACTATTTTTATTACTGGATCCCAAGCTGGTGGTACATTCCAACCATCTTCTCTATTAAAATTAGGATGTTTTTTGATTTCAATGGCCTCGCGAAGCATCCTTGGTAGGAATCGGTGTTCTTTAGCGAGAATCTGTGGTTTGTCAAATCTCAGGTAGTGGTTGGTCCCCTGTTGCACATGTTCACACACAGCAGACTTCAACGAGCGTCGGTGTTTTACATCAGCTATGTGTTCTTTTATGCGGGTGCCTATGTTTCTCTTGGTTTGACCAATGTATGAGAGTCCGCAGTCACAATCTATTTTATAGACCCCTGCATCTTGTAAAGGTAGTTGGCACTTGACGGATGGTAAAAATTGACTTATCTTCGTTGGCGGCTTGAAGTATGTGTTGATTGAAGCTCGCTTCAAGATGTAGCCAATCTTGTCAGTGACACCCCTTACATAAGGCAGTATAGCAGGCTGGCGCTCGACTGTGGCTGGCTTTTCTCGGGATCTGTGACAGCGGCGCGGCTGTTGGAGCTTGTTGTCTTGCAGTACTTGCTTGACATGTTGAAGCTCGGCGTCCAGGTGTTTCTTGTCACAGATCCCATGGGCTCTCTGAAACAAAGACATTCCCACGGTAGCTAACTGTTTAGGATGGTGGTGAGATTCACCGTTTAAGTACCTATTTGTATGGGTCTTTATATCATTTAAATATGGTTTTAAATACGGGCACTAGTGGCCAAAGTCACTATGGGTAGTGGGCATTCCGCTTTGTGTGTTTCGGGAATTGTACTTTTTTCTGGATGAAAGGAAAATGTCTATACCCCTGCCAACGTGTATGCGAAATTTGATGACGATCTATCGAGTGGTTAAGGCGTGAAAGAAACAAACATACATTCACATCTATACATCTATACAAATAAACAAAATTGAAGTGTCTGTTTGTAATGCCAAAATAACAGCTTTTCACTAAATGAAAGTTTATAAGGTACCTATACAGGAAACGATTTTTTAAATTTTTCTCTCTCTGTCTGTTCGTTTGTTCCAGCTAATTGCCGAAACGGCTGAAACGATTTTGACGGGACATTCATTAACTGATAGCTGATGTTATAAGGAGTAACCTAGGATACTTTTTGTTTAGAAATATTAGGGTGCCGCGGAGAAACATTAAAAACAATGAAATAGTGAACAATATCTGACTCATCTATACAAATAAATAAAATTGAAGTGTCTCTTTGTAATGTGTATATATACCAAAAAATCTATTTTTAAATTGTTGTCTGTCTGCCAGTCTGTTTCTTTTTTTGCCACAACGGCAATATTGTAAAGAAATAATACTGAAGGGTGTTCCTTTAAAAATTCATTAACATGTTTATATAAAAACAAAGAAAGTCAGACAAAAACATTCAGTCTGAGAGGATAAACATAGAAAAATAAATATTCTGAACAGATCGCGGGTTCCGAAAACTTTTTTCAAACCAACTACCTTTCAGTTTGACTTATTCTCTTGATCTCGAAATCTGTACGGCCTCTATGAATAAAACAATATAGGTACTATATTTTATCGTAAATGAGAGAGGATAGAATCCTAATATTTTTTATAAAATATACGCTATAAATACATTTAATTAATGGAAAACACTACACGCACACAACCATGCATTTGACACATGCAGTCGAATCGCGTTTGTAGTATTTCGGCATTGTTCGTCTGACGTCGTACAATTCTTCGTAACTATGGTTCCATATACCTTATTTATATGTAATAAAGAAACTAAGTAGCAATCTTAGGAATATCGTCAATGAAAGAGTATATGTAGAGTATAGTAAGTAAATAATAATATGTTTCAAAAAGATAGGTTAATTAACCTGTATAGCCTTGGCGAAATCTAAATGAAAAGTGATTATAAGGGTAAATGTATAAACAATAAAATCATAATAACAATTAAACTTAAAATTTAAATCAATTATGGTCGAATTTTGACCACTAGGCGACCGCTAGTTTTAATAAAAAGCCAACCTCACGGTTTCTTTACGTTAACGTAATGAAACCGTGAGGTTGTATCTGTCTGGTGTCTTTTTATCAGGTATCAGGTGTCTTTTTATAATCAATAAATATTTTCGAAGAGCCAAAAATAATAAAGACTCAATTTTAATTTAGGATTTATTTCAAATTATCGTGTTCACAATTTTAATCATTCAAATTTTTCTTAACAATGGTTTCCAATTGCGAATTTTAACACCCAAAGCACCCTTGTAGATAAGCGCGGTAAATCTAAAGCAAAGCTCTTTTTTATTCGAACAGCCGTGGCAGGCATTGTATAAAATAAATTTTAGGTCCAATGAAATCCATTGTTAAAATTGTAATCAAATGAATTATTCAGGGGATCTTACTTTTTGCGATTACAAAAGTTCGAAGTCTGGTTAGGGAGGCTTTTTTAAATGTTAAATTGTCGTGATGCTATTAACATAATTAATGATACCTAAGAACCAAAATTGAGGGTTGGTAAAAATATAATACTTATACCGTTCGAACGAGTAACAATGTGAACAAAATTAAAATATTTGTTCTATCTTTCTTCTTCACATCATACGTGCAACACCCAGCATCGGTAATCTTATTATTAACTAGATTTTACCCTAGTCTTCGCTCGTGTTAAACTAGATTTTGTCAATAAATTTCACTCCCTCGGGAACATTACTTTTTTATGGATTTAATCTATCCTATATCGTTTTCTATACCTCTGACAATATGTAGGCGAAAAATAAATAAAACATGGAAACGTAGCCAATAAACAAACAAACTCACATTCACATTTATAATATTAGTTAGGATTTGCCGCACTATCTGACACTATCTATGTACTCAAATGACATTAAATTTTAAAAATAATATATTTATGATACAGACCTTTCTTACAAGCTGCATGGTAGGTATTTTGAGAACAATAATATCTTTCTACGTGCGACTTTGGAGGCTCGCCAAATGTTAAATGCGTTGAAATTTTTCTACTGAGCTCTTAAAACTAATCGACTTGAAAAGTTCTTTGCGATCCTATTGAAATTTAGAGTATTATTAAAGGTTTATAATTAGAAAATATTTGGGCAACGTTCTTTTGAAACTGAAAGCGAAATTAAAGTACTTAAACATGTGTGAGTTCAAGGTTGCGGCTCATGTATATAAGTTGATGTAACTTATATAACTTGGATATTTACTTAAAATACTTGTCATTGAAGAATTACCACAAAAGACCTTTTTAAAATAAATATACGAATTGCAAATAATATAAATACTAATTTACAATGCTGTCATATCGTACGCTGCCATTCATTCAAACTCACTCGTTGCGGTGCACATTTTTCGCGTCGAGTATTTTAATTAGTACAGCATTTGTTTACAGCGGGTGGATTGTCCTGATGTCGCATATTTATGACAGTCGTGTACGAATTGAATGAGATGAGAGCACAGCAGTTCTGTCTGACTTAATTAAATACAATGTGTATAGCCCTGATTTGTTGTATGTCTATTTGTTTATTCGAATATTTCTGTTTACAAAATAGAGGTATTCGATGACTTGAATAGCTACATATATAAGTATTCCAATGTTTATTAGGTTTTCATTCGAAATACTTTAACCCGTTTCCAATGACAGCTAATTGTGTCGATATAATTTAAATACAAGAGCACATAATCCCTCTCTTTGAATGAAATGATTTTGAAAAAGGACTGTTAATGGATATCCATTAGAAACCTCTGAAGCATTAATTCGTAATTTTAAAGAAGAGTTAAATGATCATTATTTTGTATCTAGTATTTTATTTTTACTCTTTATCAGATATTATTATTAAATAGTAATTAATTCGTCTACGAATCAGTCTAATTTGCTTCAATCTCATGTAATTGGTTTTTAGACTATTTGATCATTAGTCTAAAAACCAATTGCATGAGATTGAAGCATACATAAAACAAACGAAAGAGCTTTATAATCAAATAATTTAATACATTAAATAATGTAATACTACACTGGAAAAACCAAATTCAAATCTGCAAGTAAAAATCTGTTATTACCTCTGCTTATCTAAAATATGGGTGTGGTCATGAATAAACATTAGCACCTAAGTATGTAAAATGTACGAAATGTTTCCTATTATCTGGCTTTTAGCAATGAACATAATGACCTGTTTATCTGCACATTACATGCACTAGTGGCTTAAATTTTCGTTGAATTAGAAGACAAATATGATACTACGATGATCGTCGTCCGTTTTCAACTTAAGTTATGTTTTATTATTTTTGCATTAAAACTGATTTCGTAAAATTGATGTTGGACGCTTTCATCCTTAATATGAGTTGGAAATATGCAACTAAATAAACTTACTTCATTTACAGATGGATGCAAACTTGTTCATAAGACGGAAAATATAAAACTTGCTGCAGGGAAGTTTTTATGAATGCAGTCCCAACTACATTAGACAAAGTTATCTCGGGATGAGATATTTGTTTTAAGTTTAAATTATACTTTTTAGAATAACTAGCTGATTATACTACTTATTGTGCGCATTATTTAACAACTTAAAGTACATGAACCAACACTGCTTTGTTTTTTAACTTAAACCACTATGCTTAGCTTGTTATCAAATTTTATTTCGTTACATTGTTTACCTATCAATCAATCAGCCCACCGCAGTCCACTGCTGGACATAGGCCTCTCCCATTTTACGCCACAACAACCGGTCTTCCGGTTATCGGTCCAACTGGCCGGGGGGCGTCCTACCTTACGTTTACCAAGTCGCGGTCTCCACTCTAGGACTTGCTTGCTCTAACGGCCATCGGTAATTCTACAGATATAGCTAGCCCATTGCCATTACAGCTTGCTTGTTCTGCGAGCTATATCGGTAACCTTGGTTCTTTGTTTACCTAGTTGTTTTGAAAATAAATAAAACTAAAATTTCATATTGTCTTACACACATAAAGAAAGGCATTTTAGAATAAGACATCGGAAAATATAAAGTATCGTTTAAAGGAATTACTGCGTACAGTTTGATGAAATCAATATATTTTATATCAACTCTTTTATAATTTTAAGACTGTTCCAAAATAGTGTGGTGAACTCGAAGAACAGAATTGACCTTTAAATTACCGCGTTCATTAATCTCAATCACATTTTGTATTTTAATATTGTGAGATAGTATGGCTCGACCTTGGAATAGCTGATTAAACATCTCCTGTTCTAAAACCGTACAGCAAGACTACGGCTAGAATAATAATGGCTGCACGTTGAGTGCACTTCGTATACAAATCGGTGGGAAATAGCATTCGGTCGACTCGTGCCGCAATCCATGTGATGTTTTTTCAATGCAACTCCATCACATAACGTTTCCCTACCGGACAGAGGCCTCGTCTAAAGATATGCATAGCAATGAAAAGTTAAAACAGAAATGGACCATTTTATTTCCAGAACATTTATGTTACGACATTAAAATAGGTGAATGCACTGCATGAGGATCATGTGAACGCACTGCATGAGGCCAAAGTTTGACTTTGACTTTGACCTCATGCAATAAATTTATTAATTTAGGTCACAAAATTGTTACTTTGGAACGTAAAAATTTATGAGTTAGTGAATTTAGTGAAGTAACTGTATTGACATTTAGATTAGTTGCTAGGTTCAGGCATCTTAAGACCAGTCTTTTACGTTTGTAGTTTAATTCACGAGTCGTGAAAAATGTAATATTTTATTCTTTTTCTATCCAGTACTGACTCCTGTAGACGGCAATAGACACCCCCTGTTTATTTCGTGAAACTTAGTGAATTATGGGTGTTATACACTTTTGCCAATACTTCAGTAAAAAAGCGTGAGACTATATAGTCTGATAATATTAGAAGCGACGTAATTTGTTAACCATACATGTTCGTAATAATATTATTATGAACATGTATGGTTAATAATTATTAAAATTTAATCTATACATTTATATACATAAATAAAATTGAAGTGTCTGTTTGTAATTTCAAAATAACAGCTTTTTACCTAATGCGTATGAAAGTATATCAGGTACCTATATCAAAAAATATATTTTAAATTTTTTGTCTGTCTGTCTGTCTGTTCCGGCTAATCTCCGAAACAGCTGAACCGATTTTGATGGGACTTTCACTGGCAGATAGCTGATGTTAAAAGGAGTAACTTAGGCTACTTTGAATATACAAAAAAATAGGGTTCCGTGGAGAAATATTAAAGCCAATGAAATAGTGAACAATTTCCGATGCAATTAGGGAAATGTACATAAAAAAAAATCTAATTTAATTAACTTGAGCAATGAAAATGGTATATTTCCAGATGCATTGAAAACGACCATTGTAAAGCCCATGTTTAAGGCAGGAGATAAACTGGACATTGACAATTATAATAGACCGGTAGCTCTAATTCCAATATTCGCCAAAAGAATTAAACGAGCTATTTATAACAATATCTATTCTTACATGGAAAAAGAAAAATATTAGTACCAGAGCAATATGGTTTTAGGAAAAATAATACTATAAACAAGTCCATGTTCAACTTTTTAAATTGTGACTACAAATATGGATAAGAGACAACCAGCGATTGGCATGTTTATAGACGTGTCAAAGGCTTTTGATCGCGTAAGACATGATATTCTTTTAGACAAACTCTATCATTACGGCATAAGAGGTATCATTCATAAACTTCCAAAATAATACCTGTCTAGTAGACAGCAAATCACAGAAATTTCAAAGATCTGCCTTGAAACAAAGTCTGAACTGTATTATAGATCTAATTTAAGAATTGTAAAATATGAAGTCCCACAAGGTAGTGTGCTGGGGCCTTTACTTTTCATTATTTATATAAATGACCTCCCACTAATTACTCATTACAATATGACTTTATTAGCTGATGATAGCACTGTACTCTGTATAAAAAAATCTTTGACATCTCTTGAAACGGACATTAACAACTCTATTGCGATATGCAATGGCTACAAATGAATAACTTAAAAATTAATTTAGACAAATCTAAAATATTAGATTTTAGACAAAGAATTTAAAAAAACCACATAATAAATTAGGTATTAATTATGAGGGTCATACATTTGAAGAGAGCGAGGTTACTAAATTTCTATGTTTAAAAATAGATCACAAACTGAACTGGTAAGCACATATAGAGCATGTTTGTACTAAAGTGAGTCAGTACGCCTATGGATTGTATAAGCTAAGAAACATTGCAAATACAACTACACTGATAACAGCTTATCATGGCATGGTCACATCGACTTTGCGGTATGGTATCATATTCTGGGGCAACTCAACTGACTGCCATCTAGCATTTAAGATACAGAAACGATGCTTTAGAACTATATATAATAATAAAGTGCCCGAAAGTTGTAAGCCCTACTTTATAGAAAATAATTTACTGACTTTGCCTTGCATTTACATTTATGAGCGTGTCTTGTTTGTAAGGCAAAATATGGAATTATTTAAACATAGACCATGCTAATAAGCTATGCGTAGTGGCAAGTAAAATGGCTTTGATGCACAAAAGCTTTTTTTTAATTGCACCACACGTATATAATAAACTACCAAAACATATAAGAATATTGAAAATATACAACTATTTAAAAGGCGTCTTCAAAAACTGCTTGTAGCAAATGTTATTATTTATTTCGAGAGTTCTTATAGGAAAGGCATATAGAAAATAGCTAGAAGTCTGCCAAATATTTTTTCATTCATTGCATTTTATTTATTATTTTGTTATTATATGATTGTATGACAGAATATAATTTTATTTTATAATGGTATGACATTTTATCATTTAATAATGATCACTTGAATTATTTTAATTTTAAGAAATATATTATGACAGCCTCACATTAAGTATTAATATATTGCTATTTTAGATATGTAGTATTATTATTAATGTTAATTACAATGTCGTTTCTCTCTTTTTTTCTTTTGCATGCCTGATGGTTGAGTCTGGTGAAAGACCAATAATTGTTTTAACTAATAAGATCTGCAAATGTATATCCATATTCGCAAATGAATTATGAATTATAGTATCATACAATTTAGTAAAGTTTTGATAAAGAACTACAAAATAAACATGAGTGAAAATAGTCATAATTAGGTTTGATTGTATAAGGTTAGCACATTGTTTACCGTGACACTGTGTAATAAAAACCCTACTTCACGATTAAATCGACGATAAATGAAATAAAAATTTTGACGCAATTATAATTTTTCTAGAAGCTGTTGCCTTAGGTATAATACTACAATACAATAACTTCCACGTCAATATCACATTAAAAATCATAATTATATAATACGAATTGACTTCACTTGATGCGCCCAGTAAGACTTAGACGCGACCGAATTCCATAGTGGCGTCTCAGTCATTATGAATTCAAAGTCATTGTGCTAATTCTATAAATACTTACTTATTTACTTATTAATATTACAGATGAGCCTGTGGCAAGTGGTAGTAGGCAAATAGAATAATGATTGCAGCTCTTTACAAATATAATTTGTAAAATAAGGCGCATTGTAAAATTGGCGATTAAAAAGAGTGGTCGTGAGTTTATTTATTAGAAACACAACAGCTTGTTTTCTACATACATGAATTAGAGAGTAGATAGCACTAGCAATATTGAGCAACACTAGGATTATAGTAGAATTCATTGCTAGTACTACCTATAACAAAAAGTTATACCTACTTAAGCCAATTACTGAGTTTCCTGGCATGTTTAGTGGTAAGAAGTGAAACACAGAGACAAACAATCATAATGATCACACCGAGTGTAGTAAATATAAGAGCCAATCAATACCACAATAATATGATATGACATGCTGCGTGTACTTATGCTATAAGTTAATAACCAACAAGAGATTGTAGGATTCGCTTACGGTAGCTACTTTTAGAAAGGTAGAATAGTTCGATATTGGAGAAACTAGTGTTGTAAGTTCGTGGCAACCTCGTCATAACCGCATTTCTTCCATAATTAGTACTACGAAATGGGACATCAAATAATCTGATATTACGAATACGCTTATTAGGAAAGTTGAAGTAAATTTTTGAAACTAAGTCGATACTGTCTATGTTACAATGCAAGATGTCATAGAATAAAAACATATCTAACATTGTACGCCTATTATTAAGTGAAAGCATGTTATAGTGCTTACAATCATCGAAATAAGATTCATGGCGCCTTTTGGATTTGTAGATTAGAAACTTTATAAAACGTTTCTGGATGTTCTCCAATCCGTCAATGAATGTCTTGTATTGAGGGAACCATATAGGACAGCAATACTCCAAAATGCTCCGAACATAGGTATAGTAAACCATTTTTATGCTGTAGGTAACAGTTTTCAAAGGGTGCGGCAGTACGCATGACAAACCCGAGGTTACGAGTAGCCCTATTAATGACATTATATGTGTGCTGTGGAAGCAGCGATAGCTCAGTGGGGAGACCAACAGACTGCAATGCAGAGGGTCTCGGGTTCGAACCCACGTCACGCACCTCTGACTTTAAAAAGTTATATGACTCTTCAAAATTATATGCGTATTGATTGACAATTATCCCCTGCTCCGTGCCTCGGAGAGCACGTTAAGCCGTCGGTCCCGGCTGCCATGAACATCTATGGTAGTCGTTATTGGGAAAGTCAGTACCCTCTAATATCCTGACACTGGTCTAGCCTTAGGGTATCGTTAGCCTCCGGGTTGCGAAGGTCAGGTGGCAGCCGCTCCGTGTAAAAACTGATATCCAGTCAAATCCGGTTAGACTAGAAAAGCCGACCCCAAGTGACTTGGGAATAATAAAGGCTAAGGGAGAAGATATGTGTGCTGTGGAAAGAGCAAAGTTTCTTGCCGGTTCTTCCCTTGATTTGCTGAACGTGGCAACAGGTAAAGGTAAACTAATATTATTGTTTAGTTAGTGTAACCTTGACGTTCATAAGTATTACTTAGTGACCTAAATGAATAAAGATATTTTGATTTGATTTGATATGTGGAATAATCTTTACATATATAATTCTTCTGTAAGTGTGTATGCCACAGAACTCTTTGTAAAAGGCTAGACTGATTTGAATGATTATTATTTGTATATTTGTCTGGGTCCCTTGAAAATTAAGATTCACTATTAGACTGTAGGATCTTCTAGTTATTATATTATATGACAATAGAACACATCAAAATATTTAAATAAGTATGGTAAGATCGTCAAATTATTTAAAACGAATGATATCCATATCAAATACGATATCCATATTATTTCAATATAGAGGAAGTGAACCGTAAATTATAGGTCATAAGAAGCGTGGAACTCTGCGCGATCTTACGTAATGCATTCACATGACTGTCATTCTCGTATAATACGGCAGATAATTGAACATTTGCAATTTTATTGGCGTTTTACCTACACCTCTACTAGCTCCTTTGCACGATAACAGAAGGGTAAAGCACATACCTAAATTGAATATTAAGTTTTAGTATGAGTCGTTTTCAATCTATGGCTTCATAATATTTTATACAGATATATAGGTCTTTGTGTATATTCTTATAGTAGTTGAGAAAGGCGTAGGTAAAACACATACTTTTCGTCAGCTATTTATTTTGTTCTCATATAATAGGACCTATTTGTTTCTATCGTTCAAATTACCAGACTTCGAGATACTACTGAAAATTTTTAGACAGAGAAGCTCAATAATTTTTTTTGAACCTGTTACCCACTATAGATTAGATCTAGCCCAAATATATAACTTACGTAGTTCATAATTAGCAGTTCATGTTACATTTAGTAACATGAACTGCTAATTATGAACTACGTAAGTTATATTTACATCCATGAATTTTATATAAACGAGGATTACATATATTTTTATACTGCTAAGGTGACAAACCTGCACACTGCTTGCCTGATGGTAAGTAGCTATAATTGCTGGAATCATCAGCTGTATCCACTTATAGACCAGGTGCGTATTTAAGATGCAGAATGCCTACTAACCGGCCCTAATGCAGTCGCAGTTTTACTGCTCTCACGCCAGTAAGAGAGTGGTACATTATCCGACGCCGTTATTATTCATTGTTATTTTTATTATTATTTCAACCTGTATTGTACCACTGCATGACAAATACCTCGATATTCTACATCTCTCTGTTATGCGCTAGTTTGTACCAGTCTCCACATATCTAATTCGTTCCGTCATCGTCGCATCGCCTATTTCTACTGTCATCAAATTATTGACAATACTGAGCTTTTCGAAATTGTTGGAGTCGGTATTTCATTATTCATATTATAAGAGTTTGGAAATATCTTAATATTATTTATAAAAAAAAAATATTCATATTTATTGTCTGACAAAATCGCTACTTAAGATATTTGAAGATCGTTTATTTTAGAAAGATAAGCCTGGCGCGTCAGCGGTCTGGAACCTTAATAAACAATAAACTCGTGTCAGTACATAATTATGGTAATTAATAATTTATATTATTTTAGGCCTGGTTGGTACTAATTTATCTTTAAATTTAACAGAATATTTTGTTAGGAGAATTATTGTACAAAGGGACTATACCAATCTCCTTCTTAAAAGCGATAATTAAAACGATTAATGGATGTTTGAATTTCATTTCATTATTTATGTAGTTTTAAATACATGGATAGATGCAGTCTGACAACAGTTTTATATGATACAATACCGTTTAGTTTCAATAGTGTATTAAGCGATGTTTATTTATTTTTATACGTACGAGTACATACATAAATCAGTTTTAGCATGTAAGAGCCAATTGGTTATATTTCTTGTAATAATATTAGATAGATTGTTCATAGTTTATTTATAATAATAATAATATCAGCCCTGTATTAAACTGTCCCACTGCTGGGCACGGGCCTCTTCTCATTGTGAGAAGGGTTAGGCCGTAGTCCTCCACGCTGGCCTAGTGCGGGTTGGCAGACTTCACATATCTTCGAGAACATTATGGAGAACTCTCAGACATGCAGGTTTCCTCACGACGTTTTCCTTCACCGTTAAAGCAAGCGATAACTAATTATTAAATACGCATATAACTTCCAAAAGTCAGAGTGCGCGCCTTGGGTTCGAACCCGAGACCTCTGCGTGGCAGTCCAATGGTTTCCCACTAGGCTATCGCTGCTCTATCTATAGTTTATTTAATTATAGGTTAAAAACCACAAATGTAAAATGAACACGCAGTTTTGCATGCATGTTATACATCTATTCTAAAATTAAATGATCGATATAGATCTTTCGCCAATTCTCTCTACGCTATTATATTTATTCTTTCTATCGGTTGATCTTTGTCTTTTCTTCTTGGTCTATCTATCTTTCAGTCTAATCAAGAATGGTAAATTATAAGCCTATATATTATACATATTCCATATTTGAAATTAACGTGTCGCTCTCTGTAATATTTATTCTCTCGGTACAACCAGCGGTTAATTGCCACGCCTCAGCACTATGATAAAATATATTTATTTTAAACGCCGTGTTTTATATCAGGTTTACTTTGAGTTAGATTGCTATTTAATGGATCAAATACTTTTACAATATTCTAACGTAGGTCAAGTTTTAAGTATAATATGAAAAACTATAATATACTCTATAGTTTTAATATAGTATGTCAAAAATGATGATTGACCGCTCAGAGGCAGTGGTTTAAATTGTCGCTTCCACATTTAAACAATACAAATATTCTTTGCGTTCTTGTTTGTAATGCTTCCTTCGTCACAGGTGTTATAATTGGTGTATAATTATGTAGAATTTGTTCACAAACCTTCGTGTGTAAGCAAATTGATCAATGGCTACAAATTTCCACCTAGGTCTGGGTAATAGTACTGCTATTACATTATATCACTCTTGGCATCAATTTGATACCAATATGAATAAGTTTCGGATATTTGTTACCTCAGGATGTTTATTTTTTGTATTTTACACGTTTAGTTTTTAAAACACTTACATATATTTATATGAAAATTCTGATTAATTTTCGGTTTGTTAAGGTTTATATAATAAAAGCTTTGCATTGATACGAACTCACACACAACCAAGGTTTTCTTTTAATATTTGGTAAAAGCAACACGTTAATGAGATCTTGACTTCAAATCTCTTTTGTAATTTGCCGCCCTATCTTAGCGATAAGCATTAAAGTTGTTGAAAATTTTTGGCATTTTTGGTTACCAGGCGTCATTTTGATAAAAAAGAATCATTTTTATAAAAAGATAAGCGAAAGTTTTTATGGTACGCGAATCTTTAGAGTTCTTTTTTTATTTCTAGGTCACGAGAGAGATAAAATGTGTTTGTACTGAAATTTACACATAGGTTCTATTAATAAAATAAATTGGATCAGTACGTTTTTATTAATGTTAAATTGTTATTAAAAATCTTAACGTTGACTATCATAAGGAAATAATAAAGATGCCTATTTTATATTTACTAAACTACGTATTGTGTATTGCGGTTAGAAAGACAAGGCCCACATTTTTCTTCAAGAAAACTTAGCTTTAACACATCTTACAAATATTGAAGGTCCTTTTTATTCAGATTGTCTGCGATTATAAATTATCATTACAGTCTAACTTTATATACTAAGCAGTATGGTCTTGAAGCTATGTTTACATAGTTTTTATTGTTATTGGCAGCAAAAAAACTAGCGATCCACCTGATAGATAAGAAGAACAAGATAAATTTGAGAGGTTATAAATTACCCACAAAGCATCCGAAGATACAGCTATACTTAGAGCCCTAGAGAGCAATAGCTGCAACTCCAGGCTCGTTTACGAATGCCACCTTGCTCTCGAAAGAATATCCATAAAAAACACAATGACCTTACAATGGATAAAGGGGCATAGTGAATCGCTGGGCAATGATGCTGCAGATGAGTTGGCTAGAAGAGGGTCGGGAACCACCACGGAAGGTCCATCTCCATTCCTCCCTCTACCATTCTCACAACTAAAAACATGGATGCGGCTTTGCACTCAGAGCTAACATAATAAACGCTGGGCACGGACAACGGACTGTAGACAGTCGAGAGCAGCCCTACCGGCCATCTCACCACGTCTGACACACCGCCTGCTCAACCTACAAAGATTGGACCTTCGGACCATCGTGGGGATCCTAACAGGACACTGTCCCCTGAACAAACATCTTTACAACATCGGAGCAACAGACAGCCCACTCTGTAGGGGATGTCTGACCGAAGAAGAATCTGCTGCCCATGTAGTCCTAGAATGTGTGGGAGTAACAGCACAACGTAAGGAAATCCTCAACAACCCGAGGTCACTCCGCGAAGCCTGCGAAGACCCCAGGAAACTTCTGTGCTTCTGGGCGGAGTTGGGCTGGCTATCTCCGTAACCGGCCGACTCTCACGCATAATGGACCAACTTAGAGTTCAAATGCGGAAAAGGGAGTCCAATTACAATTACAAAGCATCCGAAGACAAAAGCTTACTACTGTAGCTTTCTACTGAACCATAAGGACAATTTCTTCTTCTCAAAACAACACAACACCAAAATTTTTAAACGTCTTCTTTGCTCAAGAACTGCTAATCAAAATGACAATTTAGTACAATGATATCATCGCGAAACAAATGTGTCTATCCTATAAAGTCAACAATAAAAGACACTTTATCCTGCATCGAACGGCAAACCATTTAACCCTTTATCCCATCCAGGTTAGGTGAACAGCAATTATTACAAATACCTCTCACCCTCATCATCCTGGGACAATATAATTTCACCAAGATAACACGTTTCTGTACAGCATATTTTTTGTACAATACAAATTCTTGGCGTCCATGTTTTTAAGCTGCATAGTGTTAAACTTTAACGCTTTCATTAGTTGCTATCGTATTCTTTTTTTAGGGATGATACTAATAAGTCGGCTCTTTGGAAAAAAACTACCCTCTTACAAAAAACCGGCGTAAGATTAGTAATACCTCATGCGTTTCACTATTTCGCCTTTCAATTTTAACTTATCTCGCCCATTGCTTTTCTTTTATTTAATATTTAACTACTAACCTATGGTAACGGCACACTGGCAGCCAGACACAATAGGTTTTCCATTATGTCTAGCATTTCAACAATAGACAGTTTAATTCCTTTTTTAGTAGTCAACAAATTGCTAATTACTTTTCGAACCTAGATTATAGGTACCCTAGATTACGGTTACTGATATACTGATACCAAATATAGAAAATAATCTTAATTTCAGGCGGGCTGATTACTACTTTTATTGTATAAAAAAGCAATAAACAATTAAACATAATACATGTTATTATAATATGTACATACATAATATGTATGTATATATTATAATTTTATATAAGCAGCGATAGCTCAGTGGGGAGACTAACAGACTGCGATGCAGAGGGTCTCGGGTTCGAACCCACGTCGCGCACTTTTGACTTTCGGAAGTTATATGAATTTTCGAAATAATGTGCTTATTGATTGACAATTATCGCCTGCTCCGTGCCTCGAAGAGTCAGTACCCTCTAATATCCTGACACTGTCATCTTTTCTATTTTAATTAAGGACTTTTCAAATGAATTTGTAAAATATGCACACAAAATTGTTAAAATTGTAAATAATAGAGATAAGGTGTAATACTACTACTAAGTTAGGTATTTGCTAATACGAGGACCCTAGATATATAAGTAGTGAATATATATAAATGTGTATTAATAAAAATTAGTAGTAATAAGGTAGGATAAGAAAAAATAGCATGTAAGAAATGTAAAGAATAAATAAAGAAGATTAAGATTAAACCCTTGTTATCCCCCAAGCATGAAAGGAATAGAATGAAAGTACGAGAGGAATATACGCGAGAACTGGAATGGTAAAAGAGGACTGGAATGATAGCGTGAATAGGAATAAGTACCATAATAATAGCCCTATCAGGGCGCATACAAATATATGATAGAGTAGACGGAACAGCTGCCCCTTCGATGGGACAATTGGCCCACCCTCAGTACAGAATAGGCTCTGTCTAAGACAAAGGAGATAGGAAAAAAAAAAGAAATATCCTGCCACTGGTCTAGCCTTAGGGTATCGTTAGCCTTCGGGTTGCGGAGGTCAGGTGGCAGCCGCTCCGTGTAAAAACTGATATCCAGTTAAATCCGGTTAGACCAGAAAAGCCAACCCCAAGTGACTTGGGAATAATAAAGGCTAAGAGAGAAGAAGATATATTATAAACTATTAATATGATTTATAATAAATGTATGTATATATAACATAAAATTATTCCAGAGCTTCTGCATTCCTGACTACTCTCTCTCTTCTTGGCTATAATTAAGGCCATATTGCTTCCTTATTTTCTTTTCAATGCGTTTCTGACTTTATGATCACAAATTCAGAAACTACATCAATAAATTGACTAGAAACTGTTTAACTTCAACATTTAAATTAATACTCCATCTAAAACCACAAATATTATTTTAAACAGATTAAATTGTATGACAATCACTTCCACTAACAATCGGTTCGCATCACTGTTATTGTGAAAATGAGGGCGGTTTACCCCTGATCACAAATATGTTAAACATTAATTAAGCGTACTGTTCCCCGTTTAATTAATGCAAGCTATTAAACCGATTTATTTAGACGTGTATTTGCGTAATATAATGACACATGACATATATATCTAATGCGTTTTGCGGTCATTTTTATAGTAGTATGGTTGTATGCGATGTAACTAATGGGAAATTATAGATTTATACAGAAACATTATTTTGAGCATGATAATATATATCTGAAATACGCTGATACAGGAAAATTTTTATAAGTTCGATGACTGAATTAACTTTTAGATACGACTATTGGTATGTCAACTATAAAAAAAATCGCTAAGTAAAAAACAAAAACATCAAACCAAAAATTTTATCCTCCTGCCTTAATAAAAAAATAATATGCTTAATTAAAATATAATATTAATATTCAAAAGTAATTAGACGGTTACACGATTTACAAAACCAACGACAAAAAAAAATTAAATACGGATATGAAAACCCCCACCCAAAAGACGTAAACATTATGCAGCTGTTAAGATAAAAGAAAATTAGAAAAGAAATTGGGTTCACCAATCAAAATATCACATACATCTGAATAGTTATTTTAACCAGTGAAAGAAAGACACAGTTTACACACATATGTATATTTGTCGGCCTCGGTGGCGTAGTGGTTAGTGTAACCGACTGCCACGCCCGAAGTCGCGGGTTCGATTCCCGCACAAGTAAAACATTTGTGTACATGAACATGGATGTTTGTCTTGGTCTGGGTGTTTCTATGTATAATATGTATGTATTTACAAAAAAAAACGTATATATGTATGTTTATCCATTGTCTAGTACCCATAGTACAAGCTCTGCTTAGTTTGGGCTAGACAGTGTTGCGTGTATGTGATAGAATATTATTATTATTATTATATATGTATGTACAACCATAGAACATTACTTATATGTTGTGTATGTTCAACCGTATAGGTTAACGCCACGATTCTTAATTCAATACGATCTTTGAAATACAATAAACTTCAGAGATTCAATGCGTTGGTAAAGAAATTATTAAAATACTTACTTGTTTTGTTATTTACTATTTAGAGAGTTCCAAATCTGAAACCAAACCAAAGTCCAGAATAATAGGCTTTCAATTCGTTGTCTGTTTTACCTGTTTATTGTTTCAACGATTAAACACTATTGAATGGATTTTGATGCGGTATCATAGTTTGGAAGCTTAGAATTATACTTAACATTAATACAATTCCAGTCAATAGAACTGCAAATATAATAAACAATGTTATCGGTTGCGAAATTCAAACACATGTCGCGGGGATATTACGGTAACAGACACACCTCGATTCAGAATAATCATTTATTTATCACATGAAACAACGGATAAAAAGAACTACATACTCAGAAGAATTATTTTGGACCACACAATTTTTGCAGAGGCAACGGCGTGGCGATCACGTAAACCTAGTGGTTTACGTGATCGCTGAGGGACTACCTCATACCTACTTTGTGTTCTCCCGTTGTCTTGTCCAATATAAAGCAACTCATCTAATAAAAAATGTACCCACGTAATATTACTGTATGAATAAGCCACAAGTATAATTTAAGTACAAATGTGGTTCAGTGTAATGTACCAGAAGCGTAGTAAAGCGCTGAAAACGGCTAAATATGACTGTATATCATACCAAAGTGTAAATTATACAGACTATAATAGTGGCAAGGTTTATTTATGTAAAGTACAGCATAAATCCCCTTTTTCTGTATAAACCTTTAGTTCTGTTTAGCACTGTTTATATGACTTGGTGAGAACTACCAGTTATAAAGTGTGGTTTCGTACATTACCGGTTTTATTATTTGCCAGCCGTTCTGAAATAGTTTTTATGTTTACTACTGATTTGCGGATTGTCTTACTACAAGTCTGATTATAAACCAAGGGGTACAATTGTAGAAATATAATTATTTCATTTTTTTTTTCCGTTGGCTACACTCGTCTGGAAACAGTACCTTTTCTGGATGTAAGGTACCCTATGTCCTTTTCCGTACCACTGACACGTAAATGCGAAATTACATGATAAGTTAACGTAAGTTTACTTAAGCTACTTTCTATAACGTAATACTTAAAATGTATTAAACTTAGTCCTCGTGGGAAGTAATAATGTAAATTGAGACAACGTATGTATATTAACTGTACATGTGCACTAAGTAGTATGCGTGACCTAGAACCATCACACGACATTTGTTACATATTTTTAAGTACAATTCCAACTGCCGAGTAATAATAACGCGTGTGAGTCAGAGTCACCTAATTATTATCTGTGTAAAACTAACTAGAAATAACATTATTTAAATGTAAATTCGTGTAGGATGTGACCAAACAACGCGCGGATTCGTGCGCGGCCCGCCGCGATCTCTGAGCCCAAACACGTTGAGTAAACAACGCATGTTCATTTAAGATATACTTGTACCATATACGATACGGCATGTATTTTTTGTGATTACCGATTGAAAATGTTCAAAGTAAATTCCAAGTCTGATGAAATCCATTGTTGGCCAACAATTTGATAAATTATTCATCAGTCCCTGTTATTTTTCGTGAAAGTCACAAAGGAAATTCAATTCGTTTCAACACCAAATATTTTTGTAGGAAAATGTGATGGTGACATTATAAGTACTATCCTTATTTTATAATGTCCAATATGATATTATATAAGTGAGTATCATTAGTAAACGCATCTAGGGAGACATTAATAACAGTCTAAAACTAATAAAATGTGTTGATTAACTAAACAGCAAAAAAATAATATATCAAACTGTACAATTGAGAGCCTATTCTCGTAATAAAAACTGAATGTATTATAAATATCAGAAATGTTATTCTATAAAATAAAAATAAACGTAAAATATGAACAAAAATTCATTTAATTTCAGATCTTACGTTTATTGGCTTTAATCTAAACTCTGTGTTACGCGGACCGGTCGCACCTCAGCGGCTGCACGCGCGTTGGAGTGGAAGCGCCCCTTCGACAGAAGGGGCGCTGTACCCGTGCATTTATATGCACGGGTACGGCATATAAAAGCACGGGTACGCCTGGATCCGGACTCTACTGCCGGCCAACGTTTCTAAAGTTAAGTGGTCCACTGTACTCCAGCCGGACCAAGTAACGACGCTTATTCTAGAACCACGCCTTGTTACTTTTTGTAAAATAAATAATTCGTGTAATTGCTAACTTTAGTGTTTACCTTGCCAATTGTCTAAAAACCGCATTAAAGATCTTCTAATTGCGAAGTATATTGTTTAAATTATCTCCACTTCTTAAACTTCCCTGGTCGAGCACGTTTCTAAAAACGTGACCGACTAGCAAAACGTTACATCGGTTTTGTATATTTTCAAATTATGAGAATTGGCATTCAGATGTAATGTATTTTTTTCAAAGAACTACACTCGCACTATGTATTAATAATTCCTGTGTCGTGAGGGACTTTATAAATATTCAAACAACGGACACAAATATTATCCAGATTTAGAACAACCATTTTAAGGAATCACACTATTTTTGTCCTGTATGCGGATGGATCCCACAACACTCGGCGCAGTGGCAATGGCAAGGTGTGTGTCAGTAAATTATATATTATATAATTTACTGAACATTATGCGTATACGAATTACTGAATGCCATAGCTATGTTTTTCTGTTTTGTTAACACTATAATAAGATAAGGTCATTAACTCATTACTCTATCCAAGAAAATGAAACAAATATTTACCGAGAAAGAAATTCGTTGGAGTGAACAAAGCAGCACAAACAGACGTGACGGATATCCTGTAAGTAATCTTATCTACGGAGCTCCACGCTAACAATAAACATATACTGTTTTTTAGAAATACTAATTTGCAAACAAACACCTTTTATTTTGTACAAATACTCTGCTAACTTTCTTCGTTCAGGTCAGCAAACATTTTTCTGAGTCCGCTTATTATTATTTCTTTGGCAACTTGCAGATATAATACTCGTTTATTAATAACAACAATGTAATAATTATCAGTACCTACAATTTAATTTCGGCAACTGTTTTAAGTCCGATGAGCCTATGGCCAACTGACGGCTACATGCCCAGACTCCGTGATGCTACTGAGCTAACAAAACCCAAGATTCCTTATAAGTTAGTAGTCTATATATTTATGTCATCTTTGTTGTTAAACCTTCCTCAGGTCAATTCAGTTTAATTAACGTGTGATGCTTGATGATTCGTTTATTTAGCTTTAAATGTTGTTTTTCCGATAGGCATCGATTTGTTTTAATATTACCAAACATGTTAACAATAAATAGAATACAACATTTTCAAAAATATGAGTTTAATGCAAACCAAAGTAAAAGCGCCGCGTCGGTCGATTGGTACTCTGTGCGGATAAAATGCGCTGTATTTAAACCGAGACGTAACATTTACTACTACCAAAAATGACTTTTAATTATCATGAATCTCTTTGAACTCATAAAGATAATAGAAATAGAAATGCGTCATTTTTTATTGTAACTATTCTGATAGGTTCATTAGTTATCTTTGAAATGCAAAATGCGACAGTTACGATGCCTTGTATTTATTCAATGTACAAGATAACCAAAGTTCGAATGTCACGTACCATTTTCCTCATCTTATATCAATTGACCGACCGCCTCTGGTCACACTTTTAAACTATCTCACGCTCCGTGGGACACGTCTTGAGCAAACTGGAGCTTGCTTCGTCATGTCCTCGCCATCAATAGACATCGCATGACCCAGTAAGCCAGCGGCATTCAAATTGCGTCCTATTTAGACTTGAGGCTCACCTCAAATGTTGTCGCAATACGAAATTCATGGAACTACAAGTAAAGTGATGCTAAATTTAGAGAACTACCTCGGCGGTGCGCCAGTAGTGAATGCGAAAGTCCGGATAAAGTGTTATTGGACTTTTCTGTTAAGAATTTCTTCAGTAGTATCGCCGTAGCTACCAAGAATAGTTCCTGACATAGTGCAGCAGTTTGCCAAAACATGCGTCTAAAACCATATTTGATGAAACGTGGATGTACAAATTACACTCATGTGCCTGCCCCTTTGGGTATATAAGCGTGATACTATGTAAGTTTGTCTAATATAATTCTCGGTAAATGAAATACGACTTTAAATACAAACATTCGTATTTGTAAGTAATTTTATGTCTTAACTTATACTTAGTTTTGTTTTTAAGTTGCCTCATGCTTAGTGGTTACGGCAAACAAATAACATTGAATAAAGAAACTTAAAAACGTAAATAAAATAACTTATATTAAAAAGATGGTAGCTTAACAAATAGGGTATAGGCATTTTTATCGAGGGGTCATTGGTTCGGATTCCAGCCAGTACATACGTACGTATACATATTTCGTACACAAGCATATTAGCTGAAGTTATCTAGGAAACCAGTAATTTGTAACCCAAATGCCCAGACAAACAAAGTTAACTTGGAGTATCGTTGGTATACTATACCCTAACTAATATTGTAAATGCGAATGTGAGTTTATTTATATGTTACGTTTTCATGACCGATCGTCAAGAAATTTTGCATACACATTATCAGGGTTACAGAAAAGGACTTAGAGTACCTTTCTTACAGAAATAAGTAAGTTCCCCAGGGATAAAAATATTGATAAAATCTACATTAACGCGAGCGAAGCCGCGCCTTCCTAATATTTCTAAAACTTTGTAGAATTTCACTGAAGTCCGCAATTACGCAGTCAAGTTAAATAACAATCACCAGTAATTGGATGGGTGAGCGTGAGTGCCGGCTCCTCTCCGGCTCGTTAACTTGGCGCCCGTGATATCCAGAAGATCTGTTCACGATTACATTTTCAGCGCAGAATTTGGCAATACAATTTGTGTGCCAAATACTACTAGACTTTTATTGCTACAACGGCTAAAAATGTATGTAATATTTAATTTGACTGCACTGGTGACGTAGCTATATTTGTTCTGAGTTTGGGTGTAGTGTACATAATGCAGGCGACATTGAAAAATAAAAAATGTAGAAAATATTTTTTTTTTTTAATAATAATAATAAATAATTTAATAATTTTCAAGTTATGTTGTCGTGTTGTAAGTATCCAAACTTCTAGTTGTATTTCTGTTTGTTAATAAACCTCTTCCATTCGTCTTTTAGAATAATAAAATATTTTTTGGCGTTTACGCTGAGCTGATAAAGTACAAAATACTTTATCAAAATTTGCTGCGCAAAGCTTTGCGCGATACGGCACAATAATACACACACACGGCACATCGATGGCTCTATCTCCTTTTTATTGTTAGTATAATGACTTACTGCGCCAACTGTGGACGATTTCATGATGAAACAATACAATAATGGGCCGTTATCAAAATTTAAAACATAGATTCGCTTTAAGTACTAGGTTTAAATATCTTTATGTACGTTAATTTGCCATCTTACACACAGTGTTGGCATTGTGTATAAGGTGGCATCAGAATTATAAGTATATAGGTATATAATTACGCTCGCACATACTGAAAATTGTATATAATCGTACCTTTTATCCAGAAAAAAGTAACGACCCAATAAAACTTTGCTCGACCTAGGGATCCAAACAGACACTTCAGGCACAACAGTCGCATACACTGGCCCACCGTGCCAGTGTAAAAGAATGTATTGAATCTAATATCCTATAAATTCCAATACGGCACGATACAATATAATGGTGACGTCACAGCGCTAGCAGCACATTCGTTATATTATGTGCTGTAATGAACGAAACATGTACTCGCTGCAAGAGACAACAGGCTGTTCTAATGAATACTTATTAACCGAAGCATGTGATGCGCTTACATTATATTATAATAATAATATAAATATTCTACCACATACACACAATATTAATTCCAATTGAGTACTTTGGTTATGCAATTTAAGTTTTGATTATGCAATAAAAATAGCAAGCTATTGTTTTATTACTTCGATATTTAACATATTTTTTGAAAAGAGTATTTGGTTTACAAATAAAAAACTACTTTAGTTAACCTCGTATTTAGTACATTCGTTTCAAACCACAAACATGCGGCGCGTAACTTCCATGCTCATGCTCTCATGCTCTTTATCCCACTGGGCATGGAACCAAATCAATTGACGCATAGATATACACGGCTCGTAAGTTGCATGTATGTGGCTCTAAATCACAGAGCACGGCACCTAATCTCTCTAAACGGCGCTAATAAATGCGCAGCGTGTATGTTCCAGTATCCAAAGCTATTTATAACCCATAGAGCAAGGCACCAGGTCAAGCGATGTGTAGAGATGCATGAAGCGAAAGTTTCAAGCTTTGTGCTTTCTAACAAATAAACTTAGCACGATAAGGGTGAAAACATAAATATGACGAGCGGTAGCTAAATATACTTATGACGCAAGGCGACTAGCTGATCCTATATTTCGAGGCCTCTTACAGTAACGTATGACGATACACGACGTTGTGTGTGCTATCTTCTAGACACTATCGATGTCAGTCTGTTAGCTAGCTTAAAAATTATCCTATCAAAATATTTCTAGCACATATTTCAAACCACGCTAACGCCAGAACAACGAATCAGTTTTTAACAAATAACATGGATTCGTATATAAAATCAGCTCTCAGCATAATATCTGAGTTACATGTGCAAGTTCTAATATTTGCCTACGCAAGTTGGCTTATACTCGCGATCGGTGAGCTGACTGCGCCTTCTAACTCATACAAAACGGAATCCATTGATTTTCGCTCAAGCTAGTAAAATTGTATTTTAGTCAATAATATTCTCGATATTCTATAATATTGACACTAGCTTATTAATGACTGCATGGATAGCGTGACTTAAAGTGGTTGCCTAGCCATTGTGAAATTCGGGCACGCCACGATCGTGGCGGTAAGTCCCGTTATAGAGGAGTGGCTGGAGAGGCGGCATGGCGCCCTCACCTTCCGGCTGATACAGGTAATGACTGGCTACGGTTGTTTTGGCCAGTTCCTGTGTCGTATAGGCCGGCAGGCGACGCCCGGTTGTCATCACTGCGGCGACTGCCGCGATGTTGTTGTGGACACGGCGCTGCACACTTTGGTGGATTGCCCCGCCTGGGCATTGCAGCGCCGTGAGTTAATCGCGGCAGTCGGACTGGTTGCCCTCTCACTCCCGGCCGTGGTTCAGTCTATGGTCCGGAGTGAGAGATCGTGGAACGCTGTCGCCTCCTTCTGTGAGGAAGTAATTTCCATCAAGGAGGCGGCGGAGCGGGAGAGAGAGCGCCTAAACGCTCTCCCCAACCGCAGAACCAGGCGCCGGAGGGCGCGAGATGACCTCCAGCCACCTTGAAGTTTGACCTGGGGGTGGTGGGCTGCGTGGGCCTGCTCGCCACCCGATCAGCATCAGGTCCGAGAGGCGGCGTGCGTGTTCCCACGTGCGCCTCTGTATCGTGTCTTTGTCCCCCCTGCTCAGGGGGATGGTGGAGGAAATATTCTTCGTGCCTGCCGTTTCACACGGCGGGCCGAAACCACGGCGAGGTCGCGGTTGCATGTGAAAGCGATTCGCGCGGCCTCGCCGTCTATGGTTATGTCGAGGAACACTGTGGTAGGTTTAGTCGGTATTACCGGGGTATCTTTTCCCCGGTGAGCCCGACATAACCTCTCCGTCGCCCCGCGGAGAGGTATGCGTCAAATCATTCCCCCACGTAAAAAAAAAAACCATTGTGAAATTGATTCCCACACTGTAAAAATGTATGATCCACAAATGTGTTTGTGTGTGATCTTTGTTTGTTTGTTCGAAAGTTCTTGTATTCATCTTCACATCTTATTTTTCTATGTACTCCCTAGGAAACATTAAACTAAACCCAATAAAAAGTCTTAAACCATAGAAAGTCATTGATCATAAAGCAATCTTCTTAATAAAAGATGTTATAATTAATATACGTTGTTTTAAAAGTATTCAAATGATTAAATAATAAGTTAAGTTGTACTATATTATTGCCAACTTTTTTCAATTACTATTTTAATTGTAACAACATATGTTTCACAACGTACTAGTAACGCCTCGAAAGATTTTCTATTATATCTCTTGCATTGAGCACTAAGTTTTAAAGCTCAGTAATTCGCAAGACGAATGCAGGTATTAAGTGTTGTGTAACTAGTAACTCGTTAGTCAGGATTAAGGATCTTCATTGTGGTGAACTCAAACACTCAGACACAGTCCGTTTGTTTATAAATCCAGTCTTACAGTGACAAATGTGGTGATGTTTAATTCATATACCCTTTTGTGACTTGTTCCAGTACGTAACTATCTTCTATCTAAGTCTTGATTAGTTAGTTATTGTTGAAAGATTAAATCATGTCTCACATAAGCCGTTATGTAAACAAACTGTTTCGTTGGTCTTGTATTTATATAGTAGTATTAGTATATTTTTATAAGGCCGTAGACAATGTGGTCCCAGAACAGGATAAAGGGACGAGTAAACATTTTTTAATGAATTTTGAATTCATGTTAGTACATTGTCAGTACAGCACTAGTAAATTCTTGATGTAATTTTGCATACAAGTTGTCAGGGATACAGAAAAGAACATCGGGTACCTTTTATCCAGAAAAAAGTACCGTTCCCTAAGGGGTACAAATTTATTGACAAAATCTACATTAATGCCAGGGAAGCTGTCAAAATCTAGTAATTGAGCTATTGAGTATTACTAGCAATTGGTTTACAAATTACTAATATTATTTTCAGCTCTTGCTCGCTTGTTTTAGAAGTGGAATCACGACGGTAGTGAAATGGGTAGGATACGAACCCGTGACCTCTCGATTTCAAGTGCAATACCTTACCGATTAAGCCACCATGCTTAAAATAGTGAAGTGAGCCAGTAACGTCAAAATCATTAGGTAAATACATATTAAATCAAACGATAAATTTAATATACCAAAATCGAAATGAGCTTATATCTGCGATTTTATTTATTCCCGCGATTTAATATCCACGGATAAAGAAGTTATGGCTGACGTTTTATGGAAAATTCCATTGCTATTCAAATTGCCGTCTCGTATCGGTTTACCATTATCCTTGGGCTGAAAATGGTTCGTTTGTTTGAGAGTTTATCGACTAAACCTATATTCGATACCTATAATCGCATAATTAGCATAATATAATCAATTATTTCTATTCTACATACATGCATAACTTCATACGTATTCCCCCCAAGGGATAATACGCTATGCTTTTAGGTCTTACATAATAGTGGGTAAGTCTATTACCACCTACCGGGCATAGTTCCAGTCTACATGCTACTTTTGAGAATTTCTTAATAGAAAAACCCAATAACACCGGAACACGGAATCGAATACTGCTACTGCTGTGCAAGAGTTTATCCTCTTGCATAGCAGCCAGCTTTCTATTCTATGCACTAAATAATGCATAGTTGATGTATATAACAAGTAGAACTATGAAATTATATATTGTTATAATAATACTAGATTTTTTCCGCGGCCTCTTTCGCGTTAATGTAGGTTTTATCAATACATTTCTATCCCTCGGGCACGGTAATTTTTCTGTATAAAAGGTACCTTATGTCGTTTTCCGTACTCCTAACATCGTCTATGCGAAATAGCATGATGATTGGTCGGAGTAGTTAAGGCATTAAAGCGTAACAAACAAACCAACTGACATTCACATTTATAATATTAGTTAGAATATAATTTAAATCCATATTTCGATATAATTATTATCTCATCATTCCCCGATCAAAATAAACAATTTTTTGGAACTACTGACTGTCCTCAAAGCATAGACATTTATTGTCAGAATCTAGATTGTTGCGAGCGTAATTGTGGGCAAAATGTAGTAAATAATAATTATGTTTGCAATAAATTGTTTCTAGTACGCCTACAAATGAATGGAGACCCGCGCTTATATAAACCCAAAGGCTTCAGTAGAGGTTAAAAACCTTAATCAGCTTTAAATGTATTCAAATTTTAATTAAAGACTAGCAGCAACTTATTTCTTTATAGCATGTTAAGTAGCTAAACAGAACTAACCGCACCGCTTGCCATGCTTTGGTTGGAGTTAGCGAACAGCCTTATATTTTAAATATACATTTGTCTACCAATTAGAAATGCTGTACATTTACTCCAGCTATGATTTCACTTTAAAGCGAATAAGTGCACATTACCAGACTCCGTGCTACTATTAAGATATTCTAGCAAAAACATTAACAACTTTTTGGTATCAATTTCAAAAGCGTACACTTACGCGGTTCTAACGAGGCTATGATAAAATACAACTAAAACCAATCAAAAAGAAGTCTTTAGCGATGAACTAAGAACAACTCACTCACACGCTGCTTCATCGTTAAGTTTTACTGAATAATGTGGTGTTTTGGAAATTTGTTCCTTTAATCGAATTCGGGATCTTCGGATTTTGCATTGATTTATATTATTACAAGTGGGAATAAAATTGAATTTCCTTCGAGGAGCGCAACTGGAAATAAAAGATTTATTCGCCGCTTAACGTCGACGCTTGGTAATATTATTAAATACTTCGTTTTGCATAATGGTTTAAAATAATGCTTATCATCACAAGTTTGAGGTTTTACGCTTGGATCGTGCAGCTATCAGATTTATTTATTTACTAACTGCAAATGATTTTAATTTGACATAACAGATACTATGCAATACATAATTGTACTAACAGTAAATGCGACTTTGTTTATGCAAATATAAGAAAAAGAAGTTGTAAAATATATATATATATATATATATATATATATATATATATATTAGAGAATTCGTAGAATTAAAGCAAGAAAACAAAACAAAAAAGGGTCACCTCTTCTTTTGTTTAGGGTAACCCCACCACTATGTGGGCTAAATAGCCAGAAAGAGGAACGGTGGCGATACGAATGAGTCGGCTCGGCTAGCCTGTAGTCTATGGTTGCTAGCAGTACTAAAGTATCACTAGATAAGCTGCTACTGTAGTAACATCACATCGAGTAAGCCATGTGATTATTTTTTTTTATGCTTATTACAATGTAGTATTTTTATCTCTTGTCCCAAACCGAGCAAAGGCCACGCACTAGAAAAGTTTATATGCAAAGTTAATATTATGTTTCTACGTATTGTTGTCTGTTTTATATCTTTCAGCTCATCTATTGTTCATTAATCTTACGAGTATTTACCAACAAACATTTGGTTACTTATTATCGATACAAGAGACGATAATTTTTTAAAATTTAATATGTAATTTGAACATTTACATAATATATAATGTTAATATTTAACAATATGTAAATATATTTTAGCCTATTAACCATCCTATTTACAATAAATTCATTATTAGGCACAATAAGTAAAAGTACGAGTAGGTTAAGTTGGAATGCTTCCTATTTCTGTAGACTCCGGTGACTAAAGATAAATGCGTTCTCCAGATTTTCGTCTGGCCTAAGAAGGTCACTTTTCAACAACTGCTGAAGCTTAGGAATTTATGGCGCTAAAAGCGATATTAATCATAATGTGTTACTTTATGTTTTCTTAAAAGGCTCTTTAGTTGATTTTTTTCTTGGCCGGTGACCACTTACAGTTAATTAAATAAGGAGCATCCGAGGTTAATCGAAGTTCAGTGTTAGAAAACATTAACTCTTGGCTAGCGCATAACATTTTCTCCAACACGTATATAACAATAATATTAGACTTGTATAATTATAAATTATCCCTCTGCTGGGCACGGACCTCTTCAGTCCAAAAAGAGGAAAATCCCAAGGCATGCATCTCAGACCTTTCGAAATGATGTGCATTTTAAATAGTTAATTTACGCTGGTTGTAACGGAGAAGAAAACATCGTGAAGAACTTACGCGGCTGTAAGTTCTTCATAAAGTTCTCAAATATGTTTAAAATCTGCTAACCCACACCTGGGCCAGCGTGTTAGACTATGGCCTAACCTTTCTCATACTGAGAAGAGGCCCTTGCCCAGCAGTAGGTCAGCTTAGATACAGGTCTGATATTATTATTTTATATTATTATTAAAGTCAAATGTCGAATTAGCGAGATACTGACATAATGTGCTTACTTGAGTAATCATATATTTTAACGACAGTTACAAGATACTCCACAATCCGCACGTAATACTAGATACTGCCATATAAACACACTCATCTATGACTCACGCAGAAATGAAACAATATTGAATATTACAAGTCCACTATCTAAACAAATAGTCTCCTTTTGTTTGCAGTACGCGCTGGTGGATCCACAAACAATGTTTATTAATATTTTGGAGATGACTCCGTATTTTGGATAACCGTTCTAATAATGATGATGAGTTGTGCAGATATTTGTGATTATTCTGTAAATGGTGCATGACATTGGAGTAATCTTAACGTTTTTGGTGGTAAAAATAGCGAGCTAATCTCGACAACTTTCTGCAACAAACGGATGGCGAAGTGGTTTAATTAAATGCTTTGCTGCTACTACTATGTCGAGTGTTTAGGCTTCAAATTGCGCACGGGACCAAAATTTGTTTAACAAATAGTTGTTCCGACTCTGAGTGTTCTTGCTGTCTATCGTTTGAATATATGTATTGGGAGAAGAACTTGACATTTTTGAAAAAAAAATAAGTTGCAATGAAATATAGGTACAATTTATTATAATTTGTATAAATAATGCTTACTAATTGGGGTAGTAAGACTGCTCGTGACGTTAAGCATGTAAAACATAAGACGTGAATATTGTAACAACCTGAGTTTATTCGCACAAGCGAGAAATAGGGGTGAGTATTCGAAATGTTCAGTAAAATCCGGCCGCACGAATCCGGATGAAAATGTAATAGGCTAAACTGGGGGACAAATTAATTATGATAATGAAGTAAAACAATATGTTTGCTACGTGCATCAAAATGATATACGTGATGACAAACGTAAAATTATGAGTGGCTTGCTAAGTTAATTTTATAAATGCATGTGTGAGTTTGTTTGTTTTTTACGCTTTCTACAACTTAACTACTTAACCGTTCATTATGAAATTTCGTATACACGTTGTCAGAGGAATAAAAAAGAACATAGGGTACCTTTCATTTGCAGCACAACTCATAATCGTTTTTACTTCAAAGAAAACAAAAGTATTTACAAATTGATTTGAAAAGATCCATTATTATGTGTCTGGAAACACACTCCTTTCACTCCCACATCGGCACACCTCTATATAAAACTGGAACACACTGCAGAACAAATAAATAAACAGCTACAAGCTCTAACATCGACGAAGTTCAACGCAACTCACAATAAAATTAAATCTCCAATGACGGACGAAGAATATTAATATAGACGAACGTCAATAAAATGAATATTAACCGTTTGCTTAAAAAACGCTTCAGAAGAACAAAGAAGATGCCTTACATGGATTGTATGAATATCGAATTATTTATTGGTTGAATAAATATTGTTCAAGATGATTAATAAGGAAACTGTGGTTTAATGAAAATGAACTTAACTTTTAAACATCGTTGACATTTTTGAAAACATGCCTGATGATATAAAAATTAGATCACTAAAATTGTAATAATATTTGCAAGTAACAGGAAAATAAGATTTTTATTAGGTATTGCCTACATGCTACTTGGCAATTTTTCTAACTAGCCATTCCTCGGGAATAGTACTTTTTTCTAGATGAAAAGTACCCTACCTATTCTGTACCCCTGAAAAGGACATAGAGTACCTTTTATTCATCTTCATTGACAATGGGTATGCTAAATTGTATGATGGTACGGTCAAGTAGTTAAGTCGTGAAAGTGTAACAATCAAACCAACAAATTCACATTCGCATTTATTCGCGGCTATTATAAATGTTTAAAATTAAATCACTTAAGAAGTTCAGGTTAAAATTTCTTTATGTAAAGGCATTAATACCACACGCAGTGAATCTGCTATTCAGAGAAGCAAAATAAATTGACCTTAGCGCCAAACCCTTTTCAACCCTTTCACAAATCGAATCTTAAATTTCCTCGTAGCCACGTAGCCATTAAGTTTAACACGGAAAACGACATAATTCAACATAATATTTAAAGCGTAGAAAAAATTCAATGAAATTTAACATTTAATAAAGTATTTTAGATCATAGCTGCATTTCATTATGACTTTCAAAGTTTCAATAGTATCGATAATCACGGTGAAAGCAATATTGACTGCACGAATGGAGCAGTGGTTTAAGAGACGCCTCACCACTGCCACTGCGCCGAATGTTGTGTGTTTAATCCCCACTAGGGGCAAAACTTGTGTATATTCCAAGTCTGGTTGTTATTTGTGTCCGTTGTTTGAATGTTTGTTAAGCCTCCCGTGACATAGATATAACGGGAGTGCGGTAATAGTCATTTAAAAAATATATCTATATATTTTATAACTGTTATATAGAACGTTGTTCAGCTACCATATGTAATAACGTATGGTGGTTTAGCAACGGGCTTTCGAGTAACAAAACCTATTAACCCAATAGGGTTAAGAGCTTGTATGCTCTCTCTACAGTCCTCTATAATGTTATTGAGGACGTGTGAAGTCCACACATACTAACTGAGCGTGGTGGACTATAATAATAAATAATAATAATAAAAATGATTATTTTCTCACCACAATATGTCAGGTATTTACAAATACCATTAAATATTGTGGTGAGTGCAATTTATATATATGTATGTATCTTATGTGGGTGCCAGTCAGTGCAGACCGGCGACACTTCGACCCAGTGGGATCTTTTGTGACACTCTCCCAATAATGACTGCCATAGATGTTCATGGCAGCCGGGTCTGATGGGTTAACGTGCTCTCCGAGGCACGGAGCAGACGATAATTGTCAATCAATACGCACATAATTTCGAAAAGTCATATAACTTCCGAAAGTCAGAGGTGCGCGAAGTGGGTTCGAACCCGAGACCCTCTGCATTGCAGTTTGTTGGTCTCCCCACTGAGCTATCACTGCTCAGTCATGCTCATTTATATATATACTCACCAAAATATTTCAATAACTATTCATTTAATATGCTAATACAATGCATGTAAGGGAAATTTTTTAAGTGTAAAGAAGGGCAGCGATAATTTCTATTAATATCCATTAGGATTAGATGTGTACGCTTCAAAGCCGATGTGACAGACAAAGATATTTGTTAACCGTAACGTTAACATGCTTGTCTTCCTTTAGTTAGTGTAGTGGTAAATGTTATTTGAATAGAATTTGGAAATCAAAGCTAATTATCATAGCTTAGTAATGCTTGCAAAACGCGGCGACAAATTCATGCGCTAGAGAGAAGAAACTATTTTTTGCAGTGTAAAAATACTTTTTCCCTACTATTGAACGGTACAAGGATTATTCATTTGATGATCACTTGTGAAGGCGTTTTGTAATAAATATTATAAAACTCCATTTTTATATACTACCAAGGTGGCAAACCCTCTTTTGTTGCAAGTTTCACGTATGCCATGTATTACTGGCGCATTGCCATCCCTATAAACAGTTACCTATCTGCCTAATATTTTATTATAGCTATCTGCCTAATATAATCTCGCATAGATATATAGCTATATATATAATAATATTATTCGAATACCTGGCTCGTATACATAGCTGTAAATACTGTCTCTCTCACCCTCTAGCCAAATTCCCTTATATCTTCTCCACCGTTTGTTGCTTATAAACAAACAAACAACGAACATACAAAGCGATTTGTATAAAAATCGCTTTGATTTTTAGACTAGACTTATAAGTCTAGACTTTAGTTCTTTACTCAGCTAAATAAATAATAACTCTTTATTACAAATCCTAACAAAAATGCACATTATTTACTTTAGCAGGTATCGTAACAACAGGCATAACCAAAACGAAAAACCTTAACGAAAGAAGTCAAGCGTTTTGTGACAAGTGGCAACAAATCACTCCTGAGCCCAAGTCAAGAAGATAAACGTTTATGGCGGATAGTCGCGACGTGCCATTACTAACGCAACACGCGCGAGACGCGCAGCTGTCGTGAGGGAACCCGCGGTACAGCGTGAGAATTTGCCGCAGGACCGCCACGAGCCTACGCAAATAAACAAAACACGAAACTAGCAACTAAGTTTGTTGTAGGTGAGCCTTTGTTTTGTATATTATTTTAATGATTTATTTTTAACATTACCTATGTTGCAGAATTGCTCTCCAAGAATCTTGATTTTATTCCCCTCTGATATATGTAATAGCACCTCATTGCATCGCAATCTTACTGACAATTTTAATATTTAGGATTACAATGAATTGATATAATCTTTGGATGTAATTATATCGTACATATTAAATAAGTATGATATAGCGTGAGACTAGGTATGCAGGAATGAGTAGGCAGATGCATATTATACCCATCACTTCGTCAACCATGATTGCCCTTCATAATAAGGGGCGAGCCAATTGCCGTCTACCGGACACAGTGTCAGACTCCTTGCAGCCACTGAGAAATTCTTGACAGGAAAACTCGATAACACTGCTCAACCCGGGAATCCTACCCAAGACCTCATACACGGCAGTCGCATACTACCGCTATGCTACCAAGACAAATTACATAAAAATTTGGTATAAATTTAAAAATCTAAGTTGTGGTATTGAGACCGTATTATGGTTTATTAAGGAAAGCCATATGGCACGCCTCTGTGTCTGTCGCGCTAGCTACAGATGCAGTAATCCAATCGTTGCTAACCAGAGATACTATGAAGATAATTTGGAGTGCGGAGTAACCATTATGTGGTGTTAAGAACGTTCATTAGAAACATACGCAGTGGATTTAATTTAATAAGTTAAGTAGGTTTCTAATTAACGTTCTGAAAGTGTTTGAATGAATAAAAGTATGAACTCTTAATTTCTAACTTGACGTTTGAACGCAGGTGTCTAGATAATGTGGATGTCTAGATAATATATTTGTGAATTTGATTAAGTAGTTTATACAGTGAATGCGACGACGGATATTAACTATTTTCTTTATTAGTTATGTTATCACATAAGTGACGAGTTGTCTTGGTGATAATAAAGATCTTTAAACCTAAAACCTATATATTAACTACATTATTTAGACGCCTGCGTTCGGACTTTCATATTAAAATGCGAATGTGGGTTGGTTTGTTACAGTTTCACACCTTAAGTACTTGACAGATCATTATTAAATTTCGCATACATTTTGTAAGGGGTACAGAAAATCCTTTTATTTAAGAAAAAAAGGATCTGTTCCCGAGATGGCAAAGCCGTGGGCAAAAGCTAACAAGTAATAAATTTATAATCATATATGAGAATAAATGTCTTTAAATATCTTTAAATCCAAATCACGTTCACAAAATCAATGGTAGAGATGTCCTGGTTCTATTAAGGAAATAATTAGAATTAGACAAGTTTTGTCATGAGATCATATTAATTTCTTTTTAAATGTTTTAGGTGTCAAACGAACAGGCCGATCGCCTGATGGTAAACTATTACCGCCGCCTATGGACACCCGCAACACCAGAGGAGTTACAAGTGCGCTGCCGGCCTTTTAAAAAGGAGTAGGTATGCTTTTTCTTGAAGGTTTGTAGGTCGTATTGGTCCGGAAATACCGCAGGCGACAATACAATACATACTTTCCAAGTGATAAGCAGCTAGATAAGCAGCTGTTGCATATTTTAGTAAGTTAGTTTGCATAATTAGTTTATTTACATATATACAAAATGTAGGTATAACATTTACTTTGACATACATTTTACTGAAGATCACAAGGAAAAAATAACAAAGACATCTCCGATTTTTGAGGTAATTCAGCAAAAGAAAATATTTTTTGGAGTAAGGCGATGATCGCCTGTGAGCTTGTAAACCGGAACAGACGATGAATAAACAATGAATTACTTCCATACTTTGCGCACACAAAAAAACAAGAATTTGTCATCAAAATTGTTCCATATTTTTATGTTGTTATTTTTGAATCACTGACAATTTGGGTTATAATTTTTTGCGGTGTACTGTAAAATAAACAAACAGATAGACTTATCTCAAAACCATCGTTTTCAGTTCAGACTCCATTAGTCAAAAAATAAAGAAAAGAAAAATAAAAGAATTTATTACGTACACACCAACGGTTAATTTGAATCCTATCCATTAGTAAAAAGCAATGCAGCTTCCAAAGCAATTAGTCAGGCCAACTCAAAACAAAACATCCGGCAACTTAATACTGGATTCTTTAAATGGGTCAAACAATTCGCACAGTCCATTTATTTTTATTTCAAACAGCTCTTTTTTGTAGTCAGTAGCACGTCGCTCTATTTTTTGCTGCAGGTAAACTGTTTCTAGTATTGGTGTACTTGTAGAATAAATGAATTAAACGTAAAAGATACGAGTATCAAGAGCCTGCTTATTTCATTATGTATGAGTTGGCTCACCCGGGAAAGAACAGCTCTCACACGGTATATTGCCGCAAAGTAGCAGCGTACCTACTGCTTCGTTTCGTTCGGTAAGTGGAAGTGGTGGAGTCACCTAGGCCCTTCCCCTTTCACTTCTATCCTCTTCACATAGTTTACGGTAAGAGCTTATTCGATGAACTACACTATGTGTTTCTTTGTCACTTATGAGGTTTGCGGTAGGCTAAGGTGAATCGTGTTTCTGTGAGATAATAATTCTAAGAAGATAGGCATGCTCATGACCAACGGCTTGCCACTCACGTCTCCAAACAGATTTGTGTTACGTAGTAAAGTTCTGACTGTATTTATACATTGTATATATATTGTATATACTTAAAAATATAATATTACAGGGTACAACAGGCAACATTTAATAAATTTGTAAAAATAAATTAAAATAAATCTTTAACCCTTTTTAGAAAGCTTCTTAATTCAGAAGTAACTCTATTGACCATCATGCTGCGAGCTACCGGAGTGTAGCAGTAATCATTATCGTGGGTGAAACCGCCTGGGAGCTGTCCCCATTATAATTGTGAAAGACAGAGCAAATAAAAATCTCGCAAGAGTGTATCTACTTATGTTGCTGCCTATACTTACTATTGCTAGCTAGGTATACACAAAATTAACATCACAATTTTCCACGTCAAGCAAACACATACTTGTACAACAACTGCAGTAGACTTTATAAATAATGATCCTTATACAAACTCTTAACAAATTTGCAAATTGCCACAGTGCTACTGAAGAGCACTTGCTAAGAAGGCTGGTCGTTAGTGCACAGATCCAAGATACTGTCCAACTTGAATCTACGTTTCAAGTGTAAGTTAGTTCAAACTTGTTTTGTTGACTCGCAAATGAGGAGAAGAAATCCCAGATTTAAACTTACTAAGGCTAGGCTATTCTTTTTTAACTGTGTAGAAAATAATATTCGTAGGCGTTAGCTACATAAGTAGCTGAACATTGAACAAATTTGTCAAGCTTTTTTACATATTAGAAGACCTAATTATGTTTCTGTTTTTTTATAATATGATTGTATTAACTATCTGTATTACTACCATAAAAACAATTTTTTTTTAAATTTCTTAATAAAGAGGTAATCTAAATCTCGTAAGATTGTATCGAGTTATGTTGTATATTTGACAATATAATTTCAGACTATCTTGTGCGCGCAATTTGCTTGAAAAGAGATACAAACTTTTCTTTTTAAGTATTAATATATAGATCTGAATTTAGTTTTTCATATTATTGCCAATTATACGGACAGACAGGCAAATTATAAAAAATAATTGAACCAGCGTCAAATTTCGGCTACTGGGCGGCCATTCGTTTGATAATATACTTCATGTTCTTTTTTTATTTTGTTATTTGAATCCTTTTCTGGTAAAAACAGAACACACCAATCATACAAAAGAAGCTTACTGTGATTTTGTCACTAAGGTAAAGTTATGTACAGTGGATATTGCTGTCGCCAAGTCACCAAAGTAGACTTAATTATATCAAACACCGCTAACAGCTGTCCTTGATACATCAATGAAGATAGCCTCTCTTTAGAATAATAATGTTATTTTATGAAATAATTTCAAAAAAATGTCTCTAATAATAATAATAATTAGCAGCTACATTTCTGATCTTCGATAAGTTGCAAATAGAGATAGGGCTGTTAAAATGGTATTTATTGCTGACTGTAATAGTTATTCCTGATATAAACGAGCAATAATAATGTAACACAATTAAAACATACTAAGCTTTCTTCGCGATTTCGTCCACGTCGATTACAGTTTGCAATGAACGTGATTTATGTAGAGTACACTAGTTTCATTTAATTCCGTCCAAGATGAAGAAATAATATACATATAGTGTACTCTGCCTGGAATAGATTTAAATAAAACGATTATTTAGAAAACGTAGATTAAACGTAGATTTAGTTGAGCGCCAAGCTATCAAATTACGAAAATGTTATGAAATAACTTTCAATCATGTTTACGTGATTTAGAAACCGATAGACGAACATTTAAACTTTTGCTTTGGTTACCACTTAATAGTCAAAAAAAGCAGCGATAGCTCAGTGGGGAGACCAACAGACTGCAATGCAGAGGTTCTCGGGTTCGAACCCACGTCGCGCACCTCTGACTTTCGGAAGTTATAAGACTTTTCGAAATTATGTGCGTATTGATTGACAATTATCACCTGCTCTGTGCCTCGGAGAGCACGTTAAGCCGTCGGTCCCGGCTGCCATGAACATCTATGGCAGTCGTTATTGGTAGAGTGTCGACACAAAAGATCCCACTGGGTCGAAGTGTCGCCGGTCTGCACTGACTGGCCCCCACATATGATACATACATACATACCTTAGGGTTGAACATAAGGTCTCGAGCTTGATTCGCAGTTCGGTTAAAGTGTGTTGAATAATGTTTGCGATAATAATCGTGGCCTTTTTTTTTTTTTAACCTGGAGGAATTCATGGCTCGTACCCCTCCGCGGGGGCGGGCGGAGGGGTTATATCAGACTCACCAGGG
The DNA here is from genome assembly GCA_930367265.1 of Catocala fraxini. Classification (NCBI taxonomy): domain Eukaryota; kingdom Metazoa; phylum Arthropoda; class Insecta; order Lepidoptera; family Erebidae; genus Catocala; species Catocala fraxini. The sequence goes on along the minus strand of OV884040.1, from coordinate 15,848,161 downwards.
TAAAAGAAAGATGGAATAAGAATAATGTACCTCCCGGAATACCGACTAAACCTACCACGGTGTTCCTCGACAAAACCACTATCGACGGGGCCGTGCGAAACACTTGCGCATGCAGTCGCGACCCCGCCGAAGTTTCGGCCCGGCACGCCGCCTCTCGGACCTGGTGCTGAACGGATGGCGGGCAGGCCCACAAAGCCCACCACCCCCAGGTCAATCCTCAGGGTGGCTGGAGTTCATCTCGCGCCCTCCGGCGCCCGGTTCTGCGGTTGGGGAGAGGGTTTAAACGCTCCCTCTCCCGCTCCGCCGCCTCCTTGATGGAAATGACTTCCTCACAAAAGGAGGCGACGGCGTTCCACGACCTCTCACTCCGGACCATAGACTGAACTACGGTCGGGAGCGAGAGGGCAACCAATCCGACTACCGCGATCAACTCACGGCGCTGCGATGCCCAGGCGGGGCAAACCGCCAAAGTGTGCAGCGCCGTAGGTTATAGGTTCATCCCACAAGCCACGTTAACTAAACACCCCGTCAAATAACTGATTCAATTAGTCTTAATAGACTTCTGCGTTCTGAATAATACAGACCGTAATTAGCACTCCTCACAGAATTTTTATCATAAAATCTAAAGGCCATATAACATTTCAAACACAAATACGATTTCCAGTAATATTATTAAACTAGAAAAGGAAGACAGGAAGATTTCTTGGAAGAAACTAATACGTCTTTACTTCAGCAACATAGCGCAGCTTAAGTTCATTATAAATAAGTTCCAGTTTAATAATGTTTATCGTCCTTTCTTCGAAATTTGTTATTGGTTATGAATTTAATGTTATGTTTGTAAATCAATTACGATCAACGTATTGGATGTTAAAACATCCAATACGTTGATCGTAAACCTTTACAAGTAATCTAATAAATCTATTTTAAGTACTACATCTTTCATCATTGACTTTTCCAGTGAAACAGTTTATAAGAGATGACTGGAAGAGCATTTTTGTTTTATAATAGAAAACTGAGTCAATTGAATTTAAGTGGATCCCAGATATATACTTTGCGCGACCTAAAAATTGAACCTATGACCTCAAGATTACATGCAAACATTCGCGGCTATTTATAACATCAGACCAACGAGGAAAATATTATTTTCAAAGAAATTTGTTTTAATCCCTGGCTAATTATATGCTAAACTAAAAGTTGACTCAAACATTTACAAATATAGTAATTGTAATACAAAAGTAATAATACACATAAATTAATGAATATTATTATCATTAAAAAGAGATAACTAGTCTATATATAAATAGATAAAGACATTAGGTTGGTTCTGAACTGTGCAGTGCCTTTTTCTCCACTGTTTGTCAACCAATTTTTAATATTATACATGTAAAAGTGTACATAATTATATCCTGTTAGAAAATATATGCGTGAAATGTGAATTAATATAATTATGTATGTTTACTTCAAAGTTTAAATAATCATATTAATAATAAAACGGTATTATTATTGTTATTTAAGACTGGTGTAGGCGTAAATTTCATACTATATTAGGCAGACTGTGTGTACTATTTTAGGCAGTCTAACGTGACTTGGACTATACATACTTTCCGTAGTAAAATAATGTAAATTTTCTAAAGATAGAAAATTTCAGAAATCATTTTGTGGTATGTTTCTGACTTATGATGAAAAAACAAGTGGTACGATAAAGTGCTTAGCTTGTGTTTGTCAGTTTCATGCACACGGATCGGCGTCAGAGTATATTGAACGTGACACGACCAATGTCTTTCGGCAGTTAACGTGTTTTACATTATGTAGATAATCGCCAGCTAGCGATTGAATGGAAGTTAATGTTTTGATCTAGATTAAGCAATTATTTTTTATATTTACTAGTGTCCTGCCTATATTCTAATTAATATAATATAGGCAGCGGTAGGCAGACTTATATTACAGTTATAGTTCCTCGTAAAAGGGGCTTGAAACTATTGCCATTGTCGGGTACTGTTCTAAATTCCGTGCAGATACTCAAAATAACTTGACAGAAAAACCTAACCTTCGGTAGTACACATGAGCTAATAAGAAAAGCTATGAGTATTCAGACACTTCGTAGTATATAAGTTATACATCATCAGTATGTATTTAAGGCGTAGAACATAGCTACTGTCTACCGTAGCAATTGTCTACGCATTAGTTATATTGCTACGGTAGACCGTAGCAATTACTTACTTAGGTACCAAACGTGGCAAGTAGACGCTATGCGATTATACATTGTGTCGTTAGAATTTTCGATAACCAGCGAGAAAATATATGTTAGCTAACAACATATTGATTTGGTAATCCAAGCGACAGTTCTTTGCTTACCAATAGGCTAATGAACAGTACCGGATTAGCCATAAAGAAAACCTAATAAATGTTATGAGCACTGGGTTCAAAACAGGTTGATTAAAATATAATCTGCCCACAGAATTACAATAACTACAAAACAAAAACAAAAACTAACGCAATTTGAGAAACGTATACGTATATATATATATATAACGTGTATGAAGTAATAGCATTATATTGTAAGTACATAAATGGGTGCCTTGATATAATATGCTAAAGGCGACGCTTACTAAATTCATCACTGCTAGTAAAATAAAATATAGGTAAGTAGCAGCGATAGCTCAGTGGGGAGACCAACAGACTGCAATGCAGAGGGTCTCGGGTTCGAACCCACGTCGCGCACCTCTGACTTTCGGAAGTTATATGACTTTTCGAAATTATGTGCGTATTAATTCACAATTATCGCCTGCTCCGTGCCTCGGAGAGCACGTTAAGCCGTTGGTCCCGGCTGCCATGAACATCTATGGCAGTCGTTATTGGGAGAGTGTCGACACAAAAGATCCCACTGGGCCGAAGTGTCGCCGGTCTGCACTGACTGGCCCCCACATAAGATACATACATACTTTAGAAATACTTTAATTTTTGTGATATTTATTGATATTGTATTAATTGAACGTTTAATTATAATTTTACTATTCGCCTGTTCTGGTGCAAACGCCACTTTATATCACCCGGAGGGCTGACCACTGCCATGAACAGAGCTGGTTGAAATCCCTTTATATTTATCCCAACAATCCTTCTACGATAAGAATAAATAAAATAATTGTCAGAACCAAAATCCATTGTTGGCATCAGATAATTTAATAGATATCTCAACAGAGCCTGTTGTTTTTAGTGATGTAAAAGTCACAAAGGAAATTCAATTCGTGTCATCGCGAACGCAAAATAAAATATTTTCGGTAGCAAACTTATTGACGTTATAACTCAAAGATATGTTATCCGGATGACAACTGAGAAGAAAATTCCCAGTTGTAAACCTGGGGGACAGTTCTAGAGAGAACTACTGGGAACAATCTTATATTTTACTGTCATTTAAAGTGTAGAGAAGTTCGTGCTAGAAGACTAGTAAAGTCATGTACTTGCACATACTCAAACCTTTAAATATAGCTAGGTATTAATTCATTAACAATGCGTACAATTATTTGAACGATATTCGAAAACATGTAACATGTTTAAGTACGTAGCGCATATCTGTCGTACACTAACTAAAACGATGTTAAGTGATATGTTTAACGTATTTTATCTTTATTCTTGGTCTGACTAGTTTCTGTGTAGTCGAGCTTTTCAAATAGCTTGGGAAGGTTTTTACTAATACATATACTTGTAAAATATACATTGCAGTGGAAGAATTTTTAACAATTTCAAATGTGCCTGACGTGATGATTGCCAAAAATTTATACATTTCTTTCGAGCTTTAAAAGCTTTGATCGTATATTATCTATCGAGTTACCTCAAATTATAAGACCGTATGTAAGTATAGATTATATATAAGCATGGTAAGCTGTTACTCCGTAAACAGACATAAAACATTAGCTATATAAGTATATTCATAATATATGTCAAAGTTTGTAACCTTAGTATTAAATGACTCACATTTGTTTTGCTGTAGTCATTGAATAGCATGCTTATCTTCTATCTCTGTACATATTTGTCTAAATACCTAAAAATCATGAATAGCGTGACTTCTATCATGGGTAAAAAGCATTTAAGAAATCTAAAATAATATCATTGAAAATTAAACGTTCAGGAAATCAAATGTGCGATGAAACGAAATGTATGAGACAATGTTTTGGTAACGAGTGTTTCGGTGTTACACACAATAGGTACTACATTTCTTATTATAGAACCTAAAGAGTTCTAGAAAACAAAGGTTAGCGACTCGAACAATTTTCTGAAACAAATACAAAACGTGCGAAGCCTTTTTGATGTTATAACCTAGAATTTTTTTGCCGAATTCTCGCTTCGCTAGTAAAGTGGTCGTTTTTTATGTTTATTTCGTGTCTTGGAAATGTTGGCACATTTTAGGCATGTTTTTACACAATATGTAACAGCAGGCTAGAGAAGGACTCTCTCTGGAACGTTAGTGATATTTTAATTCTGTTAATATTATTGTTACCAAAGTTTGTGAAGATGTTTAAGCGTTTGTTAGACAAACATGCATAAAGCAAAATCCGAATGAATTTACATAATATTGTCTTCTATTTACGCGAATATTATTCATTGAAATTAAACTGCTATATACGGATTTTATCGCGTTGTTTATTTGACACTTTATTACAAAATTTTGAAAATTGTTACACTACTACTACTATTAAACTTTACTAATTTTTAAGCTAATTAAATTATTATTAAACTATTTAGATTTCATTTATTATTACACTTTCCCCCGACGTTTCGGTCGCTTTTCAGCAGCCATGGTCACGGGGAGACTGACCATGGCTGCTCAAAAGCAACCGAAACGTACCGATATATATACAGAATCAGCAAGTCTACCGTGAAAATTTTTTTACGCAATGACGTGCCGAAACGAATTACGAAAGAAATAATAAGCATATACCTACCATGAAAACACTTCGGGTTTATTAGGACGTACAAATGTCATACGACGATATTCGTGACGAATGTCGGCGCGAATGATGTTTCATGGTAAGAATAAGCACGAACGAACGTACACAATTGCGTATAACGCGTTTCACGGTAGACCCCCTGATTGCATTGACGGCGTTGTGATTTAAATGGTTGCCTCGCCACAACCACTACACTGAGTGTTGTAGGTTCAAATTCCTCATTCCTATGCTTTTGCCAAGTCTAGGTATTTTTGTATCCGCTGCTTAAATGTTTTTAAAAGTTCCCGTGATACAAAATTTAATTCTAGTACGGAAATAATCTTTTTAAAAACAAAAATTCTCCAGTCTTTTCCTTATTAAGAATATGACGGGTGCAAAAATATTTTATGTTAGATAATTATTTTTTATGAATATATTATTTATAAGATAATAGAAACACATCCAATTAAAGCAATTTAATTATAAAATACTTGATTATTGTTGATTATTAATTACTTGATTATTGATTAGCACCTCTGAATTTAGTATAATGTTGTAATTAATATTAAATACTGGTTTTGGCCCGTGGTATAGCATTTAAAATATAAGTAAGTGTCATTACATGACACAAGCGCATCAAAACTGTTATTTTATAGATTATGATGAATTAATTATTAAAATTGTATTAATGCTTGGCAATAATATTAAAAGAATGAGAATTTTACAAAAGCGTCTTGAATTATCTTATAAGTAAACTTATCTTAAGAACTCAACTCGCGCAATAAATCGTCTTCAATTTGTCAAACGTCGTAATTTGCAAACAAACACCTTTTATTTTGCACAAACATTACGCTAATTTTCTTTATCCAGATCAAGTTACTTTATTTCTGTTCTTTTTAAGCGATCTAGGCTGTGCCAATGTTTTACTAAAATATCTATTGAATGTTAAAGTTGAATAGTTCATATATCTTCTGAGGCGATTGGTGATATATGTATATTTTAATAAAATATTCAACGTTCTATATTTCTTTTGTGTAGGTACGCTAGGAAAACACCTGGCACTTTAGAAGGCTTATCATTTGTAATATCGAACTGCAGGCCATAGGCCCTGCATGCATTAAAATGCTGTTAAAATAACATATAGGATTTTTCTTTTTTCAACAAGCAAATAAATATTATTGTCTTGTTATAAGTAGAGTTATGTACAAGTGGCTTAAAATTTGGGACCATTTTTGTTAGCTAAATACTATCTGAAATAAAACTAGAAGAAATATAACATGTTTTACATAATAATATATTGACAAAAAAGTAACTTCTATAGTAAAACCCTTTAATCCTGAGTTGATTTACATCAAGCAATTCGCTTTTGAACAAGACTTTGCTACTAAACCATTTATACTAACTTTACATACTTTACCGCGTTGTTTATTTTTGTGTGTTTATAAAACCACATTATTATATCATTTTGAAACTTTAAACAACTATAAATAAATTTGTTAAACACTTTTACAAACAATTGTAAAAGTGTTTAACACTTTTACTAGTTACTATTGACTTATATATATGGTAGTTTAATTTCCAATGTACATATAACATTAAACTTGGCTTGTGTCCAGCAGTGGACTGCAATAGGCTGAAATGATGATGATGATGATATAACATTAAACGTAAGACAATATGAAGACTTTGCTACTTGATGACGTCATGATTTCTGTCAATGTCTTTTTCGCTTTGTCCTCAATAGCACGGAGCAAAGTGGTTTTCGGTAATCTGTCTTACGATGCTTTATGTACGTTTTACTTTGAGTAAAATGGAACTCCTCTATTACTGGTAGCGTTTTTTAGATTCCAGGCACAGACTAGTAAAGATTTTATTTCAAGAACTTTTCTCTATCATATCGCCAAAAGTACTAAGGAAATTAACAAAACAATTAAATTATACACTTTTTCACAAGTGCCGTCGGTGATCAGCCAACAACAAATACACGGTTTATAATAATAATATATATTGATACATAATTGGTACTACATACATTCGAAATATTCAAATAATCCAATTTGTCACATTTATTTGAATACAATTGGTATTTATTGATCGATTAATTATTATATTCAGCGCGTGCGCTTCCTTCAAAAGACAAAAGTGAAATGGACGCGAATATCCTGAGGTGATTGTTATCAAATTAATCAATACACTTTGAAATATTAAATTATGAATCATCATCTTGTTACTACCGCTTACGTAAAATATTGCTATTTCTTAATAAATTAGCAGAGTACTTTTATTAATATTATATAAGCCTGCTATTATAAATCATGGACTAAAGTCGTGATGGCTTTAGAGAAAATAATGGACTATTATATTTGAAGGTACAACGCCTTTACCGCCTGATAAAGTGTTTATTCACTTTCCACGACACCCATGGGAAGTACTTTGTTAAATTTACTGTCTGTCTCCGAGCAAATCTATATAGAAGTTATTGTCAAAGAGAGTGAGACCGTCACATGCTTGATAAGTGTATTTGTCAAAGAAGTAAACTGATTACTGAGAATCCGTATAAGGCTTCACCTGAACATAGCACAGCAATGAAGTAGGGAACAAAGTTTCTTGGACAAATCCTGTACTTATCACTTTAGTAAACACTTTAAATTTTGTCAAACATTCTCACAGTAGGAATTAGGTACATATGGTAAACTAGGAACATAGGATGAAGTTTGTCTTTGCGGTCCATTCATCAATCATGTCCTTCAGTTGCATACTGTTATATCTCTCTCGCTTCATTGTTGGTTGGTGGTATAGTTTATATTTTATCTTTATCATTTACATTTCTTTACCCACTTTCTTCAAAGTTATGAAGCATTTTTTATAAACTTTTATTAAAAATAACATAAAAAGTCGTATTAATTACATATACTCTCTCTAATCATTTTCATATGTAGGAGATTATTAAAACACACGTACTATATTTTATTATAAATGCGTATGTGAGTTTTTTTGTTTCTCCCTTTGTTACGCTTCCACACCTTTGCTACTTAATGGTCATCATGCGATTTCGTATACACGTTGTCAGGGGAACAGAAATGGACATAGGATACTTTTTATGCAGAAAACAGTACGGTTGCCTAACCTACATTTACGAGAGCGAAGCGGCGGGCAAAATTTTGTTGGCGTCTCGGGAGCTCTACTCATAGCATAGCATATACTCAGTAATCATAATTGTGGGAAACCACGGCGTACCTAGCTGTCTGCCACATCAATTTTTAAAGGTATTTTTTTAGAGTGTACTTTCGTTGCAAATTTTCTTTTTAAGCTAAAAATACTCCGTGTGTTTCATTTGTGGATTAATAGAAACAACATCTATAATATTTGCATTTATCTTGTTTGCTAAATTTAAAAACACGCTCGGACGTGCTAAATGTTATTTTGCCTCGGTAAATTTTTTTTTTATTGAAATCAAAATTGAAGTTACCTTAAAATCATCATTTTAAAACTTAGCAACTTATGGGGGTATATTACGTTATGACGCGAAACAGATTAATGACATGTAGCTGTGATGTATTAGTGAAAAGAAAACGTGAAAACACTTATACCTATTTTTAAGCATATTGCGCGCACCGAGATGCGATTTCGTCTTGGCGGGGCCACTACCGTGACCCCAGATATTAACATACAGAAAATTTTACGTTAATGTTGTATTACACAACACGTCATTGTCTTATAAATACCAAGAGCTATGTAAGCATATCTAGAAATTACTTAGCACAATGCTCTATTGATACAAACTTAATTAATAAATATTAATAGAATACTTATGAAGAAGGTGAAACTATTTAAATAACGCACGCCAAGAATCCATAACGTTAGAACTATCGACATAATTACGTACTCAAATGTGAAGATGAAATACCTGTATAGCATGTCAAATAACATATTTCTTTTAAAACGAATGTTATCACAGGCCTGTAATGTAAAAATGATTAAAGCAGCTTAATTTCAGAGACGTATCTACATTATTGTACAAGTACTCAAAACTCTCTCGTCTAAACTTATTATAGAACCACATTATCTTACTAATTTAGCAATATACCAAAAACCCAGCGAGCGAGATACTCAGAATGTTTTTCTACGCACTTATTACGTAGTATTTAATACGTCCATCGGCGTATGAACGCCAGCATCGAAACGTTTTTTTTTTCGGTTCAGCTGACAGGTTAGTTCTATTTTAACTGGGAGTTGTTTTATCTGTTTAATTATTTTAAAGTACACTTTTATATTGTTGGCTCAGGCATGATTTCAATCTATCTAATATCATTATTCCTGAAAATATCTCAATGATTGTTTTTCTGGCATTGGCTTTTCAAATAGGCTATTTTTGGAGGTAAGGTTGAACGATGACTTCGTCGAATAAACAAATAAGGACGGAGTGGTAATGTTCGCGCCCTGGAACCTTTCAATTAATTACCGAATAAGATTGATGAGGATCACCTTGGCGAGATTAAATAGGCCAGCTATATATATATACATATATATATATATATTCCAGCTATAACAACGTATTGTCTCTTTTATTTAAAGTAAAAATGAAGTATGGAGAAGAATTTGGCTAGGTGGCACGATGGTAGTGAATGAGACTGCTAGGCATAAGGCCTTAAGTTTGATGCCCGGATCGAGCAAAGTGTTATTTCATTTTATGTCTTAAAATTATTTGCCGCAGTAAAGTTTTATGTTACTCGTAGTGTTAACTTAATAAGCGTGATTTAAGTTCTAGTACTTGTACTAGAACTTAAATCACGCTTACTCAGTTATACAGCTTGCTGTATGAAGAAGTATAGAGCAGAGCACAGCACCATTTGCTGTCGCTAGTTGTAAGTTTTCACATATTATTATATTTCAATTCGTTCGTTTCGTCCTACGCAGCGATGTAACAACACTTGATGTGGTGAAGTCATGAGATGACCATTTTTATCTACTACGCGGTCTAGTTAATTAGCTAGCTAACAAAAACTAATAATACGTAATAATTCATTGTGTAAATGGTATAATATATCCCAACGAATGTTGTTACTATTTACTTTATTATATACAAACGTGTATAATAAAGTAAATGGTAACAACATTCGTTGCTTTGTTTTATGCGTGAACGTAAACACGTTCACGCTTATGACAAAGCAATCTGTTGTTATTAGTATTTCAATGCTAACCCTTTTTTGTCCTAGAACAACGTACGTTCAACTAATTGAGGCTACTGTTACAAAAAATGGTTTATATTGTGCTCATTGCGAGCGAGATGAGAACTCCTAAAATGGTACTAGGGACCTTGCGAAGGAAAATAAAACCTGTAACAGTATTATGAGACGTAAATCTAGACAAATTCATTTAATACATGAAGTTTATTACTAATTCGCATTATGTTATGTTAGCATCTTATTTAGGACTAGCTTTTACCGGTGGCTACGCTCATGTAAAAGTAGGTTAAGTTGGGTTAAGTATGCTAGTAACAGTACTTTTTCTATAAATTATAGTTTATGTTACTCGGTGATGTGATAATATAGCTTTCTAATGGTGAAACAAATTTTAAAATCAGTTTTGTAGTTTCTAATTCAAATCCTTGCAAAATAACAAACAAAATATCAATCATCATCAATTTCATAATATTAGTATAGATAACGCAGATCTGTACGAAGTCCTAATTTTACCAGTCATGTTGAGTTCCACCTTCATGTTTAGACTACCTCGGTTACGTAGCGGTAGTGAATGCACCACCTTTGCACGAGGTCTCCAGTTCAATCCCAAGTCACTTAAAATTTTTGTGAAATTTCAGACCGCCTTTTCAATATTAATATACATTCAGCTTTTACTATAATGCGATACTGCCTTTTCGTCCCTAAATTTACTCATGCTCTAAGGTCATCTCAGTTTTGGAAAAATTTAACTCCATTACTCAAAATTGACAAAATCATACAGAATACATTAAGGCAAATTTTAAATGTGGACTTGAACGACCGAGCTTGGCTTCAAGCTTCTCTACCTGTTCGTTTAGGCGGGCTCGGCGTTCGCAAAATTTCAGATGTCAGTTTACCGGCGTTCCTGGCCTCGGTTCATAGCACGGAAGAATTAACCAGGTACATTCTAGCACCCACACTGGTTAGTTCAGAAGTGTTATGTAAGACCGACGCCGTGAACGCCTGGAAAATGGCTTGCCCAAATACTGATTTGCCTACCAACCCATTCTCCCAAAGGCAGTGGGATAGGCCGCTATGCAACACGGTAAGAGAAAATCTTTTTACTACATCTGTAAGTGTTGCAGAGCGCGCACGTTTGCTGGCTGTGGGAGAATGGGAATCTGGTTTATGGCTTCAAGCACTTCCATCGTCCAACACAGGTACAATTTTGGACGATACAACATTCCGCCTCGCCACCTGTCTTCGTTTAGGTACCCCTTGTGTTTCTCCACATCGCTGTCATTGCGGAGAAGCCGTCGACAGCTTCGGACACCATGGGCTGTCTTGCAGCAGAAGCGCTGGCCGTATTTCACGACACGCTCAGCTAAATGACATTATCCGTCGTGCTCTTATCACCGCCGGCGTACCAGCAGTATTAGAACCCATAGGCTTGGTACGTGACGATGGGAAGAGACCTGATGGTATGTCTTTGTTACTTTGGAAAATGGGTAGGCCTTTGGTGTGGGATGCCACATGCGTCGACACCCTTGCGCCATCACATCTTCCGAGCACGGTGAGCTGTGCCAGTGCTGCTGCTGTAGCGGCGGAAAACCTCAAACGGCGTAAATACAGTAATTTAATTGGTAATTACGTTTTCGAGCCGTTTGGGGTAGAGACGCTGGGTTCATGGGGTCCGGGCGCTCGTGCGCTTTTTAGAGATATATCTAAGCGGCTAATCGACGCTTCGCGTGACCAGAAAGCTGGACTTTTTTTGGCTCAAAGAATCAGCATTGCCATTCAGCGTGGCAATGCTGCCAGTCTTCTGGGCACACTCCCGGTCGACAGCGATGCTGAGGAATTTTACGACGCTGCCTAAACCGGCCATCCTTTTTTATTAATTTTTACAGTGCCATATTTTGTTACTCTTCATTTTGTTCTATTTATAAGTGGTTAGTTTTGTTAATATTAGTTAAGTTGTAAATTATGATTGTTGCTTTCACTACTATGTTACGATTAATAAACCAAAATAAATTAAAAAAAAAAAATAAAAAAAAAAAAAAAAAACTTAAAATGGTATAATATAATTATTTTGCTCAAGAAATTCTCAGTAGCAACACATAGTTTGGAACTGTGCTAGGTAAGCAGTAATAAGCTCACTTGCTACATGTAATAATTGTTCCATGGGAAAATGTAGTCGTATAAGATATTACAGCGTACTACTTTTATATGTACCTATCCCCTTGGTGAGTATGTTATATGAGCCCTGTATATAAACTGCTCAACTGCCGAACACGAGTCTCGTTTCAGTGTAAGTGACTCCGTTTCAGCTCTATTAGACGTAATTATAAAGGTGGATAATGTGGAGAACTCTGAATTTTATGACTTGCATTATATTTTTGCTGTATTGTTTTTATTATTAGTTTCCTACAGATAATATTATTACGCAAATTATGAAAATAAATCACCATCAATTGCATCATGCGCCAATCATAACTGATTAAAATTTTAGTTGTAGAATTCTCATTACTTACAAAAAGTAAGGTGTGCTTTTGTACATTTTTAAAGACGTATAAAGATTTACATTGACCTTCTGCATATAGGATCCATTTCCCATTTATTATTATTTGAAATAATAAGTTACTTCATTTAAGGTCTGAAAAATAAAGATTTTTAAATTCACTCTATAACAAATAGGATTTGAAATATGATAGAAGCAGTAATTATCAAAGGACAGAATAAAGTTACACTTGCACTTAAAACTGACTAATATTTTAAAGATTATATGACTAATAAGCTAAGCAGCGACAGCTCAGTGGGGAGACCAACAGACTGCAATGCAGAGAGTCTCGGGTTCGAACCCACATCGCGCACCTCTGACTTTCGTAAGTTATATGACTTTTTGAAATTATGTGCGTATTGATTGACGATTATCGCCTGCTTTGTACCTCGGCGAGCACGTTAAGCCGTCGGTCCCGGCTGCCATGAACATCTATGGCAGTCGTTATTGCGAAGTCAGTGCCCTGATCCTGATACTGGTAGACCAGTATTCAACCCGTATTGCAACCCGAAGGCTAACGATACCCTAAGGCTAGAGCCTTAGGGTATCGTTAGCCTTCGGGTTGCGGAAGTCAGGTGGCAGCCGCTCCGTGTAAAAAGTGATATCCAGTCAAATCCGGTTAGACTAGAAAAGCCGACCCCAAGTGACTTGGGCAAAATAAAGTCTAGGGAGAAGAACAACCTAATGAACTGTACCGTTATTTTATCAATCGTTTACTTTTTCAATCGGCTTGAAAGTCGGTACATGATTTGAATAGATAGGGTTACAAAATAATAACTATAACGAAACTTAGAGTAAATACTTGTTCCTAATTACGTGCCATCTAAATCATAGGTGGCGAAATGTGAATGTCATGTAAATACATCTGCCAACCACTTGGAGAATATACGCGTTTCGCCGACAAATAAGGTGTTAATACAGTGGTTAACAACCGTGATTATTTTATGTTACTGACTAAGGAGAAAGTGAAAATATATTCCGTGCAGCCCCATATTCTAAATTTAAAAAACAGATACCTTCTGCACCATGAATAAATGCTGTGTCGCAGAGGAATTTACAAACATTCAAACAAGCGACACAAAGAACACCCAGACTCGGCACAACTTGTGGATCAATAAAATTATTGCCCCGTGTGGGGATTGAACACACGATACTAGCAATGGCGAGGCGATAAATTAAACCACTACGCTATACGTGCAGTCGAAATTCAAAAGAATGTGATTTATTATTCAAGCCGATTTCAACCGATATAAATGATCGATGATTCGTTTTACCTGGGTACTCATTCTAATGTAAAACTATTGAAGATATAATAAAAAAGAAATTAAATTTTATAAATAAATATAATTAAAAAGCCATATTCGCGTTACTTTATAATTACTATTACTTTACCTATTTAAAAAACTATAACGATCGGAAAAAATGACAACGAAGGCGTAGAATTTTTACGTTAATGTGGCACTTTATCAACCTTCTCTAGATAGTGAGTCGCTTCAGCCGCGAACGTTCATATTATTTCTTGTTTCAATAAAAATGTAGGTCTTTCACATCAGTGCCCACATTCTCAGTTCTCGTGGCATTTTTATTAAAATAAATGTGAAGCTTTTACAACGTTGACTTTTATTTAACGGTAGCAAAATAATTGGTGTGAAATAACCTTTTTACGTGATTATTGTGTTTTATAATACATTTGTACTTCAGGAGGTTATTGCAGTTATATCTGTGTGGTCACCATTCTGACATTTTATCATATCCATACGTTTTTTGTACTGATTCTTAACATCTTAAGCAAAGATATCTGCTAAAAAGGTAATTGATTGCACGGATGACGTAGCGGGCAACGTATCGCATCGCTACCGCTGCGCTGAGCGTTGAGGATTAGTATTTCACACGGGAGAATTATTTGTGAGATCCACAAATAATTGTTTTGAGTCTAAGAGTACTTTGTGACTGTCCCACGCAAAACTGGCCGTGAAAATTAAAGCTCGAAAAGTGTATTTAAAGTAAATACATAAAAACTTATGTAAAACCAAACGATACAGAAGTTTCTGAGCTGGTGGACTAACAACATTTTTATAAAATTGGTAGCATCGAACAAAATAAGTTACCGACGCATTAAAACTCATAAGTAAGGTATAAAATTGGTTCTCCTGTACGCGATACGTTCATATTCTAAAGCATTAGAACTGCTACACATCGTATAAAACTGGTTAATGACAGGATTAGAAAGCTACAATATTTTATACAGTGTGAGTATTATGGAGTATATTATGGATGTATATTATGGAGTTTATTTCATTGCGATAAATCATTTAGTTTAAAAGTTACACCGTTTTGTTTACACAGAAGAGAACAAAATTTTAAAAAATTCCAAAGCTATATAAAAAAATATTTAGATTTATTAAAATATTTTTTCCGTCGATATAATTAAGCATAAATTCCTTCATTTCGATATGTGCGCATTATAAAGACTCACACTGTATATATACATATATTATGTATTCCATGCGTTTCGTGGTAATAAATTCTAAAGATATATTGCACCTCTCCTCGCGCTGGTTCTATTGCGACATAAGTATGAAATATTTTTGACGACAATTTAATATTCATCATGGTACATTCAAGCTCGACATGCACATTTCCTCCATTGAAAACTACTTCACTTTATCTGTTCGGTCGAGAATACTCTTCAAGATAAGCGTCGTCACTGAGAGGCTGTCGAGCAATCTCTATAGATCTGTCCCAACCACTATTCTAATTTCAAATTTCTTATAATGCATTATTATACTCGTCATGTGAGGTTAAAAATTAATTTGACAACAGTTTTTAGATATCTGGTATCATCAAGATGCAATTTACAAAATATTCAGTTTTGTTCACTTAAAGAAATTTTTACGAGAATTACTTGAATGAACTCTTAATAATGATTATTTTGATAATTCTCTTTTATATTACTAAGGCATCAACTAATTTAAAGCTTAATGTATTTTAGTAGTGTAGCAATACAATCACTGAAATTAGTATAATTCATATTATACGTAAATGTAAAATAGCCAACAGTGGCAAATACGGCCATAATTGAACCACCCTCTGATATAATAAGTAATAATTTATGATTAAATTGCAATTTAAGCAATAGAACAATTACAATTGATTAATGCAAATACATCACGGTATCAGTAATAGTAGTAGCAGCGATAGCCTATTGGGAAACCGTTGGGCTGACACGCAGAGGTCATAATTAATTATCGGTTGCTTTAACAGTGAAGGAAGACATCGTGAGGAAACCTGCATGTCTGAGAGTTCTACCTAATGTTCTCGAAGATAATATGTGCAGTTTGCCAACCCGCACTAGGCCAGCGTGTTGGATTATGGCCTAACCCTTCTCACACTGAGAAGAGGCCCGTGCCCAGCAGTGGGACAGTTTAATACAGGGCTGATATTATTATATATTATATATATTCAGAAATTTATCATTAATCAATTGTAATTATTGTTCTATTGCTTAAATTGCGAGGCATATCTTGTATAATGAATTATTCTAATTTCTTGATATTTCTTAATTATTTTTAAATACCTCTTCTGTTTTAGCATTAACCCTTGTGTCGTTAGGGACTTGACAAACATGACTACAACGAACACAAAGCACACCCAGATTTGGAACAACAATTTGTGAATCACCAAATTTTTTGTTCCGTATGGGGATCGAACCCACAACACTCGGCGCGGCGGCAGTGGCTAGGCGACCACATAAACCGCTATGCCATCCATGCAGTCATTTGTGTGAATACTCTAACAATAATGTAAAATTCTATTGCAAACAATGTCCAACATCTAAAGAAAATGCTTACACTAGCTTCTGCGTGGAGTGCTCTATACAGGAAAAAAAATATCAATAAAATATACATGTGTACACTTTAACTGGAACATATTTATGTACAACACAAAGTTTGCTACGTACTGTACCAACTGATTATATTTGCTTATTGATCAGAAATGTAGGTACTACTGAATATTCTGTTTCAAATAATGACAATTTGTTAAAGGCCACGAAGTGCTATACAAAGCTCCAATCTATATGTCAGCAAACGAACGCCACAAATTAGTAACACAATTAGTTAGAGGGCTTTGATCAATCTAATATTCAATTACACGCGGTTGCCATTATTACTACAGAATACTTAAATTATTGCGCAATAACTTCTATAGGGTTGGTCAAATTAAGCAATCATGTACCTATTGAAATACAAAATATGTTTTATACTAAGTAATATACCTCATTAAAGTTGAAGGTCTTTATTTAAATGTAAGTGAAAATAAAAATAAAATATATGAAAATCAATCGAACTGGGTGGAACTTAATTCTTTTTTTTTATAGCTACTCGTGGTTCAATTTATTTATTTCGAGGACTTTTAAGCTATTAGGGAGAATTCATTGAATACCATCAATTGCAACCTATTGAACTAATTAAATCCTTTCTTTAATGTATGGTAAATATTTGCATTCCAGCAAACAAAAAAATAAATTTTATATCACTAAACAGATTATTATATTTAAGTGGATTTTTAATAAATGCGACCTGTGTGTAAATGCTGCGATACTATTGTGCAATAAACATATTAAACAATGTCTATTGAGAGTATTTGGACTAATATTCTATTGATATTTTGGACTAATAAGTGACACCATGAAGAACTCAATCCCCTCCTCCAAAGACTCCTGTCCAGGAGAACAATAGAGGCTCAAATAATAAAATCAGTATGGTCTAAGAAATTGGATACTTCGAAGCGCTTATGCTTAGAAGCCGTTCGTATACGACATAGTTCCATATGCTTTTTCAAGTGAAGCAAGGAGTTTTTTATAGAATCATGGTAGCAAATGCTATCAAAGTGCTGATGCCACCTTATGAGTACTTGTTCTATCCGTCAGGCGTCTGAAAGTTTCAAGATCCTTTCATTGTAGTTCGAATGCATCATTCTCTTTTTCTTCAAAATTCTATCTATCATAATCATCAAAGGTTCTAAAAATGGAAGCAAGTGGTGTGGTTATCCACTTATATTACTGGCCCAAAACTACATGTCTAACACAAAATGACTCACTTGAAAAAGTACTACATCCTCCATCAGAACCAATACGTACAACCTTTTTGCACAACTTGTATCATTTATTTTCATTCCTTCTACTAGGCCGGGAAAGCGACTACTTTTATTCGTCTCATCGTTTGCGTCCATCATTTTTGTGTATTTTCTTTTAACATGTCTGCTATATTTCAGTTCGACGTATTTTTCACGTAGCATGTTATTTCAACTGCATTAAAATTCTCATATCTTTTAAATATTACGTGAAGTATTAAACTATGGTTACTACCAGCGTCGTTACTATTTGCCTTTAGATTTCAATAGAAAATAATAGGTTTTATTCTTTTTCCAATCCGATTTTCTTTTAAATTAAAGTAAGTTACTCTTTGTAACATCAGCTGCTGCCAGTGAAAGTCCCATTAAAATCGGTTCAGCTGTTTTAGAGATACAGTCAAACAGACAGACAGACAATAATTTTAAAGTGATTTTTGACATAAGTATAGTTTATACTTTCATATGCATTTAGTAAAAAGCACTTCTTTGATATTACAAACAGACACTTCAATTTTATTTATTTGTATAGATGAATGCTATTTTGGGTCTGTTGCACAGAATATGAATCTTATAGGGTGCATAAAAATTAAAATAATAGAGCGATATTTAAATCTATAGACTTGCAATCTAGAGGTCGTAGGATCGATTTTAACTTACAACCGCCGTGAGTCTACCCGTAACATATTAATTTAGCTTAGTTCGAGAATTCTACGTCATTGCAACGTAAATAGCAATATTTTTTTCTTAGTGAATTTTTAAAACATATGTTGATCACTGAAATTTTGTCTATTTATCGCTTTCAACAAAGTAATAGCAGAGATCTAATCACATTACAAAAATAGGACGTGATGGTACATACAGCAACTATCACAGTATTTAAAGTCACTCTTTCACCTCTGTGACATCCTAACCAGATTATTATCAAACACAAAAAAGTCGTTACTACTGAGTAGGAAACCATTTTAGTCTTGCACCGTAACGTAATACACATTAATTCCATTGCCCCAGAGCTTTAACAAGGAACCAAAGATTGTCCTAAAAAGTAGGCAAGATATAAATATTTAACAATAACAGCGTAAATGAAACGGAAAAAGGTTCAAGTGGAAGCTAACGGGGCCGCTGTCTAAAGCCGTGAATTTACTTGAAACAAAAGAGGTTGTCTGGCCAATTGTGTGCCACCCAGTACTTAAATACTTGACTTTGTGAATAAAAACAGTAATGTAGGCATTTTCAGAAAATCTTTGACGATGTTAATCTTTACAGATATTTTGAAGTACTATCTTTACAGAACGTAAATTTGTTTTGGTTTAACCTAAATACTTCTACAATATGGATAATACTTGCATCCAGTAAGGCGCAAACAACATCTAGGCTTGACCCAATTATTTGGAGATAACACAATTTTGGGCTTCGAACTCATAGTCCGCCTTGTCACACTTACACCTCTTTGCTATGCTTAGAATTAAATAAAACAGACAGACGTTTATATTGAACATGCTCACATTTGCATATGATATTTTAGAAGCGAATTAGTGGTACATTCAATTCATTATACATTAGCTAATCATATTTTATTGGGCATGTATTATATTAAAAAATAGTTGCTTACCCATCCTGGCATCTGCGAAAATCTTTTCCCGTCACATATCAGCCTTAGCAAAAGGATAATCATCTCAAATGTCGCCATATTTTTAATTGCAATTTATTTAGAGGTTAAGTCATTGAAAATTGAAGATATATGGCACTATAATATAATGATATTGAATAAAATATACATCATTGTGTTTCTACTGAAATTTTCGATAATATGGAGCTACTAACGCGTATATATCAATAGAATTGATTGTATAGAAATTGTTTAGAAAAAAAAAGTTCGGTGCAGTTACTATTACAAATATGTATCGGACCTTATCTAAATACACACAACACCTGTAACACTAACACGCGATAGAATAAAAGTTTATTTACAAACACATAATCTCGTAAAACATCGAGCAGTGTCGCCGCGTCCCGCGCTCACCGGATTTTTGTTAGATATTTTTTACTGTTTTCAAACCTTATTATTACATGAATACATATTTATATGGGTAACTAATGACACAAATATCTTTTTGGATGAATGATCTAACTAATATAAGTATTTTAAACAGTTTTAAACCGTAAATAACAAATGTTGTTATTTACATTTATTATAAAATTATGGCGTATGACGAAAATGTTTATGATACAATAACACACTTATAAAGGTCGAGACTTTTTTCAACATTTAACGGTTAAAGACATTTATTTTCTCAAAAGATTTACAATAACTTACAAAGAAAATACAATAAAGAATTACAAATGTAATTACCAAAAGTTACAGGCGGATCATCGTATTGTTAGTAATAAAAATTATAATATGTAGGTATTCTGTATATTAGAAAAATGGTAATTTTAGCGCGACCGCGCGTCGGGACTCAGGTAAACGTTTGTTAGTACACATAGTAGTACAGTGACAAATAGTATGTATATCATTATGAAAAAACTAATTTGGTGTATAGTTTGCGCAAACAAGTTACGTGTATATAGGTGTAGTATATTAAAATTATTACATAGCAGTTAATGTGTAACATTTACTGGTAAAATAATACTATATTCACTACATAGTGAGTATGGTATTATGTACCTAATATATGATGTGTATTATGCACGTTACATAATTATATTATATTTATATTTATATTATTGTGTTATCTTATGTTTTGGTGAGAGTTAGAAAAATAATAAAGGTAGTGTAGGTTAGTTAAGAAAATATCTTTAAAACATGGCATAATAACATTTTTTTTTAACGATTTGCTATTTTGCACCCTTTATATTCTTAGGTAGTTTATTATACATTTGGGCTTCTTCATATAGTATACTTTTTTAACCGTAATTGGTCCTTGGTATTCTTAAGTAAATTCACTGAATTAAATTCATTTAACACATAAACTTTGGACATTTCTCAGTAATTCTACATATAAATCAATAAAAAACACTGACCAATTTCGATGAACACTCATTTTTGAAATATGTATAATATCACCCGAACATACGTAACACTCACCGATTTCATTCAAAGTGACACTGTCATGATTTATTTTTTATTGATCTGTGTTACTTTCCAGTAACTTAAAAACTATCACAAAATAATGGTTTAAGTGATTGTTTTGTATTAGATCTGTGGTTGGACCGAATAAATTCACGACCAATCGCCGTGAGCTGCTTGCGGACAATCGTATGTCCGACCGACATTTGGCACCAGAATTTTTTGCGGACAAACGTATGTCCGCTCGACACTTGACGAGCGCCTTAACTCGTTGTCAGGGGTAGAAAAGACATAAAGAACTTGTATCCAAAAAAACGATTAATTGAAAATTGACATAATCTACAATTACCCGAGTGGAGCTGCAGGCAAAATCAAGTTATTTTATGATAAGGCAAAATACCCTGTAACTCAGGTTATTTTGGCTTATCATAAAATAATTTGGCAACAACAAGGATTTGGCTTAAGATTACTGAGATTATTAAGCATGCGGTTCTTCAAAGCGAGCATTTTCTTCTTCTTCTTGATCTGTATAGTGACGGAGCTTTAGAAAAGTTTAAGTGGACGAAAATAGTGCTTGAGAGGCTTTCATTCATAAATCGGGAGCAGTTAAGATTAGGTGGTCATTATTGCCAGTTACCTTGGTGGCACATACGACTGCTGTGTGCGAGCACTTGTCTTCGATTCCGAACACAGAGTTTGACCCCTGGTCTTGAAAAATGTTATTGAATATCACATTTTCTCCCAAATATTTTTTTAGTGGCATCGTGGAAGCCGTGACTGGATCCGGTAGATGGTACTCGGTGTTATGCGTATATGGGTATAATAAAACACTTCTGCATAACGTTTTCGACGAATAATATAGGCGTCGGACTATGATTGTGAATAACGTACGATTATAATTTTAAAGAATTCTCTATGTTATCCGAGCGATTGTTATCAAAATCTGTTTGTAATTATATTTAGATGGACGGCCTTTGGATTCTGGACAGGCAAAATTGTGTTCATAATTTATTTCCTTCCCTCAAGGAAGACGTCTTACAAATAGAATATACTGTAGGTACATTTTCTACTTGCATAATAAGATGTAAAATATACCCTTCATATTTATAGCTTGTATATAATATTTATATTTGTTTATGACTTAATTAATATAAGAGCTCTTTTGCAACAAATATTTCACATGAAACCTTTCTTTTGCGCGGAGGTCAACGCCTGATGCCGATTGTAGCGATTTTATAAAATTTGTACCATATTTATGTATATCTATATTTTGTAAATATGTTCGTTTTAGGAACCATTGTACGATAGACTATTACCTAGTAGCGAATTTTGACCTTTATTTAAATTTTATTCTCACTCTGCACTGTGTTGGTTTAATCGCATACCTAGTTAATAACAAACTTGAATTTCAAACTGATATTCATTTTTTGCTCCATATAGTCACATAACGAAGCTGGCTGGTTGAAGGTAGCTTTAAATTGATGCGAAATCCCTCTGAGCTCCTCGTAAGGCAGCCGTGAAATTGCGGTGCCTCAGGCTTGCGCGTCTCAACGTGTGATTTGACAACTTATCGTGTTTATTTGTGTCTACAACTATTTTTTTAGCTGAGACTACATTCATTGTTAAATTAAGTTTTATATTGTTTTGAACACTGATATAAACAAGCCGTCTCCATGTTGTCGAAATTGAAAATCTGTAGGAGGTACCAAGTTTAGTTACTACACACTACATGGCTCGATTACTCCTTTCGAGTCTACTATCAGATGACCAGACAACCAGATCACTGTAACTGATACCTGGTAAATATTCCATCGAAATCTCTAGAAACTCATTGAGAGTATAGTTCAGCAGGGTCTATTTTTTAATTGGCTGTAGTCTCCTAGAGAACTTCTGAATCCAGAATTTCATTACGGATTTTAACTAAAGGGTTCTATTGCGCATATACTTATTTTTGTAGTAGCCAAGGTAATCTAATGACCGTCACTATGAAAATAATGGCCACATGATTGCCATAATGGGCAAGCAGTCTCCTCCTGCCGATACGTTGAGTGTTGTGGGTTCGAATCACGCGCGAGATATTAATTAGTGTAATCTACTAATATATAATTGTTCTGAGGCTGGATTTACTTTATGTCGCTTATATTATATTCTGTTTCTAAAGTCCATCCCGACATGGTTTGAAAAGTAGTGCGATCCGATAAAAAACAATGAAAGGTGAAGGCTTAGAACTATGTGTGTGTACTCTTAGGCCCTCAACCAAAGTGGCCGCCATGAAAATTTTACTACCAAGTCTTTAGTCAATTATATTTCAGCTAATACCGCTCTAAATGCTCGTCATATTTTAATACCCACCGCAGCCTAAAAACGGTTGATGTGTAAGAAATAACAGTAAGAGACCCTCGGAGAATAAACATATACGGAACGCAACAAAGCACATGAAATATTAAGTAGCACCCGGCCAAATTATTACTCGCAATAAAAAGTAATTGTTAAAAGTTAAGCACTTTTAACAATTACTACTTGGGTTTTGTGACAAAATCCGGTAACAAAATTTAAGTGTCTTTCGAGAGTGTCATTATAAGGTTTTAGAATATCA
Source organism: Catocala fraxini (assembly GCA_930367265.1). Classification (NCBI taxonomy): domain Eukaryota; kingdom Metazoa; phylum Arthropoda; class Insecta; order Lepidoptera; family Erebidae; genus Catocala; species Catocala fraxini. Next base: position 15,824,721 of record OV884040.1, on the reverse strand, counting down.
AATAATACTTTGTCTAAACCAAAAGACCTCATGCAATAATAATAATATTCTATCACATACACACAACACCATCTAGCACAAACTTAGCAGAGCTTGTACTATGGGTACTAGACAATGGATAAACATACAAATATACTCTTTTTTTTTGTTGTAAATACGTACATATTATACATAGAAACACCCAGACCAAGACAAACATCCATGTTCATGCACACATGTTTGACTTGTGCGGGAATCGAACCCACGACCTCAGGCATGGCAGTCAGTTACACTAACCGCTACGCCATCGAGTCGTCATAGCAATCGCATTCACTGCTGCTACCACATTGAGTCAGTTTTGTTTTTGTTGTTGTTTTTGTTTTAGCTTATCCAGTACAGAAAATTGGGAGTAGGCCGTCCGCTATGATGTAGATACTTCTACTAAAAGAAAGCTTGTTTCGTTTTAATATCTGAATAAAAGCCGTAATCCTCTTGGGCATTTTATATAATGCGACAACAAAACTTGAACCTTAACTAACTCGTTTTTGTTTTACTCTGCCCTGAAATAGTCTTCGAGGCTAGGTCATAATAACAAATTTGTGGAAGAATTTTCATTTAAAACTCTAAGTTAGTTATTCTGTAGAAAATTAGAAATCTGTTTTTTTTATGTTCTGTGCAAGTTACGAGTTTGCATTTTTCAAGCCTTACCTTGTGAAAGTTTATGAGAATTGTACTTTTTGCATAATTTGTCCTTCGTATCCACCCTTAATAAGAAATTTCAACTTCAATTTTTTGCAGCGAAAGTATTACTCTCGTCAAGCTCTTTACATTTGCGACAATTTCATTTAAGCAACTGAATATTTCAGACAATGGGAGAGATCCGGAAGTTGCGCATAAAAGATAGCTGTTTGAGGGATGATGTATCTAGTATATCTATATACCTATTGCACGTGAAACTTTATTTGCCAGTAGCACTAGCGCAGGCTTAAATATGTATATATTAGGCAGTACATAATTATATCTATGTATAGAACAAATCCAAAAACGTATTTACTTATATGGATGTATTATTGTCGCTTTAAACTTTTTATTTGTCTATAAAACTGGACTACCGCGGGCCGACTGATTGATAAAATTTTAACTATATAAATCGCGCTACACAGAAACTTCATGAATAAGTGGTCATCTCGAATTTTCCAATGTGCTGTGTACGACGAGAATGTGCTGTAGTTTTTATAACTTCTGAGTAGCACACCAGTGTACAACGTGCCTGATAGTAAGCAGTTACCGTAGCACGCGAACGTATGTCTAAGGAAAGGAATAGAATAGTAGAGACCACGTCACGTGATGACCTGGTGTGGAGGCCTCTTCTCATGGAGTACACGATTGCTTACCATCGAAGGAGTGTAATAATTTTTACAGGTATTAATAAAAATAGTAAAACAGTGGAAGCCGCACGTTGTCGACTCGTTCTCGACACGTTGTCGAGTACAATACGTAAAAAAAAAGGAACCGTAATTTAAAAAAAATAAAGCCATTCTTATTTTATAATAAACTTATAAAATCGAAATGTCTTTAATATTTTTGTTTTGATTGGCTTTTTATCAGTTAGTTCTTAATTTATTCACAAACATCGGACACAAAGGACACCCGGACACAACAACAATTTTTGGATTACACAAATATATTTTGTCCCGTGTCATCGAACCCCATTATTATAAACCTGTATGCAACTTTGAAAGTTTCATAGTAAGTCACAGACTTATCTCTCTACAATACCTGAAGCTGTAAGCCAAAAAAGCCGCATCCATACTATACTATATTAAACAAGTCTATTAAAAAATTATAAGGTACTTAGGTCCAAGTGGCAACGAGGGTTCCAGACGTTGACGGTCAAAGAGCCAACTGCTTGGACCTTCTGCTGACAACTGACCCAGACCAATACTCCGTGACGGTGACTGTACGTTTAGGTAGTTCCGACCACTGTCAGGTGAAAACTATATCAGTCTGCTCCCCACCCATTCACGGCTCCAGTAGCTCCCGGCGGGTCTGGCGATACAAGTCGGTAGACTGGGAAGAGATGCGGTAATTTTTTGCATCTTATCCTTGGCAGCCTACTTGCTTCTCTTCGGGTGATCCTACAGCTTGCGCTAATGTTATCACCGATGCCTGATATTCCATTCTCTGACCTGAACACGTCAAGCAAGGCTCAATCCTGGTTTGGGGCTGAATATGGATGCGCTAAAGCGCTGAATCACAAAGCTTACCTTGCTTGGGTTAACACTCGAAATAGTAAGGCTAAGGATTTACCAGACAAGAAGAGAGCCTTTAACAAAGCTGCCAAGTCCTGCAAGAGAACTCTACAGAAAGCTTGATTTGACCACATACGCTGTGTAGGGAATAAACTAGCTTCTTACCCTGCGAGTAGTAAAGCGTTTTGGTCAAACGCAAGAGCTTCACAGTATAAAGGATAAATCATCATGTGAGGATCGTAAGAGCCTGGGGGTCTACCGTCAAACGCGTTATACGCAATTGCGTACGTTCGTTCGTGCTTATTCTTACCATGAAACATCATTCGCGCCGATATTCGTCACGAATATCGTCATATGACATTTGTACGTCCTAAAAAATCCGAAGTGTTTTCATGGTAGGTATATGCTTTGAAATTAAACTGCTATATACGGATTTTATCGCGTTGTTTATTTGACACTTTATTACAAAATGTTGGAAATTTTTACACTACTAAGTACTACTATTAAACTTTACTAATTTTTAAGCTAATTAAATTATTATTAACTTATTTAGATTTAATTTATTTTTACACTTTCCCCGACGTTTCGGTTGCTTTTCAGCAGCCATGGTCACGGGGAGTCTCCCCGGGGAGTCTCCCCGTGACCATGGCTGCTGAAAAGCAACCGAAACGTCGGGGAAAGTGTAAAAATAAATTAAATCTAAATAGTTTAATAATAATTTAATTAGCTTAAAAAATAGTAAAGTTTAATAGTAGTACTTAGTAGTGTAAAAATTTCCAAAATTTTGTAATAAAGTGTCAAATAAACAACGCGATAAAATCCGTATATAGCAGTTTAATTTCAATGAATAATATTCGCGTAAATAGAAGACAATATTAGGTATATGCTTATTATTTCGTTCATAATTCGTTTCGGCACGTCATTGTGTAAAAACATTTTCACAGTAGACCCGCTGGTTTCGTTCACACACTGACGTAAAGGTAATTCCGTGGCCCTCGAGATCACCGGACCTAAACCCGATAGAAAATATTTGGGGCATTATGGTCCAAAGATGGTTGCATCAAAATGAAAGAACCAAACCAGCTCTAATTAGTCACTGTAATTAAATCTGGGAGGAAATTCGGGGAACTAATATTTGCTCACGGCGTTTTGGTTCAATGAGGTCTCGCCGTTTAGAGGTCATAGAAGCCAATGGCGGTTACAAGCGTTTCCAATTTTTTAATTTTTCCAACCTCTTCTAAATTTCACCATATGAGTATGTTTATGTTTTCTCATATTAAGTATTTTAATAGTGATTGTGACAATTTAATAAAAGGATACATCTATTTTTAACTTTTCTTTCTGACAATATAATAAAAACTAATCCCGAAATAAACTGTTTTATTGAACGCATATTGTAATTACAAGTTTAAATAATTTGTAAATTGCGACAGGTGGACTCGCTTTGTGTCAGAACTTTACAATTACAAATTTGTAGATATAATTTCGTCCTCGAAATCTACAGGTGTTTTCTACACATGTTAACGTTTATTAAACAGCATTTGTAATGGTAATATTTGTAATGTTTTTACTTCTAAAGTTCTTACATAATTGTAAGGTTTATTAAACAGCACTTGTCGTAAAACTTAACAAATATGTCACGTATTTACATAATTGTCGGATTGTAATGTTTATCATCCAGTGCTTTGAAGAAAACAATTTAATTACATATCATCCCCCTGCCATTGATTTTACGACGTCATTGGTTCCACCAAGTTCAAATTAGGAACAGCTGTCACGTAACATACAGTAATCATCGTTATTAATAATCAGATAAAGATGGCAAAAGAAGTTGTCAGATCGATCTGCAAGTGAAACTAATCTTTATCACCTATGAATCTGCAAGCGGCATTCAACCTTAGGGTGGTACACCATATTTTTGGCCAACCGTACGTATTAACGCTAACATGACTTAAATCCATATTATTATCAAGTATAATATTATTTTTCTTTTGAGTAAATCAGAGTAAATTGCTATTACAATACAAGTCTTGCTGAAAACGAAAACAAAAATATTGGATAAATTATATTATACAAGTTATATATAATAATATGGATTTTATCTCAAGTGGAAATCGACTTTAATCGGCTTCCAAATCCGTTTGTTTTCTGGGAATAAGCGATTGACCTGCTTACAAGTAGTCCTTGTACTAAAAGTATATACAAACACATCTAGAACCAATAATTAATCTTATACAAGGTCTTGCCCGCGGCTTCGCTCACGTAAATGTAGGTTAGGTTACGTTAATAACAGTACTTTTATTTGGATGAAATTCTGAATGTCCTTTTTTTGTCCTCTGACAACGTGTATGCGAATAATTCATGATGTTCGGTTGAGCGGTTAAGGCGTAAAAGCGTAACAAACAAAGAAACTCACATTCGCATAAAAATATTAGTTAGAATGGTGGTCGTTTTCAACTACTGGTCGACCACTAGGATTTATAAATCACATACTATAATAATGTCCTCCAGACCGAATTTCGGCCACGGCGGCCAGTCTTAACAGAGACTGGCCATCTGCGCAGGAGATATTATAGTGCACAAGTGTGTGCGCAAACATAAGTGCACTCTCTGTTCCCTAACTCTCATGACCCGATGGGACGGTAATCCGACACGACCGGAGAGAGATCAGGCGCAGGACCAACGGCTTTACGTGCTTTCCGAGGCACGGGGGTGTCTAACACCGCCAACTTCCTAACTCCGGGCTGCTATTGAGATTTCTTTAGAGAAAAACCCAATAGCTTTTTTGTTGGCCCGACCCGGGATTCGAACCCGAGACCTCATGCACAGCAGTCGCATTCACTACCGCTGCGCCACATACTACCTACTAGATTTAAAGCTACTTCATTCAAACTATACTTCATTGCAACCACTTGGTGAAGTTGAACGCTAACATAATTAATTTGGGAAGCATTGAACCTACGATGTTGTAATCCGGATCCACGTGGTCGGATGTTATTTAATATTACAGACGAGATTATCTAATTAGCTGCAAAGTTAACTAGAATAATGATTTAGTAACAAAATAATTAATAACTCCATTAGATACGATCGAATTACATTCCACCGTTGTCCCTTTTATTAGAGGCTTATCTGCAGGAAAATGGAATGAAAACTCTTACGGTGCGGATAGCATGTCTGCTCGATCGTATGGGTGTCTGTCATATCTATTTACCTCAACAAAGGGATTTTAATTTTACTGGAATGGTACTAAATACATACATATGCTTTCGTCTATGACCGAAGAGCCAAGCCACGGGAGTGGTGCATTACACACCCACATTTAGCCAGCTATGGTTTTAAGCCGCACGTAGTAGGGGCGACCTTATAGCCGTTTTCCGGACACATTTCCAGACTTCGTGCTGCTACCAAATTTATTTAGACAGCATAATAACACTTACTGAAACCCGAAATCTCATGCATTTATATATTTATAATAAAAGTATCAAGATTTTTTTAATATTTAGTATTGTTCGTAATATTCTTGAGTTAGTCTTGAAGGCGTAGTCCATGTATGCAGGTAGTGTTTTTATTTTATATTATTATTTTACTTCGTCATTATTCACTATCACAATAGGCCCCATATTACCTAAAACCATATCTGACGAAATGTGGGTCTGTAATATATTTATGAATATTCCTTCGGTGATATAGGCGTGGGACTGTGGATGTGTTTATTATACAAAATAAAAAGGCTGTATACAACTATAAACATTTTGTAAAAGTCTTCTCTACGTTGCATCACCTATCCATCTAAAATAAATATAAATAAAAGAACTAAACCCATTTATTAAAAAGTTATTTTTATCGCATTGTTAACAGTTAAGGTATATTGTAACTAGCTCTATTACTATGTACATAGGAATATAATCATAATATTCGAGGGCGTATTAGAATTATCGAGGAGTATTTAAAAAAAAACTACTCTGTCCTCATACCGAAACAAGATCATAATGCCCAAGACCAATATACTAAAAATGTACATAAATCTTGTCACTAAATATTTACGCTTCATCAGCGTTTCGTAGCTTTTACGTAGCTCACGTTGCGATATACTTTTATGAGGAAGCCATGATCTATGCCATAAAACATCTTCACGTTAAAAGAAGAAATCTGCATCATCATTTAATTCATCACTATGCGCAATATGACCAAAGTATTTTGGAGTGTAATAAAACGAAACCAGTTTGCTTAGTTATTATATATTAGCTTTTTTGCGACCTCGTTCAATTTAAAAGAAGGTACTGCCTATATTTTTTCATTGCATGTCAAAGGTAGCAGATCTGCACAAATCATACTCGTCTTCTAGGCGGCGTATCAAGATGAAACATGAACGAGATTTTAATTCAGGTCTCCAGTAATTAAACTGTGAAAACAGCACTTAATGTCATACAGTAATTTTTGCGTGATGCGCGTACAAAAATACAAAAATACAGATGGACCAAAATAGTAAAATAATTGTTTCGACTTATATATATCGCTCTTATACAACCCTCATACATTAATTTTCTTAAATCCGAAGCAAAGATAAATTACAAAATCACACAATTTTCAACCAACTCAAGATACAATACAAAACGAAGACATCCAAATGTAAAATCAAGTTGGATACATTAAAAAATACATCTAAGATAAAGAAGCAAATCTTTAAAAGATTCAAGAATCCTTTGTATACTTCTGTATCTAGATTAGGATGAGTCACACTGACTTATCGATCATAAAGAATAACAAAGTTTGTCCGAGATTAAAATATACATATATATATAATACAGTATAAGGTCAGTCTTAAGATCTTACGAGTAAACAAAACTTTTTGGAGAATTATCTATTGTGTTTATACAAAATGGTTCCGCAAGCTTATGGCCTGTTTCTTTTGTTTTTCGTTTCTTTAGGTACACTATTTCTGCTTAAAAATTTGTCTACGAAAAGCATTAAGAAATGTAATCTATTTAATTTTTAATCTTAAACGAAAGAAGAAATGTGTGTTATTTTGTTTTTCAAAAGGTTAAAAGTAAGTACACTTGGTAAGCGACACGTAGCGCAATAAAAGAAAGAAATTTAAGAAATATATTTGGTGATTGTAGCTAGTTATAAATTCAGCTGAAGATTTACCCCAAGCATACAAACTTGTAGGTTAGGTCAGGAAAAATCTTGTAGAAAGTGGCATATTATTATAAAAGCTTAACTATGTATGCGTATATGTAATATGTTGCTTAGTAAAATAAAGCTAACAGAAAGTCGCTATTTAATTAATATGTATCTGATACACTCGGTACCTATTATAATATAAACATAAGTTTATAATATTATTTACATAGCGGTGTGCACCTTAGATAGTTTTTTTGTACGTGATGGGACTACAAACTCCATTTACGGTGAAATAACACAAAACAAGAAAGTTTCGATGTCGTTAAAACAAGCAATATTTGTTTCGGAACAAACAGAGAGTTTAAAACAAGGACACGACTACCAACGTGTTTTAGTAATTGTGGATTTGTTCATTTTAGATAAGCCTGGCTAGTATAGAAAATACATTTTTATTTGATGTCTATAATAACATATTCATCGGATAGATAGACACGCAACGCGAGACGAGACTTACTGTCCCTAGGGAACAGAACGCTTAATGTTTTTCTGTACAAAGATCAACATGAAAACTTCATAGTGATCGATCGAGTAGGCGTAATAAACAAACTCATATTATCAATTACTTTATAATATCAGTAAAGAAATTAGGTGTATTTATTCTACCAAAGAAAAGATCAAAATAATAACATACAGTTCGCAAACAGTTGTTTGGAAAGCCACACTTATCTGACTTCAAATGAGGCAAACCTCAGACCAAACAGCAAATAGATTTTACATATTCAAGCTGTTTTTGAAACATTAATGTATAATATCGCCTGGCCTCAGAATGCCGCGATATTTCTTGTGCTATAATGGTTTATAAAACAAAAGGCGAAATGTAAATATTCCGAGTTCCCATTGTATAATTAAAGATCTTGGAAGATCAACACAGAAATGTTAATTGGAAAGTGTTGAAAATTTATGTGTAAATTATTTAATTTGTTTGAAAAAATTGTGTCTCGCGAAGCGGTAATACCAACTTTAGTTCGATATAATCCTTAGATAGGTTACATTGCGTAACAAAATGATAGATTTCTTTATGTTTTAAGTCTCAAACTGGTAACGATAGTGAATATATTATCATCATAGTTATAAAATTATAGATGTCGAGAAGTTGTAATACACCTCTGCCTACCCATTCGGAATATAGACGTAAGACTGCATGTTGACTAAACACCACTTGTAATAATCTACAGACACGTTCACTTTGGATCCAAAGCTTGCCCAAATTTGGCCTCTGTGATAATTCTTGTGGTTTTAACGACTCACGGTCATGAAATACTTGCCCTTGTCAAAGGGACGTTGCCACACACTAAAAAACCTGAGTTGCTTGAATAAAAAGCAAATGTTAGCTTTGGCACTTACTTCATCATATTATGTTTGTCAAGTCCCTTTCGACACAGGAATTGATTCGGATAGGAGAAATCTTAAATAAAGATTTTAGATTAATTAGGATAAAGTAACTCAATTATTATTATATTGCAAAGGTTGCATTTTATATTTATCCTTTTTTAAATTTAATTATAATAGTTTTTTTATTTAATATGAATAAAACCAAATAATGATATTACTTATAATAGTTCCTATCAACACCTTACTTCATCCATCATTTAGATTCTTGCAAATCTATCACGGAAGAGGACAGTAAGAAGATAAATAATTTATCAGCTTAGGAACTAGCATAGATTTTGTACTTTTTGTGATTGTACCGTTACAGATGCATTATTCAGTGTTACAATCTCGCCCGACGATACATCATACGATTGCCTTCCATTTTCTTCGCCGTCAGCATCTGTTATTGTCACGATATACGCCAAAAATCGTGCATGCTGGAGATATTGGGAAATTAGGTGATGTATGTGGTGTGTCGTATCGTGCTTCTTTATCATAGTAACAGTTTATAATATCTGTTTGATTGTACACTGTCGCAATTTTGATTTATATACATAGTGAGAAGATTATTTACATTATTCTCACCTAAATGATAATGATGGTGGACTGCTATATGAATTCAGATAAAGTATAAAAACTTGTAAATTATAACATTATGACAGCACTTGAACTACTTTTTGGCAAGTAAGCTTTTCATGGCTACGTCAAGAATTTCAATTTGTCTCTGTGTTTGCAAATATTTGCAGTTTAGGCGATGCTATCACCTAAAATGCAATGTTATAAAAAAATGCGACCAATAATTACATATTATATAAAACTGTTGTTAAAGATTAATGCGGCCCAAAATTAAGTATATAAAGATCAACACCAAGGTAGAATGTAAATTATAATAGTGGGAAAAAACATGCTTTAAAAGCAATGTAAATATTGGGGTAAATGTAAAAATATATAGTTTAAAATTTTTACATTTTAAATAGACCGCGATAAAATCCGTAACTTATAATTGCTTTTAATTCCTTGCACAATTATTCTGTTGCTAAGCCTGCGCAATCGCAAGTTTAGGAAAACTAATAGCGACTGAAATTTATAAATTCAATTGCTATTACTGCCCAAGCACGTAATAGTTGTAAAATATATGTAAATTTAATGCACAACTATATAAAGTAATATTATTTGTAGTATGTATAATATGAAAGTACCTACATTGTATACAAACATAATCAATAAACTTCGAGCAGGTTGTTATCGTTCGAAGGGCAATAGTTTTTAATGATAATAATAATAATAATAATAATAATTTATTTATTTTCTCACCACAATATAAACATTATTTACATTTGGTAGGTTACATAATTATTTCAATATCTAATTGAAATGAAAACCTACCTATATGATATCAATCATGTAACATTCAAGTGGGTAACTTTCGGGTTACGAGTCATTTTATCATGTAATAGATTTGGTGTTTTCACTTTGGCCGTCTTTTATCATAAGTATTCTCAGGTATCGCGTATTCGCCCCATAATGGCCGGGCTGAGGCAGTTTTGCTTTTTTATTATAAGTGCCTTTCATGAAACATGTCGTAAAGATGAATTACAACATTATGCTTTTGTGAATTTCCTCGAAAAATAAAGACCTTTATATGACATCATTTATCTAAATGTACACAAGACAAAAATTGTTTTGTCTAGATCTATCTATGATCCCTCTTTTGAAATATATTAAAGACAGTGGTGTATTACATCCACATTTCACCAGCCCTGCTACTGAGAGTCATCAGTGCTGCTACTGAGAAATTCTTGTCAGGAAAACTAAATGAATAAATCGATTTCAAGACCTCATGTACGGAATCTGAATTAATTACTTCTAAACCAAAGAGAAAGTTAATTGAAATAAAATCAAGCAGCGTTTGGTAGATACCAGAGCGTATAGAATAATCTGCATTCATACCTTTAATGGCCGTCTCTAAAACAAAAGGTATATTTTGTTTCACAATGGTTGGAAAAGCATCTATCTAACTTCCGTGTCTATTTTAAGTCACCCTACTTTCATCCAACGAAGAAGTAATTGGCAAACGTCAGGCGATAACAATATCCGTCCGTCTGCAAGGAAGTACCCTCACCGGACAAAGCGAATTAACACAAACCACCTAAATGTTTTAGACAAGGACAATGCTCCAAAGTTGTAAATGTTGTTATTTATTTTATATACAGAGTTGTGTTATGTAAGTTACCCATATTATTATCAGTATGTTGACTAGAAAAAGGTAAACAAAATAAATATAATATGTAACTATTTATTTTATTATGAATTCCTAAAATACATTTAGCAGTCACTTAACGTTACTTTTGCTCTTATTAATTTACACTTAATAAAGTGTGGGCACTGCTAGTAACTTGCGAGAATGAGAATGATCATTTCATGGCTCATTTACATACACTTGGACTTCAGCGTGCCGAAAGCGGCTCGGTCGAAGCATTGCTTACAAAGAGGCGACTGCCATAAATTTAGCTTACCTTGAATTTGGTCGGCTTTGGCTGCGAACTAAGTCGTCAGGTGACTAGACGTTTACACTGTGTCGTCTGCCGACTTTGGCGTGCCGGAGGTCTCTCGATCGAAGCGTCGCTTACATAGAAGCAACTGCCGCCTGTAGCTTGACCTGAATATGGTTGACATTGGCTAGGAACCGAGTCGTTAGGCGATCAAACGCTACTGGATGTTGGCTTTGGCCACCTAATAATGGCTCGCATACACTGGATCATCTGGCGACATCGGCGTGCCGAAGGTGTCGCGATCGAAGTGTTGCTCACAGAGGCTACTGCCACTTTTAGGTTACCCTGAACGTGGTAGATTTCGGCTGCGAACTGAGTTGTCAGACACCAAGGCATTTATACTGGATTGTTGAACGACTTTGGCATGCTGCAAGCGGTCGGTCGATGGTCGACTTTATAATAATAATAATAATAATAATTGTTTATTTTGTTCTCTCACACAGTACATAATATTTGACATCATATTACAGATTACCAGCCTCTCCGTGCTCTGAATGGTGGAATATGTGTGAGTAGGGCTAGTATGTTCGTGATGAGAATGTCAGTCATGTTGGAAGATGTGTGAGTGGGTATACGTATGAGTGTGTGTCCATGTGAGTGTGTGAGTTGAAATGCGTGTATGTGTGTGTGTGTGTGTGTGTGTGTGTGTGTGTGTGTGTGTGTGCGTGTGTGTGTGCGCGTGTGTGTGTGTGTGTATGTGTGTGAGTGTGTGTGTGTGTGTGTGTATGTTTGTGTGTGTGTTGTGTGTGTGTGTGTGTGTGTGTGTGTGTGTGTGTGACGAGAAATTATGCAGCTATATATTAATTACAAAACTCGTTAACTAATTAGAGACTAGATAACATAATATATTCTGATAAAGAAACTAGGGCACAATCTGATTTAATTTAGAAACTCGTTCGATCCCAACGCCAAAGTTGTTGTCTGGGGTTTGTATACACGGCTTTGAGATTGTAATCGTTTGAGTTGCGATGATAAATCTTTGCCTAAAACAAACATCGAATGCCCAGTGCTAAACAATAAGGTTCTAATTAGATTCCAACAATTAATTAGTTACTTATTTATTTTTATAGAGGGCACTACGCTAGATTAAATATATTTAAAGCGTGTTTAGTAGTTTACTACAAATCTACCATCAGTTCTAACGTAAACACAATATTGGTTTTATACTAACAAGATAGCAAGATTATAATGGCGATATAAGAAAAAGTACTAATTATGGTATGGGATATAAGGTAAAGGACAATACCGACGTAGCTATACGCTTGTTATCAAGCCTAGGGAAATGGAATGAAAGAAAATAATGTAAGATGTATGGAGGTATGTATAACCACCTGAACTCTTATTCACCGGGCATACTGCAGCAACAATGTACTTTTTTCGGGTGAGCTGGCTCATATTAGTAACGGCAAGGTCTTCCGCTCGTTAATCATTTACATATACATAATGAGCGAAACTTGAAATAAAATAATTTGACATATTAGTAAGGTCCGTATTATAATTTCACAGGCACCCACTACCTAGCTTCTACTTGCCGCATTTAGTAGCCTTAGTAAAAATATCTCGCTTCTCATATTCTATACACCGTAAGTGTTTCAATGATAGTAATAGACAGACGAATCAATGATTAGCATCCCGCATGGCACACCACAACCATCAATAAAAATGTTAGAATAAATTGGAATATTTTAAATGATTTCAAATATTTGAATGCCTTTATTGTATTGCTATACGCAATAACAAATGCGCTAAAATCACGTTCACGAATCATCAATTGATTAGTCACGCGGTGCAGTGCATAAGAAACATAAATATTAAAAGAATGACAAACAAAATGGTCATCACAGTGTTCAAGGTTATACGAAAAATCAAACGAAGTACAATTGATCCGACCATGGCCCGTCTGAAAATCGTGCCATCGTACTGAGCCGTCGTCAAATCAACTGACGAACATTTGATTTTAATTTTAATTGAATTCCATAGTTTGATCTACACACGTATGTCAAACAACATTCGAATATTAGAATATGTTTATGTAGCAATTGCAAATCGCTATTTAAAATACACATGAGGTGGAAGAGGTTTAATCTAAAAAAATTTCATTCGATAATTTGACAATCAATATTGTTAAATTTTAAATAGAGATGTGCAGTTGCTAATGGAAAATAAATTTTCGTCTTCTTCAAAAGCTGAAACCCTCTCACATTCTTATTTATAATATTAGTTCATATCCTATCTAATATTATAAATACAAATGTAAGTTTGCTTGTTACGCTTTCACACCATTTGACCGATCATCATGTAATTTAGCATACACGTTATCAGGGGTACAGAAATGAATATAGAGTACCTTTCATTCAGGCAAAGTACTGTTTCCGAGCAAGCAAAACCGCGGGCGAAAGCTTTCGATTAATATTTCGGTCCTAAGGCGGATAATCACACAGCGTGCACGGCACTTTACATTTCCAAAGGACTGCGTTACCATTGCACTCACGTATACAACTAAAATTATATATTAAAAGCTATCTTGCGTTTACCACAAACAATTTGCTAGCAATCTATAAAATAGGGTACAAATTAAGGAACAGTGGTAACTCAGAATCGTCAAAGGATTCAGTTTCCTATCACGTCCCGCTCGTAATGGTGAACCAACGTAATTTAAGTAGGAGAGGTTGTAGGTCTGTAGGTGTCCACTGAATTAAATAAATCATTTCGCCGCAAATAAGTGAATTAAATGACCATTATGAATATTTAATTTCAGTCATGAATTCTAATTTGGTACATATTATACACATGCACATCGACACAAACCATCACTACTCAAACTTGTGCAAGCACAAGCAACTGTATTGAAAACAGTTTTTTTTTCGTTTTATTCCCTTTTCATTAGGTACTTCTGTTTTATTATTTTTAATTTTTACTGTGTCTATTTTTATGGAGTCTAGGACATTTCTTGTATACCATTCCTGGAATTGGACGCTGATAGCTGTGCCATAGTTTTTTAAACCTTTACAGCTATCAACGTTTCTAATGTAAAATTTATGTTAACCTAATTCGTTCCAAATAAACGTTATTATTATATTAAACTGTTCTTTAAATTTAGTTATTTAAAAGTTTCAAAATTATGGAATAAATATATTTTCCAAATAAACAACGCGGTAAAATCCCTGAAAGTAGTTTAATTTCAATGTTCTTTAGAACCTTGTTTATTTAAATTGCAACCTAGGAAAATTAAAATAAGCTATTCAAAGAGTCACAGATCAGTGCAAACTGTCGATGGTTTTAAATACACGTTACGTAGTTAAAGTTTAATGCCACATGCATAACCGCACATAATTATAATCGTAACATACTGGAAATAGGAATAACATAAAAATATAATTCCTTTATTAAAGGGGGTCTGTACCCAAAGGGTGCCAACGGTACCCTATTACTAAGCCTCCGTTGTTCTTCCGTCCGTCCTTCTATCTGTCAGCGGGCTCTAACTTGTAACTTTGTGAAAATTTCAACTAGGTACCTATTATGGTTCTATAACCGTAATAGGTGAAATAGGTGAAGTTAAAACTTTCAAAAAGTGTTTTTCAATCGCAGCTAAAATAACAAGCAATAAAACTTCGTGTGCTAATTTGAGTCTTACTTGACCGGTTATTTAAGAATATAAATGCACGCATAGCATGTCATTATGGTTTGAGCGTGTCAAACCATAGTTTGATATGCACATTATCATATCAAACTACGGTTCACCATAAAATTTTTACGTAATTAATTTTATATACAAGTGTTCAGTAGTAGAATACTACTACTGACCATTTGTTTTTTCATTTTAGCTAACTTAAAATATAATTCCGTTTAGCCAAACACATAAAATGTATTTTATTTCTACTGTTAAATTAGGCGTGTGTAGTGATAGGCATTTGGGAACCATCTGGACCAATTATACCGCTATAAATAAGGTACTGTGGTTCAGTGACGAGGGTCGTTACCATGTAACTTACATAGACACTAGAAATGTAATTGTATAAAATGGATTACAATAGCAACATTATTTTATTAAAGTTAGAAGTAAAATACCAAAGCATACGTATTGAAAGAGTAAGAGAGTAAATACAGTCAGTCTGTAAATCGAATCTAGTTAGGGAGCCTATGGTTTGTCCGGGGAAAACATGAAGAGCGACGACTATCCGTAACTTTCAACCGATCCTAAAAACTAAAACTCCACCACCAGAAGGTATTTTTTTGGTGGAGTTTCAGTTGGTTCACAACCTTCTCTTTGATTTGATGTGGGCGGATCAACTGAACTAAAACTACTCTGACGATCCACCCATCAGAACTCACCAAATAGAGCTGTCGGTATAGACCTGGGTCCGGAACATTATCTGGTATAGAGAATACAATATGTTTATTAATGTTTCTTTTAGGTTACATTCAAATATTATATGTATTTAAAAAACCGTTTAAATCTCCTAAAGTTTATTTTGTGACAAGTTCTTCAAAACAATAAAAATATAGCTTACTAAAATATATCTATATCGTATTGAATATTCAATATACGATAAGTGTATTTATATAAAGCATCAATAAACAAAACTAAAATCTCTACTCCAATATTTCACCGCCATATTGGATAAAAATCTTCTATCGTCGTGTATCCAAGCTCAGGAACAGATTGGATTTTCATTTTGTTCCGATGCTGACTCCCAGTTTCAGGGCAGCCGAAATGTGAAAGATAACTTAATTTATGGCTGCAGACTTCGCAAAATTGTATTTCATTTACTTACGATACGTACATTTACAGAAACAATAATTAAATTTTCCTTTACGGTTCGTTGTTAATCAAAAAACAGTTACCTACATAAATGTTTACATATTTTCACGCTTATTTCACAGAAGGTGTAGGCAGACTCACATTTTGCCCACCCATTATGTTCCACGTAATAGCTGGCCTATCGGTGTTATTTGTCAGAGATCCAGAATTTGTGCTGTTACTATGGTTTTATTTATAGGAAATCCCTCAACACCGTAAGATAGGACACAATACACATTTACAATAAAATTATTTATTATAAATAAAATAAATGTCATATACATACAGTATTTGAAAATATTTTGACAATTTGCTAGTCTATTAATTAATCAAACACATAGGTAATTATTATATTTTGGTAACCACGATAAATTATCCAGCATAATTTTATTTTAATACCCCTTTTCTATTCTATCTATTACCCCTTTTCTACCTAAACATAAGATAGTTTAAAATTACAATCTGATTTATGTAAGTACTAGCTTTTTCTCGCGGCTTCACTTGCTTGATAACAGTACTTTTTCTGCATAAAAGGTATTCTATGTACTTTTTTCTTCATCGTTACAGATCAAACTCGAAACCTCTGTATGGCAGTCCAATGGTCCCATTTGGCAATCGCTGCTTTTTAATTTAGCATACAAAGAAAAAACAGAATGTTTTGTATTTTTTTCATACAGCAAGAGACTAACTAAAATATCATTTAACTCGGTGATTAACGGGAGACGAACAAAGGCTATATTTTGATCTGATCAATTTTAAAACCGACTTCTCAAAAGAACCAACTTTTAGTGGGAAAATTTAACAATCAAGGGTTCAAAGATTAGAATAAAAAGTAAAAGTAAGTAAGAAAATTAAACTCAACTGTACTCTCAACTCAAACGTAAAATAATAATGAAACTGAATATTTTGTTTAAGCTTAGAGATATATAATAATACACGTGATTTTATGCCATGTTATACTATCAAAATAATGATTTTCTGATCAAATACTTGTATTTTAAACAAATATACCTATACCATAATTATACGTCATACAGATATAACACTTGCAACAGGACTCCTACGAACAACCAATAAAAATAAATTACTCATAAAATCGATTTGTCAATTGATGTACAAAACATCTTTATTGAAAGCTTTTGGTTCGATCATGTTTTCCAACAACGGACTAGCGCAGTCCTAAATATTTAATTTAGCTTCAAACTGAAAGGTTCACGCGCCGATGTTTTGCAATCACGTTACGTAGCGGTTGGACTCCCGTCGCATTATGTTTGCTTACCAAGATGGCTTCGAGCTTTAATGCATTACAATTCCACTTGAGTTTTTACAAGTTGGCAGAAGCTAAAAGCATTTAGCGTAAAATAAAGTTATAGGTAACACAAATTTCTATGTACTTAAAAAAGGTTTAGATGTAATGTTTATCGGACAACTAAATATTCTTTTTCTAAATATGTATATACAATTATAATGTCACACGTGTATATCCCTAAAAAAATCGGCAACATATATTATACTCACGTTTCACCAGGTATAATTCCCATATTTACTACCTAAATTCTGAGCTGCTATTGTGAATTTCCTTACAGTAAAGTTCAATAATTGCTTGATCTGTGTAACAAATTCAAAACGTCACTATTACACGCAACCATAAGGCTGGCTTGCAAACTACCGTGTCTAAACAAATGTAGGTGTCAAATCCTGAGATACCAGTCATACACAACCCGCACAAAATTGAGAATGAGCTCGACTAACAATATTGCACCAACCCACGGTACAATATCAATATATCTAAAACATACATTTTTTTGTGATGATCCTTCACGAAATTTTCCTCTACAACCTTATTATCCACTACACAATATTGTATTAAGTATTAACTCAAAAGAATTTCTCTCATAAAGTTGTCCTTCATAAACTTTGTCAATTTTATAAGAAGAAAATAAGATTGATTAGAGTGTACCTGTGTCAAAAGGGTTTTAAAAAAGTCATGTATATCACGGTGTTTTTTAAAATCTATCCAGTGTCTTTCATATTTTGAATCAGTTTTGGGCCACCCAAATATCATACAGTTTGCTAAAAATTATACTTCCTAGACTTGTATTAAACTAGTACATTTAATTGCCATCGCCCGCATTATAGTCTAATTGGTCGTCTCGTTAGTACTGTTGTTTTCGAATACCACACGGGGCAAAAATTGTGGGCAAAAAATCCACATTTGGTTGTTCCGAGTTTGGATGTTTTTTGTGTCCGTTATTTGAAATAGTAACTCCGTCGGGAACATACTATGTTATAGTATATTCCCAACGGCCACATTATTTAAGATCACACATAATAGGGGATGAGTCTATAGCCGTCTGCTGGACACACATCCAGACTCCTTGTTACTAATAAGAATCTTCTGACAGAAAGCCTCAGTAACACTTTGCTCGTGCTGACAACTTGAACTTTAAACCTCACACCATCGAGGCTATCCTAAAGCGTAAAATTTCAATGTTCTAAAGAACAAAAACAATAATTAAAACATTCAACAATATTTTCAAATATGTCTGATGTTGTGTAATACTCTGCTGATATATTGCACTTCGTGTCGACTCGATTCTTGCTTTGAGCATGAAATATTTTCAACAAGACTGGATTATCCTGTTGAAATTGAAGTATTGCTACACAAGCGAACAGAATAGAACGTCTGGAAAAATCAGAAGTTATTACCACTAGTGAAAGAAGTCGAATGTTATGTATGATTTTAGCCTAGATTTGGATTTAAGACTTTTTAGTAAGTAGGTAATTAAAACTTAATAATATTTATTTCTTTTAAATTCGCGTAGATGTTATATTGCAAAATAAGTAAGCGTATAAAAAGCACTAGCAGTATATGGCTGTTGCCTGCGTATATCATGGCCATCCTGGCCAAAAAGTAGGCTATATTATGCTATTTAAAAATGTATATAACACCCGCACACGGTTAAATATTTCTAAAATATTAGTATGTACATATTTATTTATGCGCTCTTAGTTGCTTGCAATAATTTTCACAAAAATATGAAAAGTACAGACAAATTAAACTATTACTAGATACTATGCTTTTCTCCGCGGCTTTGCTTACTCGGGAACAGTGCTTTTTCTGGATCTAACTACCCACAGTACCCCTGACAACATATATGTGACATTTTATGATGCTCCGACCACGACCCACAATGACCGATCATCATGAAATTTCGATCACATTGACAACAGTACAAAAAAAGATATAGGATGTTTTGTCCAGGAAAAACACTGTTTTTGAGGGATAGAAAATTGACATAACCTACATTTACACGAGCGGAGCCGCGTGCAAAATCTAGTTTATAACATTAGTTTTATAAGTGTTGTTGTGTAAAAATCTGTAGCTTACATGTTATGTAACCTACAGATTTTTACCTAGACACAACGATTATATTATAGTTGTTGTGTTTGGGTAAATACAATGTAAAGCTTTTTATAACGTAAATACATCGATAAGTTCACATGTTACTTTCTTTCGAGGTTACAAATAGGAAATTTCTACTCATTCTGCAACGCTGACTTAACGCAGTTTGGTCGGTGGGCAGTTGGTTCATGTTTTATTTAGCCGGATGCGCCGCGACAGGTGATGTCCGATCTACTGCCGTAAATATGGTATACGAGAGCCCCCACATTTCATTTAACACATACCAAACTCCTAATAAATTTTATCGTAAAAGCTAAATATAACTGCCACATTCTCCTTAACGATTTAGGAATATAGAGAGGGTATTGCTATTTTTCGCGGTGGTAGAGCGGTAATTAATACGACTGCTGTACATGGGGTCTTGGGCGTGATTCCCGGATCGAGTATAGTACAATTGGTTTTTTTTGTAAGGCCATTCTTAATACGGACAGAGTATAAAACTGTGCCCGGTAGACTATATACGAATAGGCTTGCCCGCTTTAAGTGGGATCTAAAAGCATGGCTGGCAAAATGTTCTTCGTGGATAGGTATAGATGTTAAACTGAGTATATTAAGGGAACAGACGACCTAGTTGACCCCGTTGCGAGTGTAATACATATAGACAGAGGCCTACCTACGTAACTCTGCCGGAATATAATCGTCAGTCTATGATTTACATTTGTTATGTTAAAAAAATCATGTATGCAGCCCCCAATAATTGCTAATAACTATTAACTAGTTAGGTTATTATAATGAATTAGATGTTTGAAGATGTTACGGTTTTACTTTGTAAAGTTATTTAAAATCTATGCAAACATTTCCACATTAAAACTTGAACATACCTAAGTAATAACTATTTTAAAGTATTTTTACGTCAAATTGTCCCAGACCCTTTGTTTTAAAAGTCCTGATTTAAATGTTATTCTATCCCACGGAGTTTATTAACGGTTGCGGTTCATTTTGTGGCCGCTCAGGGCTTAATGAAAACCAAACTTGTTTGGGTACAATTTAACGTTTATTGTCGCACTAGTTTAATGTTAATTAAACTTGATCATTAAATAATTTAATAATGTAGGATTCTTTCAAATAAGGTCTCCTACTCGATAGCACAGTGAATACCTCTGCTGTTAATTACGTCAATCATGTACCGTTTCTCGGATAGGATTAAATTGTAGTAGCACGAATATTTTTTCATAACGAACGGGGTTAATTCTATTGCATTAGACCAAAAAAAGAAGTAGAACCCGTGCTCCCACGTGATGACGAAAAAGCTAAAAACATGACTAGTGAATTTTGACATAATATTATTATATCTCTGCCACAAACATAAACGAAATTATTCTATATTTATATATTAAATAAAAAACTGTCTGCTTAATCGAGAAAATCTCCTGGGAAGTTATATCATACCTGATACAATTCTATATCCATCTCTAGTATAAGTCGGCAAATAACCACACGTTAACTAAAGCAAAAACTCGAATAAGTGCCAGAGCAATTAATATAAGAAACTATTATCCTTATAATAGCACGTAAGAGTATCAAACTTAAAAAGCTGAACAGCCACAGGAATATCCTGTCGCAAATGCATCTTATTTGGATAATGGAACCTTTACAAGCAAAATATGTAGCACCTTGTATACTATTTTGAGATCAAACTTTTAAGTGGCACAAAAAATAACACGGCGTGTATAGAAGTTTAATACAAAACTATGAAAGAAAATATTAGAACTAATACATAGCTAGAACCAAGAAAACGCGTAAAGCAGTATAATTATCTCTGATTGGGAATAAAGGGTCTGATATACTAAAATATTTATTAGTAAACCGAGATTATCAATGACAGTTATTCCGTGTAACCTCAGTTCTGTTCAAATAGTAATAATGTCTTCCAGACCGAATTTCGGTCACAGCAGCCAATCTTAATGGAGACTGGCCAACTGCGCAGGCGATATGATAGTGCACAAGCGTGTGCACAAACACAAGTGCACTCTCTATTTCCTAACTCTCATGATCCGATGGGACGGTAATCCAACACGACCGCAGAGAGATCAGGCGTAGGACAACCAACTTGACGTGCTTTTCGAGGCACGGGGGTGTCTTACACCGTCAACTTCCTAACTCTGGGCTGCTATTTAGATTTCTTAACAGAAAACCCAATAGCCTTTTGTTGGTCCAGCCCGGGATTCGAACCCGAGACCTCATGCACAGCAGTCGCAATTACTACCGCTGCGCCACGGCCGCAGCCCAACAGCAATTATTACAAATGTCCCTAACCCCTATTGTCCTGGGATAATAAACTCATAAAAACAATGGCCCGTGATGATTATCTACATTAACACGTTTCTCTAAGTTATCTCGTTTGTTCATATTACTTGCTTCCTTTTGAAACAAATAGATGATCTATTTTCGGAAGAGAACATTGGATTTTAAGTTAGGAGTTTTGATAGCTTGTTATGTGCAAAATGTTATTATTATCGATAGTTTCGGTTATAGTAAGACTTAACCCTTATTGCTATAGTATCGTTTAGGAAAATAAAGTTCTACCATATTATGATATGTATAGTGTACACAGACTCAAATTTAAGGATTATCGTACGTGGTGTGTACTCAAAAGATCAGTGTGTATTCATGAAACTGTATTTTTATACTTACCTGTCAAAACGGTTCCACTGTTTCTTATGATAAGTACCTATATAATTACCATCAGACGGAGTGGAATATAATTACTATTTGTGTGTGTGTGTGTGTGTGTGTGTGTGTGTGTGTGTGTGTGTATATTAAAGCGCAGTATAAGAGATCATCATTACAATTACTGGCTAGATAGGTTACGTACGTACGTAGGACTACGATGACCTTAAGACATACTCGATCACGTCCAGCTTAAAAAGTTCAAGATACTAAGAAATAAACACATAAGTTTCAAATACCTTCCACGATTTTACCGTGTAGCATATATGTGTTGTAATTTGCAGCGAACCATTTAGTTCGTGATGGTATTTACTGCGCTTTGCAATGCTAGAACACGTGTTGTTTTGAGGAGGAAAGATGCCGGTGGAAATAATTGTAAAAGCTCTTTGGAACACTCACCATTCCAACACGATATTATAAGCGGTACGTGATAGTCAACGATGCAATGTCCCTACGCAAGATGTTTTTTCTTAGAGAATTGACATAACGTTAGGGTGTCAGTGCAGTGCTTCACATAATATGAGAATAGTCATTATACTTAGCGATTAATAAAACTCGTCTGTTTAATTTATCAGCCGATATTTATAACCTATAAGTTAATTAAGTGTACTACGGAGAATATTATAGTAAAATCACCGAGTAACACTTTGCTCAGTATGAAATAATTTCCAGTATCAGTGTAAATACAAAATTCTATACCTTGATATATAGCATTATGACTGCACTAAAAATAAAATTATAGGACACAAAACAGTTATCTGTTTGGCCATAATTAATTAATAATTAAATGCATATCAATTGTTAAGGCAAAATTTAAATACTATTTAAAAAAGTCAAAATATTACAAATGCGAATGTGGAATGTTTGTTACGCTTTCAGGCTTTAACAACTCGACTGATCTTCATGAAATTTCACAAGTACATTATCAGGGGAACAGAAAAGAACATAGGGTACCTTTTATCCAGAAAATATAGTATATATAAATATAGAACTACACCATACACCAGTAGAGTTGGATTTGATAACGAGAATGTAGATCAAAATTCGAAAAAGATAAGTCGCAAAATATCATAAGCTACTAATTAGAGCGCAAATCGAATCGTCGACCAATCCCAATGGGAGCTTAATTTTAATCCGCGCACCGCTCAAATCTGAGTTATTATTCCTCCGCTACGTGAAATATAATCCAAATTCGTTTATCGTAGATAATTTTCCTTGCGGTTAACTAAGAAAATAATTTTCTTTTTGACATACGAAATTCACTGTAATCTTTTTATTGTTGACTAGATTTTGCCTGCCGCTTCGAATACGTGTAATTTGGAATTACCTGTAAATGTCTTCTTTTTTTTCATGTAAGAATAAGCTGACCTACACACATAATAAAGTAAAAATTGCTTATTTCGTTCACTAATTCGACCCTCCAACTGATTATAATTATTACCACATCAAGTTGAAACATAGACTAGATTTAAGATTAAGCTTTCAGCGATACAAATATGCAAACAGCATTTAATGTTATGGAGTAGTTTTTGCGTTTTGCGTGTACAAACATACAGACAACAAAAAATCTAAATTATTACTTTAACTTCTATAGTTATTATTTTTATAAGAACTTGTGTCTTTACACGTGACATTATTTTTCCTAATTATGTCCTATGTATAGAACAGTACTAGTTACAATTTTATCGTTAATTCCGCATTGAATTAGGTAGTAAGATAAATCGTGAAACTATGCTATATTCTCTATAATGATTTATTAATGATTACCAAAAGGTAGGAATTTATACCGAGATTAAACCATCATCTTTACAAATAAACAGTTATCTAACCAAACTTGTTAGAACGCTTTTGTAATCTTGTCGTATACCAATTTGAGGAGTTTAAACCAAAATTAAAGGAAGAAAATAAATTTATAACGTATAATTTTAATAATTATTACATTAAACCATTATAGTTTTAATTAACTATATTTGTACAGTAATAATTATAACATAACATCAGCCCTGTATAAAAACTGTTAAAGTAAGCGATTATTAAATATTTAAGAGGTAGATAACTTCAGAAAGTCAGATAGCACCTTGGTGTCTATAGATAGGTATATATATTATAGTGGTATGAGAAAACTAAATACCTGTACAAAAATTTACGTCTGTAATAGAAAAGCAGTCATATTATAGCATATAACACATACAATGAAAATTAGAAGGATGTTTCTAGTAAATTTAATAAAACCTTTCTCTAAATCCATATCAAATCAAATAAGAATATATTTATTCATTTAGGTCACAAAGTAACACTTATGAACGTCAAGGTTACACTAAGTAAACTATAATACGAATGTACATTTGCATTTACCTATTACCACGTTCAGAAAAGCAAGGGTATAGAACCAATGAGAAGAACGGGCAAAAAACTCACGACCACTCTTTTTAATCGACAATTTTACAACGCTACTTATTTTACAAATTATATTTGTGAGAATCTACTAATGCTTAAAGAGTTCTCCAAAATGTTCTTGTAGATATTTGAAGTCTGCCAATCCGCACTGGGCCAGCGGGGTGGACTATGGCCTAACCCTTCTCATACTGAGAATTTGAACAGTCGTTTATTACTGGGTTGATATTATTATATTTCTCCAAATGATCTGTAGATAGCAGCAATTCTAATTCATTCTATATTTATTGCCCGCTAAGTATTATAGACATCCGTGTTCCATATTAATAAACGTTTGTACCGGAGTATGGTCAAGCCTGTGCTCAATTGGCGGCTCGGCAAAATGTCTACAAGTTTCAAGTATTCGTAAAATGTGGGTCTGATTTATAGACTATGACTTAGTGACCGCGAGACAGAGTTCATTGGCCCCAGCCGTCTTGCGAACAATCAATGCTATAGGATAATGTACTCTTGGGAATTATTCTATTATAATTATATAGCTATAATATACACATTTCTTTAGACTCTATGTTGTTTTTAGCGTGGGTAGAAAAGGTCAGATAATGTCGTTTAACAGTAAATTAAGTAAAATCAATAACTTGTTAAATCTGAATAGTTTTATAATAAGCTTAAATAGAAGTAAATAGTAACTAGTAAAAGTGTTTAACAATAGTAGTTTAAAGTTTCAAATGTAGTAATAGAGTTTTATAAAAATTAAAAACATGAAATATCCGTATAAAGTTGTTTAATTTCAATTGTTTAATTTCATTAAGTAAAATCAAGTTATTTTCTATTAATACTTCAATTTCATTTGAATGTCCTGGATAAGTTTTCAAAAACATACTAGAAGCGTATTAGTGTTAGATAGAATCCAACCCGAGCTATTGGACTTAAATAAAAGTACCACCAATATATAGTTATATATATTTTATAGCGGTCTATTCCGAATAGATTCGCATTTTCTTGACACAATTTATCAGCTGCTACTGAGGTTTGTTTATAACACTTTTACCAATCTCGAAATTGAACCCATGCCTTCACGATTGCCGTATAGGTAGGCCCAAGTTTATGCCGCAAGGCATCATTAACTATGTTTTTATCTTGCACTAGGTTTTTACCACGGCTTCACCCACGTTACGTAGCTCGTAGCGTGATATTAAATATTGCTACTTTCCCCGGGAATTGGGCTCTAATAAGTAGTTCCAGATATAAGCTTATTCAAACAAAAAATTAACTCTTCTCTTTCATTCTCTTGCATTAGTATCAGATTAACGTTATTTCAACTTAAGAAAACGAAGACGATCTGCTTTTACTACTTTGTCTACATACAAGGCACACTTAAAATGTTGCCTTATATTCAAAGAACGTCTGCCTGTAAAATGTTTACGTGGCGTATAAAGCAGAGATTATAGTTTATATGTTCAATCTGTGAGACACGTCAACTCAAGTTTCGGGGAAAGGTACTTTACTCTTACTTTTTATGATATTTCGATACATCTTCTCTTTCGTCTTCATGTAAAAATATAACTACCGCATTAGGAATAAATCCTGTATCGCGGGGGACTATACAATCATTCAAACAACGGACACAAAGAATACCTAGTCTCGGAACAACCATTTGTGGATCAAACAAAGTTTTGTCCCGTGTGGGATACGAACCACTCGGCGCAGTGGCAGTAACGAGGCGACCACTTCAATCACTACGCCATCTAGTCTTTTAGTTAATAATAGTTATGAAATAGCTGTAGTAAAGTTTGAGACCTTTAAACATATTTTAGGCACTACCTACTTACTTATCATTATCCTAACTAATATTATAAATACGAATGTAAGTTTGTTTGTTACTATTTTACGCCTTCGATCGTTACTCATTAAGTTTTGCATTAACTACTCGACCGTTAATCATGAAAATTTGCATATATACTTTTCAGGGGTGCAGAAAAAGAACGGGTACCTTTCATACAGAAAATAGTTTTGTCCCTAAGAGATAGAAATTAATTGACAAAATCTAGATTAACGCGAGCGAAACTACAGGAATAATCTAGTTGTATAACACGTAAGTACTGCCTTAAATATTTTATATATTATGATATTACGGTTCAAGAGTATACTTGATAAAAATGCATATTGGCATAAAGTTTTTTAGCACTCTTGAACTCCCACGCAGTAGTTTTGAATTCGAGGCACGCACCTCTGGCTTTTCGAGGTGATGTTAGTTCTTAGCTCCAAGGGCATAAGAAAAAAAATTAAGCAATCAGCATTTGTGAGTTCTTTATATAAAGGTTCTGATTTTTATAACGTACTCATTTTAGAATAGCTCACTAGTCAAAGGCAACATTTACTATTGCTATTTACTTCATGACTGCCAAGTCGAGTCTGACACCGAAAACTAGAACAAAATACCTACATTGTACTTCGCATAGTTTGTAAATATCCTTCATAATATATTTGATATTGCAATGGGATTGTATTATTTATTTTAATTTCGGTAATTCTGGCTACGTGAATAGTAATTTAGCAAAAAGCTCAGTTGTTTAAGAGTCACATCGTCTCTGCTTGTGCGCTGAATGTTTCGAGAAATAAAAATGCTAAAGTTTTTTTTTTTTATTTGTTTTGAGGCCACCCTGTTGTCAAGAGTTGTTCAAACCGCCCGTAGGCCTCTGATATGGCTTAACGACTGCTGTCAATTTGACAACAACCGGGACCGACTTTTTACGTGCCCTCCGAAGCACGGAGATACTCAGATGAAATACCACTAAGCGGTCACCCATCTATAGACTGACCGCACACAACGTTGCTTACCTTCGTTAATCGTTTACCGATCAGTGAGTGCAACTGGCTATGAGCGTTAATACTCAAATAGTTTTAAGCTTGTGTATTCATTGTGTCCTTTTTTGAATGATCGTAGATTATTCCGCCACGCAGGAAACCATAACAGAGCGGGAGCTGTCTTTTAAATAACAAAGTAGTCAAAATAATAATTATGATTTAAACTTAATATCCATTTAATGATAGTTTTTATTTGTATTAAAGCACATTAACAAGGCCGCCGGTGTTCAGATACCCATGCCCGTATAAACCATTTTTCTTTATTAAACACGAAATAGGCAGTGAATTCGTAGTGGCGATTGGAAGCCTTACCACTATCTCAAATCATGTCAATCTAATACACTCTGTACTGTCTCGTTCTCGTCCAACCAATGATAATGCGTTACTATATTGTGGCCCAACACTTTAATCATTGCGTCACCTACACCCACACGTAACAAATTATTTATATAAAACATTTTAGAATCAAAACAATGTTTCCAACCACCGACATATAGGACATACGTCTAGTATTACTTAAAGAAAGTATATACGTGTGACACAACATTATTCGCTTCCATCTAACCACTAAGCAGCTATAAAATAGAGCCGTTATTTTAATAAATGGTCGCATACGACACATTAAGTATAAAAATGTAATTTGTTTTAGCTTTGCGCGATATTACGCTTATTTATTACAAACTGAATTGAGCCTACAAATACTAACAGAGGTTCTTATACGTACGATGTATACACGTATACACGCGGTGTATAATTATTTATGTCAGTGATATTATCAGTACTATTTATGTAATGTCAGTGAAGTGCACGATTGCATTCAAATAATATTCGCCTGTATTGACTACTCGGAATCGGAAGCGTACGGCTGTGGCACGTGGGCCGTCGCCAAAATGAAAATCATACCATTCAAGTGGCTGTCATGAAGATGCTGAGGTGGCTGTGCGGCTTTACCAGGCTCAATAAAATCGCGACGAGTACGTGACATCACTGAGAAGATGAAGAAGCTTAGATGGATACATAAAAAGTCCAGCAGACTATGTAGGAAATTTAGCAAAACAGCTTGCCTTCCTCAGTCAGAGATCCAGAAGCCGACCCAAGACGAGATGAAGGATAGAGCAAACTAGAAATCTAAAATAAAAAAGGCTGACTCCAGCATCGTGAGGGATACCTAGTCAGAGAGAAAGAGAGATTACTGACGATTCTTTACAAGTGCGCGCGCTGTGTGCTGGACATTTTTGATAAAAAAAAACAGTGCGCACACTTGATTAGTGATGTCATTGCATGAAGAGTAGATAATGTGTTTTGGAATATCATTTGAATTATACGCATTCACTGTATAGCATAAATCAAGTTACGTTTTGCAACAACTGTCGTAGCTGCACGGCTACGGCGTAGATATGTGTTCTATGCGGTTACAACGCTACGTACAGTCGGTCGGCCGTGAAGCACGTTCAAACGTATGTAAAAATAAATTAACGACAGAATGTGTGACGTACCGGGCCTAGTTCCAATATAATGTAACTTTTAATTGTAATAACAAAGTAAAAGCGTATCGTATTTTTCTAAAATACTTTTTGATTACGTCCGCTTCTCACAATTTAGGAGATTTTTATTATTCTCCAATAACTAAAAATCTGCGTGATATAAAAGTTTGCCACACATATCCAATGGCTCCACTGCTATAGAAAAATCCAATAACAATTTGCCTGGGTATCGAACCCGAAGTCTCATTCACAGCAGTTGCATTCACTGCGCCACTGGGGCAGAGCGATAAAACCGCCGTATATAATCATAATAATCCTATTTCCATCTATCTTTTCTAAATAGTTGATATCTGTGTGCAAATCTAATGCCAATTATGTGTCCAAAATAAAACGTTCTACCTTAAGGCGATGAGTTAAATTATAAATACATGAGATTAATGGCCAAAGGGGCAATATACAAACGATATTTACTTGGCCGTTATCATACTAAACGGCATAATGATATTATATTAATTATCATTGGTATACGGCAAAATTATAAAGTCGTTATCTGGGCTCCGGCAATTATAATATAAGATACTAAACTATGTATAATATTATAAAAAAGAAATATTTTATTTTTGTTTGTCTATATATATTATTTATTATTATATAATTAATATTATAAAGAGGAATGGTTTAATTATTTGTATATTTATTTCAATGATGTAAATAAAACAAAGCAACCGATTTTAAAAATTCTCTCAGCTATATAACAACCTACATATATATTATCACCGAGTAACATGAGCTATATTTAGTAATGTTTCTAACTTTTTTTTTTGACGCGGCGATATGTGTTAATCACATTCCCATCGCTAGTTTTGGGGCGGGCGATGGGGGTATGTCTGGATCTAGCCCGTAAGATGGAAATTTGGGCTGAACCGACTAAAACCACCGCGGTGTTTCACCTTTTGCACCTCACACCTTTATGGCGGAGCCGCGCGGATCGCACTCGCATTCAAATCGTGACCCCGGCAAAGGTTTGACCCGCCGATGGACGTGGCGGGTCCCACACAACCAACCTACTTTTACGCGAGCGAAGCCACAGGCAAAAGTTAAACTTAATAGTTATTGGACCGATTTTAATAATTCTTTTATAACTAATATATTATATATATGCTTCATTATAACCACGGGGGACAGATAGTTATATACAATCTATGTATGTTACAGAAGAATTGAACGCAGGCGTTAAATGTTCAATCCAATACATACATACCCGAGTGTTCTTCGTATATGAGAAAGGTAATTAATACAGGTGGAAAGGACAGGAGTTGAAGAAGTATATGTTAACAGTTTTACTTTGAGCTTTAAAATAACATGCAACGGTACTGTGAAATGTTTTTGCAGACGAAAATAATGCTGCTTTGAATAACTATACATTTTGTGTTAACATAATACATACATATATAATACTAGTATGTAGTTCTAGATTTTGGACACGGCTTTGCTCGCGTAAATGCAGGTCAGGTTATTTAGAAAAAGTATCAAGTTTTATGAAAAGTGGTAGAACAAAAGACGTTAAGTATGATATAAAGAAAATGCGGGTGAAAGGTTCTTGGTATTTTTTCATTTAAGCATGCATGTTTGGAATGTAAACTAATACTAAAGATCTGAAAGATCACATACCTATAGGAAGTAGTTCAACATTTTATTAGTACTAACCAGGCCAATTCCAAACAGAGTCTAGCAGGCAGCATGGGAAACTTTGATCCAAGATTAAATAACTTCTTTCATTATTAACCATGCAATAATGAAAGAAGTTACCGCGTTTCTTTAATTAAATTATAAGACGGTTAAACCTGGCTAGTCTTATAAGAATCATCGCAAAAGTGAAATAGTCCACTTAGTAACTGGCTTCCATTTGGCAAACTTCCAAACTCGTAGCAGTAATAATACGAATGCAGCGTCTACGTGCGTTTTGTTTAAATGTTTTAAAGCGCTGTATTATGTTAAGCCTCGGTGGCGCAGAGGTAGTGAATATGACTGCTGCACTAAGGTCTTCGATTTCCAGATCAAGCAAAGTGTTATTGGGTTTTACTGTCAAGAGAATCTCAGTAGCAGGAAGGGGTCTGGAATTGTGTCTCTAATCTAACCTAAAATATAGCTGGCGAAACATGCGAGTAATAAATCTCTGCCTGGCCCTTCGGGGATATAAATTTAATATGTATCACCTGAAATAAAAATATTCCTCTGGATGGGGAGCCAAGTCGTGGGACCTTGGCGTACGCCAACTTGCAATAATCTGCTTCGTACCCAAAACGCGACACGTGTTTTGCCTGAGCGCTAGGCTTTTCTAGGACTGTTTGGCAACGAATAAACGACGATAATAAATGAAAAGTAGCTTTTTATATAATACATATACAATATACGTGTACTATTATGCAAATAGCCTCTTACTCTTGAATGATCTCATAAATCTAAAACGAAACCTCTCATATATACGATGTTAGTTTATGTTAGGTGTATACTACCTATTTTTAGAATCACCATAATAATATGCTACATTGCAAAGACGTGTTATGTTTTATCTCATCTCAGGTTGCCGTGACTTGCAGATTGAAGGTATAAATTTCAATTGGAAGATATAAATCCAATCTTTACGGTACATAAAAATTTTACAGGCAGGCATCACTTCGATATATAGTGACGTTTATAGCTCACCTCTGGATCTTAGTGCTGAGACGAGACAACAAAAATATTTCCGGGTAAGTAAGACGTGGGCTACATGGGTGTCATAATTTGGCCTATGTATATAAATAGAAATACTCTGATTTTGACTAAAAGGTAAATTTTACTAGCGTCTGTCCGCGTGAATTTCACGGAAATTTATTGAGGAACAATAATTATGCTATTAATAAATAAGTACTTTTTATCTGGTATTCAAGACATGGTCCAAATACTTTCAATGGTTTACATGTAATTTATTTTTGTATAAAAGACAGGTCACGCTCTTGTAATAATTCTTTTTTATTTGACAAAAGTCATATTTCGCACTGGGCGTAATTCTTGTGCCGCGGGGAGGTTAACAAAACATTTAAACAACGGACACAAAGATCACGGAACACCTATTTTTGAAGCATACATTTTTTGTCGAATTTCGTTCTGGACATCGAACCTACCGGAACTAGGCGTAGTGACAACGGTGAAGTGACGACGTGAACCTCTACTTTGCCAATGCAGTGAATGAGTATCAAGTATCCAAACATTTTCACTAACCTTCACATTAAACATTATGTCGGTAACCTTGGTTCTTTGACAGATAACCTCATTTATAAGTTTAACCCTCAAATAAGCTCCAAGCATAGCTCGCTCCATAGCCCGCTGGGTAACTTTAAATTTTTGGACTAGTCCTACCGTGATTGTCCACGTTTACGCACCGTAGGTCATAACAGGTAGGACGCACTGGTCAAATACTTTGGTCTTCAGGCATTGCGGTACAGGCGATGAGAAAACCTGACGAAGCATACGAAACGCTGCCCACGCCAACTGGATTCTCCTGTCAATTTCTTTCTCGAAGTTTTTCCTGCCAAGTTTAATTACATAAGTGATGAAACTTGGTAGGTAAGTTCGTCTACCTTGGACTGTTGTCCAAGGTAGACGTACTCTTGAACAATGTTGAGCATCAACCCATCGACGCAAAACGGCCTCGGCATAACATGACTATTAAACATGATCATGGTTTTATCCAAGTTCATGCCGAGATCAATCCGTCGCGAGGCTCCATTTAGGCTCCGTAGGTACTCACCATTCACATTAATACCCCGTCCAATCCAGTCCAGTGTTTTAAATACATCCTCAAGCGCGTTGGTAAATAATTTGGGAGATATTACATCTCCCTGTCTAACTCCTCGACGCAGCT
Source organism: Catocala fraxini (assembly GCA_930367265.1). Taxonomy (NCBI): domain Eukaryota; kingdom Metazoa; phylum Arthropoda; class Insecta; order Lepidoptera; family Erebidae; genus Catocala; species Catocala fraxini. Next base: position 15,791,793 of record OV884040.1, on the reverse strand, counting down.
CTATCGGATTTGTTTTCTGGTCCTGAAGCTGGACAGTCATTGTGGCGGTGTCATACAGGCATCTCAACACTTCTATATAGCGCCAGTCAACGCGACATCGTTGCAGCATCCAGAACTGCCCAAGTTTCGTTCGAGTCGAAGGCTTTCTCGTAGTCCACAAAAGCCATACACAGCGGCTGATTGTACTCTTCAGTCTTCTGTACAATCTGGCAAACAGTATGGATGTGGTCCACGGTGCTGAAGCCTTTTCGAAACCCGGCTTGTTCTGGAGGCTGGAACTCGTCAAGTTTTTTAGCGAGACGGTTTGTAAGGACTCTCGAGAATAACTTGTAGACGTGCCTTGGAAGTGAAATGGGTCTATAGTTCTTAAGTAAGGTTTTATCACCTTTCTTAAAGAACAGAACCACCGCACTCTGACTCCACGCCTGAGGTGTTAAGCCCTGTTGGATGATGGAGTTGAACAGGCTAATTAGCTCCTTCAGGATTTTCTCAATTAACTAAATTAAAATAATAACTTTATTACTTGGTTTACTTACTTATAACAAATTTCAAACTTTCAAGAAACAAAGGCCAAAATTACAAGAACATGCCGAGTATCACATTGCTGTAACTGTCCATAGACAATAAATTATTGTATCTTGTATGCTCGTCCTTGTAATTTATGTTCAAGATGGAATCTGAAGGAGGTCATTGGATATTTTTATTGCTTGAGGAAAAATATTTTGGTAATCAATTTTCTTTGTCAATCTCGGTATAAGGTGGCTTGAATGGACGTTAGCGAGTTTTCTATGTAACCCAAATAACACTGAGAATAATTGTATTCATCATCTATTGATAAAGACTTTCCTCTACTTTCTATTATACAGATGCATAAATATATGATTTTACTTCGTGTATCAAATCCTACCCTTAATTAGGATTAACCACAACACATAGCTTTCATTAGGATCAAAGCTATGTGTTGTGGTTATCGTATAGAAATTGATAGAAATAAACATGTGTTTTAGTAGGAATTTAAATACTTGCAAGTTAGTTGCTAAGTTCAGGCAAATAATTAACTAAGTCTATAAGATGATACTAGTAAGAAACTCAAGGCATCTTTTGTAAATCCCCAAAATGAGTATTTCAGAACTCATGTCTACATAATATTGCTAAAGTATTTAAGAGAGCAGACTCGTTTATGGCAGTGATATTTATCTGCAACAAAGGCTGTAGAGGATAAATAAAAATATATTCTGCAGTCTATGTATGGCTGTTGCGCGCCCTACCAGCAGCGGCGCCTGAGATGGTGCGCGGGAAGACTGCGCTCGCGGCCCGCAGCCCCACGCCCCCACCATTAAGAACACTCTTGCTACGCAGACGGCGCGAACACACGTCGCGCGCGTTCTATATGTTAACGTTTTTTTCTATCTTTCTATCTTTCATGTATAACTGTCCATGTATAACCAGTGCCTCAATTGTATCTAACTGTATTTCTATATTAAATATTGGTGAATATTTAAACAATGGTTACTGTACGTATGGTGTAGTGGTATAGTAGTCACCTTGCCACTGCCCCTGTACTGTGTTGTGGGTTCAATAGCCACACGGGACAAAAATATTGTGATCTATAAATAGTTGTTTTAATTGAGGATGTTCTTTGTATCCGTTGTTAAATGTTTATATTGTTGCCCACGATACGGGTATTATTCCTAGTGCGGACATTGTATTTTTCTTAATATATTAGCGAATGAAGACGTATGAGATTATTACTTATTTTATCATAGGTACATACACCGCGAAAGATTGCAGGCAGATGCTGGATGCGGCAAGCTGAAGACAGGGCGCTATGGCGCTAATTAGCGGAAGGCTATGTCCAGCAGTGGACTATTATAGCCTGATGATGATGATGACGATGACATACATTACACTAATTATCAGTATCTTACTATAGAGTTTCTTAAAAGTATAGGTATTTAATATAATAATAATAAACCTACTACAGGGTAGTAATTATGTCGTTATTTTAAGTATCAAATTGATTTGAGAACTATTATAGTATATGCAATTATTTTAATACACAAGAATTGTTTTAAAACTTTAATGAATATTTAATTAATAAAAGTTTTAAAACATATATAATGACAGTGATGCATTTATGTCATATAACGATTTTTACGTATCTTAATATTTCAACAGTTAGATATACTGGTATAATTTTTTGTGTACCGCTCGAATTTAATTTGCTTTTTAAATGTATGTAAAAGTTAATCTTACAAATCAATATAGGCATGACACTATGTGTAATCTTACGCATATATCTCCAATATACTGTTATACTTTACAATAATATTAAGTAACAGAGTCGATAAATTGCAAATAGTGAATCTGTTCATAGTTTTGCGGAAGCCGTGTTAAGCCGCTGTAATCCTGCGAGTACACAGTAGGATCAACGTGGATTAATGTAGTTTCCTTATTTCGGTCGGCTTATAGCCTTGTTGATATTGAACGACAGATTGAGACACATTGTACATGAAGTGCATTGATGGCGTAGCTACAAACAATCGCCTCGCCTCACCACGCTGATTGTTATGGGTTCTAAACTCACACAGAACAATTATTACGTATGTTCATTGAATGTTTGTAAAGTGCCCGCGATACAGGGTTCAATTCCTTATGCAGATGTTGTCTTTTTAAAGGAACCGTCGTGATTGTAGGCACCTACAGAGGAAATAGCACTTAGGTTACAAAATTAACTGTACTTAACATTACGCCTTTTATAGTTAACTCATATCAATCAAAGATAGGTGTTTATAATCATCTCTTAGATTGTGCTGCTGCCCTGTGCTGTTATTCAAACTGACTATAGAAATTGAAATGATTCTGACAACAACAAATTAATAGAGTTACACTGAAACGTAAAGAAGGCAAGGAATCTTAATAGCAAAAAGTTCAAAAATTGTCAATGGCAGCCAATAAGGAAGTTGGCAGTGCCTTGGAAAGCACGCAAAGACGTTGGTTCTGCGCCTGAGCGGCCGTGTCAGATAGCCTATGCTAGCTTTATCGGATTATGAGGGTAAGTGAATAGAGTCTACACTTGTGTTTGAGCATATACTATAAAGACTGCCGTCGCCAAATGATGTAGATTTAAATTAAATATAAATTCCATTAAAAAATTCTTTTAGTTTTTGCTTAACTTCGATATTACTTTAAGTTACTTTTAAACGGTGTTGTTTGTGCAAACAGAGAGAGATTAGAGTTGGAAACTTCTATTACAAGGATTTTCGGTTTAAAGGGAATGTTGCGAACGTTGCAGAGGTAGCGAAAAACGATTTGACCAAGTGGCATAAGAAACTAGCGCATCAAAACTTTGGTTATGTGAAGAAAATTTTAAAAGAAAATAACATTGAGACAAAACAAACAAATATACCTCAATGTGAGAGTTGTTTAAAGGGAAAGATACAGATATTATCATTTAAGAGAAGTAAAACTGTAACCACTAGAAATAATACATGGAGCAGCTATAATAATAATTAATAATATTGTGAGCAGCGATAGCTCAGTGGGGAGACCAACAGACTGCAATGCAATGCAAGTTATATAACTTTTCGAAATTATGTGCGGATTGATTAACAATTATCGCCTGCTCCGTGCCTCGGAGAGCACGTTAAGCCGTCGGTCCCGGCTGCCATGAACATCTATGGCAGTCGTTATTGGGAGAGTGTCGACACAAAAGATCCCACTGGGTCGAAGTGTCGCCGGTCTGTACTGACTGGCCTCCACATAAGATACATACATACTTTTAAATAAATGAATATTAACAGTTACACTAGTTTAATTCCGCATAATGTTTTGAACAACTAACTACATTAGTAAATTTAGAAATATTCATTAGTTTGCAACCGAATAACGAGATTCATTATAACAGTTTCATTATGCCAAAGTAATAAATGAAAACTGCCAACGGGTATTATATTCTACCTGTTACAATTAATGAACAAATTAATTTTAATGGACAGTGCCATACAGAATGGTAAAATGAATAGAAATATTGTTTTATAGCGGCGTAGGGGTTTCAGTGGTCGCCTCGCCACTGTCGCTGTTCCGAGTATTCTGAGTTTGATCCCCACACAAGACAAACATTTGTGTGATATTATAGTTGTTTCGAGTCTGGATGTTCTTTGTGTCCATTGTTTGAACGTTTGTAATGTCTCCCGCGACACAGGAATTATTATATATTATATATATTACATAATCCTAGCGCAGGCGTCTTTAAAAAACAAAACTGTATACCGCCTTACGGTAAATAGTTACTATAACCTTAAATATAATATATATATGCAATGCTAAGCCTCGGGAAAATTGATCGATGATTCCCGTCTTTAATCACCAGTTGACGATGAGTGGAAGATAATGTAAATTGTTGCTTACGGGTTTTCTTTTAGAAATGTAATGTTGTTATTATCTGCAACAAAGGTGGTCTCGGTGGTCAACAAAGGTGGTATCCTGAATAATCCTAATCCTGACTAATATTATTAAAGCAAATGTGAGTTTGTTTGTAACGCTTTTACGCATTATATGCTCGACCGATCGTCATGAAATTTCGTATACACGCTGAAAGCGGTACAGAAAAATACATAATGTACCTTTCATTCAGAAAAACCTACTGCCCCGAACAAAGCCGCAGCCAGAAACTAGTCCTTTATATATTTTAGATTTCTACACTTCTTTTCCATATACATGATCCTGAGAGCGCTAAAATCTGTAAATAAAAAAGGTGTACCTAAAGAGTTTTCTCTTTGCGTATTGTATTCTTGAATATTATACACTAATTTATAGAACAGTAAATTAAATACTGAACAATGACGATGTCGATAAGTGCGTACGAGTAAAATTTACACAAAAAATTAGAAGATAAGCTGTAACAAACGCATTAATAGCCCAATCAATCTGTCAATTATTGAAATGACAGAAATAATTCAAAATTAAGTATCTCGCCTCCGGCGGGCGTTTACACTTAAAAACGTTAACCTTGAGTCTTCTTATGACCGCCATCGTAAGTATACATATATATGATGTATCTGTGAAGAAGTGGTACTAGCGTACAGGCATAAGGATATTATCATCGTACACAGTTGTACTGCACTTCTCATTGCAATAATACTTCTTAGGCAAATATGACAATTACTTCATTAAACTCTTGTCAAAACCTACGTATTTTCTTAACAAATTATATCAAATTTTTCGCTGCGTATTTAAATGTGTATAGTTATAATGACATTTTGAGTGAGTATCTAATCATTCATACATATTCAAACTACATCTACATCCTTATTCATCAATCATAGTCGGATTGAAGGTTCACTTTATGGTACGCAATCCGGTCGAACAATAAACAGATATACTCTGATAAGTGTTTAACTTTGTTTAATAAACCATACCAGAATATGTTTCTCGAGGATAGTATAATCACCTTTCTATTACATACACAGTCTCGCGCCTCTATTTTCGTTGGGACATGCAAATGCATATTAGACCCATATTTGGAATACGATTTTAGGTTCTACGTAATAGAAGATGAGCCTTTTGCCGTACCGGCGTCAGTTCTAAACTCCATACTGATACTGCTAATTCCATGAGTGAAAATTGCAAAAGCACTTTGCCTGACCCGGGTTTCGAACCCAAATCTTCTTGCACAGCAGTCACAGTCACTACCGCTGCGCCTCTATAAAGGCTCTTCAGCTTTTTAATCATAATAATGTGCATCATAAGGAATTAACTAAGTAACAAAGCTATGGATCATTTTAACTTACTTTAACGTTCCGATGAGAACCGTTGCCCAAGATACATCTACTAAGAAACTAGACACAAGTCAGATATAGTTCGAGATTTTTATTCCTTAGGTTAAAGCCGGAGCCTATTGAGACTCAGTTAGAATATTCTTAGTAGTACTTAGTAATTCTTTGCCCGAGCCGGTAATCTAACGAGTGCCTACCATGTAACGTACTGAAGTTTTTGTTAAACATTTGCCATAAAAGACGTACTCCGAATTGCAAACATAAACTCCAACTTACACCACGGGTCCTACTAGGTGACTACCTCGTTACCATAACTGATATGTAAATATTTCCACATGTTGTTATATAAGACCCTCATAGCCCTAAACCAGAATGTTTATCATAATTAATATTTTACGTAAATGATGTGCTCTATAGGGAAAAAGGGTCAGACTGCTTATAAACCAGCGAGGGTTTATTTAATGATGTGTTTGCATAAAGTGTTTGCAATATTATCGCAGTAGTATTAGTAGTCTTAACAAGGAGTTGACTCCTTGTGATAATATCTATGATCTATGAAAAATACGATTCTCTTCTTTGAAGAAGAGAATCGTATTTTTCATAGATCATTAGTGGCGAATACGTATACGACTCTACTACTGCTATATCTAATTATACTGCACGGATGGCGTTATGGGTATCGTGTTCATCTCGCCGCTGCCACTGTCGGCTTAATCCCCACATATGACTAAAAATTGTGTGATGCACAAACAGTTGTTGGAAGCGGGAAAGTCCTATGCCCTGCAGTGGCACAGTAACTAGGCTTATAATAAAACAGTAACTATTGGTATAATTGCATTTCGCGTATTATGATATTCGGCAAATTGAATTTTCGTAATTTCGTTCCTACGTAAATTGTGTTCAATAATTAGAAATTTATTAAATAACAAAACTAATTGTGAAGCTAACTGACATTATAACCCAATATAATTCCATAAATATTTGTTTACTAGATATTGCACGCGGCTATGCTCGCACAAATGTAGGTTAGGTTAGTAACAGTACTTTTTTCTGGATGCAAGATACCCAATGTCCTTTCCTGTATCCCTGACAACGTCTATGCGAAATTTCATGATGATCGGTCGAGTAGTTAATGCGTGAAAGAGTAAAAACAAACAAATTTACATTCGCATTTATAATATTAGTTAGAATTATTGCGGGTTGTATTAGTTATTGCCAAAATTTAGCTACTTAAAGGAGATTGCCCAGATTGGGCTAATTTGAAAAGTGCCGGCCAACAAAAAAGAACTTATTATTTTTATAGAACATAACATAATAAACATTTTTATTACTACACCAAAATTGTAAGTCACGTCTCTGAGATATTATTTGACTTTAAAATATCTATAAACCTTAATTATGTTTTTTAGAACATCACTACTTAACTACTACGTTGCCATGATTTTTATTTTTAGAATAATGCGCGAATTATCATAGCAGGTCAGGTACCTGCGTCACATGCTGTCTCGCTCGCACGCACCGTGCAAGAGACAGGGAGCAAAATAATAGAGCAAGACTGGGAGAAAAATGTAGGATTAAATATATTTTTGTTTCCAGTTGAGCTGGCACCCAACAAGAATAAAATGCCAGGATAGTGTATTAGGGTAATTAAACAATTAATACTGTATGGAGGGCGTGTGTGTGTTTATGCATGAATATGTGAAAAAATGTGTATTTATGATTGTATGATTGTGCGCACTTTCGTGTGAATTTGCGGTTTGTGTGTTGAATGTGGCGACCTATTTCGGATATCTATTAGACATACGAACATAATACAGTTTAAAATAGTATGCCTACATTTTCATGTTAGAGTATTCGCATCGTTTATAATCGACTTTGAACTTGACTTTTCGAATTTGACGACCTCGATGGCGTAGTGGTTAGTGTAACCGACTGCCACGCCTGAGGTCGCGGGTTCGATTTCGGGCCATACAAGTTAAACATTTGTGTGCATGAACATGAATGTTTCGTCTTGGTCTGGGTGTTTCTATGTATAATATGAATGTATTTACAAAAAAAAAGTATATATGTATGTTTATCCATTGTCTAGTACCATAGTACAAGCTCTGCTTAGTTTGGGCTAGATGGTGTTGTGTGTATGTGATAAAATATTATTATTATTATTATAATATCGTAGTTTGAATGATGTAGTAAGCAAAGCACACACGCTTGCTATTAGAAGACAGTAGATATACTGTAGTTTATAGATATTTGTTTGAAGTTAATCTTAGCAACTTTAGTATCTTCTATTTGCTACAGAACTCGGTATATTTTGAAATAAAACAGGTACTGTTGCATAATACGTACGTTGAGACGCTTCCAGTGTTGTGTGCAGTCACTTTAATCTGTTCTACAGCGTCAACGTGACGAGGCGACGACGCCTCGAGCGATATTCACGAGCTTTTGGACGTCAATCTCTTAAATTCGAATGGACAAAGTATTTATATCGAGATATTTAACTTACAAGAACCAGGGGGTCTACCGTGAAACGCGTTATACGCAATTGCGTACGTTCGTTCGTGCTTATTCTTACCATGAAACATCATTCGCGCCGACATTCGTCATGAATATCGTCGTATGATATTTGTACGTCCTAAAAAATTCGAAGTGTTTTCATGGTAGGTATATGCTTATTATTTCTTTCGTAATTCGTTTCGGCACGTCATTGCGTAAAAACATTTTCACGGTAGACCCGCAGCTTACAATACTTTACTTAATAGTTTACTAAATCGTTAATAAGTAGCATATTCGTTGTTCAATCGACTATACTGAGAATCTCTCCGAGCGCCTCCTAATGTAGTGTTAACAAATTAAAGAAACCTGCCAGTGTTTTTAGCTGAACGCTAGTTTTTACCAGCACCTTTGCCCACGTGAATTCGATCGCGCGATTCGAAATGTATACAGATATAAAAAATGTGTTCTGGTGACAAGTTTCATCCTAATTAGTATAACGGTATACTCGTGATTGAGTAAAAACATTGTAATACCCTAACATCTTTACACAATTAAATTATTTTTAACTTACCTTAATTTTTTACGATATCAATAAATATTATAGAATTAATCAAACTAATCTTTTAGTACGTCCAAAACCAATATTATGTCATAATATTTCAAATAAATATACCAGTTTTTATTATTAACCCCTTTATTTAGTTTAGTTCCAAATAAACGTATAAAATATACAGGCCAAATCTAAATCTACCATTATTGTAAAAAAATAAAAAATATAGCATCGGTATTAAGTTTCTTATAACACTTTATGCAAGCGCTGTAAAAAGTCGCAAAAAAAAACAGCAGGCTCCATTAATAAATCAATGATTTTATTTGTAAATTCAGCATCTTGCGCTACTTAATTTCTCGAGAAAATTAAAAGTCGCTCATTACACTACGAATGTTAAAAAAACACTAGAGCTAGGAAATGCTAGTAACTGCTTCAAGCGGTAATTAAACCACGATTAATTAAGAAGGAAAATTGAAGACGAATGCTGTACTTTAAACAAACCTTGTAGGATACGATTTTACTATGATTCGTCAAAAGCGAAATTTATTATAGCTATGTTGATGTTTCTGTGTTTGTAATGATATTATATTTTCACTTTATTTATTAACATAAACAGCAGCTAATATTTAATTTATTGATTTTCAGTTTCTTGATATTCTTTGCTTTATGATAGTACACTATAGACGCTGCAATGATGAAATAAAAATTTTGCTGTAAGAGACTTTTCTTACAACAATGTTTTATTAAACGCTAGTTCTGCCAAAGCTATAAATAGAGAAATGGATCCTGCCACCTTCAGCTGTATTCACATTATTCATAAGAATACCAATTAGAAGTCAATAGAATTGAAATTTGATTATGCTCTTCAACGGCTACATCGGCGTTTGGGCTCTACGGCCTACGTGAGTATACATTGATTAAGTAAAATTTTGCTTATAGAGCCAAAATCTTGATGGAGATACCGCAATAGTGACGGGATATTAAAGATAGAAAAAAAAATTTTTGTAATTTTTCATTTTCATTTGAATTTCTAAAGAAATTGAGAATTTTCGGCACTGATATATATTTTTGATATTGATTGTTTATTTAATTGTGTATTAGTTCTACTCCAAAACGAAAGCGATATTCGATTATTCATCTGGCATAAGGCATGGCCAACCTCCTAATACAGGGTGGCGCAATAAAACGGGCATATTAAAAAAATAGATTAAAGAATAAATATAAAAGGTATAATTGAAATAAAACTAAAGGAATTGTAAAGTAATAACTGAAGTTTATTTTTTAGAAATAACATCGTCTAAATGATGACCCTCTCTACGACGGCACTCCTCTAAACGCGAACGGAAATTATTGAAAACTTTCTTCAGTAATTCTGATGTAATTGCTGCCATTTCACCATGGATATTCTCCTTGAGCTGATCGATATTTTTCGGATTATTACTGTAGACATTGTGTTTGAGGTGACCCCGCAAAAAAGTCAGGAGTCATCAAATCTGAAATACGAGGGGTCCAATGCCATGGGATATCACCTCTTTTTGAAGTCACTTTGCCTGGAAACATCTGTTTCACAACCACCATTAAGTCATTTGACGTGTGACTGGTAGCTCCGTCTTGTTGAAACCAAGTCCTAGAATTCACTATTCTTGATGTTTCAAGTTCTGGAGCACAAAAACCTTCCAACTTCACAACATGGGAAAAAAGAAGAAGAATAAGAAATAGGACCAATTATTCCTTTGCCCAAGATTGCTGCCCATACTGTCACTTTAGGACTATGCATTGGTTTCTGGTGTTTGAGATTAGGATTCTCACTGTTCCAGTAACGACAATTTTGACGGTTTACGAACCCATTGATATGGCAATGTGCCTCATCGGAGAAAAGGATATTGTCTAAATTGGAAAATCGATTAAGCATTTCATTAGCAAATGCGAGCCTTTCTCTGAAGTCACACTCTTTCAATTCTTGTGTTAATTGCAGCTTGTATGGATGCAATTCAAGATCCAAGTTTAAAATTTGTTGCAAACTTCGTAGCGATAAGTGTAAGACAGACGTTCTCTTGCGAGTAGTCAATCGTGGATCTTCTCGTACAGACTGCATAACTCTCTCAATGCTTTCTTTGGTCCTAGATGTTCTAGGACGACCTTTTGCTTGTGGTTTAAACGTTGAACCAGTATCTTCAAAACACTTTACCCATATTTTAATTAAATTAGCACTCGGAGCTTTACTCATTCGTCGTAGTACATATTCAGAACAATATAGTCGCCGAGTAACAATGTATGAACGACAGTTCTCCGTAAAATGCGCGCCGCTTCCCGTCGAAGTGACTAATTGTGACTAAAACTACATAAGCGCGCCTACCCAACGGTAGTAAGCACCCCCGCCCGCGCCTTTTCTACCCCGCAAAAAAACATGATTCAATATGCACGTTCTATTGCGCCATCCTGTATATCTAAGAAGATATCAGCTCTGAACAGACCGTTCCTTTCAAAACTATTTCCGGATGCAATATTTAAAACTGCCTCAAAGTTATATGTTTAAATAAGAAAACTTTAGAGTGGTTTTAAATTATAACAATCATGCCGTTCATTTACTTCTCGAAAATGTAGCGGAAGATCTCATAAGTTGAGAACGAAGATCCGTTCACAAAATTGAACTTAATTAAGTTTTGATCCATCCCTTCCAACAAGATATTTATAAAGATTGGATCGTATCATCGAGAAAATGTAATAACAACTTCGTCATAAATATTTTCATATTTGTAGATATAGTCTATGATTGGTTAAATGTACAACTGGTATATGCCAGAAGGATTACAAACAGTGATACCACAACGGTTTTTCTTTCAGCCATATTAAATTTGTATATACAACCCAAAGTCTATATACAATTTTTTTTAGTAATTATTTTGGCATGGCATTTTTATTTAGCACTTGTGTAAACGTCATTTATCACATCCTGGTACATATTGCAGGTTCAGATATACTATTCTCCTAAGAGTCGATCTCGCTCAGTAGTTAAATAGTCATTCTGGTTCGGTTTTTATGCATTCGGCAAAATAAAGGATTAATACTTTTGGGCCGAGAATTATAAGTGAAAATGATTCGCACGGATCCGCCGATATACATAGGTAGCGTCGAGGAACACCGTGGAAGGCTTAATCTGTCGGCTCCGGAGCTTTCCTCAGGTGAGCCCCACATAACATATCAGTTCGACTCGCAGAGAGTTATATATTAATTAAATATAAACTATACTTCTAAATGTCATTGCATACACCGACGAAGATCGATTATCATCGAGACAACCTTACGAAGATTATAAAGAGCGCAGCGCTGATTCAAACTGTATTCACTAATGCATTTTTGTAGTTATAAAAGTAATATTGACCTCTGTTTATCTACTTTGGCTACTATAATGTACGTTGTATGGTACGATAGTAATATACGGTCAAAAGTAAATTTGCCCACTGGTGCAGCATTTTGCATTTAAGTGAATACCAGTTTAAAGTAATCTGATCTTTCGTCACTGCTGTTTTTAACAGAATAGCATTACAGTGCTATCATAGACGCACTGTCTATAGTGGTATCACGGCAACAATAACTGGTAAGACAGCTGGAGAGAAGCCAGCTCGAACGTCTACTTATCCAATTGCCAGTATCCGTTAACCGCATGGACTAACCGAGATTGTCCAAAGTTACAAGTCTATTTATGTATATTCCTGAATAGGTTGCAGAGGTGAATAGCGTAATTATGTCAATTCTTTATCAATTAAGTTAAATAGTTACATTACCCAAACTCTACAAAACAAAGAATTTTTGAAATCCAGGCATATAAATAAACAAATATAAATAAGTTACGAGCGTTTCAAATCTGGTAGTAGGAGTAATTGTCAAGTGACAGAAAAAGGATGTACAATACAAACTGTGACGTAACCACTATTTAAATGTAGTTGCCCTAGGAAAATAGCGAGATATGCCCATTATACCCACTTGTTTATATATCCAAATTTATAATATTAATTACTCTCTTATTTTGTAACCAATTTTGATACTGATCACACAAAAATATATTTATAAATTGATTTCTCTTATGTTTAAAAATATGTACAATGCTACTTATACTATTTATTTTACTGCCTTTCTTTTATTCCTTTTTTCTAGAGTCGACTACACGATATTAGTACCTCTGGTATTGGAAGCGATCATAGACTATTAGAATAGCTCACACGACGGGCTGTTTACCATCTTTGGTATATCAAAAGAAAAGAGATATCACGCCTCGTCGAGAAAGAGAGTCTCTTGTGATCTTCTTCGCAAGAGCCTGAATTGTTTCATCTTCTTCTCCTTTAGCCTTTATTATTCCCAAGTTACTTGGGGTCGGCTTTTCTAGTCTAACCGGATTTGACTGGATATCAGTTTTTACACGGAGCGGCTGCCACCTGACCTCCGCAACCCGAAGGCTAATGATACCCTAAGGCTAGACCAGTGTCAGGATATTAGAGGGAACTGACTTTCCCAATAACAACTGCCATAGATGTTTATGGCAGCCGGGACCGACGGCTTAACGTGCTCTCCGAGGCACGGAGCAGGCGATAATTGTCAATCAATACGCACATAATTTCGAAAAGTCATATAACTTCCAAAAGTCAGAGGTGTGCGACGTGGGTTCGAATCCGAGACCCTCTGCATTGCAGTCTGTTGGTCTCCCCACTGAGCTATTGCTGCTTGTTGCCTGAATTATTTCATAAGGTATAAAATTGGTTTTTATCTATTACCCAAATAATACAACTGACGTGTCTAGCTTAGTTCATAATGATATATGTTTTTTCATTTCTGGATAACATTTTGTATTCTGTGAAGAAACGGTATGTAACTTTTGTCTTTGTTTTGGGCCTAACTTTACTATTAATCTTCATCAAAAAATGTAAGTAAGCAAATAATGTTATAACTGGCCTATTTTTAATTAAATGCTAATATATACGTCACAAGCTTATAAAAGACACATTTGAAACAGTATTTATTATTTAAAGACAAATCAAGTGTTAACAAAGTATTTACGCAATAAAGTTAAATAATAAACTGTTTCTTTAAAGATAATATTGGAGCTACTATTACGTGGGACCAAAAACAACTGGCAAAATGTGGGTGCATCTTACTTCGGTCCGTCGTTTTGGTTTCAAGCTCATGTGTATATGATGTATTACATTGGCCTTAATTCTATAGGGTATTAATGCAACTATTAAAAAAAATATCTAGGTTCAAAAAGGTTTAAGTCATAAAAGTATGTTAATTTAACAGTTGTTAAGCAATATTATGCTAGTAGTTAGAAAAGTTTATGTTACCAGATAACCAATTTATAAACGACCGAGTATCTCTGTAAAATTAAAAGATTTTGCTTCTTTCGACACTTTTAGACATTATAGAAAGAATGTATACTAATTCATGTACAATTAACGGAAACATTGCGTAGGTGAACACCGCGATGGTGAGAGCGTGGTATTGCGGGCACTCAGTGACGTTACGCAAAGGAGAGAACAACCCAGCGGGTCTACCGTGAAAATGTTTTTACGCAATGACGTGCCGAAACGAATTACGAAAGAAATAATAAGCATATACCTACCATGAAAATACTTCGGATTTTTTAGGACGTACAAATGTCATACGACGATATTCATGACGAATGTCGCCGCGAATGATGTTTCACGGTAAGAATAAGCACGAACGAACGTACGCAATTGCGTATAACGCGTTTCACGGTAGACCCCCTGTTTGTAGATTTAGCGCCAACACTTATCAACGACATTCCGTTCAGTACCGCGGCATCTGTCGTAGAGAACAGACTTCTGCAGGGTGTTAGCTGCTCTCGTTAACGCGAGTATACGCTCCCGAGCTCGAGTGCTTTACGTGATACGAATGAAGTGAGGTGTTGTAATATGTGATCAAGTGTCGTAATTAGATGAAAGGATATAATGGACATTAAAATACATACATACATACATAGATTCACGCCTGTTTCTCAGAGGGGTGCGCTGAGGCTACGGATTTCCATTTGCTACGATCCTGACACACTTCTCTAGCTTCATTCACTTTCATCACATTAAAATGTAAGTATTCAATATAATTTTTGTTTTTGTAAGCTTCTCAATAAAACCAGTATAGTTTCGTAGAGCAGCTTACTATGCTTATGAATAAAAATTAGTTAACTGTTTATCTATTTTATGTTTTGTCGTCATCTAATATCGGGGTTCTTAATTATTATACAAAACACATGAATTTTTCATAAATTAATTATTATGTCGATATAAGACTATAGCTAAATCTATATACATATATATGTATCACTTTGGATATTCCGTCCCGATTCGTTGATTAAATTCGATGTTAATAACTTAAGACTTTAAACCACGTATGGAGTATACGTGGTTTAAAGTCAAGCAACTAGATGTGTAAAGTATCATTGGATTAGGATCTGCATTTAAGTATTGATTTAGTATTAATTAGTTTGTAGTACTGATACTGATTTTATTTATTCAGTAAATTATGCGTTTATTTAATTATGCCTTAAGGGAATTCATAGGTATAGAGCCAATATATACAACATCGTATTAAAAGTATAATTGTAAAATTATATTGAACTGCTCTGAATGTATTGTGTTATTAAAATCTTTACCAAAAAAACATTACATAGGCGGTTTACCACAATATATAGGCGAATACATAACCAGTAATTATCTATTCGCCTATATATTGTGGTAAACCTCCTATGTAATGTTTTTTAGCAGCGATAGCTCAGTGTGGAGACCAACAGACTGCAATGCAGAGGGTCTTGGGTTCGAACCTACGTCGCGCACCTCTGACTTTCGGAAGTTATATGACTTTTCGAAATTATGTGCGTATTGATTGACAATTATTGCCTGCTCCGTGCCTCGGAGAGCACGTTAAGCCGTTGTTCCCGGCTGACATGAACATCTATGGCAGTCGTTATTGGGAGAGTCAGTACCCTCTAATATCCTGACACTGGTCTAGCCTTAGGGTATCGTTAGCCTTCGGGTTGCGGAGGTCAGGTGGCAGCCGCTCCGTGTAAAAACTGATATCCAGTCAAATCCGGTTAGACCAGAAAAGCCGACCCCAAGTGACTTGGGAATAATAAAGGCTAAGAGAGAAGAACAAGATACCCAGTAATTAATTTGCGATACTTAGCATCATTAATAAACATTTACAGTCTTGCTTATGAACCTATCTCAAATATTTAAGAGGTATTAACTAGTTCACATCTAAGCAAAAAATAACAGTATGAAATGGAATGTTCTTTTGTTTAAGTAACAGACATTGGATAGCTCGAAATGCCTTTTCTTTAAAGTTTCAAGAGCGATTTTACCGCTTGGCTTAATACCTTAACATTTTACTGAGTCATAGTATTTTTTTGATATACGTGCAAGAATCAGTAGAAATTTATCGTATGATCGTTAAAGTAAAATTCAGTGTATTTGTTATTTATTTATTTATTTAGTTTTAAAGAAGGCTTACGGACTAATTAAAACTATGAAATATAACAATTATTAACATTTTCAGTTTGCCAATAAAAAGCCCTCACATGTATGCCCTTTTTATCTGCTATGTTATGCCTATACCGTATTCCTAAATTTGGTGTTTAACGCGTCTTTAGCATGATAAATTGTGTATAATTTACCCACTTTAGTCTTATTTTTGTGGTGTTTATGACAAATTAATTCTGAGGGTTGTGTCAGAACTGAGGGCTAATTCTGGTAAAAAAACCTGGTTAAATTAGAATGTTGATTTAGCCTCATACGGCCTACGGGCGGCTTGAACAACTCTTGACAATAGGTTGGTTGGCCACTAACCACACGAAAAGAAGAAGAAGCCTCATAAACTAAAATTATATTTGACACTAAAACTAAAGTGGAACTCTATTTTAAACAGATTCTATTACGAAAATTGGAACTCTTCTCGAAAGCCTAGAAACGGTAGTGCCCAATTTATAAGCAAAACCGCGGGCAAATGTTAGTAAATTAATATTATTATTTGATTGATTGAATTATAAACTAATAATATTAAACAAACAAAGTAAATAAACTGGAAATTAAGTAATATGCAGTTGTTTCTACCAGTAATGTGACTAAAACGTAATATAATTAAGTAACAAAATAAAACGCAGCATAAACAACCTGAATCACCTGAACTTAAATCAAATAAGATTTCGACTACTGCCAAGACAAATTTTCTACCTTGTAAGAGTTTCACAAAGTAGTTTGAACTAGGAGTAAACGTATGTTAACGTCAATTGGAACTTTTAAAACTAAGAACTGAATAAGAAAGTTATACACCTACAGTCAAAAGACATTCTTTTACTTTTTTGGTTATAGTACCGACTTACACTGTATTAAAGAGAAAAACGAATAAATCCAAAGAACAAACAAATTTGTCCTGGGGGGGGGACAAAGACACGACACAGAGGCGCACGTGGGAACACGCACGCCGCCTCTCGGACCTGGTACTGATCAGGTGGCGAGCAGGCCCACGCAGCCTACCACCCCCAGGTCAAACCTAAGGGTGGCTGGAGGTCATCTCGCGCCCTCCGGCGCCCGGTTCTGCGGTTGTGGAGAGGGTTTAAGCGCTCCCTCTCCCGTTCCGCGGCCTCCTTGATGGAAATTACTTCCTCACAGAAGGAGCTAAATTCATAAACATCGTCGTTTTATCTGTTTATGCTCACAAATGGATTGAACAGTGTAGTGCATATTTAATAGCTGTCTTGTATATAAATGTTTTTAATATGGAACATTTATATTTCTATTTATTTCTTAATTTTTCAACCACCTTGCATCAGCTGTAGTCACGGATTATGAAAATGTAAAATTTAAAGAAAACATATGAATTTACTAACATGGTAAAACAACTATACCTTTTTTTTGTTGATAACACTAAAACTCGTTAATAGTAACTAATTAAAAAATCAGTTGACATACGGTGGCGCAAATGGTACCAAGCTGTCTTTGTCTATTGATTTATAAAGATTTTCTTTGTTATTTGCATATTTTCATAGAAACGTTTTCCTTGGATGATGTCTTGGATTACATTAAACATAGATACGGTCTATAAAACTAAGTATTTCATAATAATTATACAACAGCATAATCCTCACTAATATTATAAATGCGAATGTGACTTTGTTTATTTTTTACGCTTTCACACCTTAACTGTTTGACTGATCAATATGAAATTTCGCATATACATCGTCAGGGGTACAGAAAAGGACATAAAATACTGTTATTAAACTAACTTTTTTTTTTTTTACCTAGCGGAATGTTTTGACATGCGTCCTCATGCATCCTCTCCGCGGGGCAACGGAGAGGTTATATCGGGCTCACCGGGGAAAAGATACCCCGGTAATACCGACTAAACCTACCACGGTGTTCCTCGACATAACCATAGACGGCTAGGCCGCGCGAATCGCTTTCACATGCAATCGCGACCCCGCCGTGGTTTCAGCCCGCCGTGTGAAACGGCAGGCCTCTACACAAACAATATTTCCTCCACCGTCCCCTTGGAGGGGGACAAAGACACGACACAGAGGCGCACGCTGGAATACGCACGCCGCCTCTCGGACCTGGTACTGATCAGGTGGCGAGCAGGCCTACGCAGCCTACCATCCCCAGGTCAAACCTAAGGGTGGCTGGAGGCCATCTCGCGCCCTCCGGCGCCCGGTTCTGCGGTTGGGGAGAGGGTTTAAGCGCTCCCTCTCCCGTTCCGCGACCTCTTTGATGGAAATTACTTCCTCACAGAAGGAGTTATTAAATTAACCTAATCTAACTCAACCTACATTTATGAGAGCAAAGCTGCAGGCAAACTCCAGTAATAATATAATTCTCAATGTGTGTATCACGGGTATGACTTATGACTTTAGCTGTATAATAACCAGTTGTAGTCCCGCCTTTTTATCTAATAAGTATATGTCATTAAATATATTACACGAATTAACGCGAATATGCTAAGTTCCTTTTTTCTAGCGTTCCTTTTTTGTAACGTTTGACATTTAGGCTGATTTGGGTCAGCTTGCCCTGGTAGCAGTTATAAGTACACTTTGATAGTGATAGACTTTGATAGTGATGAGGTGACTACTTTAACTATCCTTGCAGACTAAAGTCGTTCGTTAATGGCAAATACAATTGTGGCATTATTAAGTCTAGAAGCAAAACATCACTATAAATCGTTCTTACAACTTAGAGGCGAAATATGACACGAGTTAGGTGCAAACTTCTGTAAAGTAGCGGTACGTGCCCAGTCAGAATACGACATGACGCAGTCCTAAATGAAATCTCTCATTTAAGGGAGGACTGCATTTTGACTTATGAGCCTCTACATAAATCTAATTAAAAGTTTGTAAACATGTTTGCTACTTAATTACGCAAAATACCCTTAATCAGATTTGGATAACACTCAGCTCATAGATAGACCATGACCATTCACACATATATTGGTATATATTATGAAATATACGCATATCGAATACACGTTACCAGGGATACAGGAAAGAACATAGGGTACTTTTATACTTAATCTGCAATAAGGTGAGCGAAGCCGCGGGCAATAGCTAGTATAATATAATTTGTATGCGTTAGTAAAAATTGAAATTATCAATTCCGATTGGTATCATTGGTATCATCAGCGATCATATTTAACCAGCATAAAAAATAGCATTAATTTTCCATTCCATCTTGAAAAATGCGATACTATTTGCATGACAAGAATTCAATGCTTTACTTTGGTTCACGAATTGCCAGAACGATTCATTGTTTATTCTTTGTCTGATTTGGTTTATAGTCATAAAAGTAAATGCCGCTTCAATTTCAATATACCATCTTTTAAGATGCTGTCAGAAAATAAAGCTAGATGTATTTTTGTTTTTATTTATCTATTATAAGTATTTACGAAAATATTCGAATATAAAGAAGTAGTTGAGATACTTTTTAATGTTACTGTAGCTTTAACCCTTAAGTAGAAGTTTTATGCCAAGAATATATTTGGAAGACAGGCAAGGTGTAGAGCATTTAAGTTGAAAGAAGATAAGGAATAAGGCACGCCAGGATGGTAGCAGGTGGAAATCCGTAATCACTGCCTACTATAATAATACAAGCCTCAAATACCATACACAAAATGTTGTGATACAGCCTTATAAGTTATAACATATTCTAGTTCAAGGTCATGTTCGGTCATTGACCTGATTGGTCGTTCACCGCCTAGCAAGCAGTACCCTAGAGAGTCCTCTACCGAAAATCGGACACAGTTGGCTCTTAGTATCAGCCGCTATTAGTATTCCCTTGAGGCCAGCTTACCTGCAGACTCATCACAGATCGTCGTGTTGACGCGACCCATTCTACTCAAGGTGTAGTCTGTATAAGTAATCAATACTTTATAATGTGTGTACTTACCTACACAGTGACTGCTTTGTATAAAGTGCGTAATCATCTATGATAATGATAGAGATCTGAAATTCGATTATATTACCTTCATGGTCTCATTGCCAATGAAAAAGGTAGAAGCACCCACATTTCGACAGCTATATTTTTAGGTTATATGGAGCGAGCCTATTGCCGTCTACCATATACCATACTGTCCAGATTCCATGCAGCTACTGAGAATTCTTGGCGGGAAAAGCCAACAACATTTACTGACTGGCAACATTATAACTTTGTAAAATCTATCCATTCCTTATTCAACCATCATATTTTAATATTTTTAATCTATAGAATAATAATAAAATAAACAAAATTTATTCGGTTGCAAAATTACAATTATATCTGAAAAACCACTTTATATAACTAAGAGGCCTTTATTGCTTTGAATAATGAATTAATATTAGGTACTATCCTTGTGAAAGAATATTATCCGGTCTATCTCAAATAGAAGCAATTTGTTTTTTAAATTGAAACTACTCGAGGCGCTACAGTGTCTTAAAAAGTGTTCATTACAAATTATTAAGTATTAGTTTCTGCTCGCCACGCCCCCTGTGTTAATCCCACGGTAACGCATATTTTTCTATGTGCAAAGTTTCATTAAAATCTGTCCAACGATTTACACGTAATAAAGTTACAATCTTCCAAACGTCTTCACAAATGTTTACATTAATGACATTTGTATGACATACACAATTTTTTTTTTAAATTTACTAGTTTTTAAATTTGAAATTCTTATTGTTACAGGATAATGCACCGTCTGCTCAGCATTACACTTATAAGTATCGTAGCAGAAGTGATTGCGCAGGATGACGACAGAGAGTACCAGCGATCGCAAGCCTGCGGAGGTCGCGTCAAAGGCCCCGTTGGGATCATACAGACTCCAGACTTCCCTAACCCTTTCCCAGTTCCCATCAAGTGCAGATGGATAATAGAGCACCAAATAGTGAATGGAACTATATCGGTATACTTTACACAGCAATATACCACCAGTGGGTTGACGTTTACTGAGTACACGTACTACGATGAGACGTACAAGCTGGAGGAGAGAAGAGCTCTCACTGTGACAGAGGAAAATATCACCAGGATGAAATGGTTACAAGTATGTTTTGTTTTTGCCTTTCTTATAGGATATATAAATCTTAGCATTTCATATAGACACCGTATAAAGTGCTTAGATTTCAATATCCTTTTATTTTTTTACTAGATTTTGCCCGCGGCTTCGCTTGCGTAAATGTCGGTTCAGTTGTACCCTATGTGCATTTCTGATCTTCTGACAACATGTATGCAAAATTGTATGATGATCGGTCGAGTAATTAAGACGTAAAAGCGTAACAAGCAAACAAACAAACTCACATTCAAATTTATAATATTAGTTGGGATTTAACGTAATCGGATAAAAGGTTAAAAATATCAGTAGTAAGAACTGTTTGGGTGCTTTGGAATCAAATAAGAAGCTAAAACAAAGTAAGTAAATCAATTATTTATACAAGACACAAACTAGTTTCGTAAAACTTTGTCCGTTTATTCATGAGGAACACAGAGAAATAACTCTCGGAGCAGTGCTCGTGCGTGTGACACATCACAAGCATACCATAGTTGAAGGAAAGTTTAGTTATTGCACTATGTAATTGAGGGTTGTACATAGCGCTTGCCATTTGCAATAAAAAGGGAACAGACGAGGGACAAAAGGAAAAATATCGGACAAGACCACAGAGAAATACGACACAATAATTTTATTCTGCCCTTCCACATACTGTGGAAAATTCGAGAATTTTTTCATTAGGCTAACCGCTTTTGTCTTCTTCTTTCGTAATTTCATTCAAACTATGGTCTATAAAATGTATGTCCGTGATATATTCACTTGTGATATATATCGTGTGTTTGTTGCATCATGTATTATCTATATATTTCCGAAGTACTGCATTAATTTTGACGCTTCTAGGAGATCATGTAGCATCACAAACATTACATTAATATTGGACTCGACGCCAATAATATCTGATCTAGGAAAGAAATCTATAATATGTGTCATTTGGTGGTAAAAATAGATAATAATTTACAGGCACATTAGCCTGGAGCCAAAGTAGTGTAGTATTTTGTAAATAATCCAAAATCATTTTGTTTTGGTGGGCAATTCTACATAGCAATATAAAGTCTGGAAATATTTTCGAGATACGGCAGAAGGCTCGCCCCCGTATTATTTGGAATCAAAAATATATCAAGCAGTATAATAGGTAAAATGGAGGTTAAAAACATATCTATTTTTCCTTTCGAGGATGTTCAAGAACTATTATATTCTATGGCCGTTAAAACAAATCAGTAAAGAATTTGTAATGGGCCACGCTTCATTATATACATAAAGAATAAATTGCAGTTATATTTAGAGCATGTAGCTGTAATTCGGTCTTTATCCAACGTCTCCATTAACCCTCCGAGCCTATTACTGTAATACTAGTGACCCGCATTAGGCAATTTTCTTACCACGCACTGAGGTGTAAGCGAATGACGGTCTTCAATTACAAACGGTAGAAGATTGCATGTTAATAAGAGAGACACCTACTCGTAGGAATTCAAACTTAATCATGGAAGTTTATTATGTATAACAAAGTGTAAGTGTCAAAGTATATTGAGTTCTAAAGGTGTGAATGAGAAGACGAATTCATGCTGAAAATGTATTATTGATTTGAATGACGCGAATGAATAATTATTGTTTTAGGATATGCTTCTTTGGTTCGAATTATTAAGACTGACGGGTGTGTGTCATGCACATATCTTTGAAAGAAATATCCTGAAGTTATATGCAGTTATCACATTTAATTTCCCCTCACATATAGTACCTAACTATCCCACATATTAATAGTTGATCGTCGACTGTTTACATTGCTGGTGAAAACTCTGTCCAATCGATTATTACTCGGTACCTTACAATGCATGGTACAGATGGAGACCGAACGAATAATCTTACGACGCATCCGCATACATTCATAGCCTACCGATATATCTTAACGATACACTCGCTCCACATTGCTCGTTATACATAGTTTCTAGCCTAACTTAGTACTTGCTAATTGCTAAAGGACCATGTTCTGTAATAAGTTGCGATGGTATACAACGTATAATAAAAAGGTGTAGGTACTCATGTATAAGGAAAGTAAAATACTGTTGATTAATACGATAATGGCGACCCAATGTGCTATTTGTCAACAGTATTTTTTTATCCTACTTGAGTTTTTCGCAATAAAGATAATTGCATAACTCTAAACACATTTTATTATTTTTACATGCCAATTTCAGTAATAAGTTCCTTATTTGTTATACTTTGTCTTTTTGGATAAATTAAAAAGTAAATCACTATAGTTAATATGAGTTCATCTAAAAATAGTAAATTTATAAACATTTCATATAGAACGTAGGCAAATGATTAAAGAGATAAGAATTCCCAATTAAGAACTATAGTTTCAATAAAATTCTGAGTGTTCCACCTAAGTCTATATGGAAAAATAACCATAACTTATTGTTATACGCTGTATATGAAACAAATAAAATATAGAATGACTACTTAACAGAGAAACCAAATACTAATAACAAAATATAGAGCCGGCGCTATTACACTGTGGCACTTTTCTCACACCATATTAGCATATTTAGGACGATCCTATTTAACTAAAGCCTACTCAGCTTTAGAAATGTGTAAAGACTGGTTATCGTATCTCACAGACCCCTATCAGTCATTATTATGAAGAGCTGGGATAGAGAAGAGTACATTCCCCTTGAATGTTCGTTGCCCTCATATTTTTAACTAAGGTATTTTACTAGTGATTTCAGTATTCAATTCTGTTCAAATTAAAATCGAAATAACTTTATTCATTAGGACACAAAGAAATACTAATGTATATAAAAATATAATAACCAAGCTACACTATACATTTTAAATTGATCTGCTGCCAAGTTCAGCAAAGGAAATACGTAGAGCCAATGCAAAAAATCGGCAAGCAACTGATGGCCAATTGTGTTAATCAACAATTTTACAATAATAAAATAATTCCTAATCATATCTTTTAGGTTATCTCACACAATAACAAGCTGTATGGCTGCATGCAAATTAAGAGTGATGAAAGCTATTGACACAAAATTGTGTTCACTTGTATTTTGCGGTAACATGCTAAATTATATATCCTATACAAACGTACACACATTAAAAGAGTCTAGGGATCAAATACGTTTTAGAGGCTTACCGCAATTGAGGATTATTATTTTAACTTTTTTATTGTTATTGGTTCTTTTTAGTGATTTACACTATGTGAAAAAATAATTTTCTGTAAATTTCGATAAAAATAGAAAATCATTTGTCAATCAGGATTTTTATAAAAGTATGTAATAGCGTTTTTATAAAACTATTACAATTTCTGTATCGGAACTGAAAAAAACTGTATCAATATGGAGCAAAGACATCATTTAGCACGAGAAGAGATTATGAGAGCCGTCGGAATGTTGCAAGCTGGTTCCAGGCAACGTACTGTGGCTGTTGCTCTTGGCACTACACAGAGCGTTATAAGTCGTCTCTGGACACGCTATCGTATCACGGGCTGAGTGGCCGACCGACATGGAGAACAATCTCGCATCACCACTCGCAGACAGGACCGGTACATCCAAAATACTACTCGACGGAATCATAACCGCCATGATGTTAGCTACGAGGCTCTATAGCTCTTCAGGCTTGTTGATAAGCGATCAAACCATCTGAAATCGTTTACGTGATGCGACTGCGTTTCGAAGGCCGCTGAGGGTTCCACCTACAGCACCCTGCAATCGTAGGTCCCGTTTGCAATGGGCTCGCGAACACAGAAATTGGGAGGAAGAAGACTGGCGTTGTATTTGCTTTTCCGATGAATCTCGTTTCGCTGTGAGATCAGATACAAGACGTACTCGGATTTGAAGGACTTCTGGGTGTTAAGAACGTTTGAAATTTTGTCAGGAAGTTCATTCATATGGAGGTGGAACAATAATGGTTTGGGTCGGTATTTGGATTGGTGGAAGAACCGATCTCACTTGGATCAGGGGCAACCTCAATGCTCAGATTTATGAGAAGAGGATTGTTTTAGGCGTGATCATACCTTTGCAAAACTTTTGGATGATTCATTTCGACTAATGCATGACAGTCGTAACACGTACTCTTGCCGATGCTCGTATCAACGTCCTGCCGTAGCCTGCTCAATCTTGAGACCTCAACCCAAATGAACACGTATGTGATATACTCCAAAGAAGAGCTCCGCCGAGTATGGATACCGTACATACCCCACAACAACTTTTTGACTTGTTAGAAAGAAGGTGGGCGGCCATTCCTCAGTGATTTTGATGAACTGATTTTAAGCATGCCAAATCGCTGTAATTGTGTTACTCGTGTCAATGGTGGAAACACAGAGTATTCATTTTTTAATCTTTAAAATAAAATTATAAAAGATCCTCTTTTTTGGCTATTTTCCCCATTTACTTGAATTTATTATATATTTATTAAATTTTTACAATTTACAAAAATTTAAAATTTTCTTAATTTAAAGAAATATAGGGATAATTTAATAACTTAAACATAGGAATTAAAGTTAAAAGCTAGTCTGGAAGACTAGATTTGGCAAATATTCATTTGATAGTTTTTTTACTTAAAAATGTACTTGATCCCTAGACACTTTTGATGTATGTATATGTGTATATTATATAATAAAAAACTACATGTCAAAAGATCATGTTTATTTATCCAATTCTACCACTCTATGCATTATAAGTAGGTAGCGTAGGCGTAGTGTAAGCGACTGCTGTCCACGAGGTCTCAAATTTCGAAAATCTATTTTAATCATTAATCTATTTATTCTATTAGAAGCGTTTACGCCATGAGGCTTTTTCCTAGTCACAATTAAGCTTCATATATTTTTTTGGGTTTTCAAATGTGATTAATTTATTTCAAAGATAAAAATGGAAGTTTATAAACTAGATTTTGCCTGCGGCCTAACTCGCATATATGTAGAATAGGTAAGGTTATGTTAGTATCAGTGCTTTTTTTGGACAAAAGGTACACTATGTCCTTTTCTGTTCCCCTGACAACGTGTTTGCAAAATTGCATGATGATCAGTAGAGTAGTTAATGCATAACAAACAAACAGACCCACATTCGCATTTATAATATTAGTTAGGATTAGGATTCAACCACGCTGATTTTGTAACGAAGCACCTTGGTTTATTTTAGCATGAGTATGTATGTTTATATATTTATCACAAAGGTAGCAGGCAGAGATGTATTTTATACTTTTTCATAAAAACTGGAGTATATATATGTATTATATACACTCCAATTTTTTCAAGCATGATTTTGATCCCTCGGAATAAACGCAAGCATATTGCCATCTACCAGACATATTTTCAGAATCCGTACAAATAGCATACGTTACACTTAACATTTTGCCTATTTTGGTAATCGATTCCCGACCTCAAACATAACCGTAAACTAATTCGGCAATGCCAACCCGACAGTCTAATAAACACAATATTCATCATATACACATTTACAATATATCATCTCACACTCTACAACACTCAACAACCTGTGTGTAAAAAATGTTTCAAATGATATATTGTCCAGAACCCCATATTTTTCCAGAAAGGGTCACTTATCATTTATGTATATCACTGCAAAACATTTAAACGTCCTCATCACTTACGCAGAGAGGTCCATAATAAAGCAGGTGAGCAAAGATAAGCGCTCGTAAAACTCTGCATTCGTATGTCCATCGTGAATAAGCTTTTGGGATTCTGTAACCAAACCGAGGTTTATTATAAAATAGCAAAGCCAGTAACTCGTGGGCCACAAAATATACACTTCAAGTAAAAACGTTCAAAGTGATGCATTGCGTCATCATACATTTGTAACTGTCGTGCTTTGCTCGTACCTTGTCCCAATGTACGCATTCTCTTGATTTCGCACTAAAGTGTCTCAAAATTTATTTTTCTATGTAGCTAAATAAATCTTTTTTTTACATCTAAGGTGGCAAACAAGTACGTCCCACTTGATGGTAAGTGGTCACCGTAGCCCATGGACGCCTGAAACACCAGAGGCATGACTTGCGCGTTGCTGACCTTTTAGGAAAGGAAGTGGGAAGTAGAAGGGGCGGGAAGGGGGAAAGAGGTGATTGGTCCTTCGGCACTCTCACTCACCGTATGAAACACAACAGTAGGAATACTGCTATTTCACGTCGATATTCTGTGAGAGGGTAGTCCTTCCCCGGTCGAGCTGGTCCATTCATGCTGAAATCAGCAAGGCTCTATTACACATAAATCCTGCACTAGATACTAGTCCTGTGTCGCGGAGGACTTCACTAACATTTAAACAACGGACACAAATAACCCTTAGATTCGGGACAGCCATTTCTGGATCACACAAAGTTTTGTCCCGTGTTGAATTGGAACTCACAACACTCGGTGTAATGGTTGTGGGGAGACTACCACTTATAATCACTACGCTATCCATGTAGTCAGTCATGCTACGTTCTGACCTTGTCTTGATGAACGCATTATCTTGATTTCGAAGTAAAGCGTCTCAAAACCTCTCAAAATAGTTATAATTTACTCATGATAGATAGACTAAGTTTTTGGCATTTCTAAGTAACATATAAAATTTGTATAAGTTTTTAAAGATGCTTGGTAGTTCTGTATTCTAAGGAACTTTACAATAATTCAAAAAACTAACACGGTTCTTCAAGTTCATCTTTTGAATGTTTATAAAGAACATCGCGAATAGGCAAAAGCATTTCTGGATCACATAAACTATTGTCACGTATGGGATTCCGATTTTACAACTCTTGACGAAACAACAGTGTCAGGCCACCACTTAAACATTGACCCCACCGTGCAGTCAGTTCTAAACATGATTGTGTAGCAGTAGACGGAAAAGGATTAAACTATCATTTGACTAATAGCTAAGCCGGTCAACATGATTTAAAATTGATGAAGCTTAGTATTTGAACCGCAGTGCAATAGCGCAATATAGATTTCACCTGATAAGTATTACTTAATCTACTTTGTAAAACTAAGTTAGGCATTAATTTGCATATACATATTATATTAGTTGCTCCTAACGCGGTGGTAAACTATCTTATCTGATGTGAAATTATGATGTGCTATGAATTAGCAAATATTATTATCAAATTAAATAATGTTGTAACTGAAAATGTTTTGCATTTGTCATTACTAAAAATGAATTAATATTTATAGATTATATTTTTCGTGTGCTTAATATTTTGTCATAACGAAAACAGTCGGTGCCAATTGCAATAATCGCATTCTACGAAGTTATATGCTACGAGTTGCTACGTGACTCTACGCTAGTTACGAACATCTACGCAGTGCAATATTCCTAATCAGTAACGATATATGAATCTATGTCAATATTGTCATTGAGTTCATTTTAAAAATTGACTCCTATTGATCAATTTTTTTAATACGCACTGCGTTAGTGAAATGTCTCCAATTTGATTTCCGGATCTGGCAAAGATTTTTATGGTTTGCCTGTTGCGTACGGAATCCTCAGTAGCAATCTGATGACGAAATCTGAACATGAGCCCAAAATATGTGAGTTATCATAATTAAATTTGTCATAAGCCGTGAACTATTTAATAAATAATTATACCCCATGTTATAGAGCGCTCAAAATGAATATTTTTTATTATTATTTGCCGTCTATATAACGCCAAATTATACATTGATACAACCAAAACTACACCCTAATTTTCGAGCCCACATTTCAATGATATAAACTAAGCAATAGCTGGATCAAATTTCGTATTTACCCACGCATGTGTCGTGATAATTCATTTAAATCTACTAACTGCAGCAGTGCAAACAAGTGCACTTGACAACGATCTACCCGCAGAGAGCGGCCGGCGGTGGTCTCTTGAAACTGAAATAGATCCTGGATTCAATCCATTTGCAAATGCTCAAATGGAAATTCAAAGGCAAGTGCTATACGTAATTGAACAGTTAGGTCACCGAATTAACTGTTCAATTATGTATCATACTCTTTACTTGTTGAATAAACTTTTGGTTGTTAGTTTGGTTTAAATATCGGAGTTTCTTAGTTTGCACTTGATCGCTAAATGTTTTAGATTACTAAATTAATCATAGTCTTATATCTATATTCTCAAATTCATAAGCAGAGGTAAAACACACCCATATTGAGATGACAATTTTTACTCAATATCATTTTGCCTAACCTGGATGCTGAGACCTCATGCGCTATTGCGGCAGTCTTAAAACTCTTAAACTCACCAAATAAAATAAAATATAGTTTTCTTTAATTAATAGACAACTACTTAAAAATTTTATACGGACGCAAATAACATTCGGACTTGGAGCAACTGTTTATGGGTCACACCATTTTTTATCTGTCGGCGTTAAGCCCAACTAACAAACCGTTAAATGCCGTGCCAGCAAGAGAGAAACGAATATTTAGGCACAGCGCGAACCATGCAGTCCAATAGCATTTTTACAATATTTTTAATTGTCAAAATTTAATTAGTTAATTTATAACCATATTATATGGTTATAAATTAATATTTTAATTTATACCATATGATATCCATTTTGTAATCATATGTAATCGACGCAAAAAGACATTTTATTCTTCGTATATATAATTAACAATGTGAGTGTGTTACTTATAGACTCGAACACCAGTCGATCGATTCAGATTAACTTCAACTTGACATTATTCAAGGTTTAGAAAGAAGTCTCAGCAATGATCAAGAATTAGGACCTCTTGAGATAGTTTCTTAATGAGCGCAAACGATGTTGCAAGTAAGATCAAGTCATCTAGACTTAGAGATATTCCTTTTATTAGTATTTAGTTAACATCATTTATTTCTTAATTACTCGTAATAATTGGTAACAAAAAGTTTTTATTAATTAATGTTTCGATATCGCGTATAATATTGTGGGGTGTTCTTTGCGTCCGTTGTTTGAATGTTTGTAAAGTCCCCGGTGACACAGGAATTATGCCCAGGGGTGAAATGTATTGATAAAAAATATTGGAATCTACTTTTTCTAATACCATATTTTAATAAAGTTACTTTAATAATAATATATAAATAATACTTATATAATATTGATATACGCACATATTTTACTAAAACAAACTTCTGGCATTACTTCGTAATTACAACTGAAGGTATTTTACATACAAACTGTTCTATAATTGGAAAACTTTTCAAAAGTCGTTACTCCGTTATTAAACTCAATATAAACAAACGTAACAGTGGGTAGTCGGGTGAATAACTTAATTATTAAAACACAATGGTGGTTCTTGCATAGACTAAAAAATTATTACGTTTAGTTCTAAATTTACAAGTATAGGTGGCAGCACTAGCTATACAAAAATATAAGTATAGTTTATTTTGTTGCTTAGTATTCCTATCATTATTTAATTAAACCCGTGAGAATCACTTTAGAGCAGTTCATCCACAAACAAATTCAAAGGACTTTTATCGTACATATTGTGGCATAACGTACCTTATCTACGATAAGATCTAGATCTAGATCTATCTTATTTTCTTTCTTTATTTCTTTCTTTCTTTTAATAAGACGTAATTCCTGTCTCTTGGAAGACTTAATAAACAATAAAATTCTTGACATGACTGCACGGATGGCGTAGCGATTTAATAGGTCACTTCGCCACTGCTACTGCACCAAGTGTTGTGAGTTCGCTTCCCATACGGGACAAACATTTGTGTGATCCAGTTAGTTGTTCCGAGTCTAAGAGTTCACACAATATCGACGTGAAATAGCAGTATTCCTACTGTTGTGTTTCGTTCGGTTCGATTGAGTGAAAGTACCGGAGGCCCAATCACCCTCTTTCCCCCTTCAAATTCAAATTCAAATTCAATTCAAATTCAAAATTCTTTATTGCTAACTATGTGTACATAAATAAAGTTCTTAACAGAAGATATCAGTTCTTAGAACATAGTGGCCCTGTTAGGGCATTGCAATTTCATCATACATGTATGCTTATAATTGTAACAGTTAAACATGCAATAAATTGATTTACATTCATTAATTAAAAAAGAAAAAAATTATAAATATTAAATTTTAGATAGGTCATCGTTTTAATTACATTATATCATTTACATCATATTAATTATAAATTATTAAAGTCATACCCAAATAAAAATACACCTGTCATGAGTTACCTGATTTAAAAATTATCATTATTCATTAATTCAATTATGTCACAGTATTGTAATCATTTAATATTAATTATCATAATCCTTTTAAAAAATATTTTACAGAATTATATTCACTTTAGTGATAGGTACTTTATTGAACAAAATTATTTTTCCTCAAGAAATTCTGCTATTGAGTAATATGCCTTTTTAATTAAGAAATTTTTCAGCATTCTTTTAAAAATAATAATTGTATTTATAATCTTAATGTCCATAGGTAGCTTGTTATAAATCTTTGTGCTCATACAGAAAATACTATTTTTGTACGCTCTAGTGTGGGACGCTATATTTCTTAAGGTATTTTTAAGTCTCCTGCTTTTTAACGTATCATAGCTTGTAATGTTTGATTTAACTAAAATTGAGGCCAGGTAGATAAATAGAGCAGGGAGTGTTAAAATCTTGAGATTTACGAAATGTGGTTTACATGAATCCGTTTGGCGTAACCCACATATAGACCTAATACACTTTTTTTGGGCTTTGAACGCAACTTCTTTATCAGTCGAGTTTCCCCAATATAGTAACCCATACGACAGAGTGGATCCCACATACGCATGGTAAGCAGTAAGAAGCGCGATCTGGTTGGATACTTTTTTAAGCATGTATAGAGCGTAAGAAAATTGATTTAATTTGGTACATACACTATTTAGATGTGTTTTCCATGACATATTCGAATCCATATGGATTCCCAGAAATTTTGTATTTGCTACCTCAGCTACAGTTTCATTATTGTGTGCAATAGTTAAAGGAATAGACGTCGCGTTTTTATTTTTAAAGTTCATGTAATGCGTTTTTGTGAGATTAATTTTTAAATTATTCATTTGAAGCCAATTTATTAATTTAGATAAGCCTTCCCGCTCCCTCTCCTTTCCACTTCCTTTCCTAAATAGATCAGGCAAATCGGCAACGTGCAAGTGATGCCTCTGGTGTTGCAGTCGTCCATAGGTTACGGTGACCACTTATCATCAGGTGGGCCGTATGCTTGTTTGCACCATAGTGACTGTAGTCACCCGTGGTAAATAAATTATTCCTAGTGCGGGCGTTGTCTTTCAGTCTGTCTGTCAAGTCTAAGAATACCAGACATAATAAAAAATCTATTGTGTCTGGCCGCTGGTGTGCCGCTATGCCTTAATAGGTTAATTGAAGCCATAAAAAGTTAGAGGTAATTTTAATGAAACCGTTTCTTCTATTCAACACAAATGTTGTAATGATCGTACGTCGTACGTGCATTATACAGGAGTACAGCGTGGCAGAAGCCTAATGAATAAGAGATTGAAATTGAAGTCAAGACTTTTTTAATCCTGTCTAATATACTACTGACATGAACCCACTCCTAATATTAGCCAAACAGAAAGGGTAAAGAACACTAAGAAAAATAAATATAATGTTCAGCTTTAAAATTGTAACAGCTTACTTAAAAAAACAATTAATTACTACAAATTAAAGGCCCTCTTAGTTAATAAGAACTACTCTTTACATAATCTTAACTAATAATATAAATGTGAATTTGATGGTTTGTTACACTTTTACGCCTTATTTACTCAAACGATCATCATGAAATTTCGAATACGCGTTGTCAGGGATACAAAAAAGCACATCCCGAGCGAGCAAAGCCGCGAGTAATAAGCTAGTTTGCTAATAAATACCATTTTATTATCTTATGTTTAACCATGCCAAGTCATTTAAGCAACTTTATTTAGTTTTATAAATCTTTTGCGTCAAATTAAGTCATAAGATAATAAACACATCACAAATAACATAACCAGTTTATGTTCACGTAATACTTAGACAAAAGATAAATCCATCAAATGTAAAGCTGTGTACTTAGATAGATCATTTGTTCCTTTATCTACCTCAACGAAGAGATTTCTGACTACTGCATTACGTAACATAAGGGTCGGGGGGCTTTCGGGACCGGGACCGTGGTCCCGGATTCCACCTATAGATACAATAAATATTATTGAGTAGTTTTATGGTACCACGAATAAAATAAAAACTGTTATGTCTCGGGAAAGTACGGTCAACCAAGAAAATAAAATAAGTTTTTCTGACTCAGTTTGAAAGTGCCATCAATGAAGACATGGCTAGATTTTGATAAAACTATGTGATTTCAGTAAACTTTTTTTTATTCAAAGCTACGAGTAACAGTAAACAATGGGTAAATGGTATTGTGAGACATTAGTTTCTGGCCGCAAATTCGATCTTCTCAAAACGTATAATACCATATCAGCACTCTATATAAACCATCCCACTGCTGGCCATAGGCCTGTTCTCTGTTTAAGAAGGATAAGGTTGTATGAAGTTCATCATGCTGGCTCAGTGCGGGTAGGCAAACTACACACATTTTCTAGAACATTGTGGAGTACTCTTAAACATACAGGTTTCCTTACAATGCTTCTTTACCGTTAACGCTAGCGATAGTTAACTATTTAATACTTATATAACTTCGAAAAGTCAGAGTTGTTGTTGTCTTGGACTCGAAATCGAGACTTTTAAGTCGCACGTAATAGAGGGAAATTTGAATTGACAGATTAATACGTAAAGCCAAAATGGTTGTTAAGATAATGTTTTGACTTAGTAATCATTCACCCTAATAGGCTGCCTATGTCAACTGAATGTTAGGCGAAATATTAGGCGGTACTAGTGTTTAGCTTAAGCCACTGTATCTAATCCCGAGAAATTCAATGGTGTAATGTTTTCCTATAGTTACGTTTAGGAACGCTGACTTGTGTTTAGTTTAGATAACTGTAGGTAGTATCTTATCTTAGTAAAGTTAACTCTGGACATGTCTTCCCTTGCCGCGTTCAGGTTTCGCGCTGATTACGTACTCGTGCAAAAGATTGTAGATGTATGTTTCGGTAATACACATAGCATTATCAATGTGCTAAACTAGGCAAATATCCTAACTAATATGAATGCAAATGTGAGTTTTTTGTAAAAATTACAAATACATTGGCAAGAGAGATCAATAATCCTTATTTGTTAAGCTAAAATACGATTGATATATCAACATTAAAGTTATCGTTCCTAAAGATCTGTTACTAAATCAAGTCTAAAGTCTGTGTACTGAAGACTTAATTATGGTTAGAAGTCGCAACAGTTCACAAAGATCTACATAAACTTCAAACAGAGTAAACACAGTCTATTTGCGAGACGACATTCTCAAGTTTATCCACAGTTGGAGCACACAATGCACTATGCATTATTCACTCACTGTCCCCATCTGTACGAATCTCTCCACTATAGCAAAATCCGCCTTATCTTCGTTTACAACGTACAAAAGCGATACATTTCTTGTTCTTATTTCAAAAAATCTATTTGTCTGTCTTAATTCTTTGTATTCCACAATTGAATACTCAAATAGATACTTTAGAACGTAAAATGGTATCCAGTAACTGTTGTGTAGTTAGCCTACTCTATTAATCTAATTAATATTAACTAGCGGTCGCCAAGTGGTCGAAATTCACCCATAATTTATTTAAATTTTAAATTTGATCGTTATTAAGGTTTTATTATCTATAACTATACCTTTATAATCGCATTTAATTTAGTCACCTACTCCACATACATATGTATGTAACCATAGTTACGAAGCATTCTACGAAGTCAACCGAACAATGTCGAAATACTATGAACGTGATTCGACTGTTTGTGTCAAATGCATGATTGTGTACGTGTAGTATTTTTTCATTAATTTAATGTATTTGTAATGCATATTTTATAAAAATATTAGGATTCGCTCTTCCTCCTCCATATAAACTTTAACTGTGCCAAATTTTAAACTCCTCCATCCGCGCAATTTTCGTAAAAAAGGGGTACAAAGTTTTTGCTTCACGTATTAATATATAGATTGAAGGCTAAGTAAGCAGCGCCAGCCTCGTTGGTAGACTATTGCACTGCCACGTCTTGAGTTCGAACCAAGGCAAGCACTTGAATTTTCATTTTTTAATTAGTTGCTGCTCGCTTTAACGGCGAAGGAAAACGTCGTGAGGAAACCTCTATATCTGAGAGTTAATAATGTTCTCAGCGATATGTGAAGTCTGCCAATCCGCCAGGACTAGCATAGTGGACTATGGCCTAATCCTTTTTACACTGAGAAGAAGCCCGTGCCCAGCAGTAGGACAGTTTATACATAGGGCCGACATTATTATTAAGGTAGATTTGTGTACCAACCTATTTATATAACACTAGCTGACCCGATAAACGTTTTTACCAGCTACAATTGTTAATTCGAAGTGGCAATCATATACAAATAAAACAAATATTGCGAGCCATGTTTGTACGGCAATTGATTTTCATAGATATAGACATAAATACGTATAAATTGTCAAAGTTTGGTAATCGGGCCTATTTATTTTTATCTATTAATTATGGAAAATAGTTCGCCTGATAGAAATGTGGTAGCCGTGCCATAAGGGTCAGTATTACAAAGAGAATCACTCGCATTTTGAGCAACTTATTTATTTCCACTGGTCAAAAAAAACAGATGGGACCACGGGGAGAGTCTCCCCGTGACCATGGCTGCTGAAAAGCAACCGAAACGTCGGGGAAAGTGTAAAAATAAATTAAATCTAAATAGTTTAATAATAATTTAATTAGCTTAAAAATTAGTAAAGTTTAATAGTAGTAGTAGTGTAACAATTTTCAAAAATTTTGTAATAATGTGTCAAATAAACAACGCGATAAAATCCGTATATAGCAGTTTAATTTCAATGAATAATTCAAGCAAATTCATTATTTTCCCTTAAACAGAACCTAATAATTAAAGCATCCGCAATTATTAAAGGATGACCTGTTTATTTTTCCTAGGTGCAGAGTCCGGTGTTAGTTGTGGAGCTAAACCTGAACAGATTAGAAGGAACCCATTTGAGGGCACTGGGTCTATTGTCAATGTTTGGATTTAACATGACGTATGCTGTAAGAGGTCCTACTGACCCACTGAATCCTTCCTCGTGTAGCGCCATCGAATGCAGATTGCTAGGACACTGTTATGCTAAGCAGGATTATCAGTAAGTCATTACTACAATGCTATATTTGTAAGATTATAAAATATGTATTAATTTAAAGACATAATATGATTTGCTATTTATAAATTTTTGACTAACTCGAGATTTAACTACTATAACAAAATCATGTGTTACTTATTATTTAATAATGTAAGGGCGAAATATTTTGATGGCACTTATGACTTTAAATTCTTAAAATCAGATATAATTGCTTTTGAAACATTTAAGAATATCAAAAGAAGAACCTAAATTACAGATCAATATCTATCATCTCTATCATTTATCGTAGGTCTCTACATACTTATAATGAATAGATGTAAAGTACACCCTTACTCAGAGCACACACCACACTACAATTGTACTGTGTGTGTGTCTATCGACCTGGTGACCACTTGAACTTATGAAACGCACTCTACGCACCGAATACAAGCGTGTCTTGTTCAGTACTTAGGAAACTTTCTGATCCGTTCTGACCAATTGTAAAGAAACTAATTCTTGACATTAACCTTCTTCTTTTATTATAGGGCTGTAGATTACAGTGCATTTAGTAAAATATTCAACTTACACCTCTATGTTTTGTAACTGGCAGGCAGTTTTACTGTTCGTGCTTCGAGGGTTATTCTGGAGTGGATTGCGGTGTGGGCTCGCTTTGTCCAACAACTTCCAACACGTGCAAAAACGGTGGCACCTGCAGGTAAGCAAGCTCATGACACAGCATTATTACCATCGTATTGCGTATATTCACACATTGTCTTCAATCAAAGACGGTCACTAATGAGAAGACTATGCATTAGTACAATTTTCACTACATTGTGAATGTGAAATATAATATTATATATATGTCACCAATGGAATAGTTGTCAAAATTGATATTGTTACAAAACACATTAAAAGGTATTGCAAAAAGGCAGGTATTTAGTAGAAATTCAAAAATGATTTTCTTGGTCTAACCACTCATTCTTTTACTTTTGTATTTTTAAGTAGTCTGACACATTTTAGTTAAAGGACGTATGAATAAAAGAGTAATAAATCAATATCGACAGTTTTATGTGACTATTGTCTGGACAGACAGATGGGTCCCGCCGCCGTCAGCTGTATCTGCGCTCCCGGATATACCGGTGACCTGTGCGAGGCGCAGCTCGCACAACCCGGTAAGTGAAATCCAAAAAATATAAGAAAAAGCGAGCGATAATTAACTAATCAATACGCACATAACTTCGAAGAGGTTTTTTTAAATTTATTATTTCTTTTGGGATTCGAAGAGTCAGATGTACAGACATCTGACTCTTCGAATCCCGAAAGACACAAAAGTCTCCAGTTCGATTCCAAGTAACAGTACTTGGAATCGAACTCGAGACTTTTGTGTGGCAGCCCAATGCGTGCAACGGTCACACACTAGACTATCACTGTTTATTGTACAATTTAACCTAAAATTATCTTCTTCTTCCTAGCCTTTATTATACCCAAGTCACTTGGGGTCGGCTTTTTTAGTCTAACCGGATTTGACTGGATATCAGTTTTTACACGGAGCGGCTGCCACCTAACCTCCGTAACCCGAAGGCTAACGATACCCTAAGGCTAGACCAGTATCAGGATATTAGAGGGTACTGACTTCTCCAATAACGACTGCCATAGATGTTCACGGCAGCCGGGACCGACAGCTTAACGTGCTCTCCGAGGCATGGAGCACGCGATAATTGTCAATCAATACGCACATAATTTCGAAAAGTCATATAACTTCCGAAAGTCAGAGATGCGCGACGTGGGTTCGAACCCGAGACCCTCTGCATTGCAGTCTGTTGGTCTCGCCACTGAGCTATCGCTGCTTTTTGAACCTAAAATTATATCAGGAAATAATTCAAATTAATTTTTATTTTGAAGGATTGGTAATATTTCGATCAAAGATTGCTAGTAGATAGAAATTATTTATTTTGCTATTAATTTTCGTGTAATCATTCAGTATAAGTAGTATTGTTTTAGAGTGTGGCATAGGAGAATGTTCTGAGGGCTGTAAGAAAGGAAAACCTTGTGACTGCAGTCCCAAAGGCGACGACTTTAGTAAGTATATTACGTAGTACGACATAATTATATCTATTTAATTAATATAGTACTGCAATGATACTAACTAAAACTTCAATGTATATACAGCATCAGCGCGGTTTGACACAAAACTACAAGTAATGGACCAACCAAAAGTCAACATATCACATGATATAATAAAGCAAGCAAGTATTTAATCACAAAAACGCAGATAAAATGTAATTCTATATTATTTCGAGTGATCTTACTAAATACTACATTACGTTTTCAGTTAACAAGTTATTTAATGTCTGCAAATATAACGTTAGAAGATGAGATAGAAATTTTGAATATAAGGTAAGTGTCATGTGTCATGTGTATTGACTATCCAGACTATTTTACATAATTACATGATTCTGTTCTTCTGATTTCGTTTACAGTGCAATAGACGTTAGTGGCGCTCGTTCGGTGCATGTACGCGTTTGGAGTGCGCGTCGGTTGGCGGGTGCACTGCGCGCTGCGCTTGCGCGACTTGTTGCTACGCGCATCACTTGGTCTAATCTAAGATTACTGCCTGATACCTTGCACTTTGAAATGCAACCTGCTCTTAATTTACATGTAAGACCATTTAATACAAATTCAGTTAGGCACATTAACCTATTGAATCGCAGCGACACATCAACGGCCAGACACCATAGCTTTTTAATTATGTCTGGCATTTCGAGACTTGAATGCTAGAAACGAAGATGTCTGATTTTGAAGTTTGTTTTATATATTCAGCGTGTAACAATTAAATACGTATTCATTATTTTTACTAAGATATAGTATATTATTTTTTATCGACTTATCAATATCAGCACAATCAAGTCGATATCTAAACAACACTAATAGCTGACTCAGTGACATCCGTTAGCCCAAAAATGACCAGGAGCAATTTGGATAGTGATTTAATGCATTTGTTTTGATATGTAAATAATAAATAAAGAAAATGTTTAAGATTATCAGAAAATTTAAAAGAAAATTCGTTTGAAGATAGGCCACATAGGTTATTTATCAGGTATGTGTACGTAATAG
The DNA here is from genome assembly GCA_930367265.1 of Catocala fraxini. Classification (NCBI taxonomy): domain Eukaryota; kingdom Metazoa; phylum Arthropoda; class Insecta; order Lepidoptera; family Erebidae; genus Catocala; species Catocala fraxini. The sequence continues at coordinate 15,752,149 of OV884040.1, read as the reverse complement.
CCTAATATGAACACATCTTTCTGTTACATACTGTATTAGTTAAAGTATGAAGTACGTGTGGACTTCATTACTATTTCCCATGCGCTCTAACTGGATACCAACCTTATATTAACGGTAATCGAGGTCAGGATCCTACATTTGTAGACCCCTGTAATTTAGAAGGCACATTATCGCTATATTCTCTCTTAAGTATCAAATATATTTTATGATCAATAACTTCACTTACTTGTCGGCCTTTTTGTTGCTGTCTTAAGTATGTAGAACTTTTAAAGTAGAATAAACTGCCGCACAAGATCTGTTAAGGTTCTATTAGGCAAGTATATTTAATAGAAAAGTATCTCTTCTTACCGAAATTGAAATCTTCAGCCTTGGATGGGTTTAGACTTTCTAAAAACTTATGCAGTATATATAAGTTCAACTTTTTATTTGCTACAAAAACTATAATAGATTAAGAGGCTCATATTGTTTAAAGCTTCGCGATATAGAACTTCGGGATGGTGAAAATAGTTTATTGATGGTATGTAAAACTTCAAGTAATTATATGCAAGTATCCGCAGTATCTCGGTACCTTGCTTCATTTATCCCTCCCAGTTTAACGTCTACAAACAAGTGTTATAGGAATATTATCGTTCAACAGGCTCTGACAGTTAACCAGCGTTCAGAAATATGGGAAGGTTCAGAGTTCATAATAACGTGCATAGCATATGGATCTCCAGACATCACCTTCACTTGGTACAAAGACGGTGTTAAGATCAACTTTAATGGCACAACGAGGTAAACTAAACATTATATTAGCCATCTAGCTTTGTTACTCATTAGTCGAATACATGCACAAGTGTCTTTTTTTCGTTTTCTGCCTGAACATTTTTAACAACACACACGAGTTGTTGTTCGGCTCAGAAGACGACTTTAAGCACATTATTTATGTAGTTTTAGTATATAAAGGTGCAATGTTATACATGTATATACTACATAATATGTGTTAATTGAGCGACGATCTCGCGATATTAAAAGAGTGACGACCACAATCCAACTCATATACATATAACATACCCGGCGCGATGGCACGCAGTAACAATAGTAAGCAAAGGAAATGTTTTTTTTCAATATTCTTCTTCGTCAACAGTTTCGGTTAGAGTGAATGTTTTCAGGCAGATAAGCGCTAAATTAATATATTTTATTGCAATCTAGAGATATGTGGACGCGTTTAGCGCCCGAAGATGCATTAAGTCGTCGCATGTCACTACTTGGGGTGTCAGCGACACGACAAATAGATGGCGGCGCATGGTCGTGCGCAGCTGATGACGCCGGTAGGAGACGATGTCGTGCGCTCACTCTCACCGTCCTTACTGCTCCTACAGTGCGACTTATGCCTTCAGCTCTCACTCTTAGTAAGGTAATTGGTGTAATACTTGTATAGATTTTTGTTTGACCATAAAACACATATAATAATATGGCATCCAATCTTATCAGAGTTTGGTCAGTGCAGGAGGTATTATAGTGCACAAGTATGTCCACTTACACAAGTGCTTTCTATACTCATTCAGTTCGGGGGATTGGGATAACATTCTGGTACGACCGGTGAAAAATCTGACGCTCGAACAAAGGCTTTACGTTCTTTGAAAGGGTGAATCTTTACCAAATTACTAACTCTGCCAATTTTTTTTTATTATTTTGTTCAGCCTGACGAGGCAGTTAAAAACATAAACCTTCCTTTCAGGGCGATAATGTAAGCATGACATGTCTGGCGGGTGCGGGGCGCGCACACGGAGTGTTGGGTTTCAGTTGGGCACGAGAAAGAAGCTTGCTACCGATGCAACCTGACAGACATGTGTGGGAGGATCTGTATCCAGCTGGTAGCGTGCTCAAGCTTTATAATGTACAGGTCTGTATACAATTCTATTTGGAAGATATTTTGACGGCTAGTGACGTAATAATAACTTTTGGAGAAAACGTCTGTAGAAATCGAGTGAATACCGGTGCCAAGTGTCGTCAGTGGCGGGCACTAATTCTGCCGGTGTGACAGTGTGGGCACTCGGCCCAGATGATGAAGCATGTCAGAGAGAAGTGGCCCGAGGTAAGCACTGGCCCAGGACTGCTCCCGGGGCGCATGCGTCAACTGCCTGTCCAGCAGGGTACAGTGGTGAAATTATTAGGTAACCATTATTACAGATTATTAGATTAGTAAAATTTGTTGAAAGCTTATTGAAATATTGACTGCTTTTAAAATCCTATTCAAATTGAAATTTCAAAAGTTCAGACAAGAAATATATTTCCGATGAAAAATTATATCATGTATAACAATTTTAGATTTTGTGAGCCTAAGAGTGGGCAACAAGGCGTCGAATGGATGTTTCCAGATTTTTCTGGCTGTGAAGCAGATGCTCTGAAAAATATCTACGAACAGGTATAATATACTACATGTTTTAACCATGGATAAAACATCGTTTTTGAAAATAACATTACCCATATATTTCTAGTTTACCCTTATCACATACGGATACTCATGGGACAGCGTGTCAGATGTTTCCCGTCAATACTTGTCAGTACTACGCTCTCTCAAAATGCACCCGGGTGGAGGAGTTGTACCACTACGCCACGCTACACACATGCTGCAGTATTTACTGTCAAAAGCAGCACGACCTGCTGACAGATTACACAGCGCTACACATCTACTTAACATATACGATCATCTACTTGCACAGCCCGATGCATTTCTGGACGAACAGGTACCTTACTTGGATTCAAAGATTGATTCTGTAAATACGAGTCTAGAAGTTATATACACTGTTATTCTTCAGAAAATCTACGAGCTTCAGAACAGTATTGTCTACACAGCGGGAATGAGGAAAGCACTCCCGACTCGGTGGCACTCATTTACACTTAGGACTGACCTAGTAATGCGTGACAATACAGTGCATTTCGAGCTCCACCATGCCGCTACGGGTAATGACGAGTGGCTACTAATGTCAGCAGGAGTGGAAATGCTTGATGGTACCAATGACCGTCTGAATACCAACGTTGTTACTGTTCTGTACCACAATTTGGGAGCTAGGCTGCCATCGCTGAATAGAGTTGTCGAATTTAAGTAAGTTAGTTAATTAATTATAAGCTGTATCACTGATAGCTATCCTTAATAATGCTTGTAGACTAATCAAGTAGCTGGCATGGACGACATGTAATTTGTTTTGGTGGCCCGCAGAAGTTGAAGTATCAACTTCAGCATGTTACCTGTCTCTTGTATAAGAGCCATTACAGTGCATCTATATTGCTGCTTTTGATTAATCACCGTTATCGTTCATCTGTATAATTCTCTTAAATGTCGGATATTATGTTTATCGGTATTCGTGTCGGGTATGTGTTAATGATACTATGGTGTGGATCACAGGGCAGGTCGTGAAGTGCGGTATGCTGTGTGCTCGAAACAAGTGCAAGTTTCAGTCGGCAGTACCGATCTTAATGACGTACTAAAATATGCTTTTATCCTGGTGTTTGAGCATTCAAGAAACTATAGCGCTGATGGTATGTTTATGCGAAAGCACTGTCCTGTTTTCATTGTAGTGAACGTCAGTGAACTAGAGATATGACGAACTCAATATATAAAACGTACTAATTTTAGCCTCAATGCTAGCATGTGGGTTCCGCTCAGTAGAAGCGCCAAATGCGTGGAGTATTTCGGCGTGTGACGTGCAAATGTCTGGTATGTCGAGGGCAATGTGTCGCTGTCACGGGATCGGTACCATAGTCCTATTTACACGAGCCGCTCAGATCAACGTGAGTACATTCATAACAGTTACTTCTGAAGTATCAGCAATAGGGTAGTTGATTCATATTTTTTTTTATCATTATTTATATCAAATAGGAAATTACGCAAAAATAAAACATTTCAAAAAAATTTTAGGCTGTACTCAAAAATAAGTAAGATTCAAGCGTTTGTCGAAACAAGTAGGGGTAATTGTCAAATAACGGAAAAGGATATCTCCACGGCACTCGCACTTCCTAACCGACTTCAAAAAAAGAAGGAGGTTTTCAATTGAACTGTATGTTTTTTTTATGTGTGTTACCTCTTTACTTTTTCTAGATAAACCGATTTTGATGATTCTTTTCTGGCTGACAACAATAATTTAATTATTCACAAGAATACGCAACTATTTCTTAACTTTTTAATGCACTTTTTGTTTTAGAATATTCTTTTTTGAAGTCGCTTTTCTTTTTTGTTAAAATTTTGTTTATTGTTAGAGCCAAATCTAAAATATTAATAACTCCTTTATTTTACAAACAATTTTGATACTTTTTTCACAAAAACATTTCTTGATTGCTATTTGCTGTTGTGTATGATTGTGCGTAAAATAATGTAAAAAATCAAACATAGGCAACTACCCTATTGTATCTTTCCTACAAAACTTACATAGTTCTTAGTCAACAGTAAAGAAGAAATAATTATGTGATACATTTATCCAGACAGATGCAGAGAGGGAGCTACGAGGTATTGTCGGAATCAGTGTGAGCGTGGGTGGGGCGATGTGCATGTGTGCGTGCGCGCTTCAACTGCTGAGTCTAGGGCCTGCTGCCACACGCAATCCGGATACATTGGCCAAATTGCTCAGAGCTGCAACTGCAGCTGGGCATGCCGCAACCATGTTCGCGTTATTGCACTGTAACACGCAGGAAGCAGGATGTTCGGGAACGCTAGGTTGGGTTTTAGCGACGTGTTGGTGTGCTTCATGTGCGGCACTGTGTGCGCAGCCACTACTTCTGCATGCTGAACTGGCTGGGAGGGGACAGGGCACACATTCTGTTGGACTATTAGCTGGTAAGTACGTTTCTTTAAATTATTGGGCATATTTTTCTTCTAACATATTAAAGAACTGTGCACTTTACAGGCGTATGTATATTAATATGCCTTTGTGCTGGCTTGTGGGGAGGCGCGCCGTTACAAGCTTACTCTGCAGCGAGTGTGGTATACTTCGGCGGCACGGCATTACTCACAGTGCTCACGCTTGCTCTTGCGATGTGTGCGCATAAGACTATACGTCAAGTCTCTCGTAAACTACCGCCTGATAGAAGGCCTTATATAAAAGACAGGTAAAACTCCCTAATACCTTAAGGGAAAATATTTTTATTGACTCTTTTTGTTGCCATGACCTTGCTTACCATTAATATGTTTAATTATTTTATTTTATATTTAAACATTTTAATTTACACTTGTAGCAATCGAAAAAAATAACGTTTTGGGTAAGTAGCATTTAAATTGGTTGCAACATAAGAGCAATTAATACTTCTCATCGGGTATAAATAAATCAATGAGTTATTGTTTAACTTATTATTTATTTAAATAAAAGCTAGCTATGTATTTAAATAAAATAATTAAATAAATGGAGTCAGCTAAGGTATTTAATCGATAAAAGTGAAACCGTGATAATATTTTACTGTTTTGACAGAAATAATGTAGTGTGTAATACACTGGTGCTACTGCTGTCGACATCAGCTGTGCAGATAGCGGGAGTTGCGTACGTGCAGCCGGGCGGACAACAACACGTGCACGTCACTGCTCTTGCCATAACAGCACTCGCCAATGTTCGTAATAAATTATGTACATATTTTTTCATTTATAGATGGATAATATGCATTATGTAAGCAACTCACGTAAGAGATTTATGAAAGTTACTTATGCATGTAGCCCGCACAGATAGCTTACGCATTGCGTCGTGTCCATTCGATATATTACTTCATACAATATATGAGCATATTAATAAATATTGGATTATTTGGAGACATGTGTAATGGGCTTTAATTGATTACTAATTTATCTTACTAGAGATTTTAAAGGTGGATTTTGTATTGTACAGGGTTTGGGGATGTTAGTCTGTTACGTGATACGCGACGAGGAGTGTTTACGTGCGGCACGCCGCCTTTTATCGCCGTCTGATAACAGAGACTGGGAGGACTCCCGCGCTGGAGATACTTCTCTTAGTTGTGAGTATAATATACAGCTTGCACCATGAACAGATTTGTGTGATCTACAAATAGTTGTTACCAGTCTGGATGTTCTTTGTGTCCATTCTTTCAGTGTTCGTTAAGTATCCCGCGACGCAAAAATTATTCCTAATGTGAATATTATATTTTAAAAATATAAGAAAGAAAATGTTTATTTTTATAGCAGGAACATATAAAAGAAAGTTTATTTAATAGTCCCAAAATATAGGTTAATAATTAGGATTTATAATTCTTACTTACTTTGTACAAACTTGTTAAATGCTCAGCTACTTGTGTTGATGGTTGTACATTGTTAATACCGACAGTTATTTAATGGTGTAACACTTTCGCAGTATACATAAAGCAAGCTGGTGAGGTGGAAAGTCATGGCGGTGCAGTAGATACAGTTGAGTCATGCTCGTCGCCCGTATCACCTGCAGTTCAGTACTGGCGTGCGCACACAATTGACAGACCCTCTAAGATAGACAGGTGGAATATTACTACTGCGATGTTATGTACTTCTGGTACTTTCATGAAAGATCATGAATTAAAATAACAATATTTTTTCAGACGACAGTCTAACCCGGATAGTCGAGCTGATTTAGTCCGAAGTGTGGAATACAAAGACTTCATACTATTTGGACGCGGTTGTGTGCAAGCGCCGGTTTGCGACCTAATCCCTTTGCGTGTTGTGCAAGATTACCGAGCCAATGTTCCCGTTTGCGTAGAGATGCGCTCTTGCAACGCGCCTCCATCTTCGTCTCCAAATCCGCCTCTTCGAATAACGGGGAAGAGGAACTTGCAGCTTTATGTTGAGAAGAGAGCTGATACAGCAAAGGTTGGCAATTAACTAACTTACTATCTTTTTGATTTACAAACTCTTGCTAAGTTATTTATTTATTTATATATATGAAAATCAGTTGCCGTGAGTTAGTCTTGCCAAATCTCGGCAATGGCTCAACCGATTTAAAAATTGAATTAAATTGAATATGCAATGCACTAGCTATATAGGTACTGGATTGGCTTACAAAAAAAGAAAATTAGGCAAAGCCTTAAGGATTAGCTAGAAAATCTGAAATCGAATCTTGTAATTTTGTATTAGAATTTCTACTTGATGACTTACAATTGATGGTGTCCATGGCGTATCTATCATTTGACAGCTGCACTACGCATATCTGTTATTTATTCCGAGCGGTTAAGTTGTGTGAAATTTATTACATTTTGGGTTACAAGCAAAACAATTTTAGGTGGTACAGTCAACATAAGTCGATACACATTTCCAAAATATTGATTGCCTGTATCTTTCAAAACTATAACAAATATTTGTTTATCATAGTTCAAAAATACAGATTAATAATTTAGCTTATAAATTATAAAATACTTTTATTAACGAATGAAATGTTCATCTAGGTACTTATGTCACTAAGTGTACGAAGTTTATAAGCTCATCTATTTGTACAAATTTCATCTATTGGTGAACAAACGCCCACATCCAGAGCCAATGCTATTATCCTTATGTCTTAATATGATTAAGCTAACGTGTTAATGATTGTTTTCACAGGAAACGTGTACAAACTGCACAAAGTCAAACCCAGACGTGTCCAAGTTGAGCTCTTATCCCGTAAATAGTTGTTTGAAAAATAATTACCGAGGGATCACATTAAGTACCTCGCTACCGTCCATTGACATCATTAAAGACGTCTGTGACAAGTCTCGTATAGAACACGTCAACAGAGAATGGAGTAAAGTTTACGATAGTCCACAAACAGAAAAAGTTTTGAACAAGATATCTCATGACTTAGACTTTTTGTTAAATAGGACGCAAAGTAATAACTCACCACATCACATAGAACAAACAGATAAAGTGACCACGTCTCATTAGTTTTACATAGTTGTAAGTAAACAAATAACAAGGAAACAGGGGTGCAATATGCCAAACTTAGGTAATTAATGTACATAACTAGTAATTGTATCCATTGAATTTAGAATTTTTTTACCACGTAAATTTATGCCTTGAAGACGTTTGTGTTAAAACAAAGAATAAAATTCTGTGATATTACTAAATAACTTGTTTTATTTAATGAATATTGTTAAACAGCTGCTTTTTTTTTTCATTTTTAGTAACGAGAATAATAAATATATATAGGGGGTCTACCGTGAAACGCGTTATACGCAATTGCGTAAGTTCGTTCATGCTTATTCTTACCATGAAACATCATTCGCGCCGACATTCGTCACGAATATCGTCGTCTGACATTTGTACGTCCTAAAAAATCCGAAGTGTTTTCATGGTAGGTATATGCTTATTATTTCGTTCGTCATTCGTTTCGGCACGTCATTGCGTAAAAACATTTTCACGGTAGACCCGCAGTTTTTGTCAGTTAGATAATCCAATTAATATGAATAAAATTTTAAAACCTCATATTGTAAATAAGGTTTCTTTTGTGGTAGTGTAAGCGACTGCTGTGCATGAAATCTCGATATTTTCTGCCCGAAATTCTGCCAGGCAGCACGGAGCTTGAAACTGTGCCCGTTAGATGGCAATTAGTTTTCTTTTACTGGGATCTAAAAACAAAGCCAGCAAAATATGGATGTTGCACACCTCTGTCCACCCCATCAAAAACACAGGCGTGGGATTAGGTATGTATGGTTTGTATAAGTATATGAGACTATACTTTATCATATCCAAGATAGTACTGCAGATTAGGACTGCTGACAAAAATATCGGCAGATAGATTAATTCAAAACAATACCTATCATCGAAAAGCTTATAATATTCTCATCAAATGTCATCTTTTAACGAGTTTGTGGAATATTTCTATAAGACTGATTTTGATTCAATTTTCATTGCCGTTTTATAATATATAGTCTAATAACCATTTCACAAAATAGTATAGTTATGAGAATATTAGGTCAAAAGAAACTCAGTCCCTCATTTTATACGCCAGTGTAATCTTTAGCAACATCTGTCTCCTATTCAATTGTCTGCCTGGTAAGGATCGTATACCTGTGTTCTCTTAAAATTAAATGCCTTTTAAATGAAATACGCTTAGTTTTGAGCGTTACGTCCTAGTGAAAACACGTGTTTATTCTGAATATTTTCTAATGTACTTCGTGCAGTTACGGCATCGATGGGGACTTTCCAGATTTCACATATAATACTACTCCGAATATTCATACAAATTTTTAGCTCTATGCTAATTTTTGTAGCGTCACTACTACTTTTAGGAAGAATTGGCTGGACTATTAAAAACTAATATATATGTATTATGTATATTTTAATAAAAACATAAATTTCTTTTTGTTGATTTCGATAGTGTATAGTACTGATTCACCTCTTTTAATATTGCTAAATTATTATCGTTTAATTTGAAGAAATCAGAGTAAAGCAATATTAAAATCACCCTGACCTGATTTTTTATCCTCTTTATTATAAAGTATTAGTAACTTTTTAATAAATCTATATAACACTTCAGCTTAATATCGCGTAACAAAATCTTGATAAGCGTTAAAGTTGAACCAGTATTAACCTCGTTAATTTGAACTTGACCAAAGCATCGTCCTTCGTTATGAAAGTGGTGAGAATCAGTAACGGCAGGTAAACGTTGTTACTAAAACTTGTTTGTGTTGCACACCTAATTAGGCGACGTTGCCGACCCGTGCAGGGGCTGTATAAGCGCTACTTATAATCTAACATTTCGACTTGTGTTTTGTTTTCCTGCCGCGAGCTTATAGTAATTTTAATTGTAATGTTGATTGTTGACATAAGTCAGAATTGTTTTTATAAACTATTTTTTATTGTTTATAATATTCTTGGCAATTTCTCCAGATAAACTACAGTGGTTGTGTTAGGAGTAGGTTCACTTTAGGAGTGGTGGGATTCGAACCCTGGAGCTTTCGATCGTAAGTTCAAAGCACTTATCCATTGGGATCCCGCCGCTATTGCAATTGTCACTTATTCGATATATACATATATATCGAATATAGGCATTCGCACAACAGTAACTTTATATTCTTCTTCTAGGTATTTGTTCTCACTTTATAATATGATTTTCGTAAGCAATCATAGACAGTGTTCAAATAAAGTGTCGATGTAGTTCAATAAACGTAAAATGGAAACACAACCCCATAAGTTCCAAGTTAAATTTTAACGCTTATTCTAATTTAGGGGAATATCATTTGTGTTATTTATGTCACTGAGACTAGATCGAAACTCTTTTCTGAACATTTTTTATTACGAGAGTTGGGCCTCAGATGGTATCTACAAGTAAATTCGTATTTACGTGTGGTCTGAGTTTTAGTATAACTATTTATGCAAGAGTTAAAAATACTTAATATTCAGCTGTGGCAACATTTTTACCGCAAAAGTATAGCTGACGAACGCCACCATTAAACTGTATCAATAAAATTCAAACGCACGTACGTAACGTTATGCAAATTATACTCCCGAATAAAAAGCGGCACAGCCCTCAATATTCTGCTTACGTAGCTCACTACGTAAGCAGAATATTTGGTATTTATAGTAGCCCCAATGAAAAATTCAACATAAAATAAAATTAATGCTTTCACTTTCGTAAGGTGAAATAGACAAAACATTTAGCACAATAGACAATCTGTGCACTGTCATTAATTATTTTGCCTTCATCTACAGATAATCTAGGAGTCGGTTAATTTAACGAAAGATTGATTGCGCTACCAATTTTTAAACAACACCTGTACCTTTGTGAATACTCTTTAAATACAAGGATTTTCAGCTAAGTTGAAGCGGCTAGCAAGAAAACCAAATGCATAGCCCAAATTACTAGTCACTGTAGGTAATTATTTGGCTACGGATTATTAGAATGTTGGTTCGATTCCGACAAAAAAGGTTATTGGGTGGGCTAACTTTAGCACTCTCATTGTCAGCCAGGAGTTAAGAAGTTGTCGTGCAGCAGTTTTTAATGCCAGTACCTATTGGAAAAGCCGATGTGCCTTAACGAACTATAAAAAAGAGACAATGGACACTTTTATACTATAATCTCTTCTGTGCAGATTAATAAACACCATTTAAATTGGCCGGTTGACCGAAATTCAGTCAGTAGCACATTATTATTACAGTTTATAAATAATACATTGATCTACGAATAAAATTTGATACTAGCGTAATATAAACTTACATTTCTCACAAATCTCCAGGCACCGTATAACACTTCACGTAACCAACGCCTTGAAAACCAAGTTTAGAAATTATTTCAATTTAAAATGTACGAAGCTATTTTGCCCTCACCGATCTCAAATCCTCGTCTTCTCGAAAATTGGCTTATCTTTTTTATTATTCAATCTACTGATAAATGAATATTTTAGACGTGAACTGCAAGAAATGGAATGGTATAGAGATTGCCATCATTAATTTATTTTAGTCTATGAAAATGTTTTCCTAGATATCTTTTCTGCAATGTTTCATAAAAAGTAACTCAGGCGTAAATATAAATTAGATATTTTTTTCCTTTTGACACATTGTTTAACTTTACACAAATAAATTATTTACATACATAACTAGCGAAATCACATATAGTATTTTCCTAAATTCAATTTACGCCAAATGTGAACATAACAACATACCAATAAAATGCAACTGCATTTCAGTGAACATGAGACGTTTATTGGTCTAGGTCGGCACTCAGAACTCTATTTTGAACAGCTTTTATTACGAAAATTTGTCATCTCGTTTTAGAAAAATAAACATGACAAATTTACTTAACTATTAAAATTTTTGAAACTCCAATCATACAGAGTATGAAACCTCGTGTAGTAGGTTGACTAAAAGTTTTATTATTCATCGTCACATCGTATTACTAACATTGAACGACGGACGTACTTTTATTTCGTTCTATCTAACCTCCAAAATCCATTTCACGATAGCTAATGTAAGCTAACAAATTACAAAATGGCGTCACATGAGCGCCGGCGAATAAGTTATGACATAGTAAATTAGCGTGGTGTCAACGTCGATGTCAACATAATCTAACAGAACATTGAACCATTAAACTAATATCTTGCTTATAACAAATTAGCAATCACGCTGAAATACAAACTTGTTGAAATAGCTTGCTATTGTTAATCAATAGAATAATTGTCTATGTTTCTTATTATAAATTATTTTGCACACGAGAGCAAATAGCAATGAAAAGTTTTTTTGTGCAAAGTGTATCAAAATAAGGAAGCCATTAATATTTTAAATTTACATACACACATACATAGATTCACGCCTGTTTCCCAGAGGGGAAGGCAGAGACTACGGATTTCCATTTGCTACGATCCTAACACACTTCTCTGGCTTCATTCACTTTCATCACATTCCTCATACACCCCCGTCGGTTCAAGGTGCTCTTAACCTGGCCTTTGTCCAGAACGCCTCCGATCTGATCAAGAAACGTTCGCCTAGGTCTTCCTCTTGTGACTGTTCCATTCACACTAGCCTCATAAACTTTCTTAGTCAGTCTTTCCTCGTCAATTCTTTCTACATGCCCAAACCAGCTTAACATACCCTTTTCTATTCTTGTCACTATATCCACTTTCATGCCGCATCTCTCTCTAATCACAGTATTCCTTATTCTATCTTTCAGAGTCACACCATATATATTTCTCAGCGCTCTCATTTCTACAGCATTTATTCTGCTCTCATGCTTCTTTTGTCATACCCAACTTTCACTTCCATACATAAGTGTGGGCACTAATAGTCCTCTATGAACAGCCAATCGTTCCTTTTCGGAAACATTTCCAATGTTCATAAAAGCACGTAGAACTCCATTTACTTTGTTACCTGCAATCGTTCTACTTTCAATATCTCCCTCATGTTTACCATACTTTGTAAACAAAGTACCCAAATATACAAAATCTTTCGCTTGCTCCACTTTTTCTCCATCAATCTTAATATTACACATCGTCACGCACTCTTCCTTTTCAAATACCATTACTTTCGTCTTGCTTACATTTATTTTCATTCCTTTACTCTCAAAAGCACCATGCATAATAGTTACCATCGCCTGCAACCTTTCTGCCGATGACGCAAATATTACTTGGTCATCGGCATAAAGAAGACATTTGACAAGTAAATTATAATAATATATTAAATTTAGATATGAAAAATAGTGGAGCTGTAGTGGGGATATCTTGCTATTTTCCTCGGACAGCTGCACTTACATAGCGGTTACGACACAGCATGTATCGTAGATTCTTTTTTGTCATTACCCCAGCATTAAAACGCTCGTATTTTATTATCATATTATTAAGGATATATAAAAAAACCTTTTATTTTAGCGTTTCCGTTTTGTAACAATTCCACTTAAATAATACAAAATTATCGTCATGTCAATCAACTACCCTATTGAAAACAATAATATATCTGCTAGTAAAAGTATCACCAGACATTGAGGTGAAATTGAAGGCATTTTAAGCGGCGGTAGTTCAATGGATACGTGGAACTGAAATCGTGACCATGAAGTGTAGTTCAAACGTGGATGATATTTGAACACACGAGGTTCAAATACTATCCACTCCCAACACAGGCAGCCTAGCGTAACTGAGGGGTTAATAAGAAAACTAGTAATTTATGACACAAATTTCTAGTAAATTAATATAAAGAAACAGACGTGCTTTACTTGAGTTTTAATAAATGTTGTATATTTAGGTCTTATACATAATTCAATCACCCATCCGGTCCCTATCTTAACGTCCTTTTCCACCCTCCTATCTTTTCAATTCACGACTGATACCCTTGATGTTGCTGATACACATACACTGTGATGGTTTGCTGCCATCTCGCTCTTGATTACCACTTATATTATTTACGGTAGACTTTTTATAAAGGAACTAATACATGGCTCTTAAAATTTGTTAAAACATAATTCAGCTAACATTATCCATTTGACAAATTAATTCATTCTGTGTCACAAGCTAACAATGAGTTCTATTACATAGGCGAAATTAACATGTCGATGTAAATGATAGGGCGAACAATATGTGTAATATTTTAGTGACGAGACACAATGGCGGCTGGCAGTATCGGTTTGCGAGAGTTCAGTTACGCACAGAGACATGCATACGAACATAATTTATTGGCACGTGAGGCATTTTGTGAACAATAACGTCTATTTCATGTACATATATACAATCTGTTTACAAGTTTATGATGACGTCGTAATATTTTGTTTCTTCTTTTAGCAGTTATCTACGCTATTAATGATCTGACCTTAGCGTAGAATTTGTGACCCACAATCAGAATAAAAAGCAGAATGTTATGGACAACAAGGCAATTTATTTATTATAGACATATGTAAAATAAAGAAAAATAATTATTAAGTCTTAGTGATTAGCCCAAGATATTTAATAGGTAATCGCTGCGCCGATATATAGTGTGTTAAAACATACCAAATAATTGCAAGGTAACGCATATTTTACAATGTGCTAAATGCCTATAACAGATTTTTCTAAGTACAAAATAATAATAATAATAATAATATTCTACCACATACACACAACACCATCTAGCCCAAACTAAGCAAAGCTTGTACTATGAGTACTAGACATAAAAATAAATAAACTTGACTTATATGAAACTTAATCTCAATCCTTTTTTCCAGCAAACAAATACCTAATATGGTCTGTCGAATACTAAGCGGTTTCATTATTATCTATTACTACTTGTAACAAGAGGAGGTATTATTTTCGTATTGCCAACGATATAACACGCAAAAGAAATTAAAGAAATCTTTATACAATCACAAATAGATCAATCTTATACGTATTATTAAAACAATAGAACACTAAACGAGGAAACTTTGATACTTTAAAATTAGGCTCAGAGCATTCCACAATAAATGTAACCTTAATATATAGCCAAACTTATTCCATTACCATAAATCTAGTGACATTCACCCATTACACCCCGTGTCACTGAAATATCTATTAAACTATTCAAACAATATATTGGTCTTACAAGAAATAAGGAACAAATATTGTTCCGCAAGCCCTCGCATATTATCATTTTTACGAAGACTGTGATGTCAGAATGCATGCCAGTAAGCTCTACGATATTGCTTTTATTTATCGCTGTTGGTTATAGATGAGCCAGCGGCGCATCTGATGTTAAGTGTTAACCACCACTCATGGAAATAGCGGGTTTCTTGGCCTTTGGTACTGCTGCGACGCACAAATGAGAATCATTCTCATTTAAGTATTCAGCTATATTAATGATTTAAGAATTCTCTAATGACATTATACCATCCATCCCACTTGATAGTAGCAGACTTATTTATAAAAGTATATCCAAGAAATGGTTAATCGTTAAAAAAGGCAGGTGAGAGGCACTTAATATTCAATTGTCCTTGTATTAACCAACGGCCTGCGGCTGTTACAATAACTTTAAGCCAACCAACACTCAACATTAAGTAATGTTTATAGAATATTTTTTCTGATATGTCGCTAATCTATATTTAGCTACCTTTTAAATATTGAGACTAGTTTCTGAGTATAAGTAGTAGTAGTGAGTAGTACAATGTTAGTGAAATAACAGCTATTTTGGCTTAGGCTTACAGTCTACTCCCAAATATATTGAATCGATAAGTTATTTTGAGGTGTATTGTATATTCCCCATTTACACAGAACCATAGAAGCTAAGCATGCGACCATAATACTATTGAATATAAAACGGAAACAAACATGTTGTTGCTCAGGTGTGTCGATTTGAATTAAAACGTTTAAGTCAATCTATAGACCGGAGAAGTAAAAAAACTGGACCGTTAGTTTTACACTATAAGTGTCATAGTAACTTGATCGCCTATATAGTTTTCACTGACGTGCTTGGAGTCTAAAAACTATGAAATGCTGAGCATCTCTATTAGGAAGTTTGCTATTGCATTAAAGCAATAAAATTAGTTAGTGTAATTAACTTTGCCCTGCTGTGATAGGATAATTGCAGTTTTTGACAAAGATTCACTAAAAGAGCGAGATCCACTAGTGAAAATAATAATTATATAGTATATGTGAACTGTTGTTGGCCATAAGACCAACAGATAGTGCAAGTGTATTCCTAGAACATCTTAATTCCATTAATAATAACATCCAATTTACTATGGAATTAGAGGCAAATAATTCATTAGCTTTCTTAGATGTACTTGTCATCAGGAATCCTGATCATACTTTGAGCCACACTGTATATAGGAAAAAGACCCATACAAATAGGTACTTAAACGGTGAATCTCACCACCATCCTAAACAGTTAGCTACCGTGGGAATGTCTTTGTTTCAGAGAGCCCATGGGATCTGTGACAAGAAACACCTGGACGCCGAGCTTCAACATGTCAAGCAAGTACTGCAAGACAACAAGCTCCAACAACCGCGCCGCTGTCACAGATCCCGAGAAAAGCCAGCCACAGTCGAGCGC
This sequence comes from Catocala fraxini, assembly GCA_930367265.1. Classification (NCBI taxonomy): domain Eukaryota; kingdom Metazoa; phylum Arthropoda; class Insecta; order Lepidoptera; family Erebidae; genus Catocala; species Catocala fraxini. Next base: position 15,735,750 of record OV884040.1, on the reverse strand, counting down.
CAGCCTGCTATACTGCCTTATGTAAGGGGTGTCACTGACAAGATTGGCTACATCTTGAAGCGAGCTTCAATCAACACATACTTCAAGCCGCCAACGAAGATAAGTCAATTTTTACCATCCGTCAAGTGCCAACTACCTTTACAAGATGCAGGGGTCTATAAAATAGATTGTGACTGCGGACTCTCATACATTGGTCAAACCAAGAGAAACATAGGCACCCGCATAAAAGAACACATAGCTGATGTAAAACACCAACGCTCGTTGAAGTCTGCTGTGTGTGAACATGTGCAACAGGGGACCAACCACTATCTGAGATTTGACAAACCACAGATTCTCGCTAAAGAACACCGATTCCTACCAAGGATGCTTCGCGAGGCTATTGAAATCAAAAAACATCCTAATTTTAATAGAGAAGATGGTTGGAATGTACCACCAGCTTGGGATCCAGTAATAAAAATAGTCAAACCCAAGAAGAAGCAAACCACAGCTAGACTTCATGATACTTTGAGCTCATTCTGCGTAAATAGAAACACCAATGATTAAATTATGTTCGGGTACTTTGAAATAACTACACTGGAACATTGAGACAACTGCCATCTTAGTCTCCCCGTGACCATGGCTGCTGAAAAGCAACCGAAACGTCGGGGAAAGTGTAAAAATAAATTAAATCTAAATAGTTTAATAATAATTTAATTAGCTTAAAAATTAGTAAAGTTTAATAGTCGTAGAAGTGTAACAATTTTCAAAATTTTGTAATAATGTGTCAAATAAACAACGCGATAAAATCCGTATATAGCAGTTTAATTTCAATGAATATTATAAATGCAAGATAAATGTAAGTTTGTTTGTTACGCTTTCACACAGTCAACTATTTTACCGATCATCATGTAATTTCGTATAAACATTGTCAGGGTTACAGAAAGCGACATACCATATCCTGTACCATAAACTATAATCTAAAAAAAATTTACTGTTCTCGAAAGAAGCCGCGGTCTAAAACTAGTTTTGTTATAATTTAAAAAGATGAGGCATTCGAATTTGTGCAATAGGGTAGTTGCTTATATTTGATTTTGTACATTGTTTTACATACAAGAGCAAACATCAATTATAAGAAATATTTTTATGATATACATAGTGGAAGTATAGTGAGGATACCTCGCCATCTTCCTCTCACAAATGCATTTAAATAGCAGTTGCGTCATAATTTGTCGTGCATCCATTTTCTGTCATTTGACAATTTACCCCTACTACCAGGTTTGAAACGGTTGTGTCTTATTTATTCCTAACTAGATTTGAATATTTTTTGTGTTTTATAGGTTAAGTGATGTAATAATTTTACTCAAATAAAAAATAAATGTGAGTTACCTACCCTATTGTGTTTCGATTTATGCTGCTGACTGTACCAAGCTCCAAAAGTTTGGCTTATATTGGTGTTACTTTTTATATCCTCTCTGGTCATGTTCTCTCTCTGGAGAGCAAGCGTTGAATTTTAAACAACTGACATAATATTATGAAACTTTGAACAATAAACATGACATAGGTATAAAATGAATACTGTTTTGTCTTCCGTAAAGCTTGGCTTGTTTGGGTATACGTGGTGATTTTTACAGTTCCCTTTTTATTTTCGCTTTATGTTTAAACATGGGCAACCTCTATTTCAACTCTGAAATGTTTGTTTTTATTCTTGTTGAAATTTTGCTTCTGTGTTTTGCATTTAAGCCGATGCTATGCGTTATCTATTATACAATTATGGAACTATACGATTAGCAAATTAATATAAATATGCTTGAAGGTAACTGGTACCATCTACTCATGGACTCGACTGTGTTTTAATGACACCACAGAACCAACTCTAAGGGAAAATCAACTAAGCCGCTGCCTACCGTGAACGACATACATAAGTGGCAAACGATCTATCTAATAAGCAACTACCGTAGCTTATGTGAAGGCAACGGGTGGTAGAGCGCAGGGGAGAATAGATCGAAGAGGTGATTAAAACTTCGCCGCTATCCCTCACCCAACGAAGCACAACTTGTTTCTACTTTACGTCGATATTCTGTCAGTAGTACTTCCACGGTGAAGCCACGCTAAAACGAGCAACGCTTTACCAATCCAATAATAATAATAGCTTAGAACTTTAAAAATACTAAATAGATAGCAGACTGCTGCACCACAATGTCAGTTATATTTGTAACTTTCACTGATAGTACAGCGAATCTAGTAATTTGCTCAAGAGTCTCAAGGAGACTCTTGAGCAGTCTGGGAAACCTAATAACATAAGGTTGTGTGACTGCATTCTACTTTAGGATGGAAGTTGATGTGTTGATCTCCTGCCAAGATTCTTCAGTTTGGGAGAAATCCGTGATTTTAAGCGCGCATTCCACTGTGTCCTTTTTGTCTCCACTCGTTATTTCTCTATTGTGTGGTTTACGTAAATGCTTGCCTCATTTATTTTTATAGATTCAACTTTTCAAGAACTCTCGTAAAATGTTTCATGTTTTTATTTAACAAAATAAAATGTGAGGTTACTTCGCGTTCAAGACAAACAATAACATTTCAATCACCGGTATTTTATTTTGTTACGATAATAATCATAAATTATTACACCTAACTGTATAACAATAGCTCACGAAATATGGGTGTGATACGCATTTGCCAAATATTTTCGGGATAAGGCGTGGGGTTAGGTATGTATGTAATTTATAATTATTTATGATTCATATAATTAAAAATAATTTCTTTATTTCCAAAATCCACATAACTGGTACATGACATTCCGTTGGTCCCAAACTAGGCTGAACCTGTGTCTTGGGCACCATTACAAAATAATGCAGGTCGGTTATAGCTTATAATATCTATAAAGTAATGTATAATTATGTAACAATAGAAAGATTAATAAAATGTAAAACGGAAAAAGTAGAAAAATTAAAGGAGCATGTGTGTGTGAGTGTGTGTGTGTGTGTGTGTGTGTGTGTTTGTGTGTGTGTGTGTGTGTGTTTGTGTGTGTGTGTGTGTGTGTGTGTGTGTGTGTGCGCGCGTGTGTGTGTGTATGTATGTTTAATTGCACCCTCCTTTTGTAAGTATATATGTGTAAGAATAAGGGTAATCTTTGAGCAAAAGTAGAGTTTACTGCTACAGTTGGCATTTTAAATTTAAGTTTGTTCTATTTTTTACTTGTGTTGCTTCCACGCATGTATTTAACGTTCTTAACAATAACTTTAGATATGAACATTTTTCTTACTCCTAAAACGGCTGCCTTTTTATATATATAGTACGTCGGTTGGGAAGCAAAAAGGCTTGCCTAACATAACCTTTAAGACAGCAGTTGCGTTGGGCTCTTTCAAGTTCTATCATGAACGCTTGTGCTAATCCACCCCATACTAAACCTTAATGAATAAGTGTACAATGTATAAGTAGTAGTAGTGAGTAGTACAATGTTAGTGAAATAACAGCTATTTTGGCTTAGGCTTACAGTCTACTCCCAAATATATTGAATCGATAAGTTATTTTGAGGTGTATTGTATATTCCCCATTTACACAGAACCATAGAAGCTAAGCATGCGACCATAATACTATTTAATATAAAACGGAAACAAACATGTTGTTGCTCAGGTGACTACTGCTCAGGTGAAACTATTCTTTTCCTAAACTCCATTGACTCAAGAACCTATATAATATTACAATTACATGAAACCGACATAATGTTTCTATGTTCATCATATCGTGTTAATCATTTAAAAATCAATAACGTCTTGTAAAAAAGTAACAAATACATATTAGATAAGCATTAGTGAGACATCACATATTGTTGACACGTTGCATATTGCAATATTATCAGTTCATACAGTTGTGTATCGTCTTGGAAATCACGACACGTAACTAGTTAACCCAGGATATGGCCCTATCTCTACCCAATCTGGGGGGACCAAACGCCTCATGCAGGAGGCTCTTTATGGGGGTCGTGCGGGCGATGGCCCTATATGGGAGCCCCATCTGGGGGCATAACCTGACGGCCCGTAACGCCGCCCTGCTGCGAAGGCCGCAGAGGGTGATGGCCGTCAGGGTCGCGAAAGGGTACCGCACGATCTCCTATGAGGCGGCAAGCCTCCTGGCCGGATCACCGCCCTGGGACCTGGAGGCCAGACTTCTCGCGTCGCTCTACCAGTGGCGCGGGGAGGCCCTGGAGCGGGGCTTTCAGCCGTTGCCGAGAGAGGTGGAGGCACGGCGGTCAGAGCTCCGCGACGTCCTAAGGGCTGACTGGGGAGAACGACTTGCGCGACCGAGTGCAGGGCACGCCGCAATAGCGGCGGTAAGTCCAATCCTGGAGGAGTGGCTGGAGCGGCGCCATGGCGCCCTGACCTTCCGGCTGACGCAGGTCCTCACCGGGCATGGATGCTTCGGGAGGTACTTGTGTCGTATAGGCCGGGAGGAGACGTCTTGTTGTTACCACTGCGGTGACGGTCCCGAGGATACGGTGCTGCACACACTCGTGGAGTGCCCAGCTTGGGAGGAGCAGCGCCGGTCGTTAACCGGGGCACTGGGTGTCCAGGTCCTCTCGCTGCCGGAAATGGTTCTGTCCATGGTCCGGAGCGAGGGTGCATGGGAGGCTGCCGTCGCCTTCTGCGAGGCAGTGATGTCCGCGAAAGAGGCGGCGGAACGGGAGAGGGAGCTGGTCTCTCCCCACCCAAACCACAGGAGAAGTCCAGGGCGCCGCCGTAGGGCGCGCACAGACCTCCAGCCACCCTAGGGGGCGGCCTGCGGGCGGTGGACTTGGGCAGTCTGCCGCCCGAGCAGCACAGGCCCGAGGCAGGGGCGTAAGCACCCCGCGCGCCCCCCTCAGTGGAGGGGAGGGCTGTACCATCTAGTCCTCCCCCAAACAGCTGGGGCTCGCCTCGCTACGTGGCGGGCCAAGACCTGTCGGAGTCGCGGTGAATACTAGCGTGAATCCCGCGGCACCGACACCGGTACGTGGGGAACGTCGTCAGGGGTTTAGTGGGTATGGGGCCGGCCTCACTGGCTCGAGTCCCACACACCCGCGCCATGCCCGGGCGCAGACGGTGCGTAAAGGCATTCCCCTGACGTAAAAAAAAAAAAAAAAAAGGATATGACCCTATCTGTGTGCTAAATGTCATCTAAATCAGTGTAACGGCTTATGCGTGATTGAGTAGAAATGCAAAAATTTTCACATCATTTTACATATCATATCAGTAGGACTAATAATCGTGACTCGTAATATACTACATTTTGCCTGCATTTTGCTTGCGTTAATGTAGATTTTGTCAATAAATGTATATCCCTCGAGAAAGGGATTTTTTAATTAAAGGTACTGTATGACCTTTTTCTATACTTCTGAGAACGTGTGTGAGTTAATATTGTCTTACGTTTACGCTTGTTATACATTGAAATCAAATTACTTAATACGCATAATAATTCAATTTTAGTCATAATATATTGTTGACAAACAATAATTTACTGAAAATAAATGTATTTTAATAGATCTAGAATTCAAAGTGTTATTCAAGTTGCCCGTTTTGCTGTATGTCTAGTGGTGGCAGCATAGGTAATTACGTGACTTCTAATCGTGAAGTCTATGATTTGTTAAGCTGTTAGTAAACTATTAAGAACTGCAGAGGGTATATATAGCAATTTATGTAATAGAAGATAATAAGCCCACAACCAATTTAAAAGCTACAAAAATGAACACGCAATAATTTCAAATTTTTCCATACACATTTTTCATAAAAGACGGCAGAGCCAAATCAAATATATGACAGCTAAACACCGCTCAAATATGAAATGAAAACCACGTTAACATACGTGCTGTATATTCAAAGAGAGAGAACAATTCAATTTATTTTAGCATACGAAATGTATTCCACATCGCCACTGATAATCACATTTATAATTTGATCGCTCCTTATGCAAAGTAAGTACTCAGATAAGTATACGCTGTGCGTATAAAGAATGGACGATAAATATTTTTTTATTCTTACACTAGAAGCTTTTGACCTAGGCGAATAGTTAAAAAAGAAATGTTAAGCTTATCAGGTAGGCTATCTAAAGCTAATGCAAAATGATAATGATTATCGATTACATTCGTTTCGTGCATTTCTGCGTGTATTCTAACGAAACGCATACCGGGACAAAGCCCTTTTCTTCCATATTTGTTTAATAATTAAAATCTGCAAAATATTTAATAATTTTTATATTAATATTGTATTTATATTTAGTAGTAAAAAAGCATACAATTTATTTTAATGTATTTTCAAACATCAAACTTCATATTTGGTCCAGGGATTCTGACGTTTGCTAACTCACAGTTTTAGCCAGATCTAACACAGTGAAATAAAACACTAACAGTAAACAATCCAAATCTACATGTGCAACAAACCTTTTGGTTGGCAATGGTATATCAAAGAAGATTAGCATGACAAAGGCCACATTGTCCAGTACTCGAGGCGATAAAGCGAAAGAGTGCGGGCAACGGCGATGTTGTACGACGTTGAGACACTATAAGCTTTGCTTTGTGGGACGCTTTTAAGAGGCGTTGAGAAGTGACAGCCATAGCTTAAAGTAGCGATAGCATAGTGGGAAGAGTAGGGCTTGTTGCATTCGAATTATATTTGAATGTCAACACATTCAAATATATGTACCTAAGTAGTTAATTTGAATTTGCAGCCATTGGAGCATACATACGTAATCCTAACTAATATTATAAATGCAAATGTGTGCTTGTTTGTTTGTTACGCCTTCACGTCTTAACAACTCAACCGATCATCATGACATTTCGCATACACGTTATCAGAGGTATAGAAAAGGAAATAGGGTATCTTTTATCCAGAAAAAGTACTGTTACAAGCTATTTTTTTACCTGGAGAAATGTGCATACCCTCTTGCCACAAGGGGAGGCGAGAGAGTTATGTCGAGTTCTCCCGAGACGTCGGGCTTATCGACTATAACGACCACGGTGTGCCAGCTCGCTGCTTTATATGGTAGGTGGATAGCTAGTACTGATATTAACGTAACCTAACTTATATTCAGGCGAGCGAGGCTGCGGGCAAAATATAGTTCAATATAGTCTCAATACTACACGTTAGATAAATATGTAAACTGTGTATTGTCCATACACAATAGGTATCGCGTAATAAATAATTGTATTCGAAAAATATTCGAATGTAATGCACATGCTATTAGTAATAGTAGTTTGAGCTTACAGTGCAACATTCTCAATATTAATAATGCTCATAGTAAAACGTAAACGCACATTCGACTTTTAGAAAAGCTGCATGTCTGATAGTGTTCAATAATGATTCAAAGATGTATGGAGTTAGCTAACCCGCATTGGGCCATCTTGATAGACAAAACGCTTTCCATACTTAGATGAGGCCCGAACATAGTTTACATAGTTATTGAGGCTAGTCGTCCTACTAATATTATAAATGTGAATGGATGGACAGATGTTTGTTAATCTTTCACGCAAAAACTATTGAACGGATTTTGATGAAAATTTACAGTATTATTGTTTATATATCAGAATAATATATAGGCTACTAAAGAATCTGTCTTCACATAAATCTACATAAACGCGAGCGAAGCCGCGAGCAGAATCTGCTTTTGTATAAATACGCGCACTTATCGACAAAACACGCACTAAGTTATAAACTCTCATAAAAAAACGAATATACATAATATAACTATTATTATTTTAAAATTATACTACTTTGCTCTTACCACCTCATTTTGTAACAAAATAATGAATTCTCGTTAAAGTTATGAAGTACACCCTAACCCATGTCTCCTTAACAACCACTTGATGTGTACTTTTCATTTTAATTAAATCTGAAATGTACGTAACCCTGACATGATTAAGCTCTTGTATCCTCTTGTAGTATAAAATACTGCTGCGAAACGGTACGCATTAACATTAATGAGTCGTGTACTTCATATGAAAATATTATAATGAATACACGTTATTCATTGAAATTAAACTACTATATACGGATTTTATCGCGTTGTTTATTTGACACTTTATTACATAATTTTGAAAACTGTTACACTACTACTACTATTAAACTTTACTCATTATTAAGCTAATTAAATTATTATTAAAACTACTAAATTGTAGCTAAAGACTGTGATAGATACACAGCTACTCAAGGAAATAAAAAAAGTGGGCTTTTAAAAAATGTGACCGCGTAGGCGCCTAAGCTACTAATGTGTATATTCTATTAACACTAAGCTACAAATATAATGTACCAGTTTCTCCCTTCAGCTTCGCTCGTGTAAATGCCACGGGACCACATATAAAAGTAAAAACTCAACCTTAAAAATACTATATTACCTTGGATTATGTTTCCCTGTGTTTCTTATCTTCGGCGCAGGTAGCACCAACAATGATTTCTTATTGATAACATGCCTAAGGATGAATAACCCGTAACCTATGGTGTTGCAACCGTCCATGGGCTACAGCAACCGTTTATCATAATCTCACGCCTAGTCTCATGTCTGTATAGGCGTGTTTACGTATGACCCTATCGAGGATATCCCCGAGAGAGTAAGCAGAAGTGTACGCCATCGAAATTTCGCCAGGTATGGTTGTAGGTATTACGTAATAGCAGGTGAACCTATGACCATTTTTAACTCCATGGTGCTACTAAGAATTACTTAACAGAAAATTGCCAACACAATTTTACTGACCCGAGAATCAAATCCGAAACTATATTGATGCACATCAGTCATGACAGGAGTGGTGATTAAAATATCTTTATAATATCGTTAGATCTACCAATACATCAAATATTGCATTATTATCAATAACTTCAAGCTTACATAAACAGTCGGACATCGAGGTCATTGACACAAAATCTGCACAGCTAATTCCCTCACAAAGTCTATCTCGTTTAATCATCTATCCGAGTGTATAACAGCTCATAATAACGATATCTTATGGACGATATGCGCTCATTTGGCGTCACTTATGCTACGCTGGATATCTATTTAATATAACTAACTTATAATTAAACTTTCTCTTTGCGATCTGCTTACTTAGATAATGATAATTGTCATACAGTTCAATTGTAACGGTTTTAATAACTTGCAATTATGTTTTTCAAGTAAAAACCGCAGCTAGCTCAAGTAGGAACAACCAAAACATACAGCTTTACCTATAAATTACTTTTAAATATTAAATAGCTTAGCTAATCAGAAACAAATTATTTATAAACATTACTTAACGAATTTTAATCGAATCGTGAATCTTCGCATTTTATACTGATTTATGTATATTATTACAAGTTGGAATTTAATTGAATTTATTAAGGAAGGGAAAATGAAGGATTTATTCGTTACTTAATGTCGACGTTTGAAATATTATTAAATACGTAATTCATTTATGAATTATGATTTATTGCATAGGATTGTATTGGATTGTATATTTAACTATTAAAATTATCCAATCAATTGAATCCTATAATACTTTCTAGTCCTATATAAAACAGTACAAATTATTTACTAAAACAGTATGGCTGGGTGCACAAATGGCGCAGTAGTTAAATGGTCGTTTCGCCAATGTCAGTGCGCCGACAGCTACCAGTTTTTTTATCACTTGAACACTTTCAATACTTATATAGAGGTCCAAAGATAGGTATACCGAGTTTTTGTGCTCTTAATATCTGATTTTCGTATTTGTATGCATTCCTTTGCAGTGCAGAGAAAATACAACATATTTTGCTTATAGATCTCTCAATTAACATAAAATAATTTAACGCCAAAGAAGACAGCGTAGTAATTTTTGTATAAAAATATGATATAAAATAACTATTTTGGAGGTATTACTAACTTTAAGTATAAATAAACATGTAGTGCTTGAGAAGCACGGTTTTTTTTTAACCCAGTAAATTATTACACGATTGACGTAGATTGTCTGTTTCCACATCATTATTTCAACAAGTAAATGTATTCAAAGTAAATGGACATCATATTGACAAACCTTTAAGGGGCATCTTGAAATCATAAGCAAATAACCCAGAGTAGTTGTAAGATAAATAAATGATAAGTACTTGTTACCAAACAACGTTGAATACGCAGGCACATGAAATGTTTTACAAAGCACTGTCCCGCCCATTCCAGTTTGGGACAAATGAGAATGTTCGACATACATACATACTCAGGTGGCAGACGAAATGGCAACAAATGACACACGAAGTGAGAATTTTAAAGGTCGGCAACGCGCAAGTGATTTCTTTGGTGTTGCAGGCGTCCATAGGCGGCGGTGACCACTTACCATCAAGTGGGCCGCATGATTGTTTGCCACACACGACAACCGACAACCACACCAACGCTTAATATCAGATAATATTGTGATCACAACTGTCCTTAGTGATAATAGCTACTGTTTAATCTCGAGGAGGTTTTAAATAAACAAAGTTTAATTAAGTTCATACAAACATAATTATAATAATATATATTTTTTTTCTCCCTGAATCATGACACCAGAGCATTCCTGTTTTCTTATCTTTATAATTTAATTTTAAGCACTACGAACTTTCACAAGTTTCAAAAACAGATCGGTAATGATGATTTCAGAGGTATAATCAATCTGAGTTATCTCTTTTGCACATTGATATTTCATTTGGGCTCAGAGCAATAGCAATATATTTGTTAAAACTTTTTTTTTAATGTTTTGTTGACGTATTTTCCTTTTAATCAAATCGGCATAATACTCAATAATCTATTTCAGAACATTATCATTTATGTTAAATTGAGTCATGGTTGCCATTACTATTTATCGTTCGTATTCAAATTTATTTCAATTGTCAATTCATTTTATTAATTCGCACGTATTAATTATAATAAAGGATCCTCCTTCGATGGACTACAATGATGTTGAGAATCTATTTACGCTTATAGCTTAACATTGGTGTACAATTGATTGGTGGACTGCCAAAATTCTGATCCCAAGACACTAACAAGACACACACACACACACACACACGCACGCACGCACGCACGCACGCACGCACCCACGCACGCACGCATGCGCGATCGCATGGAAGCACGCACGCACGTAAGCACGCTCACACGCACTGCTAGATTGTCTTATTCAGCACTTATAAAAAAAAACACAATGCTGAATATTCACGACTGTTTATTTCTGAATATCTACACAACATGAATAAACAAAGTTTTCACTTATATACTAGATTTGACTTTACTTGGATTATAGTAATTTGTATAGTGCGACAACCCTAGTAAAGGGCAGAGTAGACCCGGAGTTACTGCTAAATTCTAGTTGTACTGAAAACCAGCCGGCAGGCAAGAACCGGGTCCGTAGCTGGAAAGCAGTTTCACTAGAAAATAACCAACTAAACTGGTATATAAAAAGTTCGGGTATTTATAATGCAATTACTGCTGATTTTTAATAATGTATTGACGTCAATTGATAAAATAGCAATTTAGCATTTGAGTATTGCAAATAGGGATGTAACATCGCCCCCCTTTAGAACGGAACATACGGATTTAGAAGAAGTATGTGAGTATAATCCAAGTAAGTTATGATAAGGTAAAAAGAAATAGAATTTAGCTTACTAAGATATAGGGTAGAATTACAATTATAACATGTTAAGTAAAAAATAAATGAAATGATAGAATTTTACAATAACTCGAGGTTTCGCCTTGGTACACTAATATTAGAATCAGTACTTTCTGTGTCATATTCTCGATGAGCCATTTCAATACTAGACCTTGCACGTATATTTGTATGAGGTTTAGTCATACAGGTGTTAATAATTTTAACACAACAGGATGTACTGTTTCTACGTTTATTACAACAAAAACATTTATACAGTTTGTAAGAAAAATAAGAGAATACAGAGACCGACAATAAAGTAGTAATTATACTAAAATAATAGCTATATCTAATATGATAAGGTTGGTTTTCAATTTTAGTTAATTCTTCATTAACTTGATTTAATCTGTATGAAGCATACTGTAATGTATCAAGATTTACATGTGACAATTTAATTGGAGTCAAATATGGTAATGAATGGTTTAAAGTAGCTTTGGAACAACAGTCATCTTCTAAAATATTAAAATTTGGATGCGGAACATAAACCTTAGTTTCAAATTCTTGAGACGGAATAAATTGCAGTAACTTATGATAAGCTTTACAATATTTAGGTAAGTTTAAAATGCCTGTGCCAACAATATCATAGTCATGAATTTGACCATAACAATTAATAGATATCTTTGTTATATCTGACTGGACATATATCCATCTATTATTACTAAGTTTTTGCCATAAATCTATTTCACCTAAAATAACATTATAATTACAGGAGTCCGGGATACCTTTCACATGTTCAGTTAAGATGATCACTTCACAAATAGGATTTCCGACACTAGATTGTATATTCCCTAACTTACACAAATAGTAATTGTTATTTATCACTTTGCACTCACTTAAGTCCGGTAATGCGGAATATGTTAATTTATCTTGTGTCACAGCTAGAAATTTTGCGGATGGATTTATCAATGCAAAAGTGTTTGGGTTATGAATATCGTGTGGAGTTGGCAAGGAATATATGTGATATAAATTATAATCAACGAAAGTAACTAGAGGGATTCTAATAGCAAATATTAACTTATCTTCGTTAATAAAAGAAGATATTTCTGCTACGTCTACAATTGTATGAATATTATCAAGAGTTAAATGTAAAGGCAAACTAGAAATGACATCATTACTCTTTGAATTCAGTTCGTCATATAATTGCATCGGACTTAGCACTGATGGATGAACTATATTTTGTTTCCCAAATAGAATAGCGTCGATTAGGTCTTTAAGGCTAAAATTAAGAATCATTAAGGAGCTTTCTAGGGCACTAAAAGTCATTGATAAATGCGAAATTATTTCTAATTTATTGGCATTTGCTGAAACAGTGTCTAAAATTTTACCTAAGTTTTGTATATTGTTATTAAGAACATTTTCGTTTTCATTAAGCTTAGCAATAGTGTTGTTAAAGGATGAAATGATAGAAGTCATTAAGTGAATATTTTCTTTCATGATTGAAGCTAAATGTCTTTGATCATCTTGAACCGCATTAATAGCATCGGTAAAAGCTTTAGCATCATCTTCGTCAAGTGAACCAAAGAGTTGTTTCAATATTGGACCACCTATACCAATCCAAGCAGATCTTTTAACTTTGTAGACAGTATTAGTATTAGTTAGGTGAGATAGAGAAATATAACTATTTTGAACATTTATAAAAAGGCTTTCTAAAGGACTTAGAACATTCCAACAATCGGTTTTGACTTTAGTTGATTGATGCGTATTACAGATTTGCTTACAAGTTTCTAAAATTCGTTGTAATGTTTCTATATGTGGCTTTATATAAGATAGATCAGAGTATGTAACTATTTTCCAATGATTATTGTAATATTTTAAAGAACCGATTGGATCATAGAAAAGACCTGGGCTATTGATAATTGGTGTAGTCAGGTTTGATCTTGCGAAGAGTCCTGGCGCGATGGCCCTGGAAGAGAATCATCATGAGCTAATTTAATTTCGTCAAAATGATGTCTAACATGTCTACGATTGATAAGCAGAGTGACGTTATTATTATTATGGACTTTGATTATTCTATATGGACCTTTCCAGACACTGGACAGAGCTTTGCGTAATCTATGATATTGCTTTAAGTAAACCATATCTCCAACATTATAAGTTACATCTCTAGTATTTCTATCATAATAATTTTTCGAATTCTCTTTACTTCGAAGGATATTTTCTCTGGCTATATTTCTAGTATTGATTAACTTTTGTTTCAAAGTCTTAATATAACCTGGGTATGTAACTGTTGGATCAATGTCGTAGATAGAGCTTGGTAAGTTTGGTTTACAGCCAAATAATAACTCATGAGGTGTAAAATTTGTGGTGGAATGAACAGATGAATTGTACGATACAATAGCAGTGGGAAGATATTTATGCCAATCATCCTGGTTATCATTCACATAAGATTTTAAATATTCTTTCAAAGTACTGTGACTGCGTTCAAGAGCGCCATTGGTTTGGGGATGATATGGAGTGGAAAACAGATGTTTTATTTTGAAAAGAGACGTTATTTGTTTGTAAACTTCAGCAATAAAATGAACACCTTGATCAGATAAAAGGGTTTTAGGAATGCCAAAATGACTAATAAATTTTATCAAGTAATTAGCTGTGTTTTCAGCCGTAGAGCTAGTAATAGGATAAGCCATAGAATATTTAGTTAAATCGTCCTGAAATGTTACAATGTACTTATATCTTTCAGGACCAGATTCCGGTAAAGGGCCAACAATATCAGTTGATATTCTTTGGAGAGGTTCATGACAAGTAGAAGTTATTTCCATCGGAGCTCTATTACAAGCGCGTAAAGCTTTATTTCGTTGGCACTGTGCACAATGTCTAACATATGATTCAATATCATTTTTCATACCCTTCCAATAATAAGAATCTTTAAGTTTATTATACAGACGTGTGGAACCAATGTGTCCACCAATAGGAGAATCATGATTATCTTTTAAAATGGTAGGAATTTCATTAGACTTAGGATAAATAAGTTTATTATGATAAATATTGATTTTGATATGTGTATTGTGAAAGATAAAAGCTATCATCTCGTAAATTATAATGAATTCTAGTTTGTCAAAAGGATTAGAAAAATCTGACATGGCAATTTCCCTTACATTGGAATGGAATATAATTAATTCATTTCTGAGATTATTTAATACTTTGAAGAGTTCTCTATAAGTGCAAGAGTCATAATGATGAACTTTAGTAAACATATGAAAATATAATTTATTATTGACATTACTATTTTTTATAGAATGTAGTTCTTTCTCAGAGTTTATAAATGTTTCTTTATCGTTTAAGAGATCGATAATCTCTTCGCAATAAGGATTTGACGAGTTTAAGTCAATTGAGGTAGGATAAGCGATTGCAGAGCAAGACGTTTTTAAAAGATTTTGATTAAATTCTCTGATTTCAGTAGTGAAAACCGTTGGACTAGAACGAGACCGTAGAAAGTTGCTATATGTAAGTTTATTACTAAGGTCAATATCGTTGACAGGACATATTATAGGAGGACGGGATAAAGCATCAGCATTAAGATTAGTTTTACCAGATTTATAAATAATTTCATAATCGTATTCTTCTAATTTAAGTCTCCATCGAACTAATTTACTACTAGGGTCTTTACAGTTAAATAACCAAACAAGAGGACGGTGATCGGTGACGATTTTGAATTTGCGGCCATAGAGATAGGGTCGAAAAGATTTTACGCCAAATAGAATTGCCAGAAGTTCTTTTTCCGTAGTGCTATAATTACCTTCGGCTCTATTAAGAGTTCGAGAAGCATAAGCGATTGGAAGATCCTTGCCTATTTCACCTTGAGAAAGTATTGCACCTAAAGCATAGTTAGAGGCATCAGTGGTAAGGATAAATTCCTTAGAGAAATCGGGATATTGGAGAATGGGAGCACTAGTTAACATTGATTTGAGTGTGTTAAAAGCATTTTCTTGATCTTGACTCCAGTTGAAAGAAGCATCTTTGTGAAGTAGCGAAGTAAGGGGTTTAGTAATTTTAGAAAAATCTTTTATGAATTTTCGGTAATAACCTATCAATCCAAGGAATGACTTAATTTCTTTGGGATTTCTGGGTGTGGGATAGCTTGATACGGCTTTGACTTTGTCAGGATTTGGAGAAACACCTTTATCAGTGATGACGTGACCGAGATATGCGACTTCTCTTCGTAAAAATTCGCATTTATCTGGTTGCAATTTTAGATTATGTTTTCTAAGAGCATCAAAGACTAGTTTAAGTTTATCTATGTGTGAAGATAGTGAGTTTGAATGAATGATGACGTCATCAAGGTAAATAAAGCAGTGGAGACCTTGAAGACCAGTGAGGACAGTATTCATTAGTCTTTGAAAAGTGGCTGGCGCATTTTTTAAACCAAACGGCATTCTAGTATACTCAAAGTGACCATTAGGTACGGAAAAGGCAGTTTTAGGGGCATCTTCTGGATCCATGCAGATTTGATGGAAACCTGACACCATATCTAAGGTACTGAAGTACTTACTGTGACCTAACTGATCTAGAATGTCAGTGATATTCGGAATAGGATAGGCATCTCCGACAGTAATGTCGTTTAACTTCCTATAATCTACGACTATACGCCATTTCTTTTGGCCAGAAGCATCTTGTTTTTTTGGGACTACCCAGATAGGAGACGACCAGGGGGAATTTGAAGGTTTAATGATATTTTGGTCAAGCATTTTCTGTATCTGTTTATTAACTTCTGCTTTATGACATTCAGGATATCTATACGTCTTAACGTGTATCGGTTGCGAACTAGTAGTTTTAATTTTGTGTTCCAACGTACTGGTACAAGTAAGAGTGTCTCCTTCTAAATAGAATAAATCAGAGTATTCAGAACACAAGTTGAGTAAAGCTTTAGATTCTTCAGAGTTTAGATGTGAAGTTCGTATTTGTTTCTTGACTTCATCGGATCTGTTTGATGTAGTATTCCGATTAATTGAATTAGAAAGATTCAGAGAATTAATATTATGTATATAATCATCTAATAAGTCACAAGGATTTAGTACTACGCAAAGAGATTTTATTCTAACATCTTCATTATTAGCATTGAGAACTGATACAGTGACATGATTATTTTCTTTAAGTGTAACAAGACAACTAGATAAAAATACACCTTTCTGGATCTCAGACTTATCGATATATCCAGTACCTACTTCAGGATTTAGAACATAACATTCTATGATCATTTCAGAGCGAGCTGGTATAGTATATTCGGGTTTGGTGAAGTGAATTTTTAATACATGACCGTTTATGTGTAAAATTTTATTTTGATAATCTATGTTAGAGTCATGGGATCTTAGATAATCACTACCAATAATGCCATCAAATTCCATATCGACGCAATCTGGTATTAAATGAAATTTACCGTAGATAACATTATTATTTGGAGATATAAAATCTAGTTGAAAGTGCCCGATACTTTTTAAGTATTCTGCATGTTTATCAATCCCTTTAAATTGAATAATGTCAGGTACTAAATTCGGTTGAATTTGCATCGAAGATTGCCTAATTAAGGACACACCTGCACCGGAATCGACTAAAAGAACTAGTAATCTATCAGAGTATTTAGATTTGACATAAACATGAGGCAAATGTATTTTAGTATTATAATTGATTTCAAATAAATTAGAATATGGATTAGAATTAGAAACACTATTGAAATCGCTATTATTAGACGAAAAAATATTATCTTCATTATAAGATATGGCAGATAAATTTGATTTATTGGGCAGATTTTTTGGAGGACTGTGTGATTTAGTAAGAGTATTGGACATAGTAAATTTATTAGGAATAGGAGATTTAGTAGATTTAGTAGGTATGGATTTAGTAGAGTCAGATTTAGTAGAAATAGTAGATTTAGTAGGTATGGATTTAATAGAGTCAGATTTAGTAGAAATAGTAGATTTAGTAGGTATGGATTTAATAGAGTCAGATTTAGTAGAAATAGTAGATTTAGTAGGTATGGATTTAGTAGAGTCAGATTTAGTAGAAAAAGTAGATTTAGTAAGTATGAATTTAGTAGAGTCAGATTTAGTAGAAATAGTAGATTTAGTAGGTATGGATTTAGTAGAATCAGAGGATATAGAATATCTATTGAATATAGAAGATTTAGTAGGTTTGGTAAACATAGTATTTCTGTTGGATTCAGTGGATATAGTAGATCTGTTATTAATAAATTGCCTTAATAAGACATCAAAAGCGTCGGTTTGTGTTGATGATTCCGTACGACGCTGGATTGGAACCTTTTTTAGTTTAAATGTTCATCTAATTCAGAATTTGTATTATACAAATTATTATCAAAATCGCTTAAGTTATGCACTTGCTTTTGAAATTGGTCGGCAAAATTATTCTTACGAGAGTTATTAAATTGACGTTTACGACACTGAGATATATCATGACCTATATTTTTACAGTATCGACAGATAATAGAATTGTTTTGCGAATTAAAAGACGTAGATGGTTGGGGTTGAATAGGGATTTGATTATGTAGATTATTAAGATGACGTTGCCGATTCGAAAAACAAGTTTTCTCTGAGTGACCTATCTTTCCACATACTTTACACTTGGGCTTAAATTCAGATGATTTAGATGATTGCACATAATTTTGCAATTTCTCTTCCTGAATAGCCAGATTTATAGCCTCCTGTAAATTATTAGGATTTCGACATCTTATAATATTCGAGATATGGCTAGGTAAACCCAGTAAAAATGTATGTAGCGCTAAGTCCTCTGTGTTAGCGATTCTACCTTTTAATTCACCAGAGTCCTTAGTGTTATGTGTAATATCGGTCTGTAAACGCGTAAGGTATGTCTCTATACGTAAACTATATTGTGTTACAGACTCGTTTGGTTTTTGTTTACAGCTCTGTAAGTCTAATAACAAGTGATCCCTATGCTTGGTTTCGCCAAAAGTAGATTTTAAAAATTGTTTCAGCTCAGACCAGTTATCAAAAATTTTAAGAGAACAGACGGACTCGGCTTTGCCTTCTAATTGGGAAATTATGTATTTAAATAGAATATTCTGTTGCGATACAGTAGCTAAGTTTAATGCGTTTTCACAATTTCTTATAAATGGAGACAGTTTATGCCTATCACCATCAAAAGGCTTAATAAACTTTGTTAGAACTGAAAAGTTTAATTCCTCCATGCCTACAGTTTGTAAGCTCGAACACGACTGAACGTTTTTCTTTTCGAGCTTAGCACTTTCATTAACCATTTTGATGAACAGTAATACTTAATTATGTTGTTTAGAAGTAATATACGAAACAAGGATATGATATTCCACACGCAAAATAACGTCTATGACAAAAATAAACTAATATAAATCGGACAAACACTCACAGTATTATTAGTAGATGCAGCGATGACATAGAGACAGCGGAAGGTCGGCGTCGGGTGACGGCACGGCGTTGCGGCGGCGATGGAATGTGCAGCGTTGCAGTTGTTACGGGTCGGCGGTCGGTGCTCAGTGCACGCAAGTGTCGCGATGTATTTTGTATGACGGGAAAACTTCGTGCAGCTACTAGTTCGGTGCTGGGCAGAAAACCCTCACGCACAGTGGAGCGATGGTGGCACGTTGTCTGTGTTGTCCAATGTCAGCGGCGGCCTCGCAAAACGTCAGAAAGACGGCAGAGGCAGCAGGCGGCTGACTTGGTAGCTCAGGATTGCGAGCCTGGACCAGGTTGTGTATAGCTGGTCGTCGTCAGGAGCAGGCGACCAAAGTGACTTCAGAAATCCCCTTTCTTCTGACACCAAATGCTAGATTGTCTTATTCAGCACTTATAAAAAAAACACAATGCTGAATATTCACGACTGTTTATTTCTGAATATCTACACAACATGAATAAACAAAGTTTTCACTTATATACTAGATTTGACTTTACTTGGATTATAGTAATTTGTATAGTGCGACAACCCTAGTAAAGGGCAGAGTAGACCCGGAATTACTGCTAAATTCTAGTTGTACTGAAAACCAGCCGGCAGGCAAGAACCGGGTCCGTAGCTGGAAAGCAGTTTCACTAGAAAATAACCAACTAAACTGGTATATAAAAAGTTCGGGTATTTATAATGCAATTACTGCTGATTTTTAATAATGTATTGACGTCAATTGATAAAATAGCAATTTAGCATTTGAGTATTGCAAATAGGGATGTAACAGCACGCACGTACGAACGCACGCACACACTCACGCACGCACTAACGCACGCACACAATCACACAAACGCACACTCAAATACTCACACACTCACACACAGTCACACTCATACTCGAACCTACACCCGCACCCACACCTGCAATAACAACCACACCCACATCCACACCCACAACCATAGCCACACCCACACCCATACCCACATCCACACCCACACCTGCATCCATACCCACACCTACACCCACACTCACAGACACAGACACACACACACACACACACACACACACACACACACACACACACACACACACACACACACACACACACACACACACACACACACACACACACACACACACACACACACACACACACACACACACACACACACACACACACACACACACACACACACACACACACTTTTGCTCACTAACACACACACACTCTCTCTCTCTCACTCACACACACATACACACACTCTTACTCACATACACACACACATAAATAAACAATCGCTTACCAGTGTAATAGCACCGAATTGAAGTGTAATTTAATTACTAATCATTTTTATTGATTATATTTTTTGTTTAGCTAGAAAGTATTCCTTTTTATGATATGTGTTAATTTGGAAGACACTGGCTCCTGCAACACAGTTTTTACTAGTGCAGGGATCAGATAATTCTAAATTAAAGTAGCTTAATTTGTATCAATAAAAAAAAAAAATATTAATTTATATTTTAACGCTGCAACGTATATTATTTCGAGTCCCTAGTATAATAATTGATTTAAGCACTAGGAGAAATTTTAGACAAATCTTGTTGAAATTTATCTAAATTAAAAACAAATTTAGGTAACTACTTAATTTAGTTTATTAAGATTTAATTTAGTTTTTGAGTGACTATTTCGGCGGCTGCTGTACATGAGGTCTCGGGCTCAAATCCCGAGTCAAGTAAATTTATTGAATTTTCTTTTAAGACATTCTCAGAAGCACGAATTCTGGAGTACAATGAATATGGGTAACTGCCTACATCTACCTACCCCCTTACTGTATGGTAAAGGGTAGGCGAGGTAAGATGAGGTAGTAGTAATACTATCCTACCTTACAGGTATACATGTACGTAGGTACACCCCTACATGTATACCAGCCAAACATAAAACAGCATTATGTACACATTTTATAACAATCCTCATTTTTCTTATATCTTGCAAAAAAACTACAATTTAACTTAATTAATTTCCATGTCAGTTTTCTGTGCAATCTTGTTGGCAATAACCTACCCGTTAACTCGCCACAAACGGCACATTTATTTATCTTACGATTGTAGTGATAAACATAAAGTCAAAGCTGACGTCACATTATCACCGCGTTGCTCTACATCATAATGGTGTTCCCTACAGGTACATAAATTGTTTTAAGGATGTCATAAAATACCGGCCAACAGCTCTCGAGTTCGAGCTTGTAGATTTTTCTCCCGTTAGAAGTAACTTAATTTAAGAATTTATCGAATATTGTAGTACATTTTGTAGTTGTAAAGTGAAATCAAAATTGACGGCTTACATTTTGTGCAGAATTATTATATTTTAGAATACAATTGTATAGTTTACTTAAAATCAGCAAATGCAAGTTATTCTAGCAATGACTATTATGAATGTAATTATGTATTTGACTCTCCAGGTACCGCAGCGGTATTGAGTGCGACTACTGTGCATAAGATTTTTGTTTCCATTCCCGGATCTGACAAAGTGCTATTGTGTTTCTCAATAGTGGCATAGAACTTGAAATATATAACTAGTAGACGGCAATAGGCTGGCCTTATATTAGGTGTGATCTGAAATCATAGTTGGCAAAATGTTGGTGTGATACATCACTACCGAGGTAGGCGTTCAGGAATATAGGCGAAAGACTATGTATGTATGCTACTAATATACTATCTATTTAAGTCAACTACAGGCTCCTCTTGAACTGATAAATAAACGTGCCAAGAGGCTTTTTCGCTACTATGCGTTGTCCCATGCATATTTCTAGAGCTTTGAACGTCGCGTCGCCACAAAGTTGCTAGCTAATCGCTTTTTATGGAATCTATTTTCTTAAATATGCTATAGAATCATCAATCACCAACCTAACCTAGCACAGGAATCTTAAATTGGGGGGCTTAAGGAGCTAGATGAACATGTGCTTGTGGAAAAGGTTAAGCAATTAGGAGAATGAAAAGACACCATGTGATGTGAAATTAACACGATTTATTAATTTTGTCACCAACTGTATATAACAAAAGTTTTACGAAACACACAATCCCGGGGCGTGGCCTACTGGCGATACGCTTATTCCAGGCAGGTGGATAGAATCTTGTAGGCTTCTTAGACTTAACATAGATGCAGCCAAGAGTCGACCACTAACACAATTTTTTATTTTTTATTGATTTAGTTGTTGGCCTCATATGGCCTTGACAACTTTACGCGGACTGTGGGTGAGCGCAGAAGACTTCCAACCCGTAGGAGTAACTAGATTTTTTCTTTTTTGTTTGTGTTAGTTGTTGGCCTCAGATGGCCTTGACAACTTTACGCGTAAACCTGTACAAAGTTTTTGGCAGTCGACCAATCAATTGTACACCAATGTTATTGTAAGGTATTATAAGCGTTAATAAATTCTCAACATTATTGTAGTCCATCGAAAGAGACCTTTATTATAACTAAAACGTACGAATTAATAAAATGAACAGACAATTGAAATAAATTTGAATGATGATTGATATGACTCAATTTAACATAAATGATAATGTTCTAAAATACATTATTGAGTATTATGCCGATTTGATTAAAAGGAAATTACGTCATCAAAACATAAAAAAAGAGTTTTAGAGAGATAACTCAGATTGATTATACCTCTGAAATCATCATTACCGATCTGTTTCTGTAATTTGTTAAAGTTCGTAGTGCTTAAAATTAAATTATAAAGTTAAGAAAACATAGGAATATTACACTGGTAGATATAGATTTAATCATGATTCAGGGAGAACACAAATATAAATATAAATAAATAAACAAAGTTTAATCAAGTTCATACAAACATAATTATAATTATGTTTGTATGAACTTAATTAAACTTTGTTTATTTAAAACCTCCTCGAGATTAAACTATAGTAGCTGTTATCACTAAGGTCAGTTGTGATCACAATATTATCTGATATTAAGCGTAGGTGTGGTTGTCGATGACACACATACTACATATAGGTGTCAGTGTACAATTTGTATTTTCCTGTCTATATAATATGCATGTAATTTCATTCCTTGGAGGTAGATAATGTAAAATTATAAGCAAAGGGTTATTGCACCTTTCGGTAAAATATTCACAATTTTAACGTTGACCTATATGCCTGCATAATGGGTATGACAGTTCTCATCAAAGTTATCATAATTGTAGAAATACTATATTTGAAAATGTTAGTCTTTGGCTTTACGTCTTTCATTCTAACAATTTATTCATTCTCCACGTGAACCTGGCTGCTGAAAAGCAATATAGATAATAATGCAATTTTATAATATTCAAAAGTGACATTGCCTTTTCCTTCCATATGTCAAATTAAACGGTATGAAACCGAACAGGCCGAAAATCTTATACGCCAGGTTAAAATGATATTTTTGTGATTTAATAAATCTATTCTAATTGTAGTATTTGCTCTTTATACGTAACTTTATCAATTTACTTATTTGGCTCGCCAACGCACCACCACGTGTTATCGGGCTGACGGTCGGACACTGACTGCCCCCTCTGCCCGCACTTGCGACGTATGCGCTCGAGACAAATGTCATAATAGAATGTATGTACAACTACATACACTACATCCCTTCCTTATTTTAATTTATATTTAATATTAAAACAATTTGGTATTATAAATTTAAGTACTCATTTATTTCTTATGTTTAATGTATAACAATTTAGATGCATTTCTAAATACTGTTTTAATCAATATAATTAAATATATATATTTATTTTAATTACTTGACTTCATTTTTAATTAATAACTATTGCGCTATCAATCACGTAGGTATTCCTATTCCTACTCCTTTCTTTGTAATTTATTATAATGTATCTTCTATATGATTATACCTACTAGGCAAAGTTATACTCCCTTTCCTTTCCTTTTATAATTTATAATCATTCCTCCTCATTACTTGTAGAAGGCTCGTCTTCTAAACTGATTTTGTCATTATTTTTATTACCAAGAATTTTCCACTGGCCTTCTACCCTCTTCAAATGAACTATATTTCTCCTTAAAACCTGTCCGGTCTGATCATTTCGAACTTCAATATCCCCTCCAGTGCTCTTTTCAACCGTATGTGGAGTCGGATCATAATTTAAACTTAATTTATTGTCTTTATTACAATTTTTTAAATAAACTTTATCCCCTGGCTGTATTTCAGATTCCTTAGCTTTTCTTTTCTTATCTGTATACTCTTTTCCTAGCTGTTTCTTCTGCTGATCCCTATCTCTAACATCTGAATTTTCTAGCTGACGATTTATATCAGCTATCATTGGGATTTTGTCGCGAAACTGTCGCTTAAAGAATAACTCCGCTGGAGATTTTCCAGTCACACAGTGTGGTGTACTGTTGTACATTACCAAGTATTCCTCCAACCCCTCTCACCAATGACCTTTCTCTGCCTGACTGATTTTTAGGCGTTTCAAGATGTCCCTATTTTGACGCTCTACTTCCCCATTCTGTTGAGGCCAATATGGTATTGTGTTAAATAAAATTATATTTCGTGTAGCACAGAACTGCTTAAATTCTGCACTACAAAACTGTTTGCCATTATCTGCAGTTATTGTTGCTGGATTCCCAAGACGACTAAAAATTTCTGTTAGCATCCTTATGATGTCTGCACTAGTGATTTGCCGAGTAATCTTTATCTCTTTATACCGGCTAAAGTAATCGACCACGACCAGTATATGTTCTCCATTTGGCAGTGGTCCCATTAGATCTATAGCTATATCTACCCAAGGTTCATTTGGTAATTCTCGCCTTTTAAGTGGATTTGATGGGTTTGGAGTGGAAACTAAGGTGCACCCTTTACATGATTTGACTAGGTTCTCTGCGTCCTTGTCGTATCTTGGCCACCACACCTTAGTCCTTAGTCTAGCTTTCATTAAAACTATACCAGGGTGACCCTCATGAGCTGCCTTTAAAACCTTCCCGCGTAATTTATTTGGAATCACTATTCTAGTTCCTCTCAATAAAACTCCTTTATAAAAGCACAGCTCATTCTCAAATAACCTAAATGTTTTTACACTATCGTCCCATTTATTATTATAAACCCCTTCTTTTACCAATACGATTTCTGGATCTTCTGCTGAACAATCAATAAGATCTTTCAGTGATATGGCTGTTGGTTTAGTTTCTTCTATGATCTGATGTATGTAGTTTTCAATTTTGTTTACTGACGTGTTTTCTAATTTGCACAATCTAGATAAACTATCTGCAATATTGTCTTTACCTGGTTTATAAATAACCTTAAAGTCATATGCTTGTAGTCGTAAAATCCATCGCTCTATTCTGGCACATGGTTTTGACTTAGGTCCAAATATGACTTCAAGTGGCTTGTGATCGGTTATCAGTTCAAAAGCTTTACCATAAAGAAAAATGTGAAAATGTTCTACGGCCCAGACTAATGCCAAAGCTTCTTTCTCTGTCTGACAGTATCGCCGTTCACAATTCGTCAATGTCTTATGGCCATATGCAATAATCCGTGGCCCTCTGTCATCTATTTGTAGCAATACGCCACCCAATGCTACTGGACTAGCATCTGCAATAACCACAGTCCTATCTTTCACATCGTAATAGCCTAGCGTTGGAATCGAAGACAATGCGGACTTTAGTTCTATAAATGCAGTCTCTTGAGTATGACCCCATAGCTTTGTTATTTCCGATCCTTTTCCCAGCTTGTTCCGTAATAATTCTTTAAGAGGTTCGGTTTTAGTGGCTAAATTTGGAATCCATTTCCCGACAAAGTTTATCAATCCCAAGAAGCTCTGAAGCTCACCTATGTTCATAGGTGGTCGAAATCCTTGAATACTAGTTACATATTTCTGTAAAGGTTTTACTCCACTCTCTGAAAACTCATGTCCCAGAAATTGTATTTCCGTTTTATTAAATAAACATTTGTCCTTTCTTAGCACTATATTGTTTTCTTCTAACGTTTTTATAACTGCTTTTAATCTTTGGTCATGAATTTCTTTATCTTCGCCATACACTAAAATATCATCGATAAAATTTACCGTCCCTTCGCACCCTAGAAGAATACGTTCTAAAGTTTTCTGAAAGATTTCAGGAGCACATGTTATACCAAACATTAAGCGTTTGTATCTATATATATATTACTTGTTATAAAGGTCGTAATATGACGAGAGTCTGGATGTAACTCAAGTTGATGGAAAGCGTCCTTTATATCAAGCTTGCTGAAGAATTTAGCATTTTTCATTTTAGGTAGCAGTTTGTCCATTGTTGGGAGTGGATGGTTTTCTCGTAAAATAGCTTTATTCGCTCGTCTCATATCCACACAGATCCGAACATCTCCGTTATCTTTTAGGACTGGTACTATTGGAGATACCCACTTTGATGATCCTTGCACTTCTTCAATAATGTCCCTATCTATAAGATCTTTAATTTTACTGCTAACTTTTTCTTCTAGAGGTATAGGTATTCTTCGAAGTGGCTGTGAGACTGGTTGTACCCGATCGTCAATAAGTATATGTATCTGAACATTTTTAATTTTTGGAAATGGTTCTTTGGTTTCCATATGGTTTATGTCCAATCCAATCTTAAGGACTCCCATGTTTATAGCTGTTTGTTTGCCTAATAGGTCCCTGGTACCATCATCTATTACAAAGAAAGTTGCATACTCAGACCTATCAGATATCTTGATCCTTGCTTCAAAAGATCCTATTACTTTTAAAGGTTCGTCACTACCATAACCATAAAACAATTTGTCGGGCTTGTCATCCTGATTACAAATGTCTGTTGTTCCTTTTCATTTCATGCCATGTTTTGCTTGTTATTAAGTTACATTTGCATCCGGAATCTACTAACATGTTAACCTTCACCCCTCCAATGTCACATTCAAATTCACCATCCTCATCGATTCTAAATACATAGTGTACATTGTCCGTGTCTTTGTGAGTCTGTCTATTTTCTTCTTTTTTATTCTGTAGTCTAGATTTTTTGTTGTCTATTTTCTTGTTATCTGTTTCTATTTTTCGTTTGGTTAGTACTTTGGATCTGCAGAATTGTCTAAAATGTCCTTTCAACCCGCATTTTAAACATTCTCTATCTCGTGCAGAGCAATTGACGTCTAGAGAACCATGGTTTCTATTTCCACATCTGCCGCAAGCTGGTTTACTAATCCATTTCTTCCTATATGTATCTTGATTTTCACTACGTTTCGCCTTTGTATCTACTTTGTTAATGTCTTCAGATTTACTTGTTCTCTTTGCAAAATCTTCCATTTGTCGGCTAACAGCTTCTAGCGCATTTGCCTCAGCTAAGATATTATCTAGTGTCATCGAATCACCAGTTTGCAAAATCTTTTTTCTTAGTTCCTTGGAATAGCACTTTTCAGTTATCTGATCGATTATTTGATCATCTTTATCGTTGAATTTGCATTTGTCAGCTTGTTGTCTCAGGCGCACCAAAAATTTCTCAAATCTTTCGTCTGGTTCCTGTTTAATTAGTCGAAATAAATGACGTTCATAGACTTTACTTTGTTTCGGTGTAAAGTATGCATCGAGTTTATCTATTGCTATTTTGAATACATCAACTCCATCTATTGTCGAAGCATTTGCTTCTGGAATGTTATAAAATATCTCCTGTAATTCTAAACCACCGAAATGTAACAAGCTAGCTCTTTTCTTTTCACTTTTCTCAATACTTGCTGCATCGAGATAGATAAACAGTGCTCGTTTCCAGCGTTCCCATCGTGCCCCGACCGATGACTGTTCTCCTTCACAATCGAATTTTTCAAGTGTGAGTTGAGACATGTTAATTTATTTTGCTACCTGCAACCAATAGTCTTAATAAACATTTAAGTTATTAAGCTTATTTCATGTCAATTTAATGACCTGTATAGTTATACAGCTGACACTATTGTTCACAGTCCTTATCAAACTGCTTTTGTATCAATTTAATGATCAGTCAAAACTGCTTTCGTAATGTAATAATAACAAGGTCAATTCAATGACCAGTCAAACTGCTTTTATGATTAAATAGTTACGGTGTCAATTTAATGACCAGCCAAAGCTGCTATAATATTTAAAATGAATTTCATGTGTCAATTTAATGACCAGGCATTACACCTGCTAATGCTGTATATACGTAGCAAAGACATATATACCAGCATGTCTTTCTGTTCCTTCTTCTTTTTAATATTTTTCTTTAAATATTATAGTTAGTGTGAGTTCAATCTCGGAGCCCTAATTATATATGTACATATATATAGTAAATAAATATGATATTAAACGTCGTAAGTACCCTACCTTACCCTATTTTATTTTAAAGTGTAAACTATATATTTGTTTTGTTTCAATAGTAACCTATAATTAATCAGATGCGAGTAATTCTATAATATTTAGCTATAAAATAATACAAAAGCGTTATCAGTGCGATCGCCTCGTTGTATTCATCTTGCAACGCATCCCTATGTAATGATAATGACTCATAGTTCAATTAAGCGTAAACAACTAAGGTTTTCGTTTAATTTGCTGAGATAATCGAGCAGTTGTTTGTGTTATTACGTATTAAATACTATTACCATACATAAAATAACAACATACTATGATCTTAATAGCTGAAAATATTTAATACGCCAATTATTAAATAGATTGTTAAAGGTTAAACAGGCATAATGTCGGTAGACATAATGCTAGTTAACTAATCAGATATAACATTTAAAAGTTACTCACATTATGAATCATTTAAGTCCGATAAATATCAATATTTTAAATATACATTTTAGTTCTAGGTAATTTTCATTCCTACACATCCTATTATCTCAGTTATTTAAATAACTATAATTGAAATTTTACTCACAGTTAGTTGTTCTTTATCCTCGTCGCCAATGTAGTATTTGCTCTTTATACGTAACTTTATCAATTTACTTATTTGGCTCGCCAACGCACCACCACGTGTTATCGGGCTGACGGTCGGACACTGACTGCCCCCTCTGCCCGCACTTGCGACGTATGCGCTCGAGACAAATGTCATAATAGAATGTATGTACAACTACATACACTACACTAATATAAAAAGCTACTAGTCGAATTGATCACCTAATTCTTAAGACCGGTTCTAGGCTATATAAAATCATGCTACAAATCACGGGAGCGAACCAGTAATCATACACGTTAGCGAAACCACGACAGAGAGCTAGTTTTCCAATAAACACTATGTAACGTTCTAAATGTCAATGTGTCCATTAGTGCTGCGGCTGGACATCGGATTCGACAGGTGGATGATTAAAAACGTCTGTGAAATACGACTTCGTGACTAGTGAAGTATGTGCATGTGTATTACCATGTAGGGTACGTATTTTCGTGGGAGTACATGTATTTAATTTAGGTGTAGTGGATTTTGCCGCAAAACAACAGGTACTTCTTCTCTCTTAGCCTTCATTATTCCCAAGTCACTTGGGGTCGGCTTTTCTGGTCTAACCGGATTTGACTGGATATCAGTTTTTACAGGGAGCGGCTGCCACCTGACCTCCGCAACCCGAAGGCTAACGATACCCTAAGGCTAGACCAGTGTCAGGATATTAGAGGGTACTGACTTTCCTAATAACGACTGCCATAGATGTTCATGGCAGCCGGGACCGACGGCTTAACGTGCTCTCCGAGGCACAGAGCAGGCGATAATTGTCAATCAATACGCACATAATTTCGAAAAGTCATATAACTTCCGAAAGTCAGGGGTGCGCGACGTGGGTTCGAACGCGAGACCCTCTGCATTGCAGTCTGTTGGTCTCCCCACTGAGCTATCGCTGCTATTGCAAAACAACAGATAGTTACCCTAATATTAGTGACTCATAATCGGCAATATAGCTTTTCCTTGAAAACTTAAATAATGTAATAATTAACTACTGATCTCAAATTCAGGTGTACGGAATCTCAGGTCTTTGTCACAACAATATTAAAGTAATATTATCTCGACAGAATATTATAAAGTTTTGTAATTTTTGTCAGGAAGATGATGTAATCGTTTATTAAATCCCTATGTCACGTTTTTTAAATCCCTATGTCACGGGTAAGCTAGTATTAACTTACGGGTAACAGTACACATTATTAAACAACGGAAACAAAGAACACCTTTTACTGAAAAACTATATTTAGAATGCATAAAAAGATGAACTTTCGAACTTTCACCTAATCAGCAAAAGCGAGATTCGCGCTTACCCCATGGCGCCATTCGTGGAGTCATTACAAATTCGAAATAAAATCCATTAAAATAAAAAGTTGGTTTAGAGAATGTAAATCAAACTTTTTAAGAACGCGTATAAACGTATAACAATTTTGTTAAATGTTTACATACGGCTTTTGTCAACAGAAAGCAAAATCCTTCAAAATACAGATACAAACTCGAAAGATTTACTCCCGGAATGTCCAATAGAGATGGACTGATTTAAAATAGTGCACTTCGTGTGTCATTTGTTTCCATTCAGTCTGCCACCTGAGTATGTATGTATGTATGTCGACCATTCTCATTTGTTCCGAGCTGGGACGGGTGGGACAGTGCTTCGTAAATCATTTCATGTGCCTGCGTATGCAACATTGTTTGGTAACAAGTACCTATCGTTTATTTATCGTCCAACTACTGTGGGTTATTTGCTTATGATTTCAAGATGCCCTGTGAACTGTAGTTATGAAGAATCAAAGTTTTGTTTTGTTTGGGATTCGAACTTCACTTAGCGTAGTGGCATTGGTGAGGCAACTATTAAACCAACACGCTATCTGTGCAGTCAACAATGAAAAAATATGTTTGACTAGATATTGTCCGCAGCTGTGCTCGTTCGAGAACAGTAGGTACTTTTTTGGATCAAAAATGTCCTTTACTCTACCCACGATAACGTGCATGCGATGTTTCATGATGGTCGGTCGAGTAGTTAAGGCTTAAAAGCGTAACAAACAAACAGACTCACTAGATTTTGTCTGCAGCTTCACTCACATTATAATACATTCTGTCAAGAAAATCTGTTCATTGGGAACAGTACCGTTTCCTTGAATGGAAGGTTGCTATGCCTTTTTAAGTACCCCTGACAAAGTATACGCGAAATTTCATAGTTATTGGCTGAGTAGTTAAGGCGTGAAAACGTAACAAACAAACAAACTCACAATTACATTTTAATTTATTACTTTTCGTAGGTAATAAGTTTTTAATTGTAATTGACAATACATTAAAATATATTCTATAATCTCACCGAAATATTCGCCTGACCTTTTAAAGTCAGGTCACTTACAATTAATTTGTTTCTTTACCTTTACCGGCATAACCGTTAACCAACAAAGTTAAGCAAATAATTTGGAAACTTTCCACGAAGTTAAGCTGTAATCTTAAGTAAATCCAGCGACCATTAGGAGTAATTGAAAAATATCTAAGTTCCAAATAATCATTTATTCTAATAAAGGAGTAAGCTTTTAGCTAAAAAGTTGGTGTAAGTATCTATAGGTAACCGTTTTGGATATAACTTTTACTTATACTTCATGCTTTGACGCAAACTTTGCTTGCTTTAGTAAGGAAGTATCTGAAGATCTTTAACTTATATTAGTCAACATATGGTAGATAGTTTATATTTATCCCAGAATAAAATGTTATACAAAATAAATTAATGAAATTATGATTACTTAACAGATACATAGGGTGCGCTATTTCACAAGTGAAGACTAATACTAATGTATAATTAAAATCGAAAGCAGACAAATTGTCACGTTATTGGTAAAATCTAAATAATGCGACCATTTTGTCGCGCCAAAATGTAGTAACAATCTTGTAAACCAAAATGTAGGAAAAATGCTTGTATATAACGCAATCGCGAGCTATATGTGCGCGTTAATCATACGGGATACTTGCGCAGAGGACTTGCGACGGTCATGATATGATGCAAACAGCAGTATTTATATTCGTTTCCATACATGTAAGCGGGATGACACGGAGACTATAAGATTTAAGTCATTTATTTCCATAAAAGAATCAAACAATTTCCAAACACGTCAAAATCATTAAACCGCAAATGAGATAAACAATGACTAAATATTAAAAAAAGGCATTTCAAGGTAAAGCTTACATAAGATTAATTAGGCAAATGACCAAAAAGAGGCCAACTAATGAAACAATATTTTTTTGAATAAATAAAACTAGCGTGTAATTGGTAGTCGGACCTTATTTTTATATCAGCAAGGGAAATTCCCTTGGTCAGTTCTTGTCTACCGACTCATGAATAAGCTATAGGGTCACGAGCGTTTGTCGATAGTTGACTATTTTGTGCACAGTTATTTATTCATCGCAAATTTTGGTATAATATCTTAAATATCTATACAATAATACAGTCCTTATTCATATGACGGTTACGCGATAGAAAATAAGTAAACGAGTTCATGCCTATATCCCTGAAGGGTAGTAAGTTTTATTACACCAACATTTTGTCTGCTATGGTTTTGGGTTACGAGAAACAGGTGACCCGTCCAACGGAGTTAAGTTCTTGACATTGACAGCTAATATATAAACATTACACATAACACCTATTATAGCCATCTTGCCCCATTAAGACTGCGTCGAGCGAAATGTGCCAAAACAGGCGGTCACGGTTAAGTGAATAAAATCAATTTTTTTTATTTAATACATTAAGACTGCGTCGAGCGAAATGTGCCAAAACAGGCGGTCACGGTTAAGTGAATAAAATCAATTTTTTTTATTTAATACAAATATAAAATATACATTTACCATAACAATGAATGTGTTAACAATTACTCCGTGTAAAAAACTTAAAATAAGTATTTTTTTCGTCTACAAAATTACGTAAATTTGCACGAGAAATGTAAAAACATAAGCTCGTGTTACGTGATTTTTAGATTATAACTATAGAAATCTATCCTATTTTACAGCTTAAACTAAACATAAATAGATATATTACAATTTGTCCATCCCAAATATTGAAGTTATTGGTTGATAATAAAGATACATATTTATCAAAAAAGCATTTCAAATCCTCCATACAATTTTACTATGGCGGCCGCGGGCCGATTTGAATATGCGCCGTACGAGCTCTGTCATTATCTGTCTTACGCTCGGCGCAGTCTTAAGAGTTATTAGTAGAGTAGCTATGGTGTCAATAACAATCTGTGTTTAGTATGAAAGGACTGCTTCCACGTTTTATTCACGTTCACTAACTACTGGAGGTTCCTATAAGAATTTCACTAGCCTCAACCTATTTCGTACAGTATTTTAATATCAAAATATATCTCTTTTATTCTACATATAACCTTAAAACTCTTCAGTTTTCAAAGGTTCATTCTTAGTTAAATCTGAATTCTAAAATCAACTAGTGATCCACCCGATTTCATACAAGTGGTACAAAACCTTAACAAATTATACACCTAAACTCATGAATCACTGTGTTTGTTGGTGAAAATCGCACGAAAATCCGCTTAGTATATTTTAAATTTATTGCGAGCAGACAGACAGAGACATATGTAGTGATAACACCTACATATCAACTTCATTATCAACAAAAACACGGATAATAAAAATAAAGAGTTTGTTACCAGCACGGGTTAAGTGTAAATGAAGGCTTATTAGAGGCTGTCTCGCAGTGGAAAGCTACAAATAAGAACACAAAGTAAATAATGTTCAGTGCAACTGAACTAAACTAACAGCGGTCTTTGATGTTTCCCTTTGTATGTGACTTATTCTTTTATTTTGTATGCTATAGCAAAGTATGTCTTTTTATTGAAATTAAACACTTTAAACGGATTTTGTCGCGTTGTTTATTTACTAACACTTTTATAACATAATTTTTAAAACTCTAACAGTACTATTATTGAATTTTATTGCTATATTTTAAGCTATTTAATTTAATTGAAACGATTACTATTTATATTTAAGTTTACACTTTGCCCTAACGTTTCGGTTGCTATACAGCAGCCATGTTTACGGGGAGACTAAGGTGGTAGTTTTACTACCTGTTTTTATAAATTCTGCCACTGCTGGGCACGGGCCTCATCTTAGTATAAGAAGGGTTATGTCACCCCTTCTTGCCCAGTAAGGGTTAGTAGACAGCACATATGTCGTCCTCGATGGCGTAGTGGTTAGTGTAACCGACTGCCACGCCTGAGGTCGCGGGTTCGATTCCCGCACAAGTCAAACATTTGTGTGCATGAACATGAATGTTTGTCTTGGTCTGGGTGTTTCTATGTATAATATGTATGTATACAAAAAAAAAGTATCTATGTATGTTTATCCATTGTCTAGTACCCATAGTACAAGCTCTGCTTAGTTTGGGCTAGATGGTGATGTGTGTATATGATAGAATATGTATATTATATCATTATAAATTATTATGGTGAGCTCTAAGAGATGCAGGTTTCTTTACGATGTTACTGCCTCCGTTGCGCCACCAAAGGAGTTTCCTTTGCCGTCACCGCGACCGTCAATAAATTAATGAATACGCACAAAACTTAAAATTGACAGATGTGCGTAACTTGGTGTAATACTTGAGATCTTTGCTAGCAGTCTAACCTATTCGCTACCCACTAGGTTATTTATGCCTGAATATAAGTGTTAATTAATTCCTACATAAATCAAATGTAGATTATTATTTTAGTTTAGGTGTCACGTTAGAACGCCGTGGTCCGTGACTCGCTTATTGACGAAGTTAGCTAATATCAGACCTCATGTGCGATGTCACATAAAGTAATTTGTTATAAAACCCTTCTCAAGCGTCTAACAGTTGTTGGAGCTTAGTGTAATTTGTAATTACATATACATATATTTGAATATTATTATGAGTGAAAGCGCTCTTGATTGGAATTTTGAATAATAGTAGGGAGTGATGAAGTTATTCTATGATAAAAAAGAATCTTAAAGTGGCTTGTTGACTGTATAAGTGATAAGCATAGCACGTTGCTGGGCAAACAAAGAGTGACATTTCATAAATTTCAATGATAATGCACTGATAGTCTCTTTCAAATCCACAAAGAGCTTACTATCTCACAATATGACTGCAGCGATGACGTACAGGTTTAAGTGATTTTCTTGTCATTGCCAATACGTCGAGTGTTCAATCCCCACACGGGATATTCCTTCTCCCTTCTCCCTAGCCTTTAAATCTAAATTAAATCGGTGCAACCTAGTGGCAATATGATTTGGTGATAGAGGGGAAATGCAAATATGGTATAAATGATTACCGCTGGGTAATGAACATAATAGAGACCGTACAATGGCCGTAGACACCTTACACTATATGGCTTCTTCTCTCTTAGCCTTTATTATTCCCAAGTCACTTGGGGTCGGCTTTTTTAGTCTAACCGGATTTGACTGGATATCAGTTTTTACACGGAGCGGCTGCCACCTGACCTCCGCAACCCGAGGCTAACGATGGCTAGACCAGTGTCAGGATATTATAGGGTACTGACTTTCCCAATTACGACTGCCATAGATGTTCATGGCAGCCGGGACCGACGGCTTAACGTGCTCTCCAAGGCAGGGAGCAGGTGATAATTGTCGATCAATACGCACATAATTTCGAAAAGTCATATAACTTCCGAAAGTTAGAGGTGCGCGACGTGGGTTCGAACCCGAGACCCTCTTCATTGCAGTCTGTTGGTCTCCCCACTGAGCTATCGCTGCTTCCTTTTCTTGCTGCCACACAGGATATTAATATGCATAAATATTTGTTTCGATTTTGGGTTGATTTTTTTTTTAACTTTCAAACGGTGGCAAGCTCTGTTCGAAAGTTTATTAAGGTCTTTGTGTATACAAAAAATCTACCTAGGATGTGTAGGGCAGGTATTGGTAAAATAGAATAATATTATTAATGTTTTTTTATATAAGGAATTCGTACAGGTAGAATTTAATACCAGCAGATTTTATATAAATAAAAGTAAAGATCCTTAAAA
This sequence comes from Catocala fraxini, assembly GCA_930367265.1. Classification (NCBI taxonomy): domain Eukaryota; kingdom Metazoa; phylum Arthropoda; class Insecta; order Lepidoptera; family Erebidae; genus Catocala; species Catocala fraxini. The sequence goes on along the minus strand of OV884040.1, from coordinate 15,699,807 downwards.
AGTAGTGTAGATTATAATAAAGGTCACTGTCGTACATAAAAATTTATATCTCTTATATATATCTTGTAATCTCCCCAATATTTGTTGGTCAGTCGTTGAGTTAAGTTATTCAAAAAAGAAATCGTCTACTGCTTTTTCACTGACTCTGCAAAAGAAGTATATGTTGAAGAAACTTAAAAAGAGGCTCCCAGTATGTACCCAAATATTGACGATGAAAAGCAATCAATAACTCCCATAGAACAATGCATACCATAAATACAAGAGTAGAAATGCTTCTTACATTTTCATTGCTCGCGAAACTCTAGTTCACGTTTGACTGAACTCAAGTCTTTTAGTTAAAGATTAGCAACGCTTTTCGTAGGTAGTGATCCGGGAAAATCTTCTAAATGAAACGTTAGCTAACACACACGAAGTTCCGGGTCGTTGATTAAGTGAATAGCTTAGTAATTTGTAAATTACTGATACTTTGATTGCTTATTGATTCGCACATCAGTGTACTGAATTCTCGATTTGACATTTAGGTTATTTGATTTTAAAGGTCACCGATATTGTGTTATGCGTGTTACATTGGCTTTTATACACGGTTATTTTAATGTAGATGGTTTTTAGGGAAACGAGGTGATTGGTCACATAATTTTATGAAGCTTATGGCGTCACGATTAGCAGTCATGTCTCAGTAGACATTACTACATAATTAACAGAGTAAAATATAATTATACTGTCTTATTCTTCTTACTAGAATTTATCCAAAACTCATAGATTGCGATAATCTTGGTTCTTAAAATTAAAGTAGACTAGGTGCTATTATTTAGAAAATACCATGAGTCAACCAGTCCACCTGATAAGTCTCATAGCAATCTTGGGTAGTCTATTGCTATTTAGATAGACATTTGTTCATCAAAAATGCTAGCCAACCTTTATAAAATACCAGAATAAATCAAAATATTTGCTACCCTATTTTTGTTTCTTACGTGAATTCACGCCTTAATAAATTGCCTTTTTACCTAACAGATAAAATGATATGCAAACGTGTCATGGTCGCTCTTATTTTGACGATTTAAAGGCACGTCACAGTTTTAGAGGTAATGTTTTCTTTTTTTTCGCTTACTATTAAGCGACGTGTATTGATAGACTATCTCTATGTATGATGATGTAACGTAACAAAGAGAGTGAATAAAAAATAAGAATAAGTATAATAAAGTTAATACGTAAGCCTTTAAAATTATATAACAAATATTGATTCAGTTAAAAAATTGCATTTGGTGTTCGCCTATAATTGGTTGTGCTTAGAGATAAACGAAGAAATATCTGTCATTTTAATTTTTATCTGAGATATAACGTAATTAATTTTCATTAATTTTCAATTCGGTGGAAAATTTATGATTCACTGACAATGTCGTCAAATCTCTCGACGTGTAAACTTATTGTTCAGACACGGTCCTATGAATGATTTTATATCTTTTAGGCATCTTGGAATTGGAAATTCAGTGATGGCTTTGATCTTTTCAGGATTAGGTTTTACTCCATCACTAAAGGTGACCCAAATATGCGACTTCTTTGCATAAAAATTCGCACTTGTCTGGTTGCAGTTTTAAGTTGTAAGTTCTGAGTCATTCAAATACAGCAGTCAGGTTCTGAATGAGAACCGAGAGGTCTGGTGAGTAAATAACGATATCGTGAAGATAAACAAAACATCGTGAGCTTTGGAGGTCAGACAGTCAAGTGTTTATTAACTTTTGGAAAGTGGAAGGGGCATTTTTCAGCCCAAATGGCATTCTCGTGAACTGGAAGTGACCTTGTGATATTGAAAATGCAGTTTTAGGTTAGTTGTAGGTCTCCAGTGCTATGAAGATTTTATGAAATACTGAAAATAAATCCACTATTTTTGTAGTTAGGTAAAAGTCAATACTTCACAACACGGTCTGTGTTGTGAAGTATTGACTTTTACCTAACTAGTCAAAAATTTTTGGGATAGCATATGTCTCTCCAATGGTGATATCATTTAGTTTTCTGTAATCAATCACCACTCTCCATTTGCGTTCACCTGAAGCATCTATCTTTTGGGAACAGCCCATATAGGGGATGACCATGACGAATTAGAAGGTGTAACTATATTTTGTTAAAGCATTTTTTGAAATTAAACTGCTATATACGGATTTTATCGCGATGTTTATTTGACACTTTATTACAAAATTTTGAAAATTGTTACGCTACTACTACTATTAAACTTTACTAATTTTTAAGCTCATTAAATTATTATTAAACTATTTAGATTTAATTTATTTTTACACTTTCCCCGACGTTTCGGTTGCTTTTCAGCAGCCATGGTCACGGGGAGACTAAGATGGCAGTTTTCTCAATGTTCCAGTGTAGTTATTTCAAAGTTCAAAGTGAAATAACTACACTGGAACATTGAGACAACTGCCATCTTCAAATATCTATAATATCAAAATAAATTAAATCTAAATAGTTTAATAATAATTTAATTAGAATTAATTTAATTAAAAATAAAATAAAATACAAAAGTAGCAGTAAAATAAAATTATAGGACAATAGTTATAAAATAATAGAACGGAAATTAGCTCCATGACTAAGTTAGTCAGTAGAAAATAATACACGGTGACTGTGAGCTTATCAGGGTGCACGACGTATGTCGAATATTATAAAAAAATTTGGGCCGTCGTCTCAACGACTATGAATAAACAGTATGTAAAGCACAATGTAGGAAGCTGAAACAATGACGTGATATAGTATCGAGTAATATGTTCCGTTGTTTTATAACGGAGTGTATTTATACAATATATGAATTGATTCTGAGTTCGACTCTGTCGTAAATTATCACTCACAATAGGGCTGCCGGGACTGCTATAAGGGCTGCAGAAGTCATGACAGCAGCAGGAACACTGAGCCAGTGGTCACCTCGATCGATTGGCCGTTAGCACGGCCTGCCGTATTCCCAGGAACAGGAAAACACTTGTAAAACGCGTAAGCTCGTATCGTATGGCGATGTAATATTCGTTTTACACTTCCGCACAGTATGTTCCGATACTTTCACAAGGTATAACTGAATTCATAAAGTCTGATTCGGAGACGTATTCGGATAGGTAGGGGATTTCGTATCCTACCGCTGCCACCAAATATTATACGGGTTACTGAAGATGGGTTTAAAAAAAACTGTTTTTTAAAATTAGTGAGATATATTGTCAAAGAACTGGTACACTTGATTTAGAAATAGAACAAAACAATTAGGAATGAGACCTCCGACCCGTATCAAGAATGATAACGAACTGGCTCTCGAGCCCTGAATATTGGCGTCTTTTCTCAATACTGCTGACATGGCAACAAAGCGTGGTGGATACAGTACTCAACCGAATCCCTAGCATGTCAAGGGTATGACAGAATGCAAACAATAAGGCTCCTCTCTAACTTCACACGTTATACGGGAACATGTCTTTATCCCAGGGGCGTACTACATTATCGAAGGAAGTGGGTAATGGGTTAACGACCACGTAAGCGACGTGTGTCGTCCGTGCGGATTGCAAACTGAAACCTCACGACGCATACACGTAGAGTTGATCAGGTGGTGATGTAAGTCTGCCTATCATCTTCTTGCATGCCCGGTAAATAGTCTATCGTCAGTATCTTGCAACCGAACCAAAAAATAAGAAAACGGAATCTGAAATTAATTTAGTATTTAAAATCATATGAAATAATCCATCACGCAAATGTAGTGAGCATTATAACTGGAGGTTGGTTGTAATATTCCAATTTTCAGTCGTTGCTCTAATTTGTGCAGCGCGCGCCTGAGGTACAAACTTTGAATAACGAAAGCATTTATTTGCGTTCCTTTGTACTGAAACTAGAATTTCGTCTACCTACGAATTTTAAATAGAGGTAAAGAGTACTTTTGGCTCATGTATGGGTGCCATGAAATGCCAATTAATCTGTCAACAGAATAGTGTGTGATTTGTATATTATTTTAGACACAAGAGCAAATAGTAGTCAAAAGAAATCTTGTTGTGCAAACCGTATAAAATTCGTTACAAAAAAAGGGAGTAATAAATATTTTTTAACTGGATTATTAAGAAAAATATGGGTGATATACTTATTTCCTTAAAAAGAGGCAAATTCTGCTCTAGTCATAATTTCTGTGTCACGGGGGCACTTTACAAACATTCAAACAACAGGCTCAACGAACACTCAGAGTCAAAACAACTATTTCTTGATCACACATATGTTTGTCCCGTGTGGAGATCGAACACACAAACTTGGCACAATGGCAGGAGGTGGGGCGACCACTTAAACCTTAAAACTCACTTTTAAACAAATCTACTGTGCTAAAATGGTGTAATTATGGCAGCTCTGGGTCTTGTACTATAAGTTTATAGCAGTATAAAGCACAGCTGTAATTGTCACCAATTGTGTTTCTGCTCTATTTTCTCCTTACTTGTGTATATTTATGTAATGCAATATCATATATTGCGATGTTTATGTTAACGCAACTCTAGTCTGTAATAGAGAGCGTTGTTATTTGTCGTTTTCTGAAATAAAAATGTAGTTCACTTTCTAATCTCCTTTGGGATGAAATAAAATATCCTCCATTTGTGTTGAAATATACTGTAGGAAAATTCTTCAGGGTAATGGTATGTGTACCGAATATCGAAAAGCAAGTCAATAAGTAAGTTGACAGACCGTGGAAATAAGATTATATTAACTAGTGAGTGAGGTAAATCGCTGTGATACAGCTTAAGCTTAAAATCGAATTTTTGTTACTTGAGAGGTAGCACGTCTTTAAGGTGCTAAATAATACTGATAGCCTGAATTAACACCGTTCACATAAAAATGAATCATTAATATGATCATTAATGAAATATGTATGTTATACGTACAAAACTTAATGATTATAATAATATAATAACGTCAGTCAATTATTTTTTTTAAATCATCTCTCCCGCTCTATGAATAATGTCTGCGTAGCGGGGGACTCCACAAACATAAAAAAATGGACATAAAGTACATCCAGACTCGGCACAATCATTTGTGGATAAAAAACTTTGTTCCGCGTGGGATTCGAATCTACAACACTCGGCGCAGTGGCAGTTGCGAGGCGACCTTGTAAATCACTACGCTATCATGTTCGTGAAGGAAAGGCAAACAAGTAACTGATTAAAGCCTCACACGACGCGCCAAGGATGATTGAGGAAAATGATAAATGTTGTTTGTTCAGGAAAATAAAGAAGTAACTGAAGAATTATATGAGTTATGTTTGTCGGCCTCGATGGCGTAGTGGTTAGTGTAACTGACTGCCACACCTGAGGTCGCGGGTTCGATTCCCGCACAAGTAATAATAATAATAAGTCAAACATTTGTGTGCATGAACATGGATGTTTGTCTTGGTCTGAGTGTTTCTATGTATAATATGTATATATTTACAATAAAAAAAGTATCTATGTATGTACATCCATTGTCTAGTACCCATAGTACAAGCTCTGCTTAGTTTGGGCTAGATGGTGCTGTGTGTCTGTGGTAGAATATTATATTATTATATTATATTATATATTATAAAGTTGCAAATACTATCATTAGTCTGAACTTGAAACTAATTTTAAACTTTAAAAGGTATTTATTTATTCTGCTAATAAACAACAAATTATGAAATTGAAATTACGATGCCAATTATAATAATATAATCTTAATATAATGATTGCACGGATGACGTAGTAGTTTAAGTGGTCACCTCGCCACTGTCACTGCGCTGTGTATTGTGGATTCGAATTCCACACGGGATATTAAATTTTATGATCCACAAAGAGTTGTTCCAAGTCTGGATGTTTTTTGTTTCTGTTATTTGAATGTTTGTAAAGTCCCAAGAGATACAGGAATTATACCTAGAGTTCTTTAAAACCAAAATGGTTGTCTGGTAAAAATTCTATAGGCGCTAAACTGTTTTTGTATACATAGTTAAGACTGCGCCGAGCGTAAGACAGATAATGACAGAGATCGTGCGGCGCATATTTAAATTGGCGCGCGGCCGCCATTGTAAAATTGTATGGAGGTTTTGAAGTGCTTTTTTGATAAATATGTATCTTTATTGTCAACCAATAACTTAAATATTTGGGACGGACAAATTGTAATATAACTATTTATGTTTAGCTGTAAAATGGGATAGATTGCTGCTGTTATAATCTAAAAATCATGTAACACGAGCTTACGTTTTTGCATTTTTTGTGCAGGTTACATAATTTTGTAGGCGAAAATATAATTATTTTAAGTTTTTACATGAGTAATTGTAAACACATTCATTGTAATGGTAAATGTATATTTTATATTTGTATTAAACAAAAAGTGTTTTATTTACTTAACTGTGACTGCCTGTTTTGGCACATTTCGCTCGGCGCAGAGTTAAGGTATCGTGCGTTTAAGGTTATATCGGTGGAAAGCAAAAATGAAGGTCCATAACTAGTGTAATTACAAATATATTGAATAATAGACTATAATTATCATGGTTATCTCAATGCACAACGGATCTGATTTATGTTAATGTAATATAGTAAGTTTTCATGTCATAATATTAAAATGTGTAAGTTTGTGTAGATGTAAGGATATCTGTTACTCAATCACGCTGAAACTGATTATCAGATTTTGATGTGACTTAGTACATAGATAGATCATGTTCGAAATTAACATACCTATAGGATACTTTTGAGTTCAAATAAGAGTAATACTGGCAAAGCCATAATCAGAAACTAGTCAACTCTATAGTTGTAAATAAAAAGTACAGTACTGAGTCTTGCAATAAAAACAAATTTAGTGTTACAGTCAACATAAATTTTATTGGAGTTCGTTGTAAACAAAACACTTTTTTTACTAAAATAAAAGTTGCTACTATTCACAAAAGAACATCCTGCTTTTTATATCGGATCCTTCTCTTTATTTCGTTTAAGAAAGAGCTAAAACTGCTAATAACGTTGATCAAACGTTTATTTGTTATCAAGGCCTTGTCTGTCTCAAGTGTTGCAGCGGTAGTGAATACAACATAATATCGTGAATGTGATGCCTGTATCAGGCTAAGTATTATTATGTTTTTTGTTAAAAGATTCTCAATGGCAGTAACAGGTCTGAAAATATTTTATTAGGCGTTTACTGGTGACCGATCCAAGCAGTAGCCACGCCCCTCCATAACGCAGAAGCATTAGCTAGCAAAATATGGATGAAACTCACTCCTGATTTAAAATGTTGTTATCTTATTGGTGTGTCACAAAATACATTAAATAAGGTCAACGTCATCAACGCGTAATCCTAACTAATATTATAATAAATGCGTATGTCAGTTTGATTCTTTGTTTGTTAAGATTTCACGCCGTAACTTCTCGATCGATTACCATACACTTTTGCATTCACATTGTCATGGTTATAGAAAAGGACATAGGGTACCATGCATCCAGAAAAAAGGTCCGAACATGTGAAGTTGCGAGCAAAAGCTATAGATTGCGAGGAATTTTATTGATAGTTTTAGGAAGTTACATAGATTTATAGCAAATTAGCCATATAGTGGAGTGTAACGCAGCGATAGCTCAGAGGGGAGACCAACAGACTGCAATGCAGAGGGTCTCGGGTTCGAACCCACGTCGCGCACCTCTGACTTTCGGAAGTTATATGACTTTTCGAAATTATGTGCGTATTGATTGACAATTATCGCCTGCTCCGTGCCTCGGAGAGCACGTTAAGCCCTCGGTCCCGGCTGCCATGAACATCTATGGCAGTCGTTATTGGGAAAGTCAGTACCCTCTAATATCCTGACACTGGTTTAGCCTTAGGGTATCGTTAGCCTTCGGGTTGCGGAGGTCAGGTGGCAGCCGCTCTGTGTAAAAACTGATATCCAGTCAAATCCGGTTAGACCAGAAAAAGCCGATCCCAAGTGACTTGGGAATAATAAAGGCTAAGAGAGAAGAAGCCATATAGTGTAAGGTGTCTACGGCCATTGTACGGTCTCTATTATGTTCATTACCCAGCGGTAATCATTTATACCATATTTGCATTTCCCCTCTATCACCAAATCATATTGCCACTAGGTTGCACCGATTTAAATGTTTTTGCTCTGATTTGCTTCGTGGCACAATTAGTCTGTAATCCAAAATTCTATGACTCGGATCGACAAATATTTTTAACTGCTTATGCCGTAAAACGCGAAATGTAGGCGATAAATTATTATAGTAATTCAATTAATGAATTTTGACAAAACGTAAACATTTCTTTATATAAGAGTTTCATATATTTTTTACTCAAAGTTCACATGGAAAACTGAAATTAAAAAAAACAATTAGACTCATAAAATTGTGTCCATGTCGGTTTCGTAAGCCTGAAACTATTATTAAAACAATAAAACAACTGGAAACATAACAAAAATATCGATATTTAATAGGTACTAAAATCATGAAGAATGAAATGAATAAATATTATTCTGTTGATATAATAAAGAAAATGTTTTTATTCTTTCACTCTTATATTTCTTAACAAAATGTAAGGATATAACTTATAAATTAAGATAAAAAGAAATGTATAAAGATCTATATCTTTTTGAACGAGATTTTATATTTATAGTCATTGGATCACATCGCAGCAGGCGCTCTACGGCCGGCTGCCGCGATAAACCCAATTGTCAAACAAGCTCAGGTTAAATTCTCTGACGTTATCGTAAATTATTTTTAAATTAATTTGTTAGCAATGGATAATAATTATTAAACACAAACCATTTTGGTATCGTAGTACAATATACGTATGATATATTATAATAATACATATATAACAAAGAACATGTTACAGAATGCGCACTTATGTGTTATGTAATGCGAGTAAGGACTACAGTTGTGTTACTTAACAACATAAGGCGATAAATATTTCGAATACTTAGATCCTGTAAAGAAATCATATTTTAATTTTTTTACTTTAATATTTAAACTAATAAGAAATGAAAATATATAAAAAAATGATAATTCGTAGAATAGTGTTACAGATTTATTCGATGTTTAGTTACATAAGTTGCTGTGTTTTACGAAGTACCTTATCAGTAGGTACTCAAATACTGTTTTGCGCAGACCGCTACCCAAAATTAATTTAGTTTTTGTAACACCTGTATTTTTCATATTTAAAATAGGTAAAATTACTTTTTCTTCTTAGGTCTTACGTCCCACGTTATGGAAAATATATCTACAGCCAATCACTTGACACAATTTCAGATACCTTTGTGTAACTCAGATCGGCACTCCACTATGAATTGCTTTTATTATAAAATTTGCCACAAAAAAATTAAAATCATGCATACATGTAGCTTTTTAAGATTTCTAGAAAAATAATAAACCTATATACAACTGAGCACCGTAAAGAACCTTAACAAAAATAAAACACTTTCAACAAGATTTATAATGCCTAGTTACACGAATTTTAAGAAAATGCTATTAAATGTGAACTAAGGTGGAGACGCCAGACTTCAGAATGATTATAATGTTAATTAATATTAATGAGTACCGGGTAGATTTGAGGTTGTCGAAGGAGGATTTATTTCATAATGGTTATAAATGGCCTACCTTAAAGCTTTCTTAGTTCACCACTTAGTATTTAAGAAAACAATAAGGCTCATAATGTTGCTATGAGAAATATATTCTAGAATTGAAAAATAAAACGCCCATGACTTGTAGTCTTTTCGTTTTTCAACTTTTGTATCTAGAGCTTAGCAAGTATATTAGATACAATAAATTTATATACTTAAGGTACATTCTACCATAACAGTGGCGAGCAAATATTTATAACACGCATCTGCTAGAATGCCAGCCACGAATTACTTTTTATTTATAGTTTAACTAATATCAAAAGTAAAATACATTAATGAATTAACCTGCCAGTCGTTGAAATACGAGAAGTAATTTATAAATCTATTGTACCTGGCCACTGATGTCACTCTATAGGTTAAGGTCACAAAGTAACACTTATGAACGTATGAGTTAGTGAGTTACTGAAGTATTCAGATTGCGTATCTTGGTAATAACGTAAATATAAATAGGTAAACTTTTATAATCATTTAATAAGTATATAAATAGGTTAAATACATTTAATTATTATTATTGTTCCATTTAGTCGGACTACTTTTGAACCCAACCGGGGTCATTTGTCTAAGGTGCAACGTTTTAGCGCGATAGAGCTCAGTGCTGCACTGAACGACTACTGCGGCACCTGTCATTGTCCTGATTGGTTAATATTGTTGTCCTTTTTAAATTGTTATACTTATTTGAAACATACCGTGCCGAGTGGAATCAATAGCAAAATATTTAACGAAACTTTTATATTATTATATTGTAAGTTTTAAAACATTTGAATATCACAATATTAAAATGTTCAAATTCGTGTTCAACTGTGCGTTACGTGCGTGCGTTAACGATTGCTAAACATATTTAGCAATCGTAAACTTATTCTACAAGAATCATTTATACAGTGATACTTGTAGATACCTACCTGTAAGTAGCACTGATGTACTACGCATGCTTACGAGTAAAACAGTAGCTCATTTACGACTACATACTCTTTATTCGCAATCACACGTTAAATCTACTATAGAGATCAAAAAAATTATAAGCTGTATTTGTTATGCGGGGTTGCATTATGTGCGGTTTGGATGCATGAAATATAATACAATATAATAATATGTTCATTGATTAATATTGTGACGATGAATCAACGTCACATCCGTGTATACTCATATTTTAGGATATACTCTAGTAGGAAGCTGAAATCTGGCTAGCATTTGCCATATTTTGTAGTTTACACTCATATACGCAATTCATGGCCGCGATTATGGAACCGGACAGATTCAAAGATTACATACATTGCGCCACTAATCACCATCTTAATTCCACTGCTGTATCAAACTGCTGTATAAAGCACATTCGTTGTTAAAAAAACTCACGTCATGTATTGTAAAATAAATAGATTGTAAAATGGAATAGATTTGAAAGTATCAATTTCGCGAATTTCGTGTCACAAATTTATTAACTAAACATACTGTAACATGCATTGTTTCGGTTCCTATACGTTTTGGATCCGTACACCCAAAAAGAAAATATTAAAGATATTCTTGCGAACAAACAAGGCATGAGGCCCGTTAACGCTCCTTATTCATTGAACACAATAAAGAAGAATATTGTTTGATATCGAGGGTATTCGGTTTCATACACGCACTTGGTCTGTGTAAAAACTAATTCACTCGATTGTGATACAAGAAATAATTGGAAATCATATGAGTTCTCTTTAAGGGGCAGCACTTAAAGAGAACTCATATGATTTCCAATTATTTATGTCTGAAAACATAACAGAACATGGTCTCAGTTAACAATGTGCATTCACATAATCGACCATATCGTTGGTTTAATAAAAATTTGATTAAAGTCTCGAGTTCGAAATGTCGGTAGCAAAAAAATATTCTATCTTTAAATATTTAAGATATATTATAGCTAAGTTTTTTACTCAACCAATGACATTCTTAAAAAACAGGTGATGTCACAAAATTTATTCTAACAAAAATATATATACTCTATCATAATGATATTTACGTTTAACTGGCCTGGATGCTCGTACGCTGGCGTCCATCCGATTGTCAAGAGAATAGACTAGCTGCTATTGAGAAAAAAATCTCTTATGCACTTAGTACACAACGCTAAGGGTTAGTTGAATGAAGTTCGGTAAAAGTAAATCAGGGTTTACCCATAGATCAAGGACTCGATAGCTAGTTATTGACAGGTAGCAAAGAATTATTTATCAATATTTTTATATGTAAGGCAGTTGACAATACTTCATCCCTGTGCCTCAAAAACAAGTTAAGCTGTTGGTCTTGCACTTGATCACATACTATGAGAATAAGAAAATAAAGATTGTACTTGTGTTAGCACATGCTGAAGCACTTCAATTAGATTGGCCACCGCGATCACGAATTTTGTCTTTAAAGGCATTATTACACATGATAACGTGCTCATAGTAAATAATCGAGTCGAGGTATTATAACTAACATCTCGAATATATAGTATCTAGGATAAATAAAGATAGCAGGATATACTAATAGAGACTAATGCAATTAAATCAAATATGATATGCCCAGGGTGTACAATAAGACGTAGCCGCAAGTGATCCTGATGGACGGTGCATTGTTTTTAATCGGTTCCAGTTGATACCTACTAAATCAAAATATATAGAATTTCTATGTATACATGATATTCTAAAGAATTCACTTAAATATTACAAAAATCTGCCACGGTACTTGTAATATAAGACAATCTATTTGCCAAAACTGTTTATTTTATCGCCTGTGTGTGTCATCTGGCACTAACCCTCGTCAATCATTGCAAAAAGAAGCACTTTATCATGTTTGGTTATACATATATAGAACTATCAGCATCAGAATTAGTATATATAAACTATGCCACTGATGGGCATGGGTCTCTTCTCAGCATGAAAAGGGCAGGCCATAGTCTACTACGCAGGTCCATTGCGGATTGGAAGACTTCGCACATCTTCAATAACATTATGTAGAACTCACAGACATGTAAGTTACTTCAAGATGTTTTTCTTCGCTGGTGAATTATAATACGCAAATAATTTCGAAAAATCAGAGCAGCGTACCTTGGGATTGATCTCGAGACACTGCGTGGCAGTCCCATGGACTCCCATTAAGCTATTGCTGCTACCAGTACCAGTACAGATAAATCGTATCAGTAAACAAAAACATATTGTTTTAGTCCCCGACGGAAACAGAGTGCTGTTATAATGTGTGTATCTGTATATCCGTCTATGGCATCGTAACTCCCAAACGCAAGAACCGATGTTGATTTGCTTTCATTTATTTGAAAACTGTTAGTGAAAATTATTAGCATTATTCTAGTTCATGAAGAGATGTGAGCAGTGAGCAACTTCTACAGGTCTGATTCATTCGAAATTTGATGTCCTGTTACTTCAAAGGTATACCAAAAGTATGCCGGTGACGTAGAAATTATTTTTTGTTTATTTATATTATTAATGCAGCCATTATCAAAGTTTGTACCATATATCCTAATAGCAATCTTTTTTTCTGCCTACAGATGACTGATATTACGTAAAAAGCCGCATTCCTGAGCTTATCGCTTTCATAGTTAGGTATTTTTGATAAGGATAAATTCAGACTGAGAATTAAAGATTTAAATTCATTGACTGATTGCAAAGTTCAGCTACTTATAGAGGAAAATATTGCAAATATTTATCTTAAAAGTAATGAAGCACAAAATACCACTATAATCAATATTGCCAATATTCCTGTTCCTTGAAACTTACAAAAAATAATTTAAACACTTTGCCAGTTACTTATTTTATTTTCTGTTAATAATATGAGTGATAGAGCAGATGTGAATACATTTTTAAAGTTATAGAAAATACAAATGAACATTGTCGCCCACACAAATAGGTTTTTTTATTTCAAGATCTTTCCTAATATTCACCAGTGATTCGTTTTATTACACGAACTCAGGATAAATTGCTGCTACAAAAAGAAAGTGAATGCGATTCCCTTCTAAATACTAGGGTGGCACTAAGTATTGTGTAATTGAAACACCTGAAATAGTAGGTACACACAGAAAAAAAAGTAGTGTAGTTGGTCTTTATTGACTGGATTCGTTTTATTAATCAAATATTTTAAAAGAGTAACCATTTAGTTCGGGCATAGTTTTAATAGTGTTGTTATCGTTCCAGATTTTTTCTTTTTGAATAGCCCAGATTTAAGAGTCTAATATCAGTACACTGTCCTAAGAAATTTGATATAATTATTTATAAATTTGACTATATTTAATACAACTATAGTCTCCTATATCCCTAAAGGAGTAGAGTCGTAGGTGACACATATTTTGTCAACTACAACTACTAGGTTTCAAGGTATGTGTACGAGTTTATTGTCCTTTATCGGCACAGCTTTAGACTCCGTGCTGCTACTAAGTAACAGCAGAGGTAAGCATGAGATCTTACATTCGACTGCCGCGTCAAGCCCTTGCTCGACGCGGTAGTCGAATTTAAGACTTCATGCACAGTAGTCATTTACACTTTCATTGCGCTACCCAGACGGCTTATAGTGTAGATAATTTAATTTCTACTTAAGCTATCAAACTGTTAATTATTTTGGTATGCATTATAATCTGCACTGACTTTTAAGAAATTGTATAGTTATTATATTTTAAAACCTCTAAAAAGGAGCTCTAAAAGGTTTTCGATTTATGTATCAGAAGTATTTTTGTATTCTACTAGATATAGAGTTTTGAGAGATTCTTGCCTGTGGTGTATTGCGTCTTTGTCTTATTTGTCAAATATATCAGGAATAACGTCACACTAGATTCAAGACGCTTCCCTCATTTAAATAGGTATTATTTAGGTACGCGTTTAAGGCCAATAAATGCTCAGTTTAAATGCTTCGTTATACAACTACTGCTTATAGACGCTATTACTAAGTATTCGTGGTGATATAATTATGTGAATGGATGATTACTTAGATTGATTTCCAGATTCCATTAGTACCTTAATTAAATATAAGAAATTAACTGCACGGGTGGCGTAGTGATCGCCTCGCTACTGCCGCCGCAGATATCGAACATCTATCTATAAACTGTTATTGTTGCTTACTTGTTGTTTTAAAAACTCAGTATTTTCTTCTATCTTTAATATAAGTTCAAACATTAAAAAGGTTTATCGTAAGCTGTTAATAGTTTTATTATAACGCCTACTCTCTTAAAACTAATTGTGTTATGTTTTTTGACTTTGAAAATGCACGTATGGCGCAGCAGACAAATAGTCGCGTCGCCGCTGTCACCGCGACGAGTATTGTGTTTTCGAATTCAAAGTGAGACAATTATATGTATGATCCACAAATAATTTTTTTGAGTCTGAGTGCTACGTCTAAGTGCTATTAGTATCCTTTTATTTCATGATTGTAAAAACTCGTCCGTAATTTTAGACATACGCCCATAGTACGGGCGTTGTCTTTAAAACTACAATGATGACATTTATTATCTTATGTAATTCTCATTTAGATATATTTACATAAGTCTTTTAAAAATGTTTGACGTATTTCTAGCGCCCAATAAAATTCATAAGTTCAAGAAACTTCTGAAGAAAAGACCCTCCTAAGAATAGCATTGTTATTTATGATCGCAGACCGACAGTAGCTGTAGTGAGCAACTTTAACGACTCATCAGTTGGCGAAGTTCCAAGCATAGCCATGTATTGTAAAGAGATCGAAGCAGAAACTACTACAGTAGGAATTGACTTTTTAGAGAACTGTAGGTACTAGTTTGCCGACCGCAGTTGACGCAGGAAATTAGAAAGAAACGTTTTTTGCAATGTTTGGATTTGTGTGCGTTAGTTTATATATTGTGGCTCAATCATTACAGACCCGAACGCTGATTGTTAGGCAAGTATCCAACTAAGATTATAAATGTGGAATGATGTGAAAGTTTTTTGGATGTTTGTTACTCACTGCTGAACGGATTTGAATGAAACTTGTCAAACAGAGAACATGTACGTACGGTAATGGGTGCCCGAAGCATCGACGCGGGTAAAGCCATGGAAAGAAATTAGTTTTAAAAATTAGGCGACTAGTTTCGTCATCAAGTGTTCTTAATGACGTTCAGATGTGACGTCGTATCATAATCTGCTCTTTGATCAGCACTTGAGCTAAGTTATGGGTAGGAGTAGGCTAGTAACTAGATTGTTGATTGAATTAGAATTTTAATGACGTCACACTCGCAGTGCAGACGTATTATCTAGTTGTGAGGGCCTGGTTCTCATTCTCAAAGCATTATTAGTGGATTGTCCTTTGAGAAACGATTTGTAACAGTGTTATACCTATACTTCATACAGTCTGCTAAAGGTCACACTTAAAAAACTATTTGGGACAAGATGAGTGGGGATAGTATCGGTTACGTACTTTCTGTCACCAGCCTATGACGTAGCAATGTCTGACAATATTTTCTCTAGCTGCAACGTTATAGTGGCACGATGAATTTTGTGTTATAAACGTATATAAAGGTGAATTTATTGTGTGTGCAAAGATTAGTCAAACAGGCCAACTACAAAATATGAAATGAATTGCCAAAATTAATCAAGGAAGCCTTGGCGCCCTAATTTTATTAAATGTAAAACGATATCGATATATTTTTGTAATGTATTTTTATTACTAAAATTCGAAAGCGTAGCTTTTGGAAGAACAAATACACTATTATTTCACTCTCACCCAAATTTTAGGATGGTATGATACACGGCAGTGTTGTTATTTGCTGTTTCTGTTAAGGAATTCAAATGTCTGACGTTAAGAGACATACAAGTATAAAAAATTATGTATATAATTATATAGAAATGAAAGCTTCAGTAATAACCACATAAATTTTTACTACACACTAATCGCACCATTTACTTCATTAGCTTCACAATAATTAGAATGCGTTATTATTTTACCAGCCCTAAATAACACATTCGAAACGTTGAGGCTTAAATTGATGTGTAACTCATTACAATAGCGTTGCTTTACACGCGTTTAGCGTTGTACACACATAGATCAATCAGTAGCCATTAGTAACGCTTAAAGTGAAATCCTGGAACGTGTTAGTGATGTTTATTACTGCTATTTGTTAGGCGATTACTCTTGTGACCTGAAACGAATCACGTTTAGAGCTGCAATACATACCACAGCGCTATATGTTTTGATATGATATAATCTAAACTTTACTGTATCAAAACATTACTTTTAAAGTTCACGTACGACTATATTTACATATTTTTATTTGTAGCCTTATTTATATTGTGAAAAGGTTTTGCACGCGGTTTTATCTAGGAACAGTAGTATTTTCTGGGTTGACGGCGCAATTTTTGTTATAGTTTGGCCAAAACCACTGTACCGCGCCTTAGGTATGTGCGCGGCGAGATGGGGAGGGCACGCAGGCTAACAGGCCGCTGTCATTCGTCAACGCTCACGGCAATCCTCTCCGTCTCGCCGCGCACATACCTAAGGCGCGGTACAGCGGTTTTGGTCAAACTATAGCGTAATAAACAAACTAACTCACATTCGCATTTATAATACGATAGGATATTTTCTTTTTTTTCATTGAATAACTGCATGGATTACTTAGTGGTTACTGCGTCGTGTTGTGGGTTCGCTTCCCACACGGGGCAAAAAGTTGTGTGATCTACAAATGGTTATTCCGAGTCTGGTTGTTCTTTGTGTTCGTTGTTTTAATGTTTTTAAAGTCCCCCGCGGCACAGGAATTGTATCTACAGCGGGAAATGTCTTTTTAAAAGAAAAACTTAGTTTTAAAACATTTGATGTGTATGTAATAACTATAGGATACCCTCGAAGAATATTACTCGGTTATGTATGTTACAAAATATACAAAAAATTTGGCATCATCCGCCGAAAGCTGAACATTACGTATTACATAAATTATTGTTAAATATAAAATCGCACTAAGATGAAGTGAAATATTATTTGTGATTAATATTAAGTTCTATATCACATTTTATTATATATGTATATTGTGAATAATAATTTGTTTCTGATACCACACTGCATTGAATTGGTTTCAAGTTAAAATACAGACCTCGCTATAGTCCGTTTTGTGTTGCAATATTATTTCTAGAATAGTTATTGTGCTCCGCTTGTGAATGGTTTGTTGGTAATTAAGTGCTTCTCGTTAATAATAAATATTTAAACAGGACTTATGGAAGATGTTTTTTGCTTTAACGTTTCTAATAAATTTTTTATATTTTTACGAAGCGTCATATTTCCGATAGTCAATTGCCAATAAGAATATTTACAATTTACTTGCATATGATACGTTTTTAGTTCATGCATGTCTGAGAGTTCTCCATATTGTTCTCAAAGATATTTAAGTCTGCCAAGCCGCAGTGGTACAGCGTGGTATGGCCTAACACTTTTCACTCTCAGAAAAGGCCCGTGCCCAACAATGTGACAAATTAACACAAGGCTGATATTATTACTTTACAATTAATTAAATTTCAACAAATGTCATAAATAAACGTAATATAAGTTTTTCAGCTGATAGGTATATTATCCAAGTTTTTATTTTTCAGTATTATATCAGTGGGCCAATTCTTGTAGTAAAAACTGTTCAAAATAGAGTGCCAATCAAATTTAACAACTGTAAATGTGAACTGAAATCGTATTTATGTTCTTATTTGAAGTTTATTTTAATTTAGGAGAACACCATTTATGATATTTATTACACTGAGACGTCACATACATTAGCTCTTTGAGTGGGAGCTAATACACGGAGATAATTTAATTTTCACGCTTAGCTAAATATAAAATAAGTGTAAGTAAATATTAAATATTCTTTGAGCGTGTGTTGGTTTGGGTTTTTAGTTAGTTGGTTAGCTTTGCAGAAATCGTGAGACCCGGTTGAAGATTTCTTTTAGCGATCATAGTTATTAAATAATTTACGGTTATCATAAATCACACTCTATATTTTATTTTTTTACTGTTTAAGTAATTTAATTTTGTAGAGCAGCTTATTATAGATACGGGTAAACATGCAAATAAGCTTTATATTTTTTTTTTTTATATGCTTTTGAAAAAAGCTATATTGAAATAACTAAAACTGCTTTTCCATGTATTTTAAATAAACCAATATATAGTGCGGTAGATAGATTTTTTTTTTTATGAAGAAGTAATTTCTTAAACTACGTTACTAAACTACTTACTTATTCAGGACGTTAATTTTACAAGCACAGCCGAAAGTCATTTGGCCAATAATTTATGCCATCCTGAAAACAATTTATGTTCTCAAAAGAAACAATACTAAGATGCAGAGCGACGTGGTAATTGTGATAATGGATGTTGTTGCCTTTTATATTAATTTAATGGAGTGTATATTTGAGACAACCAAGGTAATGAATGAATGCGACGTTACTTCTAAGGAAAATCTAATTTATTGCTACTGAGGTTAAACGTACTAAAAACACAACTTTATCTTAAGTAAATATACAGTTATTTCGATATTAGGTAGTAAAATCACTGTGAATTAACTTAATTAACTACTTCACTGGAAGCAGATAGCACTATAGCCTAGTAGTAGACCGTTGAACCATACAGACGGCTAGAGTTCAGTCCCATAACACGCACGAGCCTCTGACGTTTCCAAGCGCGTTACTTATCTCTCGCTTTAACGACGAGGGAAAACTTCGAGTGGAACCCTGCATGTCTGAGATATCTTCATAATGTTTTCAAAGGTATGTAAGGACTGCCAACTCGCATTGGGCCAGCATAATGGAATATGGAATAACCGTACTTAAACTAAAAAGAGGCCCTTGCCCAGCAAACAAAAATTAATATAAATAAATATTAGCAGCAATTAGGTTGATATTATTCATTTACATTAATATACATTCAGTGCAGCAGCTATCACTTAATGTTAAAAATAATTGCTATTATTTTATTTGCATCACAGATTTTATAAAGGCATCATGCATGTTATTCACTCGATATGCGATCATTAATATTAAATGTACATCTATTTTTTATTTTAAATCATTAAGTTTAATATCGTAATGAATAAATGTTACCATTTTATCGCACTGAAAACACAAAAAAAAGCAGTAAACAAGTGTCAAGCAAACCATTGCTTCACTCATTATACGCCACCAAGTAAAACTTGAGGCACATTCACAATTTGACTATAAAACAAGCGAGCGAAATTTAAAGCCAAGAAAATAGAATTATTTAGTGTTTGGATAATGTATTCGCTCATTTATTAATAGTTGTGCAACCGTAATCTTTCTATTGCATATTGTTTTAATAGTTCCTTATTCTATAAGATTTATTCAGCTTTTCATAAAAAAATGGAACATTAGTCTAGCGGTAGTAATCGAAAAGGACGCATAGACATTAATTATGATTTCAAAGCTAAATAACTTTGCACTTGTTTTGTAGTTATAACGTACGTTGGTTATAAAAAATATTATTGCTTGTCTCAGTCAATCTTATTTCAGTTGATATCATGTTACTCCACTATGTTTTTTTTTTTTTGGCTCGTATAATATGAGGTTCTATTGGTATTTTTTTAGTTTATAATAATAATACTTCTATATTATTTTCATTATGTAAGCAATCGATAAATATTAATATATCATGTACATATACTTACATGTCTTTATAAATATGTACTTGCAACTACATTTGCAAGGATTCTTTAAATATTTCAAACAATTTCTCAAAATTCAGATATCAAAATTCGAGTTGGACTGCGTGGTTACGACCCTAATTTATGGCTTTCTATAAGCCACGATTTAATAGCTTCTGATTTCATTAGTTGGACGATCAATTCAATCATCTGTCTTTAAACGCTGCGGTGGCAATTTTAGGGTTATAATCTTTGTCTGACTGTATAATGCTTGTCGATAAAGTAATAGCTATAATAGCTGGTCGTGGAAACAATAGATTAGAACATTTAGTGCTTACCACAATATTATCATAATCAGATTCCACATTAACTGTGTAAGTATTTGTTTGTAAGTAGTTCTATTTCTACGTAAATGCTTGCAATAAATATACTTTGAAATTCAGATATACCAACAGTCGATATTTGAATATTTTGACGTGAAAAGTGACACTTATGTGTTACTTTTTGACCTCAATTTTGACTTTGACTTTGAAACAAATAGGTATTTATGAAACGATTTTTTCAACGAATTTCAAGGCAACATTCCTCAAAGATTACTACAAAAGCCTTCTTGTGTTGTTGCCCAGTAAGGTTGAAATTAAAAATGTGAACAGATTTAGCCTTTTTTCTGGAATCCACGTAAAACTTTGCTGGAATGTTATAATGAATAGAACTTTGATGGTTATGATACACCATCGACCACTTATTGTCGACGTGCGATGTGGTCCTATGTCATACATCATAGCCATTTATCAACCAACCTTTTTGTCAGCTGTCAGTCCTGTCACAACACACGTTTCAGTGTCCGGTGTTGCGTCAGTGACATTGACAGCTGTCATCTGACACTTATTACACACTTATACAATTAATACCAGATTTGAAAATCGAATGCACAAGGCATGAATATACGCACAGTGTTATTATGGAAAGTTATGATGTTACGTAATAGCTAAACATAATATGAATAATCCTTACTTAATATTATAAATGCGAATGTGAGTTTGTTTGTTTGTTTGTTTCGCTTTCACGCTAAACTAACTAACTACTCAACCGATTATCATGAAATTTCACATACATGCTGTCAAGGGTACGAGGAAGGCTATAGTGTACCTTTTATCGAGAAACAGTAAGTGAATCTAGACTAACGAAGACACGCAATGTCGCGGGAAGAATGTAGTTTAAGTATAAAGCTACAAAATTCAACGCAGCTTCGCAACGAACGTCGGCGAGTGAGTTATGATTTCGCAAATTGGTCGCATGTTAGCACTGACGTCAGTATAATCCGACGAAACGATGTACGCTAAAGAAGCTGACACAATTGTATCCTGGGTCATAGTCTAAAATACAATTTTAACGTATAAACAAATATTTTAGACTTTACGAATGACGTCGTATGTTAAGTGGTACGATCCCATCTGTAATTGTTCCAAATATAGCCGGTTCGAATTGTGAATTTCTTTTATCATCCTTATTTGTAACTAAAATTCGTACATAGAAATCGTTGTCATATTATATTTTCCCAGAAGTATACTATAATACCATAAGATAATGACAACGAAATACTGACGATGTGTTGTCAGTGTATAGTGATTGTACGATTTGTACTCCTAGTGCTGGAAGCAGAATCATTTCTTTTTTTAAGGGTTGGCCTCTAACCGGCGTGTACCTATTTAATTGTCATGAAACGTCTCAACTTAACAATCTATTAGGAAGCGTCTTGAGACCTCTGTTTCATTTAAAAGTTTGTGTTTCATTTGCTTTTCAAATGTGTTGTGTGTAGTTTAAATATCTAGCCATATGCAGTTGCAAAATGGTATCTTAAAAATTACATATATTTTACTTTAAACTATAAATACCTAATAGCAAAAAAAGCTATTAGCTACATGTGAAAATAAACAATCTATACCATTTTGAAATTATAAATTGTACTACAATTGTGCTCATGTTGGCATAACTTTTTCATTTCCTCTTTTATTATTGCCCTTTTCTTTCCCCCTAGAGAAGCAGTCGTTGAATTTTAAACGAGAAAGTAGAATACGAGAACTGATACTACTTCCTGAACTATAAGTAATGGATTCTACTATAGTTTTCATTCGTTTGGCTTATTCTTAATAGATGTTTACGTAAACAGATTTTATACTATGGTAAAACTTTTGTCTTATTTAGCTGAAGCGAGGCAACCTTACAAAATAACAGTACAGTATATTGATACTGTACTGTTATTTTTGCTTTAAACGCCTAATCTCACAGATGAACTGTGACGATATTAAACACTTTAAAGTATAAATATTATAGCATTTTATTAAAATAGAGTACATGCCAATATTCGATTAAGTAACGTTATAAATGCAACAAAACACATTAATTAAAACAAAATTGTTTCATATTATTGTTTGATGTTTACGTGAATGTTACACATTTTAAAAAAACTAATTTTATATGTACAGTATTTCATCGTCGTTTATTTTAAACATTATTTCTTATAATATTTATAAAGTTTATCTTCATAATATTATTAATTTAATTACAAGCAGTTCTCACAAATGCTGATTGAGAAAATATTACAATTCTCAAGGGTACGGATATAAAGTTTAATTTACAATATTGACAAAGTTCAAATAATGAAAGAAAAATACAATGAAATACAGGTAAAAACAAAATACATGGCTGATTTAGGCAGTGTCATAAAATCCCACAGCATCACTGTCAATTACTGGAAATGAGCTCAGAAGACCGGTAGTACAGCCACGTTGAGTGGCAATGCAGATTCTTTAAGACAAGATAAGTCCAGCCAGGTCATACGAATAAGGTTTAATTAAACTGACTTGTAGTTGCTATCGTTTGAAAGTAGAATCGTAATATTGTAATGAGACCTAATTGTTCAAAGTTTATTGTTTGTGATAATATACTGACACTTTAGAGATAAAAGCCATCCTCCAATAAATTAGGCGTTTTTTCGCTTCCTCCGCTTTTATCATAAGTATTCTAAGAAAATGCGTGTCCATAATGGCCAAGTTGGGGCAATTCTGCTTTTTTATTGTAAGTGCTTTTTACTATATGTGCCGTAAGTATGAAATAAGGCGATATGTTTTGTGCATTTTCCTATAAATAAAGAATTATACGTGATATTTTAAACGAGAAAAATACCATCGGTAAGATCGAGTAATTTATGATTTGTTTTCTAGTTTATCAGTAACCACAGGTACTATATTCTACAAAATGGCAAATATTTACGGAAACTATTTTTTACAACAGTGCCTAATAGAATATGCTCACCGTGGATTCCTTATCTACTTCGGTTTACTTATTTTAAAGCAGCCTTCATTGGCATAAGGCTGCTTTATGCTTTATGCGCATAGAAAGCGATAACATATTTATATCATTAAATGTATAAGACGATTAAATAGAGCTAATCATCATCATGATTGAACTTTATACATAAAGATTGCATGAGCAGAAAAATGTTAATAAAGACTTTTTATTTATTTATTGAATCTGTAACAATAATATAATAATATAATATAATAATAATAATATTACTATATTAATTACAAACATACATCTAATGAACTTAAAGTACTCGTATATCCAGACACGAAACAACGTTTTGTGATGCACACAAATTTTTGTTTCATAAAGAATTCGAACCCACAACACTCGGCGGAGTAATAGTCGCGAGGTGCCTTAGACTATTGCTAATCCCTCCGATCAGTTCGCGACTTTTGAAGTATTAAAATACAAAATTTATAAACTAAGCCTACACATAGTTCATTTTTATGATGTAACTCGTAATATTATGAAAACAACAAGCAATATATGTTTGTTTTAATTGTGTGGGCGGTCAGAACCTTTATGCCCGTTCCCGGAAAACAAACATGGATTTAATAATGAACAGCAAACTTTAATAAAGCTAACAATATTCAGATCAATCTAAAGATAGAAGGCTATATAACAAAGGTATACACAATAATAATATGTAGTCGCAAAGAGAAAGGTTTGTATTTGTAGTGTTTAAGTGGCCGTGTTACTATTGTAGTAACAGCGCCAAGTGTTGTTGTAGGTTACACACAATTTTTGCATCAAACAAACAGCACGCAGTTGTTGTTTGTGTTCGTTGTTTGAATGTTTGTAAAGTCTGCCGCGACACAGGAATTATTCCTATTGCGAGTGTTGTCTTTATAAAAACAAAACGTAAACACGAACCTATAAAATTGTATTATGGCTTTAACAATGTATTAACAACTCACTCTTAAAGTATAAATGCATCATGACAACAGTGTCATACAACTTTTAAATATATATTTTGAATGGAAAAATTGTGCGTCACAAAGCTTTTTGTCTGTTCATCTTTACTAGACTATCGAAAGTAGAGTGAACTGAATGGAAAATGTTAATAATATATATACAAACAGTTGATTTCTAGGAATGGTATATTTTATTAACCTCTGAGTCTTCTTCAGCGGTTAATGAAAACACTATGTGGGTCTATGTGTTAGTGACAGATTGGTGTTAGCGACTTGTAACTTAGTGTGCAGACACTTTGGTGTCATACCTCGAGTTTGAATATGGGCCCTGTGGGACAAAAGACAGATGTATTTTAAATGCTTTTACATTTAAGACGAAGAGGTTGAATCCTCGGTTTTTACACCCATCTCGTTCATTCTTCTGATCGCGATGACTGACCCAAGGGATGGCAATGTTTAAATATTTTATTCCTTTGCGACTGAAAACAATACACGATGAATTCAAATACATGTTGCCGAAATTGTCGGGGTAAACTATACAGGTGAACTAACTGTGTCTTTGATATGATCTTAAATTATATACCATGGTTATATATTTACACTTGAATAACCGGCTACCTTAGTGGTGCAGCGGCAGTGTGCATAATATCTCGGGTTCAAATGCCGGGTCGAGCCAAGTATTTGGTTTTTCTGCCAAGAAATTCTCAGTAGCAGACCAGTGTTACGTAATTGATACAGTTACAGTGCCTGGGAAGGCACGGCAAGCGTTGGTTCCGCAATTCGTCAATCGCGTCTCTGATCTCCCTTAGTTCGTGTCAGATTGTCATCTCATCGAATTATGATAGTTAGGAAAAAGAAGGACACACTTGAGCACTATAATATCTCCTGCGCTGTCCGCCAGCCTTCGTTGAGATTGCCCGCCGCCGTGACTGAAATTCAGTCTTGAGGACATTATTATACCCTGGATAAGAAATATATCATCTGCTGAACCAGGACGTGGCCTGTTTGTGTTGCAAGTTTTATCTCAACTCATATAACGTTTTACGCAAAAACAAACATACTGGCACTTTAATATTTTAATTATATAACACACGGCAGCAGTGGCGAGGTGACTATTTCACCGCTATGTAGTAGTGAAATGGTCGACTCGATTGGGTGTTGTGGGTTAGATCTCTGGGACCCTCGGGACAAAAATTTGTGTGATCCACAAATGGTTATTCCGAGTCTGAGTGTTCTTTGTGTCCGTTGTTTGAATGTTTGTAAGTGCCACGCGCCACAGGCATTATTCCTATTGTGGAAGTTATAAAGATCGTTTATAAAGAAGATATACTGTTTATAAACCATCAGAACTGTCTTATTACAAAATTAAGCTGAGCCAATACTTTTGGTTTGGAGATAGGCATAAAAGTTTGAATATCACATTAGTAGAGCACGGTCTCTAGTGTCCATTAATGAGACGGGCAATTGTATTTATTAAATAGTTGACATGTTCCCAAAAGCATGTTTTTTCTACTTAACATACATACACATACAGACAGGAGCACATACCTCTGGGAACAATATTATGTCGATGCTGGCTTATCATCTGCGGGTGACGGCAGCCATCGGCAAAATATCATTAGTTTGTTTAAAATCTATGTAACATTATGTGTAACGTTTACCTTTACCTATTTCAATTATCCACGTATTCCATTTACGACTACTACTTATTTCCCGCGGTTTCTCTCGTTTGGAAACAGGATGTTTATTGCTGTTTTAGTTTTTTCTGTAATTATGCCCATGTTTAAGGTGTCCGGTAATTAATGGGTAACCTTGAAATGTCTTTTAGTAGAACTGATGGCCGTTCAGAAAAAAATATGAAAAATATCTATCTTAACTACTACCTGAGATATATTTTTTTAAGTCTAAATGTTTTTACCATATTTAACTTTCTTGTACACTACGACCATAAATGAATGAATTCCATCGGTTTTTTATTAGCTATTGAACAGTTTAAAAAAGTTATAATAATATTTTTGTTGTTGAAAAATACAATAATTATTTTTTTATCAATGTTTACACATCCTGGGTATAAAAAAAGTATGAATAAATGAGTGATCAATATTTTTATCAAAATGTCAACCGTGTGAAGATTTAAGAACCCATCTCTTTGGAGTGTTGATTCATCGCTCTACAGAATTTTATTAAATATTGTGGGTCTTCTTCCACCTTGCCATCATTATATTAATGTCAAATGTTATTTTCATTAATTCCGATTGGCCAATTACCATTTAATTTTTTAAAAATATCTAATATTACACGTTTTGTTCTTTAGTCAAAATTGCTATTTACAGTAGATATAATATGCCACGCCTGAGGTCGCGGGTTCGATTCCCGCACAAGTCAAACATTTGTGTGCATGAACATGGATGTTTGTCTTGGTCTGGGTGTTTCTATGTATAATATGTATGTATTTACAAAAAAAAAGTATATATGTATGTTTATCCATTGTCTAGTACCCATAGTACAAGCTCTGCTTAGTTTGGGCTAGATGGTGTTGTGTGTATGTGATAGAATATTATTATTATTATTAAAAAAAAAAAAAAAAAAAAAAAAAATACCATTAAAAATCAACTTCAAATCGACATTTTGATAAAAATATTTGTCACTCATGTGTTCATACTTTTTTTATACCCAAGATGTTGAAAGTTTGATTAAAAAATAAATTTTGTGTTTTTAACCTAAAGAAATAGTTTGTTTTGCTAGTCATCCTTTTGACTATCTATCTATTAGCATAATTAGTGTTTAATAACAAAACAACAAAAAACCGATAGAATTCAATAATTTATGGTCGTAGTGTACAAGAAAGTTAAATATAGTAAAAATAATAGACATTTAAATAAAAAAAATAGGTATCTTAGGTAGTAGTTAGGTACATTTTTTTTCTGAACGGCCCTCAGTTCTACTATAAGACAATTCAAGGTTATCCATTAATTACCGGACACCCTGTATACATATATCTTTGACTACACAACTAATATTATAAATGCGAATGTGAGTTTGTTTGTTACGCGGAAGATAGATAAAAGTGAAGACCACATACCGCAAGTAATAGTTTACCACGATAATCCAAGTTGTAATTATATCGCGATTTTTGTTCAAATCAATCTCATTCGCATATCTTATAGTATAGATTTTGGTGATTCTCATATAGATTTCATATATTCTGTAATTTAATTCTAATATAAATGCGAATTTGTTTGTTACGCATTCACGCCTTAACTACTCGTCCAATCTTCATGCATTTTCGTATATAAGTTGTCAGGAGTACAGAACAGGACATAAGCTACCTTTCATTCAGAAAAATTACTGTTCCCAAACGAGCGAAGCCGCAGGAAAAAAGGCTAGTATGTGACATACATTAGACATAACCTGATCACTTCTTGTTGTGTCGGTCGCGATTTCTCTTGGGGAACAAGTGATCCATTAATTTCAGCACGCTCTCGCGGGATCTTCACCAGAATCGTGTTAACACTCCAGTTGCTTTGCGTACAAAGATTGAGACGTTTATACGTTAGATACGTATGTTGTATCAAACGATAATTACCATCTTATAAATTGTAACGAAAACGTGTATCATTCTGATAAAACATTTAAACGTCAGAGTAAGTGTTAACCTAGAAAGTTTAATAGAAGTAGTAGTTTAAAATGTTTAAATAAAGTAAAAGTTGTGTTTTTTTAATAAAAAACGCGATAAAATCCGTATAAAGTAGTTTGGTTTCAACATTTGTTTTGGCAATGTTGAGTTCATTTTGTAATGAAATATAACTTGCTTTGGCAATTGTTTACACTTATCGCTTAGCTAAATTTTATTTCTCCTTATTACACTGTGTTAGATCATTGCAACCGTATAAGTGGGTGCTAAGTATATACATTTATTTATTTATTTTATTTATTTATTTATCAAACATACATTATTTTTACAGGGTGCACCCTAATACAATAATGTAGCTACTTTGTATACTATATACTAATTTACATACAGTTAAAAAAAAGATAAAAAAATCTGTTATACATATAAGATTAACAATTCACCTGACAACTTTTAGTACATATATATATTTTTGTTTTATTTATAACAAATCACAAATAATGACGTTTTTGTGAATTCACTCAGTGTACAACAGAAGATATCTATAGTATCTGCAACTTGGTTAAGCGTACCGTATGCGCGCGATAGAGGCGCCCTCTGTAGTAAGTTGGTGCGTGCGCGCGGCAATCGTAACAGTTGTGGGTTTTTCCGTCGATATGTGTACTTATTCGGGACGTTAAAGTGGATGCGTTCTAATATCTGTGGGTTATGTATATTGCCTCTTAATACTTTAAATAAATACAAGAGCAGTGCTAATTCCCTTCTCACCCTCAATTCATTATATCATATCATTATCAATATTCATTACATATATATGTATATGTGATATTAGTCTAATTTTATGGATATTGCCAATTTTAATGTAAAATTATAAATTATTTTAAGCATAACAGGCAAAACTTATTGACAGTTATTGTTTCAGTTCGTACAAAAACATCAATTGATATAATCCATTGAGTCGCAGTGGCACACAGGCGGCCAGACACAATAGGTTTAAAATATTATTATGCCTAGCATCCTCAAATTGACAGGTTAATAGTAGCTATTTAGCGTTAGCTATTTCATCAAACAATATAATAAGTATATCAATGTATTTTCTTGTCATAATATTTTTTACATCAAATTGTTACAACCTTTCCGTTTTAAAAAGCCAGATTTAAATGTTAGTAATTCTCCGGTGTTGATTAACTGTTGCGGCCTGTATTGTGGCCGCTCATGGCAGTTTAATGAAAACCAAACTCGTTGAAATTTTACATTGATTTTCACACTGATGAAATGATAATAAATCTCATTTGTAAACCGATTAAATTTATTCAAATAAGCCATATTGCATACCAAACATAATAAGAAACTTTGGGATCGATTTATTTATATGAATAGGTGTTTAGTATACAAATATCGGTTAGCAATAGTCATTGAACAATATTTGAGCGTAATGATCGCTGCCAACCACTGATCTGACCAAATATTATATAAAAGATTTTCTGTAAAACTAAATTCTCATAAATTTCTGTCTGCGAATGAAGGGAATTCCTTTTTCCATACTTATTTGTCATGCAACATACCTACTCTATCTTTTAACCAGAAACCTATATAGTTAATTCTTAGAATTAGGACAAGCCTTACTTTGCGGCGCGTTATAAAAATTGAAATCCTACTGCAGTACATCATTCTCTGAGACGTATTGGAGCACCATTTACGCGTGTTTATCGTTAGAAAATACTAATTCAGTTCGGTGGAGATGTACTAAAGTAGCTTTTCTATATACTCGAACGGGTCACACGACGCGGCTGTATCCAGAGGAGATTGGTATTGTCAACCTTTTTCTATTGCAATAGTTGGCTTGGCAATCTGAGGGTGTGGGACGGATTCCTTCTCTCTTTCTAATAATTTTAATTGAATAGATTGCCGCTAATTAACACCTAATATGATTTAATTTATTTTGAACTGCTTTATAAACATAATTATCGTAGTTCATTATCATTAACTAGAGTAATATTATTTTAATCACAGCTCATTACTGTAATAGAACAATAATAAGTAAATATTAATTCATAAAATATTGTTACAAATTCATTTATTATTCAGTTACTTATTTTGCTGACTGTACTAACACCTTTTCGCGGAGTACTTTGTGTGTCTTCCATGGGTCCTGCATACCAATTTTTATAATCGTGTGTTACGTGTTTTTTATTATATGACGTCACTGTCTTTTTGTTTACTTAAGTGATATTATTCAAGCAAAAGCTTAATTTTCTTGAAACACTCAAAATATTTTACTACTTTTTTATTCTTTCGTTTGTTTTACTGCAATGGTCTTAGGGTATGGCATTTTTCTTTTATATTATCTTGGTATATATATTTTTCCTTCCGAAACATAAAGTTTTATAAACAGTAGACAGAAATATTAAACATACTTAATCCAATAGCTTAGTTGGTAGACCGTTGTATAGCTACGCTGAGGTCGCAAATAGGATTCCAATAAATGCTCTGTTATGTGCAATATGCACATAACCTTGAAAATAGCTTATTATCGATTAATTTAACCGCATCGAGAGCATCCACAATATTTTCGATAAAGTCTGTCAATCTGCACTTGGCCAGCGCGGTGAACTATGGCCTATCCCTTTCTCTCTGAAAAAGGAGACCGAGCCCAGCAGAAGATCAGTTCCAAGCAGAATACAAATATTTAAAATAAACAAGATTTACGTCAAAAGTATTCATAACTAGTAACATAATAGATACTTTAATACTATTGAATATTATATTTTAGAAGTTGTGCTATTTAGAGTTTTCATAACGTCATCAATTTCATCGCCTTCTTTAAAATATATATTTTGATTCGGCATGTCAACAGAGAGTGCAGCTACTGAATAGTTATCTGATCTTATTTGTATTCACATCACTCCGTATTTCAGTGGTGTCCATACAATTAAGTGATCAATGTCAATAGATGTATGTAATTAAACATCGAGGAATTTGAAATTAATGTGTATCTGGCTTATTAACATTGCTATCTTTGCCTCTAGGCGATTTAGGATCTTAGGAGCACTACTTACATTAATTCAATATTTTAAAATAATTGCTACTTTATTAGGAATTCATATATACAGACAAGTGTATAATTAATCCTAATTGATATTATAAATGCGAATGTAAGTTTGTTTACTTGTTACGCTTTCATGCCTTAACCATTAGAACAATCATCATGAAATTTCACCTACATGTTGTCAGAGGTACAAAAAAGGACGGTGGACAAAGGGCATATCATTCATCCAGAAAAATAATTGTAAACTATTCCCGAGCAAAGCCGCGGGCGAAATCTAGTAAGTTATAAAACAGATTTATTTATGACGCAAGTAATATCCTCTTTGATGATAATATATTATTCATCTTCATTTATAATTCTTAAACATAAATGTTAATTCCACAAATTCTGCTTTCACAATATAATATTTAAGCTCTGTCAATAAAAATACAGAAAACCTTGCATATTACGTCACAAAATACCTTTATATCTAATGAAATGCTAGGAAGTTCGTCCTTTTACAAACTTCTTATTTTCTCAAAAAGTATTCAACCGAAACATACACAAAACTATTGTTGTTAAAAGTTTTAGAAAGCCTATATGCCTAGTTTGAGTACTCCTCAAGTTTTGGCTCAAGAACTGAATTAAACTTTTAAACATTCAAGTTCTACTTGACAGGAAATTCTGCCTAAAAAAGAAATGTACTTGCATCGATCTATAAAGTCTGTAAAAGATCTATAAATTTAGAATATCAAAAATGGTTTTCATTACAATAATTTAAAATAGTTAAGCAAGTATATTTATCACTTACAGTTGATTGGAAATTGTAATTAAATAAATAAGTAATTATAAAATAAATACCGTGGGAGAGTCTCGCTTCAGCACGACCGGAGTGATACCACGGCCTCATAGAAAACCGGCGTGAAATAGTGTTTGCGTTGTGTTTCGTCGAGTGAGTGAGGGTACCGAAGGCCCAACCGTCCCCTCCCTCCCTTTTTGTGTGGGGCAAATTTAAAAGGAACGCAGCGCGCTTGTAACTTCTCTGGTGTTGCGGGTGTCCATGGGTGGCGGTAATCGCTTACCATCAGGCGATACGTCAGCTCGTTTGCGTCCTATAACATAAACAAAAAATTTTTTTTGAAGGTATACATGTCTTGGCTGGTTTAATTATAATAAAAATGTAAACGAAAAGACTTACATTTTTACTTATTCCTAATTTAAATAATAAAACTAAAAATTTATTGCTCCTATGGCCCTAGTATATAGCATAATTGTTTTATACCTGCTCGTCGGTTTACAGCTATTTAGCTTACTCATCTAAGTCGACCCCTTACGACTGTACCATTTATTCATTTATCATTATCCCAAACTATTAAAACACAGTTACATAAGACATTCAACAACAATGGCTCTCGCATAATATGAAACTTTGAATCAAGTTTCATCTCAGTTCCCCATTATATCCATTGAACACGGAAATTAACTACACGTTAAGCACAAACTTAACTAAGCTATTATACAAATGATGGAAACTATACGCATTATAGAGTATCTAATCTAACCTAACCAAGAAAATAACGTGTCTCATTTGTTAGGCTTCGTCCACAAGATAATTATCTGTAGTTAATACTTGACGACTATAAATATTATGTTATAGATTTTGTGGCATTATTTAAAAAATATAATATATGTTTTGTTTAGTTATACCTGCTACTTCTCTGACCCTAGTTGAAACTTCAAACATTTAAAAGAGTGACCAAATACAGCATTCACTTATCATACTAAAAGTGCACACACAATCATTTAAAATTTCACTTCATTCTTTTATCTCGTAATCAAGCCTCTTAGGCGATGAAACTTTTAAAACCCTTCCTTAGTGGATACTTACTATTTTACTTAGTTTGCGTTTGCGTTGATTTATCACTCAGTCAATTAGTTAGATGTTCACCTATGGTGAAACTTAAAAGGGCAGTATGTGAAATATAATTGTAATAACTCCACACAGACCAAGAAGTTACGACAAATTCAATAGATGTCACTGTACACAATTTCACACTTCGCGATACAATTCTTAATCACGCAAGCGAATTTCACACAACTTGTTATTATCTATATAAGTGCCCGTCAACCGTCGGACCACTAGGCACGATCACCCAGCCTGGTCAGAGTATCTTCCCTTTGTGTTAAAGGGGCCATCACACCCTTCCTGCACAATAACGCCTACGAGCGCGATTTAAGAAATAATTAAGTGCTCATCGATAGATAAATATTTACGAATCGATCTGAGGTAAATTTTGTTTCAGTGAACGTAGTATAGACGTAGCTTATTATTGTTATATCCTCATTGTCCCGGGATAATAACCCCATAAAAATAATGGCGCTTGATATTTATCAGCGATAACACGTTTCTGAATGACATTTAGTTTGATCTTATTACTTGCTTCCTGTAAGCTGAAGAAGGTTTATTTTCACTAGACGGCTGCCGATAATAGCTTTAGTAATGCGCTTGAATCTGATCTTTGTCATACAATACAATATAATTTGTCCTCCTACGTAAAATTTCATAGAAATAAAACTTAGTTTTATTACTCCGGCACGACAATAAAATCTAATATCCGCTTTAAGAGGAAATGCATTCATAAGCTAAAATTCATAACGTTTTATATCGATCAAATACATGACGTTGTAATACATTCAGGTTGCTAGCAATTTTTTGTATATTGACAAGGTATCTATTGGGAAATTGTCTTACATATTTAAACCTACAAAAAATAATTCTGTTAATAACCTTAAATGAAAAATAAATTCAATTTAAAAGTAAGTCACTAAAAAGACAAT
This sequence comes from Catocala fraxini, assembly GCA_930367265.1. Lineage (NCBI taxonomy): Eukaryota > Metazoa > Arthropoda > Insecta > Lepidoptera > Erebidae > Catocala > Catocala fraxini. The sequence continues at coordinate 15,665,838 of OV884040.1, read as the reverse complement.
TTTCAATTTTAAAAATTCATATGCTTGGATGAAACTATTTAATACAGATATACAGATTTTGTCGCGTTGTCTATTTTATACACTGCACATTTTTAAGAGCTCGGGTCCAATAACCATCTGCACAGAAACATTACATACATCTGAATCATTTGCACTTAATAGTTATACAGCTACAAAATAAAGCCTTTGCGATATTAATAGAATCATATTACAGGCAAAGCAATTATCATGGCGCGATTTTGCACATATTAATTGCAAGCCTACGTAAACGAACAATGAAATAACCCCTAGTATTGCGCTCTCATGCATATTTTATGAGAACACTGTTAATATTTACTACTGTGAGATAACCAATGGTATTTAATTGTAGACGACATATTGATTCCAACAATCAAGTTTATGGAGAACGTCCGAACTGTCAACTACAGACCGATATTAGTACTACGTAGCTACGGCGTAGACTTGGCTACGCAGCTACGATGCTACGTGCACACGGACGTTTCCAAGTTATTTGCTAAGTAAGTGTGTGGATGATCTAAATGTGTGTTATACTATATCATTCGAGAAATTCTTATTCTAGTATAGTATGTAAGGCCACCAGTTAATATATAACTATTGGAAACAAACTGTGGATCCAGAGCCACTAGACCTATATTATTTTAGCAAAACTGGGAATTGCAGTGAATGTGTAATATGTAGGTAAACAATGCATGCATGCTCGCTAACTTGAAAGTTAATTTATATTCCTTTTCTTTATCGGTGGGCTGATGGTCAATTCAGCTTGATCTGTCTGTCACTTATAATTAGTCTGAAAATAGTTACTCATAATTATAATATAGTTATATAAAATACGGAGATACAACTATAACTTGGGTTAAGTTATAATATTAGTAGTACATACTTATTAATTCTCTAATACGCTTCCTAATACTCGATATAAAAAAGTTATTTTAAAAGCTGTATAACAATGAAGTTGTAGGTAAGCAGAATAAAAAAAAATTATAATAAGCCGAAATAAAAAAACGTAAATTTATAATTAATTAATAAGCAGAATAGAAAAGAAAATCACAATAAGACAAAATAATAAGTATAACAATAAAAACCGTTTTTTTAGCTAAAATATATATTATTTTATTGAAGCAGCAAAGCGTCCGACGCCTCTGACGCGCAAGAACGAGCCTAAGGCAACAATATGTTTTATGATCCGTTTAGTAATAATACCAACAAATTATAATGGTACGAGAAAAACAGTATTTTTAATTTTCAGTTTGCTGTTGCTATAGTTCTGATAATTTATATTACATATTAATTATAATTTTCGGTCAACATCGCGGGTAAGCTTGCATGTCTGAGAGGTCTCCATAATATTCTTGAAGTATTTTTTTATTATTGCCTGTCAGAATGACTATACTCTGACTAACAGTAAGCAGTTGTGCAGTTCACGTGCAGAATAATAAAATAAAAATATTAGATGTGTGAACATTGACAACTCGCAATGTTCTGAGGGTGAACTATCAATTATCATATGATCTAACCCTTTTCATAGGGTACATGGGGCCATTAGACGAGTGTGATATTATTACAATCCATTATTTTTGTTAGTAATAAACTGCACGAATGGTTTAGTGGTGTACGTGGTCGCCTCGACGCTACTACCCCGAGTGTTATGGATTCGAATCTCACACGGGACAAACATTTGTGTTATCCATAAATGTTTTTCTGAATCAGGGTGTTTGTTTGTGTGCCCATTGTTTGAATATTTGTAAAAACCCACGATACAGGAATTACTGCTAGTACAAGAGATGTCTTAAAAAATAATAGCAAATTCAGTCAGTCAGAAAACATAGGCCTTGCCAATGTTTCCTACATTATGTTATCGCATTTTCGAGAACGAGACAGAACGTTGCGGAGTGTATAGTTTTGACTGGTTTGTGTTTAATAACAATACTAAAAGAGATGGCGATATGACATACAAGTATAGTCTCACATGTATATCTCGCTAGGAGTAGGCAATATTGTACTACGCTAGCTACACCAGCTATGGTTTTAGGTTATTTTAGGTTATTGCTTCCTAACGTGTTGCTAGTGAGGATTTCTTAATCACACACGACAAAAATGGTGTGTTGCAATTACTTGTTCGAGTCTGGTTGTTCTTTTTCGCCGTTGTTTAAACGTTTGTTAAGGTTCTAGTGCAAGAGTAGTATTTTCTTAACGTCTAATTCAATTGAATATAGCTAATACATATATTGCTCGACATGCTGGTAATTCGTAGATTAATGACAACGTTAGTTAGAAAACGCCAGTTTGCAGACTTCACATATCTTCGAGAACATCATGGAGAACTTTCAGACATACAGGTTTCTTCACGATGTGTTTCTTAACCGTCAAAGCAAGCGATAAGTAATTATTTAATATGCACATAACTTCGAAAAGTAAAAGATTAAAGATAGTCTTGGGGATTGAACTCGAAACCTTTGCGTAGCAGTCTAATGATCTCCCACTAGGCTGTTGATCTTAGTAAACCATTAACTAGTAACCGAAAGACATGCTACGCCTCACTGTGTTATGGGTACAATCCTCACACGAGACAACATTTGTGTAATAGGTACACTAATAGTTATTACGCGTCTGGGTGTAGTATGTACTCATTGTCTAAATGTTTCTAAAGTACCGACACAGGATTTATTACAAGTACGGGAGTTGCTTTTTGTAAATAAACAAGAAATTATCACCTTGGGATATATCTATTACTTGCCTTAACATATAAGATATCTTCTTCTCTCTTAGCCTTTATTATTCCCAAGTTACTTGGGGTTGGCTTTTCTGGTCTAACTGGATTTGACTGGATATCAGTTTTTACACGGAGCGGCTGCCACCTGACCTCCGCAACCCGAATGCTAACGATACCCTAAGGCTAGACCAGTGTCAGGATATTAGAGGGTACTACTTTTCCAATAACAATTGCCATAGATGTTCATGGCAGCCGGGACCAACGGCTTAACGTGCTCTCCGAGGCACGGAGCAGGCGATAATTGTCAATCAAACATATAAGATATATTAAGTAAAAAAGGTGTTAAAAAAGTTTAAACTAATGTAACAGCGCAGCGTTTCTCCTTTCCATTTAAACTTAGTTTAATCACCGTACTTTTGTACTACGGGGCTGTGAAACAATACAGCTAATCGTTGTTCCTGAACATTGTTTGTACACTCAATTAGGCGACTCTCACAGACCGGCGCAACGACTGCACAAGTTCAGTTCTAGCTTTTCGATGTCTTTTTATTTCTCTTTTTAAAACTCTATACAAATCCGCGTCGAGGTGCTGGCCATTGGAAAATATGCAATAAAGTCCAACCAAGTTTTGTACGACTAAACTTTTAATTATTGAATTGGAGAATTTTTCGTATTGTGCGGGCGCTAGCCTTGCCAATAGTATTTCGGAACACTCCGCTTTCTGAGACGACACATGAGATAAATTTGATGACGTTTGACCTGAGCACTTGCAACATCGCTTTGTAGACGTGCATTTAATCCCATTATGGCCGAATAAGCAATTAAAGCAAACGTGTAACTTATTCACTGTATTAAGTTTTGTATCGATCGGCATTTTTAAAAATCTTGAGCAATTATATACGTAAATGCTGACACATAAAATGATTTTGTAAACTTCTTGTTATAATAATTATATGTTGGTTTCTTGGAATGCGATATTTCTTGATGTTGGTCTGGCAATAATTTAATTTTTTGAAAGTTATCTTGTTCACGGCGTGATGCTTACATTGATGTAAATTTACATTCCAGGTATTCTAGAAAATCTTTTAGCACGGGTAACACTCGAGAATTTTTCAAGGAATCGATGTAATCTTTGTTCGTTTCAGAATCCAATTTCTGCGACAATAGGTAAAAAAGAATCGTATCTCTATCCACACCTAAGTTGTCAATTGCGTGCAAACACTCCGAAGTAACGTCATGAAGTCTCGTTATATGTGTTACCGACGGTTGTTGCGTGTTCAGTAGGCCAAAGAGAGTGTCTAGGTATGCAGTAACTAATTGTCGTGTATTGTTGTAACGGTGATTAAGGATTTCCCAACACACCAAATAGTTTTCCGAACTGGTACGTAAATGTTGTATCAACTTTTCAGCTTTTCCTTGCAATTTCCCCTTTAAAAACTGCATCTTCTGAGCGGGGACAAGAGATGGGTTGTTATGGATGGCTTCCAAGAACAAATCTCGAAACGAAATCCACTGATTATAACTCCCGTTAAATACCGATATCTCCAATTCTGGTGTTATTTTTTCTCGATAAGCACCAGACCATATCTTGGTATTCAAAGCCTTCTTAAGATCGATAAATTGACGCTCGACCCTCGCATATCGATCTGCGTATATCGGGTCATGTTCTCCGTTGAGTTTACTTTCCAACTCCCAGGTTACCCACCGCTAACCAACCTGTTTGCAGTGTTTGCAAAGCATCTTGAAACTCCCACTTTCTGTCATAAACTCAACTTGTATGTTAGATGTTGCCCTGATAAAAGCTTTGAAGTTTGCCGATTGTTTACGCAACATGTCGTCTAACCTGCTATTGCACCTGGTATACTTTTTTGAGTCTTGTTGATGATAGAGAAGCAGTTTTTCAGGGTTACTGTTTACTTGTGACAGACTGTCTTCTGCTTCCATCCTCTCCTGCTTACTCTGTTCTTGTACGGATGAGCTTGAGGTACCAGCTTGCTGTTGGGTATTTCTCGACGCTGTTTGTTGTCCCGACGGCTCCTCCAAAGTTCGACTCGAGAGTTGTTGGTATTGTTGAAGGATAAGCTCCTTGAGATCCTTACAGCACTGAAGCGTGGTGTTATATAAGTCGCTAGTTAAATAAGGATGACTTTTATCTTTTTCTTCCATCGAGAACCAATCATGGTTAAATTGGAAATCACCCCATAATTGTTCCAGCATCTGCATGCGTCGTTTAAAATAGTATGAGCTTTTCTTTCTCAGCCATTTTTCTTAATTTTAATGCCGATCTTCTTTATACTATCGTAGATAACACATTGATTCTCGTACAAATCAACCGACATCTTGTTGTTGTTGTTGTTGTTGTAAAAACTGTTTTACGTAAATCCCAAACGAACTCACAAAAGCGCGCGCACTGCTGTTCTACACTTTTGGTTCTTGGTATCGTTCAACTATTCACGACGTGCCGCAATCGGTTACTGGTGAGACCCGCTTGTGGGAGGCCAAGCCAACACAGTAATAGCAAAAGGCGTAAATCACACAACACTAACTGCTCGAAGGACCAAAATGTTAGGGTTGTAATTCCCAACAGTATTTGTTTGTTGTAAATGTTAAGAGATAATATGTTCAAATGTATATGATTTGTATGTTTGTTTGAAATGAGTAAACGATGCGACGTTGTTCTGTAGAACGTTTTATTGCTAATAAATTAATAATTAAATGTACATATTCAATGTTATGTTATTGCTACATAAACATTCCTTATAATACTGATGCGCCTAAATGTGACGCACCTACAGCGCGGCGTCTCGGGTCAATGTACAGCGAAGCTCGTACATATGTTAAAGCTACAGGCTCTTAATGTAGATTTTGTCAATAAATTTATATCCGTCAGGAACCGTATATATTTTAATACAGTATATTTTAAATACGATTGTGAGTTTATTTGTTACGTTTCACGCCTCAACTACTTGACTGATCATCAAACATTTTGCATGCATATTGTCAGTAGTACACAAAAGGACATACCTTTCATCCAGAAAAATGTACTGTTTCCGAGGAATAGAATTTATTGACAAAATCTAATTAACGCGAGCAAAGCCGCGGGCTAAATCTAATGTAGTATATAGCAACAAAATTGTACTGTTTGAACCATGTGTTGCCTCTACATGGCGATATATCAGTGTGCAAGTAAATAATTGTCGTCTAGGGAAATCTAGCAGCAGTTAATGCTAATGGGAGTGAGTCTTATTGATAGTCAGCAATTGTCGGTAGTATTCCCTCTTATGCGCTATTTTCAAAGGGTGACAACTGAAAGAGAATATCATTGGGGGGTGTCTTTGAATCGAAATTGAAGGCCCTACGTGGCAGTCCAACGGTCTCATCATTAGGCTATCGCCGTTTTCCAGATCCAGACTAGTACATTTTAAATAATATGACATAACTAAAAGAAAGAAACTTAACCAGGTTCTTCATATTTAACCTGAGCGAAGCCGCGAGAAAAATCTATTAAAGTATAAAAATCAAGGGCGCTACTTTTATATTACAGAGCTTTTATTTTATCACATTACCATATTTACGACGTTTCACTTTACCTAAAACTGTCTCAGCACTAGGAACATTGCTAGATCAGATATATCAGTCATTGTAGTGAATAGGCTGAGATAAAATAGGCACATGTTTGCTCCAAATATTGGTTTCGCTATTTGCTATCAGTGTCTATCATGTACATAACGCCTATGTGCCCTAACGGCCTAGGCAGAATTATATTCCACCTAAATTTTACCTAAAATAGCTTATGGAGGAGTCAGCGAATTGCTGTTATCCTTATTATAATAAATTTTAGCATAAAATTTTGGATAAGCTTTATGTTTAAGCAGGAGAATTTGATAATGATTTAAATGTTAGGATTATGTACAGCAAAATGATTATGTTTTAGAGTTCGTTAACTGTAAAATTATAAATGTTTTAGATTTTCGCGCGTACGTAATACCGTATTAGACAACGAGTCTTAACGCAAATAGTTTTCCGAAATCCGTGCTTTACGAAGGCGCCGCTTTTTTTTTTTTTTACCTGGTGTATCGCATATCCCTATGCGGGGGCGGGCGAAGAGGTTATGTCAGACTCACCGGGGTAAAAGAAAGATGTTGAAATGATAATGGACCTCCCGGAATACCGACTAAACCTACCACGGTGTTCCTCGACAAAACCACTAACGACGGGGTCACACGAATCACTTGCACATGCAGTCGCGACCCCGCCGAGGTTTCGGCCCGCCTTATGAAACGGCAGGCCACTATACGAAGAAACCTACTCAAAGGCACTCACTTATAAACCCTACTGTCTCCCCTCTAGAGGAGAGACGGACTCGACGCAGAGGCGCGCGTGGGAACACGCACGCCGCCTCTCGAACCTGGTGCTGGTCGCATGGCGGGCAGGGCCCACGCAGCCCACCACCCCCAGGTCAAACGTCAGGGTGGCTGGAGGTCATCTCGCGCCCTCCGGCGCCCGGTTCTGCGGTTGGGTAGAGGGTTTAAACGATCCCTCTCGCGCTCCTCCGCCTCCTTGATGGAAAACGAAGGCGCCGCTGAGCTTACACTAGTCAACCCGTGACCACAATCAATGCAAATTGGTTGAAACGTCGGGAAAGTAAAATTATAATAATTTATTCATGATTTATGACATTTTAGCTTAATAAATGTAATCTGGCCCTAACGATCTCCGCTAATCAGACAAGAGGCCCTCATTAGCAGTATATCGTAGTCATTTAACGTTCATTTTTAAGGGAGGGTTTACCATTTGTTATCTTAATTATATATGTAACCTCAAAATATATATTCAAACATTTAACGTATATAACGCGTAGCCTGTTATATAATTTGAGTGGTTTTATTTAAGATAAATCTGTACTAATAATTATAAAGTAGAGATATTTTTTTATTGGTTACTAGTTTGGTAAGCAGCACATGTAAGAAAAAGAGATGAATATATTGATCTGAATTGTTAAGAATCTTATTGTAAACAATAATAATAATTGGCGATTGAAAAGAGTGGCCACGAGTTTCTTGCCAGGTGCTTCTCATGAGAAAATTCTACTCCTAGGACAGGCTTCATATAATACAAAAATAGTACTTATAATAATAATAATAATAATAATAATCATTTATTGACACAATAAAGAAAAGAACACAATATATAACAAAACTCTGGCTCCCACGCTAGTCGAAACTGTGTTGCAGGAGTCAGTGTCTTCCCCGCTTATATGTAACAATTATTTCAAGATACAATTGGTAATTTCATTATAATACAATCAATTCATAATTTATAATTAACTAAAATAAACGTAGTAAAAAAATAAATAAATATAATAACTATTGATAATTTCATAAGAATAGTAATAATAATAATAATATCCAAGCATACATGTCTTTGTAGATGAATGTGTATGTGTGTGTGTGTGTGTGTGTGTGTGTGTGTGTGTGTTTGTGTTTCTGTGTGTGTGCGTGAGTGTGTGTGCGTGTGTATGTAAGTGTGTGTATTTATTTATATATGTGTGGGCCTGTCTTAAACTTTGATAAGATTTTCCGTTTCTTCATATGTCAGTTTCAGTAACCAACACATGATCATCCTTTTAAATAGATTATTGTTAAGCCTACTAACTTTGGTTATTTTATTATACTTTTTGTATATAAAAGGCGCTAAAAATGTGTACTGCTTTTGACCTAAGGCTGACTTAGTGTGGGGTACCGGCCAACGTTCAATGCGTTTTTGGTGTAAAGGTAATTGTGGTACAGTTGTCTTGTGATATCTTCGTAACGATTCGTAGATAAAAATCTTTCGCACAGATAACACACCAGTCAGTTCATAGACTGCTGCTGTGGGATGTCTGAAGGGTAGATGGCATAAAACTTTAAGCACTGCACGCTGTGCACGTTCTACTCCAATCATTTTTGTTTTGTCACCTCCTCCCCAGGCACATACACAAAACCGAATAAGACATTCACATAATGCCCGGTATGTCTGGATAAGTAACATCAGATCACATATCGCACGCAAGGTCTTAAAAATGTGTATCATGCGTCTGAGTCTATTTGCAGTCGATACCAGATGTAGGTTCCATGTGAGTTGGTCGTCAAGTGTTACCCCCAGATATTTTACGCAGGCTCTACGGACAATCACTTCACAGTCACAAACAGAGCGATCCTCTAATCGATTGCATGGGAATGTGTGCATTTTGAGACTATGTTCATTTGTTGGTTTTCCCACCATCGTCTTGCTGAAACACATGTAATTAGTTTTGCTGGCATTTAATGATAAGAGGCTATTCTCTAACCAGGTGGTGACTTTAGCTAACCCGTTTTCAGCTAGCTTGTAGATTTTGTCCCAGGTATTGCCATGAAAAAGCAGCACCGTATCATCGGCGAACATATAAATGTCCAGGGAAGACAGGACAGCAATATTGCACAATTCGTTGATGTAAATAAGGAACAATAAATGTGTTTGTGTTTGTGTCAATAAATGATTATTATATCCGGTACCAAAAATAGTGAAATAATTTTATTAAGTGCACTATTTGAAAACTCTTTCACTGTTTAAATGGAACATTATTGCAGAGGGATATACACTTTCTGCTTTTGTGCCTCTGGCAATAATGTATCGTAGTCTATCTGGAATACCACCAACAGTTTCGGTATGTAAAACCCAGGCGGATGTGTATTGCGTAACCTTATTGTTTTTCATACAAAACGATGCAAGAAAAGTGGTGAGCGTTTTCAAAAAGCTTTACTTCACACGCTGCAACAATTTGTGCTTTGTATTTCGACCACACGTGGCCTGCTACTCTCAATCTCTCTGGGCAGAGGCCCGCAAAAAGCAATTGGATACCTATAAAGGCGAGCTATTTGAATTGTCGATGATTCCGATATCTCAGCTAGGTGAAACTCGTTCGAGCAGCAAAGAGAATTTGAGTCGCCCTGCGCGTTCTATTGTCGCGTGTGTATAACGTGATATCACAGTAGAGTTGCAACATTTACGCACGAAACGCTTTGCTTCCACTTTTATAATGCGTACCGCTAAGGAGTGGAATTCGTTACCTAAGTCTGTGTTATCCGATGATTACAATCTGGGTGTCTTCAAGTTGCGAGTGAATAGATATCTTCTAGGCAAGCGGGCTCCATCGTCGACTGCATCTTCACTTATGATCAGGTGAGATCGCGGTCAAACGCAAGCCTATTAGAATATAAAAAACAAAAAAAATCTATGTTGGAACATTCTTGTCCAGCACGGTGCGCTTTCAACGACCATTTCTCTGACCTGAACTATAAAATATTAATATTTCATTCTTCTTTAAAAACAGCAACAAGCCGAGTGGGAGACAGTTGGACAGCCACGCTGAGATTTCGGGTTTGATTCCAAGACACTTACTTCTTAATTTTCAAAGTTATACGTGTGTATTAGTTATTTGTCGCTTAATTTTGTTAAAGTATGGATATCAAAATAATTAGAATAAATAAAATAAAGTATTAAATACTTCTTACGATACTAAGTAAAAAGAATATGTACTATTCAAATATTTATATTATCTGTGTATTTTTATAAGAAATAAATTTAGTCTGTTTGCAACCGTTGATGTGTGTATTTCATTAGATTTAACGGTAGCGGTAAGGAAAATATCATCAGGGTACCTGCACGTCTGAGAGTTCTCTATAATGCCATGGGCCCCGCAATAGGGTTTATAAGCAGGGTTGATATTATATTTCAATAGCTTGCTTTAACAATTGAAGAAAATATCATGAGGTAACCCTCACGATAATTTTAGGTTAGGTACTGCATACCTGAAAGTCCTCCAAAATGTTCTCAAACATGGTGTGAATTCTGGCAACTCGCACTAGGCACGCGTGGCGGACTATGTTTTAATCCTTTTCACAATGAAAAGATGCCCGTTTACCATTAACTTGTTTGTCAAGTGATCCGATAGCTCGTCTGCTACTAAATGCAGTACCTATGTATAAAATGTTATTTAGGTTCTTTATAAAAATACTTCTGTCGCACTAGTAATACATTCTGTATCGCGAAGAAGTAAACAACAGACACAAGTAATACCCAGACACGACAGCAGCGATAGCTCAGTGGGGAGACCAACAGACTGCAATGCAGAGGGTCTCGGGTTCGAACCCACGTCGCGCACCTCTGACTTTCGGAAGCTATATGACTTTTCGAAATTATGTGCGTATTGTTTGACAATTATCGCCTGCTCCGTGCCTCGGAGAGCACGTTAAGCCGTCGGTCCCAGCTGTCATGAACATCTATGTAATGGCAGTCGTTATTGGGAGAGTGTCGACACAAAAGATCCCACTGGATCGAAGTGTCGCCGGTCTGCACTGACTGGCCCCCACATAAGATAAGATAAGATACCCAGACACAGAACAACTATTTGCGGATCATACTAACTTTTGTCGCATATGAGGATAGAACCTACATCTCTCCGCTCACTGGCCATAACGAAATGTGAAATCTTCACTTTTAAATGTTTTTATTTATTATAATATATGTGTTTATATTCTATTATTTTTATTTATTTTAGATTAATATGTTTAGTAATATAATTATACAACACCTTATGTATTGCAATACAAAAAGTATAATATAAAAGACTGGCCGGGAGATCTTGTAGGTAGGTATGTTTTTATAGACTCTGCCATTTCTTTTTGACTTGAGTTTGTCGCATTGGCGCATACCCCTCTACGAGGGCGGAGGGGTTACGTCGGACTCACCTGGGAAAAGATGGAGATAGCCCGGTAATACCGACTTAACCTACCACGGTGTTCCTTTTCACAATCTATGGTCGTGGCGCAGGAATCACTAGCGCGTTTATCCTGCAGCCCCGGCAGATTTGGGCCGCCACTTGGTCTTGGCGGCCTCGTCGCATTTTTTGTTACACTCTTTCATTGACTGGTGCGCACGGAACACGACGCGCCGCCGTCACAGGCCTGCTTCTGCACGGGCGACAGACTGCCCTAGTCTGTCGCCCTAGACTAGCGCTCATAGGGGCCGAAGATCGTTTAGCGCCCTTCGGCGCCCGGTGCGTGAACATAGCAACTAACATAAATGTTAACTCAGTAACTTCAGAAAACTAACTAAGTCATTAAGGTTCAGGGGCATTCATGAGTTTTAGATTTTACCTACATAAATAAATAATATATCACTTTTATTTTGACGACATACAATTTAGTGTTGTGTTAACTAGGCTATATGAGAGACTGAAAATTGAGAGAGAAATGAAGTAGTTTTATGTAGGTAATAACTTATGCAAACAGTTTGTCCGCGGCTTTCACAGGCAAAATATCGTTAAAATATACGATATTTTCACGATAAAACTTTAATAAAGCCTCGTGCATTGTAGTTAGTACACTTTATGAGGCTTTTAAAGAAAATATTGTTTGTGCTTCCATGACACTATTACATTTTGAACAAAAATTCTCCATTACGACGTTGTCGCTTTTTATAAGTGTATTTTCTTGTAGTTCGTGATATTTTTGTTGCATGGTTCTTGAATGGCAATAGTTACTGTGATCCATTATTTTAATGATTTTAAATAAACGTGCCTGGAGAAGTAAGTCCTAAGATAAACAATCAATGCTGGTTCAATTAGTAGCAGTCGTTATATTAATATGTGACAAATAATGCTCTTTAATATATAATAATACAATTATGATGACCGGTACGGTAAACAAGTGGAGTGTTTGATTGAAACATCGAATTGATTGCTATCGTTTATTAACAAAGCTTTTCAGTATTGTTATATCATATATGAAACATTCATTATAAACAATATTATTAAATGTACCTAACCGTGACGATTTGGTATATTTCGCTACCTAATTTTGAAATACATTAATAATAATAATAATAATTGTTTATTAAGTTTAAGTTGGCACAAATATGAATAACAATAGGTCTTAAAAATATTTAAAATAGGATTCATTACTTTGGTCGCCTGTACTAGGTTATACCTGTATCACAGGCGATGATTATGTGCTATCATAGTGTAATAGGAAGGGCATTCTTAACAATATTTAACAAATATAGATTGTTCTATAATAAGTTACTATTACAATGAAAATAATATAACTTATTTATATAATTTTGTATTTAAATATTAGTTGACATATATAATGTTTATGAAATAAACATAGGATATGTCTAATAATAGGAATCTAAGCTAACTAGTGTAAGTGATATAGGCTCCCTCATAATCTACTGAGTTTATATATCTATATTCAGCTTGTTTTCTGGCTGGACAATCAGATTCACCCGTCTTGTGGTTGCTAGGCTTCTTAAAACGAGAGCATGAAGCACATTTAGGAACATCTTCCTTCTTTGTACATTCGATCATCGAATGTCCAGCTTCAGCACAATGTCCACACGTAGGTGTAACCTCTTTGCAAGATTTCGCTGCGTGAATATTGTGTTTAATAATTACGTATTATCCTCAAGTAAATACCCACCTATATTATTTAAGTACTATAAATACAATAATCACATATCTTCTTAAAACCAATGGCTGATTGAATATACTACTACATCTATGAGGTAAAAGTGTGTAAATTAAAAATCTAAAACTGAACAAAATAAATAGTTTAATTTCAATGCATGTAATATTATATACAATACAATACTATCAAGAACTCAGAACAATGCAGCTATACTTTAGCTATTTTTACTAAACCTTCGAAAAATTAAATAAATAGAATAAAACGAATGCATACATGAAACAATGTTCTTGTAACAAGGCCAAATAGTCAAAAATTACGTCAGCAATCCGCAGTGGATTCTACTATATGCGTAATTCCCAGAAAATTGTATTACATATAATGTTATAAAAGCATGGGCGACCTATTGTTTTGTAAATGAGAAGGAAAATGAGAAAACAACAGTGCAAAATAAAACGTTCGGTGCTATAAGCTTGCTTACCTACAGGTGCAGTTACAAATAAGTTAACCCGACAATAGCAGTTTACCGTTTGTATTTGATAGATGTGTTTTCAGTTTATACGTAGGTAATATGTTATTTTTACTGCGATAGCGTAGTGGGACCATTGTACTGCCACGCAGAAGTCACGAGTTCAATTCCAAGGCGCGCATCTCTGAGTTTTTGAAATTATGTGCGTATTAACTAGTTAATTATCGCTCACGCTAACGGTGAAGGAAAAACATTGCGAGTAAACCTGCATGTCTAAAAGTTCTCCATAATGTTATCGAATATATAAAAAGTCTGTTAACCCGTACTATGTAGATCCAACCATGCCTCGATATTGCAAAATTACATTAAGATCTATATAAACCTTTAGCACAGTTAACATAATCTATTTATGTGTCGATATTCTCAAGTATAGCCGCAGCCGGGGAACATAATGCAGTATGCATTATTCACTCACAGTGCACATCTGTGCCAATCTCTCTCTATTCCTGCCTGAACGCGTCTTATCTTCGTTTACAACGAAGAAAAGCATTACATTTATTATTCCAATCGCATGCACGGTATTTACATGCTCTATATCTTTGATTCATGCTTTTAACATCTAAAAGAAAGAGAATGTGATAGTTTAAATGTTTTCTTATAGATACAGCGTCAACAGCTATAGGCAGAATCCCTAACTAATACAATACATGCAAATTTGAATTAGTTTATATGCTACGCTTTTACGCCTTAACACTTGAACAACATTACATTTCGCATACACGTTGCCAGGTTTTTCATAGGGAACCTTCCATCCCGAAAAAAGTACTGTTCCCGAGGCATAGCTACTCTATAACAAATGTTCAAACTAATTATAGTACACTAGTAGTTTTCCCGCGGTTTCACCCGCGTAAGTCCCGTTCCCGTGTGAATATCGGGTTTCACCCCTTTCACCCCCTTAAGGGTGGAATTTCCAAAGATCCTCTCTTAGTGCTCCTCTACACTCTCCAAGGAACATACATGCCAAATTTCAGCTTCTTGCGTTCAGTAGTTTCGGCTGTGCGTTGTCTGTCAGTCACTCAGTAACGGAAGAGTTTTATATATATGTAGATTATGTTTTTGTCGAGTACTTGTGCAAGATATATCACTTTGCTGAAGTTAGATATTTTTATTCAGCGGCGGCGGAAAGGTTGATGTATTATGTTCAATCGTAGTGGGCGATATGCAGTTAAAATAATACCGCTAGATTACTTTTATTTGTATTTTGTAATGATTTATCATAGCACAGTACAAACATAACAAATGATTCTGCCTTTCAACTACCTTACTAGAATAACTCCCGTGTCGCGTGGATGACTTACAAATATTAAAACAACGGTTACTAAAAACGACTAGAAAATTCAGAATGAAAACTTAAAATTCAATATAAAATGCGTTAAAAGAAGTCACAATATGTATAGGATTAAGTTTATAATAAAACTCCATCTCTAGAAGTAATAAAAAGCGTTGCAGAGAAAATTGCGAAACCCCGCTACCAGCGCGATTTTGTAAAACGTATATGCAGTTCACATTACTATATTTTGTGTATCACATGCAGTTTCACCGTTCGTACATTAAGGGTTTATCAGAAGTGGATTGCGCAAAAAGCCCTTCGTGTTAAAGGACCTCTAACACGTGTAAAACGCCGCACCTGCAGGTAAGCAAGCTTATAGCACCGAACGCTTTATTTTGCACCGTTGTTTTCTTATTTTCCTTCTCATTTACGAAACAAAAGGTTGCCCTTTATAATATTATATGTAATACAATCTTCTCGGAATTACACATATAGTACAATCCACAGCGGATTGCTCACAACATTTTGGAGTATTTGGCCTTGTTTTGTACAAGCACATTATATTTCGTATGCATTCGTTTTTATTTAATTATTTTACATTTCGTGTAGGTTTTGTGTGTATTTGAGTTAACATAACTTTATTGTTCTCAATATTGTAACATATTGATATCAACAGTTTGAATCAAATATCATCGTGGTATATTTTGCTTAACTTTTTCTTGCATTTATAGTCACACACTCTCGCAATTTTTTTATGTTCGCTGATCTAGTTGCATCTATAGCTCGCAATAAAAAGAAAATTGAAAAAGAAGTGCTAATCTAGCCTAATAAATGTCTTTTTTAAGTTCCATAGGTTAAGTTGCCATAGGATGTGATTAAACTATTTGCCAGCAAAATGTGTTTACTTGGTTAATTTGGTCAAGTAGTACCTATATACGTTCCTATAAGTTATATTTTAGTTTTACCTACTTGAAAGCTTTTTAAATAAAGACATATTTATTTGTTTCTGTATGTCATTTTTATCTCACAAATTTCGCAACAGTAAGCATAGACTTGGCTCTACTGAAGCGTGAGTATTTGTGGATTTTTATTCGAAATATTCTCGGCAATAGCCTGAAATTGGCACTGTGCCTAGAAACTACTTCAACCTCTGTCACATACAGGCTGTGTTATAAAAACTGCATAACTGAAAACGGATGTATAATTTTTAAACCAAAAACTGCTGTAAGACCTTGCTGTAATATTAATTCTAGTACTCGACCACAGTGAAAACTATTAATACTGTATTTATATGATTTCTTTTTCAGTATATAATTATATCCAAATAAATGACTGGCATTGATATTTATCTTTTACCACATTGAACGCTGTGCCGGTCATAAATGACCGCGAAGAATACATTTTCTATTGTGTCTGCTAAATGGCATTCAATGTGTTGAACAGACAACTCTCCCATTATAAATAATTCAAAAGTCCTCCACTTTACAAACAACAGACTCAAAGTACACTAAGACACGGAACAATTATTTGTAAATCACATAAATGTGTGGATATCGAGGGCTTAAAAAAAGCAAATAATTCTAATGAACTAGTAATAATAAACATAATAACATTACGTTTTCTACACAGAGTACGTCAAAAAAGTTCATTACCCGGATATCACACAAAATTAACCCAATTAATTACACTAACGCCCTACTCTTGTTTTATGAAATAACACGAGCTTATAAAAATAATCTTTAGAATTCTCGATAACTTAATTATTCATTAAACAAGTACCAAATCAACATATGAAACAAATATACTTACATACACAGTACACCTTTGACAATCTTTAAGGGGATATAGACATCCCTTAAAGGATTGTCAGAGGTGTACTCTACATTACACAAGCAAATGTTTTAGGTATCACTTAATAGGGAGCGAGTCTATTACCGCTAACCGGACACAGGCCTAGAGTCCGTCCTGCTACTGAGAATTTCTTGTCAGTAAATCTCAATAACACTTCGGCCGACCCTGGAATATAACCGGAAACCACAGCACCCACCATACACCTCCGCTGCAGCACCGAGGCATTCAAAGTTAGATAAAATAAAAACATTTTATCATTAAAGACAAATTAAAAATAGTGGAAGAGGTAGAAAATTATGTGAGTCTCCAGAGCTCTTACTTACAAGAAATGCTGCAATAGTGTTATTACTCTTAGGTTAATAATTCTAGGTGTGAATAGCGACATCAGTAGGCAATTCTTAAAACTATCTTACAGACCGAAAAAACTATTACAAAAGTAATATGCTTGTGATGTAAGTTTATGGTGGTAGAATAACGGGTGACACTAAACACATCAGGTTTTTGGTGTCACTCGTTATTCTACCACCATAAACTGTAGTGTAAGAAATTAAATCATGAATTGTGTGACATTGTTATATTGAAGTTATCGCAATTTAGAATCTAATAATAATAATTTATAGCGCTGTATATAAACTATCTCACTGCTGGGCACGAACCCCTACTGAGTATGAAAAGGTTTAGACTACATTCCTCCATGATGGCCCAGTGTGGGTTGGCAGACTTCCCACACTCCGAGAACATTATAGAAAACTCTCAGTCATGCAGGTTTTCTCACAATATTTTCTTCACCGTGAAGGCAAGCAACGATTAACATTTTCTACTTATTTAATAAACGTCTGTAGGTCAATCAAATAGCGCCAAACAATAATAATTTAAAAACTATAGGTTGAAGAAACTCAATTATTTAAAAATCTATAAGGCTCAAGTTTAAATCCAAACCACTAGCATAAAGCCATCCCAAGTACAAAAATTTGATTTAGTTGAGAGAAAATAAAGTAGGCTGACCCCAATACCATGTGGGATAAATAGCCAGGAAGAAAGGGAGAACAAATTTATAAGAATATTTGAAATGCTACACTCAATATTGCTTTATTCTGATGTATTCAAACAACTTTAAACATTTTAGTTATAATCTTAACTATCGACTAAATGGTTTTTCGATTAAAATTCGCTGGCGTTGAGTGTCGGCTAAATCCACATGACGTGTACACATTGGTCGTGGATATTTTCGCCAACATTCAACCTGCTAAAAGCTTACGAATTGCTACTTTTAGTTACACATTTAGCATTGGTTTAAAGCGTTTATGTTTTAACGGAAATCCTCAAAACGCATATTTACGTTGCATTTAAAACAAATTTCTTTACAATCTACTTCAGTGGCCAAATGCAAAGTTGTTAAAACATGCATAATTATTATTACATTTTGCAGTGATATGTAATTACATAATTTCATTAGTAGTTCTTGTATTGCAGGGACTTTACAATAATTGAAAAACTGGACACAAAAAGTACCCAGACTCAGAATAAAAGTACATATGTATGTCACAAATGTTTGTCCCGTGTTGGTATCAAAACACTTGGCGTACTGACAATGGCAAGGTGACCACATAAACTACTACACCGTCTGTACTTTTACATTAACATTAACCAATTCAAAATATTTAACGTCAATTGAACCACTCAGCTTCGTCACATAATTCGTATAAAGTAGTTTGATACATCAAGTTATCTAAATTGAAGACTATTTTACGTAATCATTACTGCCATTTAAATATTCAGTATCTATCCAAAACCCTGTGGCACGATATTTCTCTCCTTCAGCTGATTACGAAATAAAAATGCTATTGCCCCTCTTTAATTCGCTTTTGCATGTATAAGATTCTTTTATGTTATCATTAATATAATAATTAGATTTTAAATATAAATTATTAAATCTCAGTGGCAATATTACCACAACGTTGGTGACGAAAGTGTTAATTGAAGTAAATTTATCTCAATTAAAATGTCTTTGAAATCACAGACGAACTTATTCCAAAAGCATGAATCTCATCATATTAGGCTCGGAATCACTAAAATATAGCTATTAATTCAAACTAGACATAATTTCCAAGAAACACAGAGGTTAAGTAAATGGTAATTCTAGAAAGTCTACGAAAATGTGTATCGTATTATATGCGCAAGATATTGAAATAGTCAATTACCTACATCAATAAATCTACCATTTTGGGTTAGCAATCTAGGTATACACGATATTGAAGATGGTAGCAGTCATTGCCATACATAGTGACACGTGTATATTCCTAGGGGCGTAGCCTTACTTGTATAAAACCTACATAAAACGTCGCTATGCCCAAACAGGGTCAATAATGACACCTAATTTTAGGTAATACTACTTAATTTATGTTATAGAATTATAATACTAACAAATATTCTAGGTTTTTCTGTTGGGCAATTCTCATTAGCAATCTGAAGTCCGGCAATATGCCAATGGACGTCAATAGAATCCATTAATCTTTTTAAAAACACGGCTGACGATATGTGGGATTTTCTTATTCGTATCATAAATTATGATACCTTTAGCATTTAGTACATTAGTATAGTAACCAGTTATGTAATAATGACTTTAGCTTACTTGCGTATTTCACCATGAACCCCAGTAACATTAGATACTGTTGATATATATTTGAGACAAGACGTTGGTTGGTAATGTACCAGCATTAAATAAACATCTTAAGAGCTGAGCGTTATGTAAGTGAACCGGCAATACTAACTGCATTTCATGTCTACACTAGTAATTGAACAGATGAGCTTAAGTGCAGTTGTCTAGTGAATACATTATGGTTACCTGACGTATCTAATCGTACGATATGTGTTTGCATTCATAGAACTGATGCTTCATCGTATTTAAGATCTTGTAAATCGAATTATTGTAATCGATAACAAGTATGCCAATAATAGAACTGGTGTATTTTTATCATTACGGTAAATATTTTGTCACTATATAAAAATTTTGTTATATTTCATAGTCGAATTGTATTTTCCAAGGTTCTGTCTTTGTAATATAATGTATTTGCTAAGACTTTCGGTTTTGTCAAAAGCATCGGTAGATATAATCCTTTATAAAGTGTAGACATGAATACTTTAATTGTACAAAAATATTTTATGATAAATAAACCACGATAGAATAGTTAAATATCAGTAAATTATTATGGTTAACTATAGCGTTACATTTATAGGTATTAATATTAATTATAAATTTAGCAGTTTTCCGTATTTAAACTTACAACTTAATTGTACCGTCTGTATTCTGTTTGGATTTGTGCATAAAACGTTTTAGGGGTAATGTTCCTTCTAAATTCCAAGTCAAATGCCAGTATAAACACAACACTTGCTAATTGGTGGTAACAATAATAAATCATATCGCAAGGTTCACTTTCGTTGTGAAAATGTGACCCAAACTCGACGATGCGAACAGAATAAAAGTGAACTTTAGTCAAGAGGAACCACCGGGTCATTGGCGCAGCAAAGTTTAGCAATTTATTACTTACGTACGTGTAACACCGGGAGGTACTGTGTTGCTCTTTATAAATAATATGGCTTTGTTTGTAAACAATATAGAGGGAAGGAAACAAATGCTATGCGAAAAATTTTACGTGAGAATATGTGAACTTGTTTTAATGGAACAAAAGTTGTTTGAACCTATAAAAGTTTTATAGCTGCATGTGTTGCTAGCAAATAAGCCAATACGTTTATAGTAAAGACTAATTGTTTTTCAGATATTTGATTTTTGATTTTACAACACCCGGGTTCAATCGTTTTTCTCAATTAAAGGAAATTAAGCATATTTTACCTTGTTAAATGTACCTAAAAAGTTATTGCAGTTCTTACGACTTTTATAAGATTGATCATTTTTCCTGTGACTATTATTGCAAGTGTAATAGGATTTATTTCTTAGTAACCAAATATGATTTTCCTTTTCTACATATCGACCCTCTGAAAAGTAAACTATGTGAACCTAAGACATGCAACATGATATTCTAAGTTTATATCAGTTTCTATGCGTATTGGAGAAACTCAGATACCTATACCTGAGTAAAGTGATACCAAATTCTAAAACTTGTGACCGATGGTTTACGTACTATGTAAGACACAGGGTAACATGATTAATTTTGTAACTATTGGCCCAGGATTTGTTCAAGTTGACACAGTAATATATACTTATACATTGATACATAGTTTAAGGGCGAACATAATAATAATAATGTCCCCCAGGCCGATTTAGGTCACGTCGACCAATCTTAACGGGGACTGGCCATATGTGCAGGAGATATTATAGTGCACAAGCGTGTGCGAACATATGTACATATATAGTATATCTCGAAAGTTGTATCATAATAATTTTTATATATATATATATATATATATATATATATATATATATATATATATATATATATATATATATATATATATATAATAATATTCTATCACATACACACAACACCATCTAGCCCAAACTAAGCAGAGCTTCTGCTACGGGTACTAGACAATGGATAAACATACACAATATATACTTTTGTTTTTGTAAATTCATACATATTGTACATAAAAATACCCAGACCAAGACAAACATCCATGTTCATGCACACAAATGTTTGACTTGTTCGGGAATCGAAGTATATTACATGAATGAAGAAGTGTATTACAGCCACATATCGTCTATTGCCGTTTACTGGGTACCTACAGTGCTAGACTGACAATCCCAATGACACTTTGCTTGACCCGGGAAACAAACCCGAGACCTTATTCATAGCAGTTACATGTACTGCAGCTATGATTGCAATTTCGAATCTATTGGTTAAACATTGTTTCATTGACGAACGTACATAAGCAGCTCTCTCTATATTTGTTTCAGACATTCATCAATAGTGCGGCAGTGTAAATATTACCCATTCAACGGAGGATATCATCAAGCTATCGACCGTCTTATCAGATAATCTTACTATAATAAAATGAACCTTACAGCTAAGGACAGAAGACATATATTTTATTGATGTCTGCAATATTGGCTCCTGCCAGTTCAAAGTTCACTAGGATGAATTAGGCTCAGAACGTCACTCACTTGAATTACGAAAATGATTTCGCAGTTCTAGCGAAACAGAAATCAATGTAGATTTTATTATCATAATAGCTTAATTAGTATTTCGAAATATATTTAAGATTTTCGCAATTAGTATAGTTTCATTAGTTTTCTGTTAATTATAACGGTGTTATTAAGAATAATATATCCAATTTTGTAATAACTAAATGTACAATTGGCAAATTATTGCCTAATCTTGATATCCTAATCTTATTTAATTTAAAATAATAATGTACATAACATTCGCATTAGCAGTAGCTTTTATTATTTTGCTTTTTTGAGTAAAATACCCTAATCTAAAATAAAATATTGATGCCACTTATGATACCCATGAGTGTACCAACTAAAATATCGCACTCTTTTTGTAAACATTTCGAACTACATTATATCTAACCATTTGTCTTATCGTTAAACAAATAATGAAGTCAAATATTTCGATTATTCTGAATGGAAAACATGTAATAATTATAATAACTATACAAAATATTATATTTTATACCGATTAAAAGTGCATGTGTGATATATATACTACCATTAGGATATCGCAAATATTACTCAAATTATAACCTTATATATATATATAATACAGTTGGTGCTTGAAATATAACTTTGAAAATATTTCCTGGAAAAGATATCATAAAATGTTTGACAGTTTCTTTGCGAAGTTAAATGGTATCATATTACGCTACGCCACTCAATTCCAATGTTAAAACTTATATACATAATTATTATATTTCTGGAACTAGAATTATTTCAGGATTCAATTGTGTGCTTACGTATCCTATTATATATCTTAAATGTTGGCTGTAAAAATGCCAGCTTCATAGATTGGCCGCTGTATAGCTTTCTTGAAATTTATCCGCCAGTTAAATTTTTACAATAACTATAATAGATTCTGCGATTCTAACTGTCCAGGCTCCGCAACGCAATAAAAACAATATTTTTTAATTGAACCTTTTTCAATTGACCTGCGAATTATTATTTTTTAATTCTAGCTGCCGGTCCCGTCAGAAAATGTTACATTACACGGAATAAAAGTTGTATGATTTTCTACAATGCTGCCTCGGTGCAGCGGTAGAGATTGCGATTGCTATTCATAATTGGCCTGGTCAATTTGTTATTGGCATTTCTATCGAGATGATCTCATTATCAGCACGGAGTCTAGAACCAGTAGATGGTGAAACAATAAACATAGCTGGCTAAATATCGGTTTCATACAACTTTGCCTACTCCTTTATGTGTATAGGGATGTGACTATATATGATATGTTATGCATAAGTTATCAAAATGATCTCTCTATTCCTGTCATGGTATTAACCAGTGTATATTCGTAGTTAGAGAACGCGATGCATATTGCATTATTCAATTAGTCCTCACCCGTGATAAACTCCAATTCGACAAAATAAAATACGTAATATTTGCACAAGCAAGTGGAAATAGAATTTCGTAGTCTGTCACTATTGCAAGTGACAATTCTGTTTGTGCCTACCTAACCCTGAGAAAGGGGCGTGAGGCGAAAAATGTATATTTGCTGTGCCTGACACTTAACAAAAAATGTTATATATTTATTAAATGACTTCTTTCTTCTTTTCCTTAACTTTTCCACTGCTGCAGGCATCTTCTCAGTGTGAGAAGGATTAGTCCATAGTCCACCACGCTAGCCCAGTGCGGGCTTGGAAACTTCTCATATCTTCGAGAACATTATGGAGAACTCTTAGACATGTTGGTTTCCTCACGGTGCTATCCTTCACTATTAGAGCGAGCGATAATTAATATTTAATACGCACATAACTTCGAAAAGTCAGAGATGCGTGCTTTGGGATCAAACTCGAGACCTCTGCGTGGCAGTCCAACCGTCTCCCACTAGGCTATCGTTGCTCAAGAAGGATATTTTACGAATGATATTAAAGATATTTATGCGTTAAACTTCTTATAATAAGATTATTAAATGTTTATTTAAATTAATGTAATATTTATTATCTTGAACAAATCCTGATTGCTTCATTTAGAGATTAATAAGATTTTCTTCGGTTAGTTCCATACTAGCTATTAATAATACAGACAGTATAATTACGCAGCATTTCTACGCCCAGCCGTACCGCAATGCGGAGTATTTGGTAGACAATCTTCTTTGTTAATAAATATTTATCTTAATTATTTAGTATTTTCTCATGAATTGATGATTTGAGAATTTTTTCCTAGCCAAATTCGTCTACATACTTTGTAATTTAAGTAATGTACAGACATGCATTTATATCTCTAAGCTGGTTCTCTTGATATAGGCTTACCTGAAATAGTAATATTATAAATAAATAACAGTTTTAAGAAGTCAAATAAGAATATTGTAAGGTTAAGGCAAGGTTATTGTATATCGTGTCTTTTGGTAACTAATATTTTTATTGTAAATTTATAAAATATTTATTTAAGTGTAAACCGAAATAACAGTGATTACAAAACATTGTTAATTAATGTCATAATAACATATACCTAGTATAAGTACCTAACCTTTGTGAAAGAAAATAAATAAACTTTATTATTATTATTATTTGCTGTGTTTTAAATGGGACCCAATTTTTCATAAAATTTTATTTTGTTAAGTATTAAATTTACATTTAATCTTCTATAATTTTAGCATTTTATCAGTGTAATTGAAGTGTAGGTATGTATGTACATACATACATACACTTCCGCTATATTCGCTATATCCGCTATATTAATGCATACAACATACATATGTTGTATGCATTAATATAGCGGATTATGCGAATGGGTTGCCAGCTTTTTGTCTGGCAGATGCATCCAAACTGTGTTTGACGGTGATTTCTCTAAGCGCATGGACCTAAATGCTAGCGTCCCGCAAGGTCCCGGTTTAAAAATATTAAGACTTTACAGATTCTTTATTGCGCGCTCGTTCGTAGTCGTCTTGAATACTGCAGTCAAGTTTGGAATCCAACCTATCAAGTCCACATAGATCGATTGGAGAGAGTACAAAGATCTTTCACAAGATACCTAGTGCATAAGCAAAGTGGTAATGGCACAGATCGTATTAACTGGCGGGCTGGTTACAATGAGAGACTCAAATATTTTAAAATGAACTCATTACATAAAAGACGTTCGTATCTTGAACTATCATTCTTGCATAAATTGATTAATGGGGTCGTAGCTGAGCCGCATTTATTGGCCCATCTAAATTTAAACGTTCCAAAAATTAATAGTCGTTTATCCTGCAATGATACATTCCGGTCTCTTCGAAGCAGAACCAATGTTGGTAAATTTTCTCCTATTCAAAGACTCCAATACAGTTACAATATTTCTCACAAGACATTTAATTTAGATATTTTTAAGGACACGTTATCCCAATGGAAGCGTCAAATACTGCAACCATAGCACAGTTTAAGTAAACCAATGTTGAATTAGCTTATACTGGCAATTCTGAAGAGTTTTTTCATTTCAGATTCTTTTTGTTTTTTGTGTTTTAACCTTATTTTGTAATTCTCACTAATTACTTGTCTTCTAAAAATGCTGTCTCACACCTATTATTAGCTCGTAGGCCAGTCTGTGGTGCTGGATTTAATTTTATTGTGATTGCATCGCCTAAAAGCTGTTGGTGTGTCAATATAGTAATAAATAAATAAATAAATAAAGGCTCTGTGTCGTATCCGACGCTGCTCCTGCTGCATGTCAATGATATGTTGTCAATTAACGACATTCATTGCTATGCGGATGACAGTACTGGGGATACTTATTACACGGGCCACGCTAATATCCCTCGGTCTACAGTGGAGGAAAGCGACGAAAGGCTTGTCTGAAATCGGGAATAGTCTGGATAGAGTATCAGAATGGGTAAGACTAAATTTAGTCACGTTTAACCCAGCTAAGACACATGTCTTAGCTGGGTTCCAGCTAAGACACCAGCTTGATCCTTTTGACGCGGTACAGAGACGAGCCTTGAGAATTGTCGATGAGCCCAAACTCACATACGGTATCGAGCCACTATGTCTCAGAAGGGACTTTGCCTCCCTTTGTATGTTCTACCGCTTGTATAATGGATTGTGTTCTGAGGAGTTGTTTGAGATGAAGCCCGCAGCTACTTTTTATCATCGCACCGCTCGCCATTGGCAGGGATTTCCTTCTCACACAACCTTCAACGTAATTGGTGCCACACCAAGCAGTTCCACAGGAATTTTCTCCCGCGGACGCTAGGCTGTGGAATGAACTCCCTGCCGAGACAACTTAACTCTGACTCAAGACTACAGTATGGGGTTCTCCAAAAAGGGCGTTAAAAGATTTTTACCAGGTCACCAACGCGCAAGTGATACCTTTGCATCTGGTGTTGCAGGCGTCCATAGGATACGGTGACCACTTACCTTCAGGTGGTTATTATGTATGCTTGTTTGCCACTTTAGTTGAATAAAAATAAACAAATTAGATTTTGTAGCAGGTGCTACGTAGGCTATAAAAGACCCTCAGTCTTTTACATATATTTTAAGACTAAAACGCCGCAATGGTCAAATTATTTTAAATAATTTGCAATTCGAGTGAGAGATAAATATTCAAAAGTTAAAATAAAATGCCACGTCAGGATTACGAAGATTTGTTTAAATAAAACCTTTGACGTTTTAAATAGGTAAAAAAAACCGCAGTGTATTATTTTATCCTAACAACACACAAATATTTGTATCAATACGCTTGTTGTGACAATAAATAAACAAAAAATATATTTGTAAAATAGAATACTATATATACTTTTTAACGATTGGGCCGATTGCCATCTATCATTATCAGTTGTGTTCCCTCTTACTAATAAAGAGTTAACAATCATATAAGCTTAATAAAAATATCGCTTACTAATACTCACTTATCATTATATTCCTTGAGCAACCTTTTAAACAACGGCTCGCTGCTGTTACATAAATATTTTCAACTCTACTATACGTTCTATTTTCTCTTCGTTGAGTAATGTTAACCTTAAGACTACTTTTCGATAAGTCGCTATTTAATCTCTTAAATATATGAGACTGGTTTATAAGTAATTCAACAAAATGCCGTCGACGACAACTTCGTTACGTTAAATAATCACTGTAATATGATAAATTTATTAATTGTTATTTATAGTGAGTCGCTTTCACCATAAGCGAGCATTTTATTTCACGTCTAAATAAAAATATACGACTGGTTATCTCAATGCCCACGTTCTCAACTCACGTGAAACTGTTAGTAAAATAAATGCGCAGGTTTCTGTTATGTTGAAATTCCGCAGATATTCTCCCGGGTAATATAACTACCGGGAGAATGGATGCAGATTTTAAAATGAATTCTGTGTCCTCTGGATAAAATAACTAACTATCTTTTATGCAATTGGCCGCTGATGTTCATAAATAATATTGTATAAAATAAAAGAAAATAGCATTCTAGATTCGAATGCTACGGCACTTAAGACTGCGCCGAGCGTAAGACAGATAATGACAGATCTCGTGCGGCGCATACTAAAAATAGATGGCGGATTTGAAGTGCTTTTTTGATAAATATGTGTATTTATTGTCAACCAATAACTAAATATTTGGGACGGATAAATTGTAATATAACTATATATGTTTCGTTTAAGCTGTAAAATAGGATAGATTTCTACTGTTATAATCTAAAAATCACGTAACATGAGCTTACGTTTTTGCAAATTTACGTAATTTTTTTGCCGAAAATATTAATTATTTTATGTTTTTTACACGGAGTAATTGTAAAAACATTTATTGTTATGGTAATTGTATATTTTATGTTTGTATTAAACAAAAAGTGTTGAGTTCATTCACTTAACTGTGACCGCCTGTTTTGGCACATTTCGCTCGGCGCAGTCAACGATTGTAAACAATGTTACAAATATTGTTGTGTGCGACTGGTATGAATGATGTTTTGGGATTCAAGTCTCGGGTTCAGGCGCCTAAAAGTTATTGGGATTTCCTGCTAAAGAATTTTTAATAGTAGCCTCGAGTTAAAAGCTTGGCGGCGTTAGCAGTTATGGAGTATTAGTATCGGATAAATTGTTATAGCGGTATTTTTTTTAATTATGAGAAGCAGCTAGGCCTTTGTTTCTCATCCATTACGCCGTTCAATGCTTTAAGTTAAAATGCAAAAAGAACTTTTTCTGCAGTACAGTATAGTACTTTTTATATATGTACATACATTTTTAAGCAACCGTGACTACATCGCAAACAGCAAAAGTGGATTTTTATATCTAGTCTATCTATTTATATTTAGGGACAAGTAATATGGAGCACTGAACTATAATGTTACACCAAATTATTTTATAATTTATTATATTATATATATATATATATAAGTAACAAATATTTATAAACGCGACTGTTTTCCATGGATTCTGGATTCGATTCCGAGGTAGTGTTATTAGAATTTTATGTTAACAAAATCTCAGTGCCAGCAGCACGGAGTTTGGAACTGTGATGGATAGACGATAGTAGACTTGTCTTCTATCACATGGGATTCAAGCCGTAGCTGGTATTATCATGGAGTCATAAATCTCTGCATACCTCTTCGGGGCTTTAGACGTGACATAATGTATGTATGTTCTTATTCGCAGAAGAGAAAATACTGCACACCACTTCTAATAAAAAATAATGTATCAATTATATTCGTACCAAGTTTCGGTCGGCACCAAGTTCGTTCGACATTAGTATTATATTTGTAATTATAACGCAGACCTAAACGGAGATAGCGGGACGACCTAGATGCCTTTGAAAAGGACTGGCAGGGGATATCCACCAACAGAGTGATATGGACTTCCAAATCTCATTGCCCAGCATTGGGACAAAAATAAAATGGAAAAAGTTTTTCATCCAAACCCGTTTAACGATTAAAGTGAGATTCTGTAACCATTTTTAGAAATGTTTACATTTATAGTATAAGTTGAGCGGTAAGCAAAGCATCGCTAATAGAAAACTAGTGTGATTTGGTCCGAACGCTGAAAATCTATCTATATAAGCAATATCTGCACGGATGACGAAATAGTTTAACCACGTAGCTACTGCCGCCGCGCTGAGTTTTGTAGGTTCGATACCTACACGGGACACAAAATTGTGTAAACTACAAATAGTTGTTCCGAGTCTGGGTGTTCTTGGCATGCGTTGTTTGAAAATTTGTAGAGCCCACGCAATACAGGAATTATTGTTTGTGAATGTCTTTAAAAAAAGGTTAAATTGAGAAATATAAGAAATCTATATTATAAAACCTTGAATATTAACATTTGTTGATCCCACTGATGTTATTTTAACCTATTAAGTCTGCGACTTAACACACCGGCAGCCAGACACAATAAGTTTTCAATTATATCAAATTATGTTAAAGAATTGGGATTCTTATACATGAAATCAATGAACCTGTTCTATAGACGACGGTTATGTTTTAAGGTTGTGAGCGTGAACGCTTTGCTAATGGCAAACTTTCAGATGGTAAATAGTGGCTGTAGGCATCGTCAAATGATTCCCTGGCGTTGTTTGATTGTCAAACGGTACTTTGGTGTCATACGACTTACAATGAAACTAATATTGGATTGACCTGTCACAAAGATAAAATAAGACTTACATACATATTGATATAAGTTTATAATTACTTTTAATTCATACCGCCAGACTCGATGCTTTTATCATTATGTCTAGATAGTTAAACTGTTTAATCTAAATACCTACATAGCTTGCTGAATTTATATTTAGTATTAATGTGTTAGCTTAGCTAAGCTATGTTATCAAATTATCGGTGACCTTAGAGTGCATACTACAATAGTTTGGGTAGAAAAGTTGGACAAGACTATTTAATCGAGATATCCGAGGATCGTAGGATGCGCACATAATAGTTTCTACGTACCACTCCGGGTTACAGGCGTGGCTATATAATTATGTATTACATCTAAACTTTATAAGAGTATTCAAAACTTAATAATCCTTAACTGTTTTTAATAAATCCATACAGAGATGGGATCGTTGATCGATCGATCGATCGTGGGTCGATCGTTCATAATTTGTTATATAACATAATTGTCAAATGACAATTAAACGAATAAAAGAAAGATATACTTATAAATATAAATATATACGTAAAGATATACTATTTGCTAAAGAAATATAAAGTGCTGGGCAGTATAAAAATAAACCAGTTCGAGGTGTAGACCGCAGCCACAGGCTGGGTTCGGCCCTACTTTCGAAGAGGCTCCAGCGGCATGCCGGTCTTCCACAACTGCGGGCCTGTGCCAATTTCTGCGCGTTGCACTGCTCTATGTTTTATTAAGAACGAGTCTGCGCCCCATCGCAATGCGCCGTGCGCAACTTTGACGGCTGTCAGAAACGAAATTATCAATTTAATATTTTCAATTTTATTTTGTGTTTATTTTCATTAATTTGTAATAACGTGTTTGTATAGTTTATATATAAGTCTAATGCAAAACGGCTGTGACGGCGATGGCGATGTGGAAATAAGTGCTAGTCAACCTACCACATTGCTAAATTGTTTGCTGCGTTGCCCCCACTGAATCCAAGCTCGATACTTCAAAGGTAAGCGGGGTTTGAAAGTACATTTTGGCAAAGTGCATAAATTCCAAGATGTACTTTTTAACCCCTCTACGGCAGAACAGTCATTCACCACCCAAATTCCTTTTTGGCAAGAATTAGCAAAAGTTAAAAAATTCTATTCCGGTTTTAAAAAGAGTTCCTCGTGGCGCGAGACCTGCAGTGGCGAAAAAACTAGCTGATTGTATAGGTCTCGTCGTACGGGAGAACACAAAAGTAGCTTGGGAACAGTTACTGACCTTCCCTTATAGGACTTTGCATGTTGAAAAAGAGCAGTCGACGACCAAATCTCTAACAGAACAAATTAAACAAAATTGTTACGTTTCGGCTCACACTTTTGGCACAACATTTACTTTTAATAAAAGGAAAACTGTTTTTCAATGTGTAGAGTCCAAATTAAGGGAAGGTGATATCAGGGGCGCGTCTAGGCTTCTATTTAGTAATGATGTGGTGGCGCCTTGCTCTCCAGACACCCTCTCGGGTCTGAGGAGCAAGCATCCACCGCCGGTTGATGGCCTCTGTTTCCCTGATCCGCCAGACATGGATTCGGAACATCTTATTACTACAGCCAAGGACGTTTTCACAGCTGTTTGCTCCTTCCGGAGTGGCTCGGCAGCTGGCCTCGACGGCTTGTCTCCTCAACATCTAAAAGATCTTTTATGCCCAAGCGCCGGGGAGGCTGGCGATACACTCTTGAGGGAGCTCACGGCTTTGATAAACCTAATGCTCTCCGGCGGTGTGAGCGATGCCATCATCGACATCTTGTACGGCGCAAATTTATGTGCCCTTAATAAGAAAGATGGTGGTATTCGTCCCATTGCCGTGGGTTGTACGTACCGGCGTATGGCAGCCAAAATATGCTGCAAATTTTATAGTAAAAATCTTACTAATAAATTTCAGCCCTTGCAATTGGGTTTCGGCTCCAAAGGGGGTTGTGAGGCTGCCATACATGCCTTATCTACGTACCTTGGTTGTGGTAATGGAGAGGTCATCCTAAAGGTTGACTTAAAAAATGCTTTTAATTCAGTAAATAGAGACACCTTGTTGACACAAGCAAAATTAGAAACACCTCAAATATTTAAATTCTTGTGGCAATGTTACAGATATCCAAGTAAATTACTTTATAAACACAACCTTTTAGAATCTGCAGTTGGTTGTCAACAAGGTGACCCTCTTGGACCAGTCATTTTCAGTTTAGCTATACACCCTATTATTCAGCAGATAAATTCAAAATTTAACACTTGGTATTTAGATGATGGGACGCTTGGAGGCGATGTAGAAACAGTACTACAAGATTTGGCACTATTGAAAAATAAATTTGCATCTATTGGCCTAGATTTAAATACAAATAAATGTGAAATATTTGTAAACAATATTAATAACGTGGACAGACATTTGGTACTAACTAAATTCAACTCTTTGGCTCCAGATATCAAAATTGTTGAAAAACATTCTCTTCGCCTGCTTGGGTCTCCAGTTTATGAAGAAGCTTTTGATTCTTTCTTAGAAGAGTAAGTCCAAAATTTTTGTGAAATTTCAGACCGCCTTTTCAATATTAATATACATTCAGCTTTTACTATAATGCGATACTGCCTTTTCGTCCCTAAATTTACTCATGCTCTAAGGTCATCTCAGTTTTGGAAAAATTTTACTCCATTAGTCAAAATTGACAAAATCATACAGAATACATTAAGGCAAATTTTAAATGTGGACTTGAACGACCGAGCTTGGCTTCAAGCTTCTCTACCTGTTCGTTTAGGCGGGCTCGGCGTTCGCAAAATTTCAGATGTCAGTTTACCGGCGTTCCTGGCCTCGGTTCATAGCACGGAAGAATTAACCAGGTACATTCTAGCACCCACACTGGTTAGTTCAGAAGTGTTATGTAAGACCGACGCTGTGAACGCCTGGAAAATGGCTTGCCCAAATACTGATTTGCCTACCAACCCATTCTCCCAAAGGCAGTGGGATAGGCCGCTATGCAACACGGTAAGAGAAAATCTTTTTACTACATCTGTAAGTGTTGCAGAGCGCGCACGTTTGCTGGCTGTGGGAGAATGGGAATCTGGTTTATGGCTTCAAGCACTTCCATCGTCCAACACAGGTACAATTTTGGACGATACAACATTCCGCCTCGCCACCTGTCTTCGTTTAGGTACCCCTTGTGTTTCTCCACATCGCTGTCATTGCGGAGAAGCCGTCGACAGCTTCGGACACCATGGGCTGTCTTGCAGCAGAAGCGCTGGTCGTATTTCACGACACGCTCAGCTAAATGACATTATCCGTCGTGCTCTTATCACCGCCGGCGTACCAGCAGTATTAGAACCCATAGGCTTGGTACGTGACGATGGGAAGAGACCTGATGGTATGTCTTTGTTACCTTGGAAAATGGGTAGGCCTTTGGTGTGGGATGCCACATGCGTCGACACCCTTGCGCCATCACATCTTCCGAGCACGGTGAGCTGTGCCAGTGCTGCTGCTGTAGCGGCGGAAAACCTCAAACGGCGTAAATACAGTAATTTAATTGGTAATTACGTTTTCGAGCCGTTTGGGGTAGAGACGCTGGGTTCATGGGGTCCGGGCGCTCGTGCGCTTTTTAGAGATATATCTAAGCGGCTAATCGACGCTTCGCGTGACCAGAAAGCTGGACTTTTTTTGGCTCAAAGAATCAGCATTGCCATTCAGCGTGGCAATGCTGCCAGTCTTCTGGGCACACTCCCGGTCGACAGCGATGCTGAGGAATTTTACGACGCTGCCTAAACCGGCCATCCTTTTTTATTAATTTTTACAGTGCCATATTTTGTTACTCTTCATTTTGTTCTATTTATAAGTGGTTAGTTTTGTTAATATTAGTTAAGTTGTAAATTATGATTGTTGCTTTCACTACTATGAATTATATATTGTCAAACAGATCTATTATGTTATTGAAAACCACGTGATTGTACTCAAAATATATTGAGCGGGTGTTTTATAAATCGTAAAATATAATGCACTTTTTAGTGAGGATGGCCCGAATACATACCGTTAGCAATTTATTTCAGATTATTTCTCCTTGGTTATTTTGACATGGCGTGTATTTATTTTTACTATAATAAAGAACAAATGTTTTATATAACCTTGGTTTGCTATATAAGGTAAAGTTTATTATAAGTTTCTTGATAATTTTATTACGTGTGTAATTTTTTTTAAAACTGTTTACTGAATGCCTTTTATATGTTCCGAGTGTATTTAGTTTTTAAAGGTTTAATTTCTGAATTTAATACCTATGTACTTTCTTACGAAGCCCAGCATATTATTAAATATTGGTATAGAATATATAGCATATAATTAATCTATACATAACAGATGGCTAATTAAGTGGTAAGTAAAATATTCCTAACCATAATATAATAAACAAGTGCCTCTTGAAACAAAACCATATTTTAATCACATAAGATTCAATTTACGTCGAACGCTTAAAGTTACTTTGAATAATTATTCCATAAATCAAATAGAAATGAAATAAGTGCGTGTCATATAGTGCCTGCCTATTACTGAAGTTAGCTAATCTCACGCCAGCTGTGTGTGAACTCATAAAGTAAATGTTATTAAATCCTTCATAAATTTTACTGAATCCCAGTGACGTATTAATATTAATATCGCGAGAACGATATTTTATTATAGCCAATTTGCTAATTACATGCTTTAGTTGGATGGATTTAGTTTTATAGAATTACGTGATTATGTAATCCGTACTGTAACATGATGCTTTGTCATTTGAAAGCACTTATGTTTACTATAAATTTACATAATATAGACTGTTGTGTTATTTAAGTAGGTATATACTGTCAATATTTAGTTTGTTAAGTATTTGGACGCCTCAGTACATTATTGCACGAATACAGCTTATCTTTATTTTATTTATTTATTGACCATAAAACTTACGTCTATCTTTACTTTAAATATGGCATACCATGACTTGGCTAAGATTATTGGATGCTTAAAATCAATTCTCTGAAATACACTATACAAAACAATTTGGTTATGAAACACAAACTGTTTTTCCAGCTGATTTATAACAAATAAAAAAATATGAATCTAAATATTCTTGTTCATAGACAAAATATATAAAAGCAACAATAGTTTTACACGTACAGACCAAAGCAAAAACTCGACCAGACTTCAGTAGCAGTAGCTCGATTGTAGTATCAATACAAGTATACGAACGATCATTGACAATCTTTACCTGCATGAATTATTATTTATCAGTTAAATGTTCGCTAAGAGGTGACCTAAAGTACAGGTTAATTGAAGGTTAATTATTGACCAAGAACTTGGGTGCTAATGAGTTGCGAGAAAGTTAAGATTAATTTCAGATATTTTTATAAGTAAGGTTGTAAATGTCTTTGTTCTTAAAGACATTCTACCAAAAGAGGCAAGAGCAAAACCGAGAAAGAAGAAAACCACATCAGATATAAATTTATTCATAGTGACTATTAACATTTACAAAATTTATTCAATTTTAACTAAATATAAAATGACCAGCAAAGTCCATAAACCAATTAAAATCATCTTATCTTCGGCGCTGAGTTCAACGCTACACGTAACGTAAACGTTATAAATAATGGTTCATATGAAAACTCTTGTCTTATTACTATACTACATTATTATACCCTACAAAATTCAACATTTGCTCTATAAAACACATCGAATATTATATTATGTTAATAGTGCTCCGTTGAGGTCTCTGGAAGATTATGGATTTAATAGCTTGGTTTGGCAGCTTATATTTTTTACATGCATATAATGAAAATGAATTTAGCTCTTAAAATATTATGTTTCAGAAGGTAGAGCATAACGAGATTCTCACTTGAAGATAGTTTTGCGCTCAATATCAGCCCGATAGCAAAAATATATCTTTATTAAAGAAGAACGCAGGCCAAAGATCTTCTTCTGTACACTAAATTAGCGGTCTAGAGTTATTTTATTAGTTCTGCTGTCGGCTTAAGAAAATTGTCTTTGTTACAGCTGGGCCATTCATAACGAAAATGGATTAGCAATGAGCTAGTGGTGCTGTACACATACTTACGGTAACCCCTTAGCAACGTATTATATCGCTACTATCATTACATAGATAATGTAAAAATACACGACAAGTACAAAACTAATTACTTTAACCCATATCAAATATGACGATTAAAATTAAGCAATATAAAATATTTAAATCGAATTGTCATGGACAATTAAGATAAAATGAGGCTTTCAATTTATGCATTTATGAGAACTGGATTAAAAAAAAGTAACTTGACGAAAATATTTATTAAGTGAAACAGTGAAAATGAGCGCAGTAATTGAACCGTTTATGAATTTCATAAAAATAAATGACAGTTAACTACTGTTTCTGTTATTGAAATATAACATTAATTTGCATTCAGCCGAGCAATATGAATTTAATTGCGGTGTAAATAATCCCAAGCGTGGACTCCACATATGTCTGTTATACAAAACAACTACGAGTAAACGTGAATTAAAATAACATATGACGTCGGCTTTTCCATTGTGGTAGTTTCTAGATTCATATTACATAAGTGCTTCAGTCCAATACATTAGTTATAAAATAATTATAGTTTATCAACTTTAGGATAATCTAACTAAGAACCGAATTTGTCAATTATAACCACTGAATGAATGTATTTTTTTTATTTTCCAATAGATCATAGTCAAGGCAGCGTTCGTATAAGATGGTATTGCCTGAGGAGTGATCATTCCTCAGGCCTCAACGATATATTACTTTGGGATATAAACGAGGTAGGTACAACCATATTTCGTATATAGCGCAAAAGTTATATATCGTTCAGTTCAGATAGTATAGAAGAAAATATTACGTCAAAAGGTTGAAAACTAGATGTTAATCAAAAATTGTAAAAAAGTAAACTTATTTAATCAAACCATTTTTAGTAGAATATAGTAGTAACGTATTGATACCCCGCATTTCGACCGATCGTAGTTACGGGTTTACTGATGTGAGCTCAGCGACGCCTTCGTGAAGTGCGGGTTTCGGCAACTACCCTCACTTGGTCATTATTATTTATATTATTTGCATTTTCAGTATTCTGACACACTACACTAACGACGTCTACACACTGATAACCTACGTCACTGTGGCGATGTTTACATTTGCTCATGACTGGATTCCAAGATGTAGACAAACAGTACACAAACTACCGGTTGTTGCAATATTTCTTAATTTCAATTTTAATGTATTACCTTTAAATAATTAATTGCGAGTAGGACCATCTAGATTAGTAAAGTATACATATTTAATAAATGTAATAAGTGGAGTATGTATGTAAATATGTAATAAGTGTACATAATTTTTTATTTCTGTTCCAATATAGTTTATTTTTGTTCAAAATGATTTCAGTACAAAAGAAAGTATGTAGAATTTAAATATATAAATAATGATCTATTAAAATATTAGTATGGGTTATGTCAGTATTAATAATTATTATACCTAAATATTTAATGTGGGTCATGCAGACCTAAAACATATCAAGTATACGAGTATTGGAAATGGTCCAAACACACATCGCTTGCCAAAGTTCTACACGCTTCGTACTTCAGAAAATGTCAGTCCGATGCAAAATGTATACGATATGATGTCAAGCTTGACACTAATGTTGGCAAAACATATTCGAGATGAATTTATCTCAAGCTTGTAACTAAACATGCTGCACTTGTTACTGTAAATACCAATTTTTCTCTTTTAAAGCCAGCCCATACTAGTAATATTTCCTGTAGACTTTACAAACATTCAAACAACGTATACGACCACTCGACTCGAGACAACCACTTGTGGATCACAAACATTAAGTCCGGTGCGGGGATCGAACTCACAACACTCAGCGCGGCGGTAGGGTGGAGGCGCCCACATAAACCATTACACCATCCGGGTATTTACAGTAAGAAATGTAGCGCCGTAGTGCAGTGTTGAGTTATATTCCTAGTGTGTTTGTTAATTTTAAGGTAGTTTAATACACCAGTGTCACTGTGATTGTAATACTTACACCGCTTATACCCATATTCACAAACAATACTTTGGACAGCTTGTAAACAATGTTAGGGATTCCTCAAAGCATTGAGCCAGCCTTTTCAATCACAAACCATCTTAACTCAAAGAGTTCAATAATTCATGAAACATATGTAAGCACCACGCATATTTACATACCGAAGCGAGCGTACTCTGTGTGCCATTTATAATTGACTAGTATCTGTCGCGACATCTCTCGCTCGGGCACATAAATTTTTCTAGATATAATGTACGGTCAAAGACAAAAGTCGAGTGGCATCGTAAGGTACACATTCGCATAATGATCCGAGCAAATATCTTTGTGTGTGTGATGTTTTAACGCAAACAATGAAACATTTTTCAATGTAATGATAGTAGGTGAAGTTTGTCATGCACATGTGTGCAAGGCGAGACGAAAACGAGTTCTTGTATATATAATTATAATAACTACTATCCCTTATATTCAACAACAGTGTCTCTGTTAGTCCGCATTTACAATTAATGCTTAAATTTGCCTATAGTATCGTAGGTTGCGATAGAGGAGCGATCAAGGAGTCTTCTCACTTTATCACTAAAATATAATGATGGTCGTTCAAATCCTGGGGTCCTCTACTTCCACTTTATGTTTATTTATTTCTGATTTTTTAAATAATAAATGTATACGTTATTTTTGTCTACTTATTACACTAGAGTGGTAAAAAAACACGTGTTTTATTAGGAATTAAACAAATAAATTAATTATAATAATTATTATTTATTAGAGTTAGTTTAATTACTAAAAAAACACATTTTGTTTTTAACTTGAATTAATAAATAAATGATGCAAATTATAATAAGTAAAAATAAAATTTTATTCAATTAATAATAACAATAATATTTCATTATAAAAAACAATGTCAAAATATGATTACCGAAAATGAACTCTTAAATTTTCCGTAAATTTTTCAATACTAGATAAATAATAAAAAAAAATCTTTAGTCTTTACTATTTAGATTCATTTTACTTACAAATAATATTTTACAATTATAATGACAATTGAGATTATAGCTTAGTTATTCTTTTTCACAAGGAAAAGAGCATTGAAACTTAACCTCAATAAATTTATTCTAACCTCGTCAACCAGCACGTCCCCTACTTGAAACAACTTTGTTTAATATTTAGTGTGACCTCCGTTGTTCTTAATAGAGCTCAAGAGACCTTTAGGCATGGAGGTCACAATATTAGCACACATAGTTCGCAACGGTTTGTCGGTATGATACCCTTTGATTCATAAGCATTCACCATTCATCTTCGCTGAGTTTGGTTAATAAGAAGCGGTCTTTCACTTCCCGCCCGACTTTTTAAGCTCCCTTCTTCTTCAAATCGTTTCACCCAACGACTTACAGTATTTTTCTGAAATTAAATAAAAAATCTTATGACATAATCGAAGATAGCGATTCCTTAACAGCCAATCGTAAATCACAGTACCATAATATAATATTTAAAAAAAAACTATCCCTTAGAGTTTAGTCCAGTTTCGTCGGCAATTTAAGATATATTAAGACCATAATTATGCCATATATTTGCCCTGAATTCAATATTTATATTAGTTTGCATTTTAAATGTAGACTTTCAATCAAAATATTAAAAAAATGATTGCAATAATAATGACACAAACGCTCGTAACAAAGATCACCAACCAACAACATCACATAATTCAATTCAAGTGAGAAATTATTATATTTTTTAAAACCATCCTCATCTTTTGAATAACTGCGGTTTAAATAAGTCTTATAGTAAAGTAATAAGTCATCGATGTTTCTAATTTAAGAACAAAATACAAAAATATACTTCCTGGGGATCAAACCAACAAGCGTTAAATATGTTTAGATCGCACTATTACCAACGTAGCTACAACATCAATTACTTGTTTATTTGAAATTAATACTCACAATCATAATTAGAACAGGCGACAGAAAAACTGAGGCGGGTTTATGTATATGTGTGCAATGATTTTATTGAAAAAGGGTCGTAAGTACAACTTGTTGTGATCCTATTGCTTTGTAAAATTGCTACTCAACTTTTGCACCTGACCGTACCTTTATCCTTTTCTGTATCCCTGATAACGTGTATGCAAAATTTCATGACGATCGGTCGAGTAATTACGGCCCCTTTAAAATATTAGTTAGCATAATTATAGTGATTTGATTCATGTAATAATTAATAAGAGATTTTCACTATCTAATAATATGTATTGCTCTTACTCTTTTCTTAATTTATTTGTCTATACTATAAATACTTACTACGTCGCTCTAAATCTAAGCATATATCTTACTTTAGAATGGCTTTTTCTCTAGAACAAAGAAGCTCTTCACTTACTCTCTAACAAAAGACGCCTCAATCTAAAGCTTCATATGAACTCTTTTGAAGCGAAGAAAACGCAATTAAAGTAAAATGCAGTGCGGTATTTTATACGAGATCGTTTTAAAGCGCAGCTTATTAATTAGAACATTTATAAAGGGAAATTTAGGTGATTGTGATATTTGTTACAGACGTTATATCGTGTAATTAAAGTCAAAGCTTAACCACCAAATTCAAAGGTAGATAAATGTATGAATTTAAATTGCGATTCAAAAGATATTGGTGATTTTTTTTTTGTCAGCTATCTAATTATGATTTGAAATGCAAACAGAGGGCAAGAAACAGCGTAAATTAAGTAATATGGGTTGTGTTGGCTCCCGTTAGTTACAGAACTCTAAAAGCAACATCAATTCGATATAGCTCTTTTTATGAACGCGCGTTTATTAATCTTCATGGTTTGTTATATTCAAAAAGATATTTGTTCGTCAATGGTAGTCCTACCATAAAATAAGTCTAGGTAAGTAGAAATAGGTAAGTATAATCCTAAATAATGTAACACTGAAAGTATACTCTGTTCTAATTCTTTTGAGTGAAAATTCCTTATTGATCGTTGTGCCAAAAGGACTTATCTTCGAATCGGAGACTATTTAACTTAAATTGTTAAATTTACAAATTCGTGCAACTATCTTCATATTAATCACTATGTTTAATATAAGGTTAGCTCCATTTAACTTTTTGCTATACATTGTTTCTAGAATTTCCTCTAAATATGAAGTATATTTAGAGGAAATTTTATAATAATGCCAACGTAGACTTTTTTTTTTTACGTGAGGGAATGCATGACGCATACCCCTCCGCGGGGGCGGGCGGAGGGGCTATGTCGGACTCGCCGGGGTAAAAGAAGATGTTAAGATGATAAAGTACCTCCCGGAATACCGACTAAACCTACCACGGTGTTCCTCGACAAAACCACTATCGACGGGGCCGCGCGAATCACTTTCGCATGCGGTCGCGACAAATGCCAACGTAGACTATAACAAGTCAAGTAAAGTATTGAAAGTCCTTTACATCGGGATATAGTCTATTTTAAAAGATTAAATCTTTAATGCGATTTTGTACTTAAATTCTTGTAATACGTTTTCATGCTAATACCATTTTTATCTGAATAATCTTTGTAAAACTTTTTGGTTTTGCTTTGTTTGTAGTGTAGTGCTTCATGGATTAGTTAAAATTTACATAATATAATGCATTTACTTTTAAAGTGCTTCACGATACTCGTTTGTGCAAAGGAAATTACTGGTAGGTAGTTTAGGAAGCGTATCGCTTAATTGTCAATTGTCAAGTGTCATCCATACAGAAAACATCTTCATGGGGTTAAGCATAAAATATACAGTATGTAAGTTAACAGTAATGTATATGACTAGGAGTGATACAGTACTAATGATGCCATTTTATCGCTGTTCATTCGATCTTAAGTGCAATTCTCGGGTCGTGCAGTTTTGCTGTCCCGAAATTATCAGAGCAGCAGAGAGTCTGTAACAGTGCACTGTAAGCGGCAATAGCATATTTCTTTTAACATTAAATATAGTTCACGTAGATCGAACCGTGTTAATCTCTTTGCCTTGCAAATTTATAAAAACAATATTTCTTATTACAATCCGCTGGTAAGAATGGCTAGACAATATAATGAATTAGTAACAAATAATTTACAGTTAGACATTTTTCATCCTCGATTTTACACATTTTAAATACTCTTAAGGATATCCTCTATCCCAAATAGATGTACAAATAGTTAATATTTTTTAAGATATTGTATTGTTGTTGTTGTGTTACGAAATTAAACCTATATATTTCTTATCTGTATATTTGTGCATCTCTTCTGTCTGTTAACTTGATGTTTAATTGTTTCAATGTATGCACATGTGTTGAGTTGCAATCTAGAACTAAACATAAGCTTCGATTGTTTTTAATTTTTAATAAAATTGTTATCTGAGTTGTGCAATGAATAAATAAAATAAAAAAATTAGAAACGTGGTAACTAAAACCATAGCTGGTGAAATGAGGGTTTAATAAATTTATTAAACCCTCATTTTACCAGCTATGGTTATATAGTTGTATATCCCCAAAAGGTTAGGAACGAGTTCCTTCCTAACCTTTTGAGGATATAAGACCATACTATAGGCTATGTGTAAGTATATGTATGTAAAACTTCACTGTTTCCATGATAGTCAATGCTTACATCGATTAAATATTATATTACGTAGTAAGTAATGCTTTTAGACGTTGTTTAGGTACTTAAAGTATGAATTTCATTATTAATTAACTAAGTCTAATCACACGCGACGTAAGCGTCTTACGTGAACTAATTTTGTTAGCAAGTATTGGAATACAATGTTAGGATGTGCTAAAATACAGTTAAATTATAAATTTAATACCTATAAGCCATCCGATATGGCAGGAATATCTAACGTAATAGAATGACTAACAAGAAATTACATCACATTCTTTTCAACCTGATTTCAATGATGATGGCGATGGCGTTGTGGTTTAGTAATTTATCTCTCTATTGGCTATACGAAATACCGTGTGGGGATAGAGACCTTGTGTGATGGATAAATTTAATGATGTTCCTAGGTTTGGGAATTCTACGAGATCGTTGTAAAAATGAAAGGATAAGAATAGAAGGCTATATTTACTATAAACAGGGTACATTAATAGATGTTATAAATTATTTACAAGAGTACAATCCCATTTAGCTATCTCAAATGGCATGCAAATGTAATATAGTATAGGTCACATCATTTACACGAACATATTAAATTTCAGATTTAATATTTTTTTTTATTTTGGCCTTTTTTATTTTAACAATAAAATGTCAGCCCCATCGTTCCCTATACTAATCTAACTATCCGAAATAGAAATAATTTGTGCAAAAACATGTTATAAATAGCTACAGCTGGTTTTGATGTAGGTTCAGCTAAAACATTTGATAATGCTCCGATATCGTTTATATTTATTTCAAATACTTGTACAAATGATTTTCTCTGCCTCTGATATATCTCACACTCAGCTAGCAAGTGTTGGACATCTTCAATGATTCCACACACCTCACAATTAGGCGAATCAACTTTCTTCATGAGCTGTCCAAACTTTCTATATGGGTAGTGACCTGAGCGTAACCTATGTGCTACAAATATTTCCTTTGTACTTAACCTACAAAAAAAAAATCTTTAATACAGTAGAAATTGCTCTGCATGAGGCACCAACGTAATTTTGTAGTAAATTTATTGGTAATATTTTTATATGATTAGGGATTTTATTATATATTTTTATACACATGATGTATGAGTTATTTTGCAGCCAAGTGCTTCTCGATATCATGTTTAGCACAAGTTTGTCTGGATGTGTTATGTTATCACGTCGAGTAACAACTTTTGCCTGTTTGAATACATGAGGGTGTTGTTTAATACATTTCTCTACTTCTAATATATAAAGACAGGCCAAGGGATCTTATGCATCTTTCTGAGCATTAAAATCTTTCTATACCTCTGAGCTATTGCCCCATATCAACAATCCGTACTGAAGGACAGATTCAACATATGCAAAATAAACCGTGCATGCCGTGTTTCAGTTTGCCACTTTTACTAGCTTAAAAAGAGAAAATGAAAATACGTTAAACTTGTTGCTCACTTTTTCATTTTGTTCTTTAGATATATATTTGTTATTAGGTATGTAATGTCTACACGCGATACACGAATTCCTACCAGAGCACAATGAAAAATATGTGTTTGTTTGTCTTATTAAAATCGGTAACAAATTAATACAAATCGTTACACATACGTTGCCTGACATAATGAATATTATAA
Source organism: Catocala fraxini (assembly GCA_930367265.1). Classification (NCBI taxonomy): domain Eukaryota; kingdom Metazoa; phylum Arthropoda; class Insecta; order Lepidoptera; family Erebidae; genus Catocala; species Catocala fraxini. The sequence goes on along the minus strand of OV884040.1, from coordinate 15,622,008 downwards.
GCAAATACATTAAACATCCAAATTCGAAAAGAGCGTTGTGTACCATCTTGGTAATGGCTAGACTTGCCAGACTTGTTAAATATGAACAAGTCCAGCAATTGCCAAGATAATAATTATAAACTTTAGAGACAAATGCTTATGTCAAGTCTGGAATCTGATATTGATACAAGCACACAAATTACGACATTGAAACTATTTTCAAGGTAACGTATAGACGTAAGTAGACGGAGCGAAATTATATTTACCTTAGTAATAATGTATCTAAGTCATAATATCTTGTATCTTATGTGGGGGCCAGTCAATGCAGACCGGCGACACTTCGACCCAGCGGGATCTTTTGTGTCGACACTCTCCCAATAACGACTGCCATAGATGTTCATGGCAGCCGGGACCGACGGCTTAACGTGCTCTCCGAGGCACGGAGCAGGCGATAATTGTCAATCAATACGCACATAATTTTGAAAAGTCATATAACTTCTGAAAGTCAGAGGTGCGCGACGTGGGTTCGAACCCGAGACCTTCTGAATTGCAGTCTGTTGGTCTCCCCACTGAGCTATCGCTGCTCTTTAAGTCATAATAACTCGTTGATACAAATACCAAATTGAAAATTTGTATCAAAGAGTTACTATGACTTAGACTTTAATATACAAGTTGTTATTTTCTTTCTTTCCTTAGTTCAATGGACTTCGAGTCCATTGAACTAGCGTCTACATCTTAAACCAATAATTGTTGGAAGGAATAAATAATATATAAAATTTAATCTCACGCGTATGACTCCAAGACCAATTTTTTACACCCACATTTCGTTAGCTATTACAGGTGCTACGTAATAGGGTGCGAGCCTATTGCCGTCTACAGCTCGGAGTTCCAGTTCCGTGCTACTACTGAGAATTTCTAGGAAGTCCAACAACAATTTGGACACGTTGGCTTGTAAACAGCCATTTTTTTTTTTTTAACTCTTGGAAATGTGTAAGTCACTTTCCCCATCGCCAGATTTGGGGCGGGCGATGGGGATATGTCGGGATCCAGCCCATATGTTTGGGCTGAACCGACTAAAACCACCGCGGTGTTCCTCACACCTTTGTGGCGGGGTCGCGCGGATCGCTCTCGCATTCAAATCGCGACCCCGTCAAAGGTTTGACCCGCTGATGGACGTGGCGGGTCCCATAAACACAATAAAAATTTACACCAATTATGGGTGGCTTGTAAAGCTGAGTTACAGTCACCAAAAGTGAACAAGTACCTTTAACCTACTAGAGTAAAGCCAACGTTAGACAAAAGAACTAATCATATTTTATGAATGGCTAACAATATCGATGAATAGTATTTTCTACTCATCAATACATTACAATATAACATATTGTGAAAAGACTAACAAAGGCTGACCATTCGATAGCAAGCAGTTAATTTATCACGATAGGTGCTTGACGTCGGCGTGACAAGCGAACAAAAAGAATCTAATTAATCGTGAAATGATTACATGCTTTCACTGTTATTGAGGTGATTACCATGAAATATTGGTGATATATGTATATCATACGTCTCCGAGTAAAAAGCGGTTCTAATATAATTTCCTTTAACACTTAACATTTTAGAGTAAGTAGTTTAATATGCATCATTTATTGAAAATACTCATCTGTATACAAGAATTGAGCCATCTGGCAGTTATACAGGGGTTAAATACTGAAAAAGATCTTATGTAAATCTCGTTTATCTTGTATTGATCATAAATAATAATAGAGTTGATAATCAACTGAGATAAATGCATTATGATAATATAAGGACGACATAAGACATAGGTAATGATATATCTTAATCTATTTATTTGCCAATATTTATAGTATTTTAACCATTATTATCTACTATATAATATAATTTTTATCCCAATTATACGCAACTAACAAAAACAGCCGCGCAAACGGTGGCCTTTCGCCATCGCTGAGCATTTTGTACTCTGAAGAAGGCAGGTAAACATTCAGTTAAGTATTCTGAACAGATCACAAATACGAAAAACATTTCTCGCTCTGCCCTTTGTACTCATGACTATCAATCTCGAAATCTCTTGACATGGCACCTAAGAATAAAACAATAGATCGTATTTGAGAGTTATTGAAATCGACGGTTTGATGTTATGTGTTGAAGTTTATCGAGCGATATTCCTTATACATTGCCTTGTTACACGAATACGTTAACTCTTTTTAAAAAATGTAGTCCTTAATATATATGTACCTATATAAAAAAACATTCAGTTATAGCAGATCAAAGTAAAAATAAACATATATACATAACGAAGATGCAAAATAATAGCTTACTCATTTTTTATTATATTATTTAATTTTAAATATATTAAATACTACTAAGGACTGCCATATCTACCTATAGTAACCATAACCGTAACAAAAAAGTATTTAATTTTATTATTTAAAGAGGTAACGTTCAGGAATAATTCCTTGTATTGCAGGAGGAGGCTTTACAACAATTCGGACAATGGATACAACCAACAGGCAGACTCGGTACAACTAGTGTGTATCGGACCCACAAAACTCGATACAGTGGCAGTGGCGAGGTGTCCACTTAAACCACTACGCCATCCGTGCAGCCAAAACTGCTGGCTTTAATCTAGTAACATGAGCATGACATTATATCAAGCTATTTAGTTTCCTCACAATATAAGCATGCTACCCCGGCATTACGCTATACGGGTCGGGAGACTTCTGCGCCTCAAACATTATAGCCCGCGTGCTAGTCAAGGCCATCAGAGGCCAAATACTAATACAAAAAATAATACAATTCCCTATGTACACAGAACAGGACACCACTTACTGATTTCTGATTCAGAATATTTCTACCCCAAAGTGTTCGTATACACGATTCAGCAACTAAAGGTCTATAGCATTTTTTATTTAAATAGCTTTTTTATAAAGTAAACACTAGTGACAGAATCCATTGTTTGAATTGTAGTCGAGTAAATAATTCAGTAGATCATTCTATTCGTAATTCTTAAGTCTTATTTACGTAGATATTAAGTATTATGTTGTCGTGTGATTTACTCTAATTCGGATTGCTTTTTCTAACGTGGTGTAATGCATTGACGCATACCTCTCCGCGGGGCGACGGAAAGGTTATATCGGACTCCCCGGGGGAAAGATGGTGACTAGCGACATGCCGGTAATACCGACTAAACCTACCACGGTGTTCCTCGACATAACCAGAGTCGGCGGGGCCGCGCAAATCACTTACACATGCAATCGCGACCCCGCCGAGGTTTCACACTACACTAATATACCTTCGCTGTTTAAAATATATATATATATGTGCATATTTTCCTACTGTCCCCTTGTACAAAGACAAAGCGACTCAGAGGTGCGCGTGGCAACACGCACGCCGCCTCTCGGACCTGGTGCTGACCGGGTGGCGGGCAGGCTCACGAAGCCCACCACCCCCAGGTAAAACCTCTGATGGCTGGAAGTCATCTTGCGCCCTCCGGCGCCCGGTTCTGCGGTTGGTGAGATAGTTCAAGCGCTTCCTCTCCCGCTCCGCCGATTCCTTGATGGAAATACGGATACGGATTGCTAATACATAATTTATCATATTATTTCTTAATATTTGAGTTATGGAAACTACGTTAATATGTAATCGTCATACATTAAATATTATACTCATAGTATATATGGATAGTGAAATTTCATAATTTAATTTTAAAAGAGATTTACTCACTAAAGAAGTGCTGAAGAGAGGTTATTCAAAATTTTAAATAATATTTACACGCACCACCATTCAATTTGACAACAATCAGCTTAACACACATATTTGTCCCGATTAGAAACAAACTCAAGGTTATGGCTGCATTAATAATGACGCGATCCCTACTGAAAAAAGTTTAAAAGTGCTATTTATAAAATATTTACTGTTCTCCCCGGTTTCACCCACGTTTATGATCACTGTTCCACTCCCGTAGCTACATAAATATATAGCCTATGTTATTACTAGACAAAGTAGCTTTCCACTGAAACATTTATTTTATTTTGTGTATTATTTGGTTTGCTAATAAATGTAGCAATACTAGATTTTCACAATTATATAAAGCTTTAGACAAAAAGTTACATCCAATTACAAGCAAACACTACATGCACTAATAAAGATACCTATAATTAATAAAAATGTACTATTAAAACGTAAAACTAGTGAAATATTCAGTATATTATGTTTCTTACTTATTTGCGAAAGTGAGTAATATATTATATTTATTTTATCCATTACAAAAAAAAAACAAAATCTTATCTCTTTATTATATTTGTGTATGTAGAAAAGGAAAATAATATTTAGTAGATACAGTAACATATAAAAACGTTGGTTTAAGTTCTACGACAGTACCTAGAGACCATTTATATAATAATACGTACGACATTGGAGGTTTGCCAAATGGAAACCAACCCCTGAGTGCACCGTTTGAGATTTTACTACGCTTCTTATAAATTAATCGGCTTGAAAGGTTGTTTTAGATGCGATAAGACAATTTACGACATTTTTAAGTAAAATAGTAAGTTGGAAGTCATTTATTACGTAAGACCAATTGTCGAGCAAAAGTTGCTAACCCTTTTTATTTGCAGCAAGATGTCGTAGGTTGTCTTGTGCAGAAACAATCTATTTTTATTTTCCCTGTACTCTGTTAGAAGATTTTTATCAATTGCCTGTAAAATGTAGGTTATATGTTGGTATAATATCTCGCTGTACAAGAAAAGAGCAGAATTCCTTGTTCAGATGATTATAAAAATGTCTGAGAAATTACAAAAGAGCTACATACGCAGAAATTCATACAAACCCAGCCGTTGCGATATAATTCTTTTGCGTCGAGTATTTTATTTAGTGAAGCATTTGGTCTCAGCGGATGGAACGTCGTGATGGCGCATATTTATAAGAATCGTATGCGATCTCAATGAGACGAGATCACAGCAGTGCAGTCTAATTTATTAATATTTAATGTATGTACTGTACGCTTTCCTATTTACTAGAGTTCATTGAAAAGTTTTAGTAAGAAGTTGGGAATAATTTGTAAAGATTCAGTTTTTAACTAGATTTCTTTTGGATTGTTTTATTTACCCATCAATATGCAGCTGATATATTAATTTGTAATAAATATAAAAGTAAGTACATATATTTGGACATATCTTAATAGACCACAGCTGGTGAATTATAACAATTTCAGGCACTTTTATATCGTAACAAAGTGCACGCAATGTAAAAACTATTTGTTCCCTGAATAAAATGTCTGGCTAGTTACAAATTACGTACAGTTTTGTATATCGAAACTGAGTTTAATTAGTTTCGGATGAGTAAGCGCTTTTATATAGTATTTTAAGTGATATCTTGATAATATATGTATATTGGCATACAACATCACAGACAATGTTTTGCTATTGTTAATTCCTTAAAAAAAAACCCAATTATATTTTGCCTGATCATGACATGCCACTGCATTAAAGACTTCTAGACCATACTCATATATCTTTTATATAATGTATGTTTTATAACAACGTTAGCTCAGTAAAATTACCCTATATAATTAGAGCTAAAGACACAAGTTTAGTAGTGTTTACTTAAGTTGTGGGTGTAGTCTTAAGTAAACATGAGCGCGTAAGTGTGACCCGTAAATAGTGTTAGCCTCGAGAAAAAGGCCAGACAAAATTAGCTCACTGTGAGTCGAGGAAAAAGATGCGTCCTCACGTCTTTTGTTGGAGTTAGCCAAAATTGTTACTAGGGAACAGTGTATATGAGTGAGGTAGATACTTGGTAGGTTATTCAATTAACGATACAGCGGCATGAGTACTGGAATTAAATTCCCGATTAAGCCAAAGTGTTATACCGAATAACACATAGCCTTATTTAAAGAAAAGTTTTCTTTTCTGGCAAGAAATTCTTAGTAGCGGCACCGATTATAGAACTCTTATGCTTGTCTCTAATTACTAAGGACCCAAAATTATAAGTTACAAAAAGTAGGTGTATGTGCCTACATACTCGGGTATATTCTCGAAGGAGTATATAAGCAGGTAACGATATATGAATGTTAGAACAAAATGAAAATGATATTTTTCTAGAACCGAAGAAAAAGAATAGGAGGTTTCAGTAATTTCACAATTTAGGTTTTTAGAAAACATTGTAATAGCTACAGTGTCAAAAGGTTTTAACTGATAGGGTACCTATTATAATGTATACATAATATACATCTATTGCTATCTATATTATGTGTATCACGGGCCAGCAAATAGGTAAAACCCGAATAATCAAAATATTATTAATTTATTATTAGATTATTATATCGATAACGCTAGCCAACTTATACTGAAAATTAATGATAATGTTCAAAATAAGTTGGCTAGCGTTATCGACTTTTGGATTACCAAAAGACATTTTTAACTACCCAAAAAGTACATAAATATATTCGATCCAATAGTAATATTATGTTCGAAAGGCTAAAATAGAGCTGAGCTAAGGAAATTTTTTAATTAAGCATACCATCCTGCTACTAGAACGTTAACCGACCTTGTGGGATCGTTTTACCCTACTTCAGAAATTCTTACGTGTCCGTCTTGATAGTAAAATTGCTGACGAATATGTGAGCCGAAATACCAACGTTACTATGTACTAGATGTTGGTACCTTAGATAAAGTAAACGGCCAAGGATTTAAAAAAATAATAATTAAAAATGGGATAAAAAGATGCCTAATTAAAATGTGGTGTATGTGTTTATAAAAAAATCAAGTCACGATTTATGACTGCTAAATTACTTATATCAGGACCAATTATGACGCCACGATCGTGGGCATCGCAGCGCCGTGAATTGATCGCGGCAGTCGGATTGGTTGCCCTCTCGCTTCCGGCTGTAGTTCAGTCTATGGTCCGGAGCGAGAGGTCGTGGAACGCCGTCGCCTCCTTTTGTTAGGAAGTCATTTCCATCAAGGAGGCGGCGGAGCGGGAGAGGGAGCGTTTGAACCCTCTCCCCAACCGCAGAGCCGGGCGCCGGAGGGCGCGAGACGACCTCCAGCCACCCTGAGGTTTGACCTGGGGGTGGCGGGCTTTGTGGGCCTGCCCGCCATCCGTTCAGCACCAGGTCCAAGAGGCGGCGTGCGTGTTCCCACGCGCGCCTCTGTTGTTTCGAGTCCGTCTCCCCTCTAGGGGGGACAGTAGGGATAATTTGTGAGGAGTGCCTTTGGGTAGGTCTTTTGTGTAGTGGCCTGCCGTTTCATACGGCGGGCCGAAACCTCGGCGGGGTCGCGACCGCATGCGAAAGTGATTCGCGCGGCCCCGTCGATAGTGGTTTTGTCGAGGAACACCGTGGTAGGTTTAGTCGGTATTCCGGGAGGTACATTTTCTTCTTAACATCTTTCTTTTACCCCAGCGAGTCCGACATAACCCCTCCGCCCGCCCCCGCGGAGGGGTATGCATCAAGCATTCGCCCACGTTAAAAAAAAAAAAAAAAAACAATGACGCCACGATCGTGGCGGTAAGTCCCGTGTTTAAGGAGTAGCTGGAGATGCGGCATGGCGCCCTCTCCTTCCGGCTGACACGGGTAATGACTGGCCACGGTTGTTTTGGCCAGTTCCTGTGTCATATACGCCGGCAAGAGACGCCCGGTTGTCACTACTGCGGCGACTGCCTCGACGTTGTTGAGGACACGGCGCTGCACACTTTGGCGGTTTGCCCCGCCTGGGCGTCGCAGTGCCGTTAGTTGATCGCGGCAGTCGGATTGGTTGCCCTCTCGCTCCCGGCCGTAGTTCAGTCTATGGTCCGGAGTGAGAGGTCGTGGAACGCCGTCGCCTCCTTCTGTGAGGAAGTCATTTCCATCAAGGAGGCGGCGGAGCGGGAGAGGGAGCGTTGCAACCCTCTCCCCAACCGCAGAGCCGGGCGCCGGAGGGCGCGAGATGACCTCCAGCCACCCTGAGGTTTGACCTGGGGGTGGTGGGCTTTGTGGGCCTGCCCGCCATCCGTTCAGCACCAGGTCCAAGAGGCGGCGTGCGTGTTCCCACGCGCGCCTCTGTGTCGAGTCCATCTCCCTTCTAGGGGGGAGACAGTAGGGTTTGGGGAGAGTTTTGCCTAAAAGGTAGGCCTCTTCGTGTAGTGGCCTGCCATTTCATACGGCGGGCCGAAAGCTCGGCGGGGTCGCGACTGCATGTGCAAGTGATTCGCGCGGCCCCGTCGATAGTGGTTTTGTCGAGAAACACCGTGGTAGGTTTAGTCAGTATTCCGGGAGAACCATTATCATTTTAACATCTTTTTTTACCATGGTGAATCCGACATAACCCGTCTGCCCGCCCCCGCGGAGGGGTATGCGTTAAAGCATTCCCACAAGTAAATCAAAAAGAAATGACTACGTACAGACATTTGCGTACGTAAAAGATCGCCATATAGGCGATCTTATATATCATGCGACGTCACATGGTATATATACCGTTATGCCGATCTTTAATTATAATATAATAATATCAGCCTTATAAAATCTGTCACACTGCTAAGCGTGGGCTTCTTCTCAAGGTTTGGTTAGCATGCAGGTTTCCTCACGGTGTTTTCCTTTACCGTTATAGCGAGCGATAATTTACTATTTAATACGCACATAATCGATCGAACTCGAAACCTCTGCGTGGCAGTTCAACAGTCTTCCACTAGGCTAATGCTGCTTAGATATAGATTCTAATATCATAATAATAAAACGTTACGAATAATGTCATATAACTGGTATTTTCAACCAAAATTCACCAAACACCAAACTAAACTTCAAAATTAACTCATATTTTATGGTTGATATCACTATACCATCCTAACCTTGCTCAAAGTTAAGAAAGATACTGATATGTTATATTACGTCTATATGTTGTCGCCTATCACTCTCTACTTAGAGTATCATTTTAATGTCCAACATGGACTTTAAAATAAAATCTATATTTCATGTCGTCCACATAAAAATGTTGCAAGTAAATGATAAATGAACAGACGACGTCAATGCGGATGTTTTGAGTCGCATTTATCTCGTCCACCAAACTCAACTGGGTCCATCACATCTGTTTAGTACACAATTTCATCCAAGATAATCGGTGCCAGCGAGGAGCTGCCGAACGATATCTCAAGGTCTTTCCCAAGTACAATGTAAATTACACGGCAGCATTTGTTATCTAAAGTACCGGGTTTTACTAATTATGTTCTTCTAAACTTGTGTTGTTAACGTTTGTTTAAATTAACGCATTTCGGATACTTGTGCCGAATTTGATCTACCTTCAAAGCTTCAAGGTAATTACATATGTTTCTGGATGTTTATCAAATACAAATACTAAAATCGTTAATTGAAGGACATACATATAGGCAAATAGTTGTTATGGTTAGCTGAGACTAAGCCATCGCCCACATTAGAAAATAATAATCCCTTTGTTGCAAGGTCTTTATAAATATTTCTACAATAGACGCAAAAAGCAAATCAAACGTGAAACATTTTTCTTTGCCTTTAATTAAACAGCAGCGATAGCCTAGCGGAAAACCGTTGGACTACCACGCAGAGGTCTCGAGTTCGATCCCAAGGCGCGCATCTTTGACTAATCGAAGTTATGTGCGTATTAAATATTTAATTATCGCTTGGTATTTGGTTTATTATGGTGAAGGAAAACATCGTGAGAAAACCTGCATGTCTAAGAGGTTTCGATAATGTTCTCAAAGATACAGATATATTATATTATATGTGTTTATGTTGTATTGTTATTATATTTCTCTGTGCGGTTTACCACACTGGCCCAGTGCGGGTTGCCAGACTTTACAAAGTCTGCCAACTCGCACTGGGCCAGCGTGGTTGGCTATGGCCTAACCCTTCTTACACTGAGAAGAGGCCCGTGCCCAGCATTGGGACAGTTTAATACGGGGCTGATATTATTATACTATTATTTAATTTAAACTTTAGCAATTGTGCACAATATGGTAAAATCTTTATTAAATAAGTCATATTTAACCTGTCAAGTGTTGAAGACATAATTGAAAACCTATTGTGTCTAGTCACTGGCATGCTGCTGCAACTCAATATGTAAAGAGTCAGAGAGAGCAGATACAATATTAATAATAATAATATTCTATCACATACACACAACGCTATCCAGCCCAAACTAAGCAGTGCTTGTACTATGGGTACTAGACAATGGATAAACATACATATATACTGTTTTTTGTAATATGAATGATTATCTATGACATAAAAATATATGTACAGTTATTTGACCTTGAGATAGATCAAAGCTTCTCGCCTTGAGAAGTTTCTTTAATTAGTGAATCATATTGAACGTTCAGCACGTCCATGTCTTCATCACAATAGCTGGGGACTATCTAATCAAATTGATGATACCTATCAGAGTGCAATTGGGAAGGACGGATAGCTCAATGTACGATGCAAACATTACGGCGGGCGGTATGGTCGATGTTGATTACATAGGAACTAGGAACCCACACGTTGTGCTAACTCAGTTGCTTACGTAAGCTTCCTGATTTATATCCTTCGGGAATTATTGCTTCTAGTATAATTAGTTCGGTCTTATATTTTCATTTCTACCAGGCAGAATTGACTTTTTTCTGATCTTATTCAATATCACAATACTTACTAAGGTTTTCTTTCCCAATACTGCCAGCTTTTTAAGTTTGTATGTATTGCAAATGGTATTTTATAATAATTAATGGACGCAGTGATCGAAATTCAAACGTGATGGATTGTAATTTTTTATAGAGCCACTGCACAGAAAGACACATCCATTGAACATATTGACCACTCTTTAGAGAACGTCACCTAGCACGGAATGACGATGGACTGTAAATTCAACGAATACATTCCCAGGCGTAACATGAAAAGTCAACAAGTAGATTGTCAAACGGCATGGTATGCCTCAATATCCATCTGTTTACAAAGCGATGTTAGAACTGTCGAGGATTGTTAATGAGACGCTTTCGATACTGAATATACCACAAAACCAACTTTAGCTCGAACATCCATTTATGAAAAAAAACTTTTTTAGATGTTTGCGATTTGTACACATACCTAATATAATCCTAATCCTAACTTATATTATATATGCGAATGTAGAGAAACATACCTAATATAATCCTAATCCTAACTTATATTATATATGAGAGTGTTTGTTTTTTTGCTTATTTGTTTGTTACGCTTTCACGCCTTATCTACTCAACCGACCACCATGACAATACGCATATAAGTTTTCAGAAGAAAAGAAAAGGACATAGTGTACCTTTCATCCAGAAAAAAGTACTGTTACAAACCTAACCTACATATGCACATATGCGCAAACGAAGCCGCTTGCAAAAGCCAGTGCTTTATAAAATTGTAGGCTTGTTGCCTACAATTTTGCCAATTTTGCCATATATATATCCAATTCCAAATCAGCGATTAAAGCTTTTACATGTGTTAACACTACGTTAAACGTAATTATTTATTGTAGCTTTCTGATTCGGGTCATGTTTAAATAAAATTATTTCATTGATAGAGAGAGCTAATATAAATAGTAAATCACGCCCGAGTTCAAACAAACTGTACTACTGTTTGGGAACGGCAATGAATATTCTTAAAATTATATTTTAAAGAGATTGTTTACAATTCGTTCCAATACTGGGCATTCGGAATCAGAAGCACGCCAATATAAAAATGTTATAAACAATTAAAAGCTGATAATATTGTCTCACGTTTACACGAAATCCTAACTAATATTCTAATGCGAATGTGAGTTCGTTTGTAAGTTTGTTACGCTTTCACGCCTTAAATACTAGACTGATCATAACGAAATTCACATACACGTTGTCAGGGTTGCAGAATAGGACATACATGGTACCTTTCATTTAGGAATAAGTACTGTTTCCAACCTAACCTGACCTACATTTACGCTGGTAAAGCCGCGGGCAAAATCTAGTTCATAATAAATCTGTATCTATCTATGTAAACTCTCGCCTGTTTATCTTTGAATGGGTAGGCACAGGTATACTACACCCATACATTGCCAGTATGGTCTTAGATCCCAATTAGGAAGCGAGCCTCTTACCGTCTAATTGGCATAGATCCAGACACGATGCTACTACTGAAGATTTCTTGACACAAAAAGCCAATAATACTGACCGACCCAGAAATCGATCCCGATCTAATATATAGCAGTCACATTCAACTTTAAATTGATACTTTATAATTTATTGCAGATTTAACGCTACGCGCCACAGAAATTAATAAGTATAACAACTAGATCTACAAAGTCGAGCGAAGCCGGGCCGGTAGACTGTAGTTTATAATATTCCATTTCATAGTAATTGATAGCCTAGTGGGAGACCATTATACTGCCACGCAGAGGTAACGAGTTCGATCCCAAAGCATCTCTGACTTTTCGAAGTAATGTGCATATTTATATGTTAAGTAATTATCATCGCTCGCTCTAACCAGAAACCTGTACCTATGTCTGAGAGTTCTCCATAATGTTCTTGAAGACATGTGAAGTCTGCTAATCCACACTGAGACAGCGTGGTGGAATATGGCCTTACTGTTTTCATACTAAGAAGACTGCTGGCCCAAGCCAAGCAGTGGGATAGTTTAACACAGGGCTGAAATTATAGTAATTGACCAATTCACCTATAAAATGAGCTAATAGTCTATTTGATACTATTAATTATTCATTACCACAAACAAATTAAATTGCATGATGGGCACTTTCATTAACAAGTTTCATATAAAATATTATTGTGACAATTATTTAGTAATTCATTAGCTTAACCGACAAAATTAATGCAAACCGTTAAACTAAAACTGTACTAGTTTAATATTTGAGTACGCACACATAACTCAATACTATTATGAATATTTTGATTTTTATTGTAAAGTAGTGATGGCGTAATAGTTTTAGTGGCAGTCTTATACCGCGCCATATATTGTGTAAACAAATTCCACACGGGACAAAATTTGTGTAATCCTTAAATCATTTTCCAAGTTAGGGTGATTTTTGTGTGCGCTGATTTAATGTTTGTAAAATCCCCAGCGATATACGGATTATTCTTAGTGTGGGAGTTGGACGTATATAGCAGATGTAACAGACATTGTTATGTTGTCACATGTCACACTCTGTTGAGTGTGGGTCTTAAAATATCGCCGATCTCAATTATTTGGTAACGGTACAAACGACCGGGCTTGCCCGGAGAACTGTCAACTACCTACAGTAAACCAGTGTTAGGGTAGCGACACTATTACTGCATTCTGCTCTGTAAGTTAGAGTCGCATAGATTTACAACTTCCTATATCTTTTTTCTTCTCATCTTCACCAGCTATGTTTTTAAGTCAGCATGTTGCCGTGTACCGAGCATAGATTCAGACTGCATATCATTACTGATAATTTCTAGACAGAAAAAACAATAACACTTTGCGCAACCTGAGAATAAAATTTCATAATGTGTATATTATCATATCGCTTTATCTTATAATTTTATGCAATAGTTTGAATTGCAGATACATTCGTATGCGTAATTGCAGCCCTAAAAGTTACAATTTTAATAGGTAATAGATTCGCCACTCTCTATAGCACAGGTTCATTAAATTAAAATGTTGTAGTTTAATGTAATCAAAAATGGAACATAATTAGGAAAATCAATATATTATTGTTAGATGAGAGACGCCATTTTGAACACGCGACAGCGCTGCATCACCAGCCAACCTATAAAAGCAGTCGCGCGCCAGCGCCGCTGTTTACGGGTTGTGAGCCCTTTGCGCTCACCCGCAGTCCGCGTAAAGTTGTAGAGGCCATCTGAGGCTAACAAGTAAAACATACAAAAAACACAAAGCGCCTCTCTTTTTGTCTACGCTCTACCACCGCGCCGTAAACATCGCTCCTAGTCCTACATACCTACGTTTCTTTATTTCATTATTTTATTGTAAATTTGTTTGAATTTACAATGTTACAAACCTAATATAATATATAATATACTTAAATTTTCGTTTTAATATTGTTTTTTTAGTTTAAAATTGTCGAGACCGCTAACACTATAGTTATTAGTGTCTAATTGAAATATTATAATCGATCATCATTTTCACACTACATCCCTATGGAACGTTTTGTTAAAATCGTGTATTTACACTTGCTATTCTCGTCTAAGCATTGTTTATAGAATTTGAGGCACGCATGCGAATATCAATGAACGAATTCACGCTTGAAGTGTCAACATTTCATAGAATGGAGCCTCGCCTCGAACCGGCGACGGGCGGGCGGATATTAACAGTTCAATTTGCATTCGAATTAAACCTTAATGATTCGATTTTCTATCAAAATGTTTACACTCAGTGGCGAGAATCGTATATCAAGTCTACTCATGCAATAATTTAATACAATTTTCTCACGGCTTACGTTTGAAAACACATTTTGTTTAAATGAGATTACAATTCTGCCGATATTTTATCAAATAATTAATCTCTTGTTCCTTTTATAATTTATAAGCCATATAAATCAGATGTTTACCCATCAGTACATCGTCAAAATTTTCATAAAATCTGATTCATATTTAACTACAATAACAATATCCTAATTAATATTATAAATACGAATGTAAGTTTGTTAAACTTTCACGCCTGGACTACTCGACGGATCATCATGGAATTTCGCATAGACGTTGTCAAGGGCCATAGAAAAATATACAGGATACCTTTTATCCATAAAAATCCTGCTGCCAAGGGCTAGCTATTAATACAATAAAGAAGAGATAATTTGTAGCATTGCTACGGCGTAGATATCTACGCCGTAGTAATAACTGCTGCGTAGAATAGAAGGATATTATGATTATATTTGAAGCAGTTACGTATCTAACGGTTTCATTTGGACGTTTGATTGATGGTTAATTAATATCAAGGTCAATTGTACGCCAGTAAATTATGAAAAATAAATACGGCCATATTTCTAATCCTTCATAGACTGGCAAACTTGTATTACTCCTGCATTTCGCCGGCTATGTTTTGAAGTCAGACGTAATAGTGGGCGAGCCTACGAGCCTTGTCGTCTACGAAGCATTGTTTGAAAATTCATACTGCTACTGAATATATCTTAATTAAAAACTTAACAAAACTTTGTACGACCATAGCATTGAACTCCTAACCTTATTTATAGTAGTCGAAAATATAACAATATTTTTTAAATATGAAAAATGTGACAGACCAAACATACGACTAAAATAAACGACTAAGATAAAAACAATCTTGAAAACATGATTACTAATCTGTAATCGTATTAACCACAGATTTTTCAAAGCCTAAAGCATTTCCTTTGACTACTTCTGTGCTTAGTTCGTAAATCGTAGAAGTTCTGAGACAAGTTAACGTAAATGTAAATTGCTTTCTAACTAAAGTACTTTTCGAAACTATAACACTTAAAAAGATATAAAATCTTAGTCGCGAATCACGACAACGTCATTTTTAAGTAAGAATTACATACATACATACATACATAGATTCACGCCTGTTTCCCAGAGGGGTAGGCAGAGACTACGGATTTCCATTTGCTACGATCCTGACACACTTCTCTGGCTTCATTCACTTTCATCACATTCCTCATACACGCCCGTCGGTTCGAGGTGCTCTTAACCTGGCTTTTGTCCAGAACGCCTCCGATCTGATCAAGAAACGTTACGAAACGTCTTCCTCTTGCGACTGTTCCATTCACACTAGCCTCATAAACTTTCTTAGTCAGTCTTTCCTCATCCATTTTTTCTACATGCCCAAACCAGCTTAACATACCCTTTTCTATTCTTGTCACTATATCAACTTTCATGCCGCATCTCTCTCTAATTATGAACGGTATTAGAATATTTTGTCATAAAACATAACATAAACTAGCTTAAGTATCGTTAAAGGGTTAGGTTTAAGGTTAAAGACAATTTGGAAAACTATATTATCAGATCTCACATAATAGAAAGCAAGCCTATTGTCATAAGCGGTGTTGCCCAATGGATAAGGCATCAAACTTGCGATCGAGAGATCGCGGGTTTGTATCTCACCTATTGCAATACTGACGTGAACCCACCCCTAACACAAGCAATTTAGCTTAGCATAAGGGGTTCACAAGTATACTCGTAATTTGTGACCCAAAATGCTAGTAGTCTTTCCAAAAAAAAGACAGCCATTAGGCACATTTGCAGGCTCGGTGCTGCAACGGCAAATTTTTCAACAGAAAAGACATGAATCATATTTATTAAATGGTCTGGACTACTTTCATAATATTACTTTCTTACAACACAATCGATCTCACAAAATGACAAGTGACAGCGCGGCAGGCCCGGGAGGATATAGCGAGATAAGCTGGCTTCATGTAGTAGAGATTGGTCTTTATTGATACATTAATATACATTATATATTGGACGACATAACTACTACCATAGATGGCACCAATTAACAATCTATAGTAAAATGTATGACAATCAAGCTGATAAAGCAGTTATCAATTTGGGTTACATTCTAAAAATATGTAGCAATTTTCTAATATTTTAACAGATTTTAGCTAATTAAAATGTTCTTATTATTATTGTTGTTGTTGTGTAACGAATTCTGATTAAAATAACTATTCTTTAATTATTACTGAAATTCAAAATCTGATAAATGTTTGTCTAAAATTATTGGAAAGAGAGGAATCCGCCACGCAGCCTCATTGCCCACAACAGCTATTGCTATAGAATAAGGTTGACAATACGAACTTCTCTTTATAGAAACAGCCGCGTGGTGGGATCCGGGCACACTCTAACGTGTAGTATTCCACTACGAACACAAAATATACACCGACACGTGTTTCGCCTCAGCATAAAGCATCTAAACAAATCGTCAAAGGTTTATCTACTTATATCGCTGACTATACCAATAATAACCAACTTCGTAAGCAAATCTTTATTTTAAATATACTTTAGCTCTATTTGCAACTACCTTTTATCGTAGTTAATATCAAAATACATTACATTGGATGTGGATTCTGAACAAATTATAAAAGTTGATTCTTTATATAACACTAAATTCAAAGTATAGACAATAAAATAAATTCTTCAATACCAATATACGTATTTCTCACTTAAATCGATTAAAGCTAGCTCACTTATAGCAACATAATCACTAAGATCTACTTCTAAAACCTATTAGTTAACTGGTCGAATTTACGCATATTGATGATCCAGAATCCAGCAAGAATAAAGCTTCTACGAAGCGAGCAATTAATCAGGGGAGTTAAATAACGGCTACCGGTAATTGAATGGGTGAGCCGATGAGCGTGAGTGTCTGCATCTCTCGGGCTCATTAACTCGTCGCTCCCGGCGACGACCTGCCGACATTCGTGATATCCGGACGATTTTTCAACCGTAACATTTTCAAAGCAGAATTTTGGAACTCATGTTTTAAATGCCAAATATGTGGAATTGCATTTTTTCGCTATCGCCAGTTTATAAGCAATAAACGTCTAGATTTTATAATGTGTTTTATGTTTATGTAAATAAATGTGATTTACTTTTATGCTGGTCAATATAAAAAAGCCTTGCATCGTATTTTAGGTCGTCATTGTTCACGAGGTGCAATAACATCAAATAATATTTATTTAATTTTGGCACAAAGCAACTGTCATGACTATGACAATTTAAGAATTTGTGAATTTACTAAAGTTTCTAAATTTACATTTATGTCAGTTGATTACTAGATTCAGCAAAAAAAAGCACAACTAGTATTAAAATCGCTATTCAATTATAATTTTAGAATTTTAAAGTCATTATGGTCAAGGTATTGTGCATTACACAATATATATCTGACTTCACAAATCTAAAAATAACAATACATCCTTTTATTAAATGCCAGAGAAACATAAATAAAAGTAGAGTAACTTCAAGGAGCAGGATGAAGCCTTTCTAAAGCAGCAAAGGCTAAGTTTTACCACAAGAACTAATCTAACAACTTTTTCTTAGAAACTTGCGAAATGAACTAGATGGACGTATAAACTTATTAAATGCAAAAGTAAGTAAGAGCTAGTAAAATAAACAATGGCGTTTTACTACATGATTATAAAGTTAGGTAAAAATGTTGCTTAAATAGAATGTAATAGTTTCGGTTGATGTACAATAGACTTGGTTATACAATAGAGTTATTAGATTGCCCATAACAATCATTGTTTGGACATTGACAGAACGTTATAAACGTCAGACATTTTTTGAGTATCCATTAGTTAGGCAAGCGTTTTACGCACGTTGCCTGCTCTAGTAAATGCTGTTTTGCAGTAGGCTTTACAAGTAGTCAGGCAGTATAAGCAAAGTATAAGCCCTTCTTTATAAAGTATAACTTTATAAAGAAGGATTGTTGTAAAATCATCGGTATAATCAATTATCATTATAGCTTGCATCACAGGTTAGCATACATCTCTACCTTCTCAAGTTATCTGTGATAAATTACATTTATAACATATTTTAATATTAGTATAAGAAAATCTTTTAGCCAGTAATTATATAAAATACTCATGATCCAATCCATCCAATTCCACTGAATACGT
This sequence comes from Catocala fraxini, assembly GCA_930367265.1. Lineage (NCBI taxonomy): Eukaryota > Metazoa > Arthropoda > Insecta > Lepidoptera > Erebidae > Catocala > Catocala fraxini. The sequence goes on along the minus strand of OV884040.1, from coordinate 15,603,454 downwards.
CATCTCATCATGTTAAGATTTGCACATTTAATGTTAGTTATCACCATATGAAATAATTATAAAACGTACTAGGCCTTTAGTTATTCAATAAAACGTGGACCGATACAAAATTTTTATGGACATAAAGCGGGCTCATTTGTATCACCCGCGGTCAACTCGCTGTCCGGCAAATATTTGTTTGATAGCAATAAACGCAATGGAAAATAAATATAGGTGAAAACATTCGCTTTACTTTGATTTACTCACATTTGGATCAATGCCATATGGAAATAGAACATTTATTAGGTCTCATGGTATTTAAGATTTTATTAAGTTTGTCGTAATATGATTATATTAGATAATATTATTTTTTGTTTACACGAATGTTATTCATTAAAATTAAACTACTATAACCAAGATTATGTTGCAATTGAGTTGAATATACTGAGTTGTTTGACTTTGAAGACGGCGTTGTGGTTTAAGTGCATTGCCACAGACACTGTACCGAGTGTAATAGGTTCGATCCACACGGGAAGAAAAAATGTTTACAAATTGATGTTACGAGTGTGGCAGTTCTTTGTGTCCTTTGTTTCAAAAATTGTAACGTCCTCCGTGTAACAGGAGTTATTCCTAATATGGCAGACGAATTAAAATAAAACACTTTTAGGTTAGATTTAGTTGTAATTCAATAAAATGCAACTCTTTACTTACAAAGCAATGGTTAAGTTTTACCGAGCGAGTCACGGTGTTTCCAAACTTATCCCTTTAATTGAATTGGAAATCTTCGCATTTTGCACTGATTTATATTATTACAAGTGGGACTAAAATTGAATTTGCTTTGGTGAACGTAATCGGAAAGAAAAAGATATATCCGCTTCTTAACCTCGACGCTTTAAATTACGATTAAATGTTTCATTTAGACTACACTTAAAATCATTAATTATAAGAGTTTAAGAGATATTAATTTTAACTCAAATACTTCATAAAGCTTTGTTTAATGCTCAAGTATATTTACGTTGTTGACTGTACTCGTTTATAATCGCAGAGACTCATTATGTTTATTAGTAGGCAATATTGCGGTTTTGCTATAGAGCAAAAACATCTAGCATTCGTTTTGATTACTTCAATAGAGTTTTGTTTAAAGCTTATAATAATATTACCATGAATGGTCATGTTACAAATTTAAGTCTCATTAATATCTAATATATATTAATGATTGAATTGCTAAACTATACGATAACATAGGTACTAATATTATAAATGCAATAGTTTGTCATGATGTTGGATATTTTCACTAGTAAAAACTAGTTATAAATAAATCAGTAAAATATATGTTCTGGGAAACTTATTCTAACATGTTGTCATGAAAAATGATAGTCTGAAGAAAAATAAATTACATTATCATATGTGAGAGCAGCCAAACGTCTGGTTAGGTATTGTTGTAATCTTTAAAGTCTGTCAGAGTGTAAGACAGTACTACAACTTAAGGATAACATATTTTCCTACACAAAAATAACACAAAAACAAACCACAATTAAGTATTCGTAAACTTATTTTAAATTTATTTAAATTAAATTACTATATACGGATTTTATCGCGTTGCTTATTTGACACTTTATTACATAATTTTGAAAATTAGCTTGAAAATTAGTAAAGTTTAATAGTAGTAGTAGCAATGTAAGTAACAATTTTCAAAATTATGTAATAAAGTGTCAAATAAACAACGCGATAAAATCCGTATATAGTAGTTTAATTTCAATGAATAATATTCGCGTAAACAGAAGACAATATTATTTTAAACTTTTAAGGTTATCAAAATTCAACCATAATCATTATTGAACATTTGAGGTAATCTTAGTTTTTACCTACCTAGATAGAAAACAAGTAACTGCATTTTAACTTATGGATAACTCTAAAGTTCGTTCATTGCTGATGCGTATAAATACAAAAAAAAACAAAGTAGGGACTGACAAACAGAGAAGAAAAATAATCATACTGAACTGTTTGATCGTTGCCTATTTATGCGAGTCGAAAGAATTTTATGTAAATATCAGTTAAACATTATACAAAAAATGTATCCATATCTGTAGAATGGTTGCCCCGCCTCACAATACCAGCGCGCCCGCTTTATGGCACGTTTCGAGCAAGAAACGAATATCTGTCTGTTCAAATCTGTTCAAAATATCAAGGAATCCGCTTACATACAGTGCAATTATTATATACCTTGTGGATGCAAGTATCGACACATACCTAAGTATCAAATGTCAAAGTAAATGATTGCGATAGTCAAAAAAAAAACGGCACTGATACTAATCCAAAGTTTTGTTTTACGTGAGGCAATGCATTGACTCATACCCCTCCACAGGGGCGGGCAGAAGGGTTATGTCGGACTCGCGGGGTAAAAGAGAAAGATGAAATAAGAATAATGTACCTCCCGGAATACCGACTAAAGCTACCACGGTGTTCCTTGACAAAACCACTATCGACGGGGCCGCGCGAATCACTTGCACATGCGGTCGCGACCCGGAATGGCAGGCCACTACGCGATATGACCTACCCTATAGGCACTTCTCACAAATAATCCCTACTGTCCCCCCTAGAGGGGAGACAGACTCGACACAGAGGCGCGCGTGGGAACAGGCACGCCGCCTCTTGGACCTGGTGCTGAACGGATAGCGGGCAGGCCCACGAAGCCCACCAGCCCCAGGTCAAACCTCAGGGTGGCTGGAGGTCGTCTCGTGCCCTCCGGCGCCGGGCTCTGGGGTTGGGGAGAGGGTTTAAGCGGTCCCTCTCCCGCTCCGCCGCCTCCTTGATGGAAATGACTGAATCACAAAAGGAGGCAACGGCGTTCCACGATCTCTCACTCCGGACCATAGACTGAACTACGGCCGGGAGTTAGAGGGCAACCAATTCGACTGCCGCGATCAATTCACGGCGCTGCGATGACTAGGCGGGGCAATCCGCCAAAGTGTGCAGCGCCGTGTCCTCAACAACGTCGCGGCAGTCGCCGCAGTGGCGACAACCGGGCGTCTCTTGCCGGCGTATACGACACAGGAACTGGCCAAAACAACCATGGCCAGTCATTAACTATGTCAGCCGGATGGTGAGGGTACCATGCCGCCTCTTTAGCTATTCCTTAAACACGGGACTTACCGCCACGATCTTAGCGTTATAAGTTCATACTTCATACTTTTTGTTTGTTGACGTGGTGGAATGCATTTACGCATACCCCTCCGCGGGGGTGGGCGGAGGGGTTATGTGGGACTCACCGGGGTAAAAGAAAGATGTTGAAATGATAAAGGACCTCCCGAAATACTAACTAAACCTACCACGATGTTCCTCGATAAAACCGCTATCGACGGGGCCGCGCGAATCACTTGCACATGCGGTCGCGACATAATCTTTACAAAAGCGCTCAACTTAAGCTTAAACCTTAAATAATGATGGTAACTTATGGAGGACAATCCGCCGACATTACAACATAGGGCTCTTCAAGAAGGCTATGAAAGTTTTTGTTGAATCAGTTATACATACAATAACATTTACGCATAAGCAGACACTACAAAAGCTTTTGCTGATAATAAGTAACATACAACATTTTCAATGTATATGATTGCGTTCATAACAAAAACGACGTAGTTTATAGTTTATTGTTGATGCTGTATTATGTTGATTAATGATATATTAATTAAATTACACATAGTCGGAGTCTGAGGAAGCACAAATAAACCTGCGTCAATAAACCCCTGACAACGTGTAAGCAAAATTTCATGATGATCGGTCGAGTAGTCAAGGCGTGAAAGCGTAATAAACAATCAAACTTATATTCACATTTACAATATTAATTAGGCAGTTAGGATCTATCCCTCGGGGACAGTACTGTTATTCTGGATGTAATGTGTCCTATAACCTTTTTTTGTACCCATGACAACTAGTATTTCAAAAGGTTATATTTACGATTGAGTACTTACCTAAGGCGTGAAAGCATAACAAACAAACTAATTTACATTCGCATTTATAACGCTAGTTAGGATTTCTGATTTAGACTATGTTAGGATTGCCAAAGTGATATTTCATTACAATTTTTGATACAATTGTTGTTATTATAAATGACAGGAAATAGCAATAACATGATGGTATTTTATGCGGTACCAACAAAGATCCAATAGCGTACCTACTTAAAATATCCGAAACCACTGACCACTTCAAATGATTTACTGAATTCAAGTTTCATTTGTTGGTATGTTTGTCTTATACAGATATGTGTTCTATTTTAATAAACGTTACAAGTCAAGTACGGTCAGGTTTGTTTAATGTCCGGCTCAGTTAATTGTCTACAAGTTGCGGGTAGTCGTAAAATTTTGGTCACATTCATTGCCAATGAGAGTACTAAAGGAGAAATGTATTAAGCTATGCGTGCGTCACTGGTACAATCCGTGACGAAGTGTCATATTGTAACTTCTCTAGATTATTTATTTTGTATCGCATGCTTCGTTTTAAGTTCAATGTGTTACTATTGATAATTTCCTAACAAAAATCCAAAAAACACTGCACGATTCGGCAACCTAACACGGAGTCTTGCATCCGTATGAAAACATTAAGTGTTTATATTTTGCATTTTTTAGTTAATTTTCGCATTAATATATAGTTCTGTGTCGCAGTGGACTATATAAACATTTAAACAACGGTCACAAAGAACAGTCAGGCTCTAAACAACAATTTGTGGATCACACTAGTTTTGTCCCGTGGGCCCATAACACTCAGCACAGCGGCAAGGTGGCTACTTAAACCACTACGCCATCCATGCAGTTTAATAAAGACAAGTCAAGTTAAAACTAATACAGGATTAACACGACAGTCATTTTTTAATGATTATTATAAAATAAAAAAGAATAGCGCGCTTTTTAATTTTCTTACATAATATTTATGCGTGAAATACATGTTTCACCTTATATAGATAATAATTTCTGTAATATACTCACACGTACGAAAGTGAGGATGTAAAATCCCAAAATAAAATCGCTCGTCTTTGTAAATAGTACCTTCCGAAGCTGTGAATAACAGATACATTCTTAGTAGCGTCCTTCCCGCACTCAGTGGTATAGGTATATTATAGTACGATAAATAAAAACGCCATCTCCAAAGCCAGGCAAATCTTGTGAAAAATGTAGGAATTACGTAGCTTGGATAAATTGTAACGCATTTATGCGAAATACTTACGTGAAGAAATGCACAGCTTATTAGCTTTAAATAAAGAGATATTCACTTTGTTAAATTGTGTGTCATTTGGGAGGAAATGAGGGTCAGTGAGATATTTACAAAATTTGTTTACTTCTGTTGTTTTCATCATTTTCTTATTTTCTGTTTATAACTATACTTATATGATAAAGAACAAAGATTTGAATTTTTGTTTGTAAAGAAAAAATATTCAAAATATAACAGACCCAATAATAATACTTTCATCACTAGAAAATTTTAAATAAACTATCAACTATGTTCTTAATTTATTTATTAAACTTTATACTGAATATTAAATACCGTCATGTAAGCTTCTTGTAACTAAAGAGACGATAGCGATCAAATATTAACCTGAAACACTTCAATATGTATTAGCCGCAATTTGAAACGTAAACTATACTTACTCAAGGAGATTATTAGCACATCAGTTATAGTATTCTAACATCAAGACGGATCATATTGTAGAGGAATTAACTAAACAGCAGATATGTTACTACGTCATGCATTGTTATGGTAACCGAAGGATTCCCTTTCAAGGCTTTCAATAGGCTGTATATTGATTAATGAAAGTAGTAGAGCAACAATGATCGTGATATAAATAACATAACGTTACATTTGCTAAATGAAACTGTGGGGTTTAAGAGTATAGGTATAATATATGATATACATTGTAATATAATACGCGTGTGATATGTAAGTAGTTTGAATGTTGCGTCAACGGTTGCGGACAGTCGCTCACCAACCACGCTTTGTAATGGTTTGGTAAATAAATTGTCGTTGGTAACAAGTGCATTTCATTTATAAATATAACCCAGTAGAGCAGTACCTGAAAAACCTTAAGTCAGTTAATATATTTTCCGCATTCATCTTCTATAGTAGCTCATTTGCAGATTGCATGACTACATTATTTCATTATTTCATTGAAATTAAATTACTTTAGACGCATTTTATTGCGTTGTTTTTTTAAACACATCTTTCACATAATTTTGGAAGTAGGTATTAAACTACTGCTCTTAAACTTTACTACTACCTGTAGAAGTAGTTTAATTTCAATATATAACATTCACGTAAGCGTAAGACGTTCCATTATTCCAATTAATTACATATTAAGCAGGTTATAATTTTATTTCATATTATTGGTGTAATTACGTATCACTTACATATTTGTCTTTTGTTGCTACTAATGGAGACTTTTGAATTGCTTATTTAGCGCTTTTTGAAATTATTTACATGTTAAAGTAGGTGATAGTTTCCCTAAAAATGTAGAAATAAATATCAGGACACCACTGAGGTGGGAGAGTTGAAATATGAGCAATATTGACAATATTGATCATATTATGTCTGCTTCAATCAAACGTAATTCAATTAAATTATTCAATGCGAATGTGAGTTTGTTTGTTTGTTACGCTTTCATGCCCTAACTACTCAACTGTTGTCAGTGGTACGGAAAGAGATTAATACAGAAAGAAAGTAAGTACTATTTCCGAGTGATGCCACGGGGAAAATCTTGTATGTATATGTTTTTGCATAGTTAAAAAGTAGACTCTAGTTTATAACTAAAATCGAGCATTCATACTAATCGTTGGTACTGAATTATGGATTGGTTAAAGATAGACTGAATAGCCAGAATGCCGTAAAGCATTTTATAGTTATACTTATTTGTGGTCCATAATAAAAAAAGTTGTGCGTTAAAGTGTTTGGTTTCGGTTTGCTAGTTTCGCGAATACAGTTTGAGGTCAGTGACACGAGCAATGTCTTTCGGTAGTAAACTTCTTCTGCATAAACTAGATAATAGACTGCTTTCGAATGGAAGTTAAACTTTGGAACTAGATTAAGTGCTTAAGTGCTATGTAATTAATTTAACTGCTTTGGTGGCACAGCTGCACTGAATGCTGCTATTCATAAGATCACGGGTTCGATTACCGGATCAAATAAAATTATATTGGGATTTCTAACAAGAAAGTCTCGATGGGATTTGGGATGGGATGGGGATTGGGATGTACCCCTGACAACGTGTGTGCGAAATTTAATAATGTTTGGTTCAGTAGTTAAGGCGTGAAAGCGTTACAAACAAACAAACAAACAAACAGACTCACTTTCGCTTTTATAATATTAGTAAGAATATATATTCATGATTGATACATGAACATTGCCTACTATATATATTATATAGTATGGCTATTATATAAAAAATAAATTTTATAAATAAGTATCAAAACATTTATGAACTGAAACGAATCCCGTAACGATCCTAAGTAAAGACACATTGCATTGTAAAATATACCTTCCGTCGCAAAGCTTAAAGTATTCATTACAATAAAATTGGTTATATAAATAGTAAAATATTTAATAAGCTTCTCAGGCAGCTCCAAGCCGCGATACAGAGACAGTTGGAACACGCGAGTAGCACAAGTCATTTTGTGATTTTTTGGAATTGGTTGTGGCAACAAATCTTAGTAATAGTAGTACTATTCTGGCAGATGACAAAAGGAAAAATTAATTTAATGCTGCACAGATTTCTCCTCGCCACTACTACTGCGCGTTATGGGTTTGAACCTCAGACAAGGCATAATTTTGTAGATCCACAAGTTTGAGTCTGAATGTTCTTTGTGTTGTTGTTTGAATGTATACAAAATTCTCCGCGACACAAGATTAATGCCACTAGAGAGGAAGATGCTTAAAAAAAAATTGTTCATTGGTGTTGTTTACGACATTCGCCATTACAATATGCGACATGTTGTTTTTAAGAATCGTTTCATACTGCATTCCAACATATTGGAAATTTAGTTCTAAAGTTAATCCTTACTACAGGTTAATTACTAACCTATCAAGGATAACAGAACTTCATCCATAGGATTGTACGTAAAATAGTTGTAAGAACTACCATGTATAATTTTCATTTTGTACTACAATCACTATTTCGTAAATAAATACATTAATAATAAATAAAAGCGGCTTTTTGTCGCTAATAATAGTTAATTCTTTGTTGATAGGTGGTCATTGACGTATTATATTCTCTGATTTAAATTTAAAATCAGATTGCGAGATTATCAGGATACTGATAAAGTGTAAGGTATAGATGGCAGGAGTTGAAGTAAAATGGGGAGGCTTTTACTCTGCAGTGGCGCAGCAATTACGCTTACAATAAAAACGTAATGATTATATTAGTTTAATATGAATTGTAATTAAATCTCATGTTTGAGCCTCATTCATCATCCATTTATTATTATTATTATTATTATTATATTATATTATTTATTCAATACAAATTTAGCAGTATTCACGTTAAAACAATCGTCAATATGTCATATTAACATTAAGGTTTATTGATGTGAAAATCAATTAGCAATAATTAGCCAAAGCCCAGTCATTTAAAAATCGGTTAGCTATTCACTTAATCAGCGAGCCGGCAAATCGTGTGTATAGGCGAACATTCCATTTAGACGATTTTCACGGATCACTAGGTACGAAAAGCGCGCGCCATAAATATCTATAACTAAAAGATTTGAGATCAGTCAAACGTGAATATCCGCCAAGTACGACTAAGCTTGTCAGATAGTAATGGTGAGATATTGTGATGACGTCATGGTGAAAGAACTTTTGTGCGATAATTTCTGCTTAATTTGAAACGTTATATGGAATAAGGCATCTTATATCACGTGTGACTAGGCCTATATGGACATGAAAGTCTACCTATATCTGATACTAACGCACAAGAGGTAGACAGGACTTGCTTATAAATATGTTTTGCCTTCTGACTCTGCCACATAATCAAATCAATCCAATCGAATTCGACTTCATTCAAAACCTTAAAATAATTTTGAGTCTCATAAAATTAATTTTATTGCACTCGATATGACGAATAATAATAATAATTATTATTTATTTATTTTCTCACAACAATACATAGATGTTTTAAAAAACTCGGTATTAACTAGGTAACATAATAAATCAGGTATATATATTGTAGGAGACTGGTGCCTAAGCTAGGCTCGGAGCCTGTGTTTCAGGACACCAGGTTCCCACCCCATTTACACATTTTACATTTAGATTATGTACTAGAAAGCTGACAGTAAAATAACTAATAACTGTGATGAAATGAATATGTTGTGCAATTTGATTTTAATCTAGAGGTAAAAATAGTGTTAGTATGTGTGTGTTTGTGTTTGTGTGTGTGTGTGTGTGTGTTTGTGTGTGTGTGTGTGTGTGTGTGTGTGTGTGTGTGTGCGTGTGAGTGTGTGTGTGTGTGTGGTGTGGGGTAATATTTATTGGGATAAGGACAGGAACGGAAGTATGTTTAAATTATATTGGTAAGCATATTTTCAGTATCGTCGTAGTTTAGTTTTAATAGCTAATCAGTCAGCCTCTTTTTGCACTTTTCCTTTGAGAGGTGAAAGATGTGTAATGTCTTGTTCGTCTTATTATATAGGTAACCACTTAGGTAACAAAAGAAACGTTGCGCAAAAGATGTTTTCTTATGATGGGTATGACGCACCACGGGGTTACAACGTCTTTTCCCACTGAACTGGGAAGGGTTATAGACTAGCTGAGTATGCTGTTTCATTAGAGTGTGCAATATGAACAGTTGGCGCACCGTCAGGATTTTACTCTCTTTGTATAACTGTTCAGTGGGATGGGTGGAATGTTTTTATTGATATTATTAATGTTTTTTTTTAATAATAAAACGGTTTAATTAATACTGACTTGCTTGGTCTTGCTTATGAAGAAAGGTTTACATTTGTATTTAATGATTACTAGATTTTGCCTAGGGTTTCACTCGCGCAAATGTAATTAATGTCGATGTTACACTGCAACAAGCCACAGCCACAGCTCGAGCTGTGGCTTTAGGTCCCACGTAATAAGTGACGTCACCAAGTAAGCTTATTGTTGTCTAACATGTGCAGTCCCAAACTCCGTGCTGCTTGAGAATTTCTCAACAGAAAACTCAATAACACTTAGAACAGCCCGTTGAACCTGAAACCACAAGCACGATAGTCGCATTAATTACGACTGCGCCAACGAGGCAATCAATCAAAATGTTAAATAAAATCAACTAACAGATATCATTGATAAGCATTACAACAGGGCAAGTATACCAATTATCTATACAAAGGCTGTTTGGCAAAGAATTTCAGCACCGGGCAGTTAATTAATCACGACACTTAACGTCAACGTGATGAGCGCACAAAAAGAAACCAATTAATCGTGAAGTTATTATACTTGGTACCGACTGATGGCGAGATATTACTTATTGACGATTTATATCACGTCAATAGATATTGCAAATGATATGTCAGCAAATAAATATTGAAGATATTATATTTATTATTAATAAAAGCTGAAATGGAATATGTTGGTACAACGTGGGTACAATGTAAAAAACATAGAATCATAGTTTTTACACAATGTAGGGACTGCAGGTATAATGTGGGGTCTATGTAGGGACTATGTGGGGACTATGTAGATACAATGTGGATCCTATGAAGGTACAATGTGGGGACTATAGCCATAGAAAATACAGTCATAGCCACGTGTGGCAGTTAGCTCTTACCATCAGGTGGGGTAATGGCATGACTGACAGAAGAGGCAAAATTCTTTAGTCGGACATAACCTGTTTAACCACGCGTTTTATTTAAATGTTGTATGTATGATTTTTCGCTTTTGCAATTTTTACATCGTAGTAACATCAACCTTTATAAACAAAGCTACAAGCGTGGTTACAAGTGTCACGTATCGGATGATATAAACATACAGCCGTAATTATAGGTACGCACATAATCTACAAAAATAAAATACACAAAAGGTTTTACTTTTGAATTTGAATCTTTCCAAGAATATCAAGTGAATATCAATATAGCGATGGGATGGGCTTTTGAGACCGAGACCGCGGTCCCGAATTCCACCTATAGATACAATGATGAAACGAGAATTAGCAAGGTACCAATTTTTTTTTACCGTGTAGTTAAATAATGACCTGGTATTTCTAAGATAAAAATATTGTATTTAAAATATTATTATGAAAGAACCAGCTGTTAACTATTATTTGGTGCCGGTCCTAACCAAACGTTTCGCCAAGGCTAGCATGACTCCCTTACAGTCTAACTATCGTATTAGTGGTAATACTTACTGCGTTCCGCTAGATGACTAAGATTTGCAAAGACTTACATACCTACCACTTCCATTCCTATCATCTACAAGTGGATATCCACAGTCTCTGCCAATTCCTTGGGGATATAGGCGTGAGTCTATGTATGTCAAGTTCGGCGTTATCAAAGATATTATTTACTTCACAATCCTCATCGGGATTTAAAAAGGTATTTTTCATTTGCGTCCGATTGTGGTAAAATTATTTCAGGTGATGGTATGTTTACAGACTTTGGTGTTCTCCATATTTAGCTATGGCTCTGAGACATGGGTGCTGAAAAAAGCTGATAGAGACCGCATCGACGCGTTTGAAATGTGGTGTTGGCGAAAAATGCTACAGATCCCTTGGACTGCCTTTCGCACTAATGCGTCTATTCTGCGAGAACTAAAAATAAAAACCAGACTATCCACCATCTGTCTACGCAGAATACTGGAATTTTTCGGACACATTGCTCGCAAAGACGGCCACAACATCGAACAGCTGATGGTGACAGGCAAGGTAAACGGCAAAAGACCAAGAGGCCGCAGTCCAATGAGATGGTCGGACCAAATCCGATCATCGCTTAACACCAATCTCCACAAAGCCCTCCACGAAGCAGAAGACCGGAACAGATGGAGAGAGATAATAAATGAGAAAGTGATTCAGCGGGGGAGTCACGACCCTCAGTAATGAGGAATACGACGCGAGGAGGAGGATGTTTGCAGAATGTCTGACGGCGAGCAAATAGGTTGATAGACCATGCAAAATAACGATTTCACGAGCTTACCCAGTTTAAAATTAAATTATTGTTATTTCAGAAGTAAATCATGTTTGGAAATAATAATAATAATAATAATATCAGCCCTGTATTAAACTGTCCCACTGCTGAGCACGGGCCTCTTCTCATTGTGAGAAGGGTTAGGCCGTAGTCCACTACGCTGGCTTAGTGCGGGCACGCTACGATCGTGGCGGTAAGTCCCGTGTTTGAGGAGTGGCTGGAGAGGCGCCATGGCGCCCTCACCTTCCGGCTGACACAGGTAATGACTGGCCACGGTTGTTTTGGCCAGTTCCTGTGTCGTATACGCCGGCAAGAGACGCCCGGTTGTCACCACTGCGGCGACTGCCGCGACGTAGTTGAGGACACGGCGCTGCACACTTTGGCGGTTTGCCCCGCCTGGGCATCGCAGCGCCGTGAATTGATCGCGGCAGTCGGATTGGTTGCCCTCTCGCTCCCGGCCGTAGTTCAGTCTATGGTCCGGAGTGAGAGGTCGTGGAACGCCGTCGCCTCCTTTTGTGAGGAAGTCATTTCCATCAAGGAGGCGGCGGAGCGGGAGAGGGAGCGTTTGAACCCTCTCCCCAACCGCAGAGCCGGGCGCCGGAGGGCGCGGGACGACCTCCAGCCACCCTGAGGTTTGACCTGGGGGTGGCGGGCTTTGTGGGCCTGCCCGCCATCCGTTCAGCACCAGGTCCGAGAGGCGGCGTGCGTGTTCCCACGCGTGCCTCTGTGTTGAGTCCGTCTCCCCTCTAGGGGGGACAGTAGGGAGTGGTAGAAGTGCCTTTAGGGTAGGTCTTTCGTGTAGTGGCCTGCCGTTTCATACGGCGGGCCGAAACCTCGGCGGGGTCGCGACCGCATGCGAAAGTGATTCGCGCGGCCCCGTCGATAGTGGTTTTATCGAGGAACACCGTGGTAGGTTTAGTCGGTATTCCGGGAGGTACTTTATCATCTTAACATCTTATTTTACCCCGGCGAGTCCGACATAACCCCTCCGCCCGCCCCCGCGGAGGGGTATGCGTCATGCATTCCCCCACGTAAAAAAAAAAAAAAAAAAAAAAAACGCTGTCTTAGTGCGGGTTGGCAGACTTCACATATCTTCGAGAACATTATGGAGAACTCTCAGACATGCAGGTTTCCTCACGATGTTTTCCCTCACCGTTTACGCAAGCGATAACTGACTATTTAATACGCATATAACTTCGAAAAGTCAGAGATGCGCGCCTTGGGATCAAACCCGAGACCTCTGCGTGGCAGTCCAATGGTTTCCCACTAGACTATCGCTGCTACTGTGTTTGGAAAGCGAGTGTTAAATACTGTTTATCAAGATGGCTGTTTTTACCAAGGTAAACAGAAATACCTTGCCTTGAATAATTCAGACTGCCTGGTTTAATAATTATTATCGGTATTGCCCAAATGATACCAGAATTATTTGTATTATTTGGACTGGATTACTTGTAAGCTTATTAGGTAATAATTACATGATCCAGATTTATAAACTGAAACGCAAATTATTTAAATGCTTCAATATACTCGAATACTGTATCTTTTTGTTTACATTTATTTGTAAAAATCTCATACAAAGGAATTTATTTTGTGTGGCAATTAAATGCGCCATAATTATATAACAAAAATAATTAGAGTTCGGTTGTATAACAACTCTGTTCTTCTTCTCTCGGACAAACCGCCGTTCTGTACTGAGCGTTTGCCCAACCAGAAGTACATTGCGCGGCTTGAAAATCGAAACCTCAGAACAGCACGCAAGCATAAGTACTTTATTATTTTACTAGAAGGCACAGTTACTACACAAACTAAAATAGTTGATGATACATGCCTTCACACAGTCACGCAGAATAAATAATGTCGTGGAAATAATCGAAAGATATTATTGAACCAGAGTGTATGAATGTTGACACACGACGAAAAGAGGCTCTTTGTGAGTAGGTATTTAGCCAAGGGGCACCCAATATGATAAATATTATAAAAAATTACTAAATTAGATTTTAGAGTACCTATGTTTGGGCATGTCTGAGATTGTTCACAACTAATCATATTTAATGATAAAAATAAACTTTTTTCTCCTTTACTTCTTTCTCATAGTTTCTGTAAAGAACTAAACCTTTAGATCTTTTAAAATTCAACTTACTTAACTTAAGAAGCTGCCTAAAACGTTCCTACAATCTTGATTGAAATTCAGTCATTGGTAGTATAAAACTAAAACTAATTGGTAACACAAAATAAGATTAATTCTCAGAAATAAAACATGTTCTCTATTCTTCTCCTTAGCCTTTATTATTCCCAAGTCACTTGGGGTCGGCTTTTCTAGTCTAACCGGGTTTGACTGGATATCAGTTTTTACACGGAGCGGCTGCCACCTGACCTCCGCAACCCGAAGGCTAACGATACCCTAAGGCTAGACCAGTGTCAGGATATTAGAGGGTACTGACTTTCCCAATAACGACTGCCATATATGTTCATGGCAGCCGGGACCGACGGCTTAATGTGCTCTCCGAGGCACGGAGCAGGCGGTAATCGTCAATCAATACGCACATAATTTCGAAAAGTCATATGACTTCCGAAAGTCAGTGGTGCGCGACGTGGGTTCGAACCCAAGACCCTCTGCATTGCAGTCTGTTGGTCTCCCCACTGAGCTATCGCTGCTATTCTTATAGAGATCTCTATTATAAATACTATATTACGGGACTTGTCCTTTAGATCTTTAAAGACTTAACTCCAAGTTACTGAACACTTATAATAATTATTCTGTAACTAGATTTTCATTCGCTAATCTAGTTAATTTATATAACATTATTATAAAACACATTAATAAAATCAAATAGAATAAATGCTATAAATTTTATTACAGAGTATAACAAAACTAGTTCGTGTTGACTGACCGAGGGTATACTAACAAAAAATAAACGTCAAAGGACCTGTTAGTTAAAAACAAACCTTACATAAAATATAGATTCCTTGGCATCTTTTTATATGAATTTTGTATTATTTATATTTTATTTATATTGAATATTTTTGCTGTAGTTTTATAAGATTTATTGTGTATGCTGCATGGCAATACATTTTACTGTTCGTTATACGATGCTAATAACTCTAGGGTGAGTTATGTAGTAAGTCGGCCACATTCTACGGCCTCCAAAATGTTCATGACCCAGCAGTAATCCTTAGCACCGTATTGTGCATTTTCCCTTCTGTTACCGAATGATAATGTCCCCAGTTTCGTTTAACGTAGTGCAATTTCCTCGAAATAACAAATTTAGGGCGGTCCACGCCGACATTCTCTCCGCTTTAGTTTTAGCTTCCACGAGGAATTACAGTTTGTTACATTAAATGCACATTATTACGAATTGGTTTCGTGCAATGGTAGATATATTTCGTGAGATAACTTGCGAGAGCAGAAATCTTTGGGTCTCTTCAGGAGAAATATATTCTATACTAGCAAGGTTTGCATCTTGGTTTTGGAACCCAAGTCGAATTTATAATATACATATATATATAATAATAATATTCTACCACATACACACAACACCATCTAGCCTATACTAAGCAGAGCTTGTACTATGGGTACTAGATAATGGACAAACATACATACATATATACTTCTTTTTTGTATATACGTACATATTTTACGTAGGAACACCCAGACCAAGACAAACATCCATGTTCATGCACACAAATGTTTGACTTGTGCGGGAATCTAACCCGCGACCTCAGGCGTGGCAGTCGGTTACACTAACCACTACGCCATCGTGGCTGACATATACATATATATATATATATATATATATATATATATATATATATATATATGTATATAATATATTTAAACAAAAGGTTAATAAATATAACATAGATATGAATAAAACAAATATATACATTAATTCTTCAGCACTACTAACATTAATAGTTAATAGAATTATAGATGCTTTATAGTTCTATCTCAATCTATTATTTGCTTTAATAGCTTACTATATTTAGTAGTTCAGGTAGTATGACCGTCATATTCTATCCAGCATACTATCCTCATATTAAAAGCTTACTGAGCGCCATGCGTTATAGCTTCATTAGCACACTATTCACTAGTTCATACCTCACGATCTGATAGCGCCTTAAAGTTTATGGAATTATTTCACTCTGTGACGTTTTGTACAATGACTTAGGCCTCATTTACGGAGACGCGGGGCGACGCGCGTCAAGTGTTGCGTGGCGTCTCGCAGCGCGTCGGACGTTTTTTCTGTTTACGGTGTGGCGGCGAGTGAAGCGGCACGCATCATCGCACGCGTAAATACACATAGAGCAATATACGATGTTGTTTATAGAGATGCGAGGCGGGCAGAGTGGCGGTACCCACAGCTGCGCCCGCGGCGAATCCTCAAGCGTGTAGCAAGCACGCGGCGGCTATTGTTTCATCGTACGCGGCGCGCATCGCTGCGGCGCATTTCTTATATTAAATAATTCACTTAAAAAATGTCGATCATATCGCACTTCATTGCGATGGTGACTTACGTCTGCATTGTGAGATTTCCAAATAAGACTGGCAGAAGGTTCCGCCGCCGCGGGCTTCGGTTCATCGAAAATTGCCATTGCGTGCGCAAATAATAAAAAACGCGTAGATGCCATCCGCGGCATCCGCCACAAAAAACGCTCCGATTCAAGCAAACGCGCGTAAAATTGCTTCTCCGTAAACGTACTCATACAACGCTACATGTTTAAATTCAGTGCGGGCCGCGCCGCCCATTGCAACGCGCGACGCCCCGCGTCTCCGTAAATGAGGCCTTAAGATTTATGACGTCGTCTATAAAGCTTGCTCTTACCATTTGCCATACATGCGAGTCGTGTTTGGTATCTCAATCCAGTTAGATTATAAGAGACTATTACCTAACATAGGTTAGTTATATATGTAGTAATATACATATAACTAAGTTATTTTAGCTGATTAATGGTAGTTACATAGTTAGCTGATGTATGAAGACACAATAAATATTTTCCTGCACGTTCAGTTGTCATCCGTCACTGGGCCATCGTAACGCTCACTGATATTAAAAATCTATCTTTCTATCTATCTATATGGCAAGTTATCGCGATCAAAATAGCAGATTCATAGATTCAAATCATAAATGTGCTCCACCGTGCTTAGATCGCACGACAATAGTGTCTACACTAAGAATAGTCAGCTCACTCTTTTTAATGTAGCATTTTTTCGTGTAATTTACAACTTTGGGAATAAAAATAAAAGAGCCCAACGCGCAGTGCTGAAAACTATGTTTAAAAAGCCATATCGATTTCCAACCACTCAGCTGTTTAATGAAACTCAAGTACTGAGTGTTAGAAGACTGTACATACATAAAATCTTACTGGCAACTCACAAGATAGTGCTCAACTCTTCTGACTATGAAGACATGATTAAGAGACGAGTTTTCAAACTTCCAATTCCAAAAATAAATACTACTTTTGCCAGGCGTTTTAGTAGTTTCATGAAGCCTTATGTTTATAATAAGATAAATAAAATTTGCCAAATAGACACAGCATCACTTCGTGAAACGAAAATAATTACCAAAAAGGAATTACTTACATGGACTTACGATGACACTGAGCGTTTTTTGAGGCCTTTAATGTGATTTCTTATGTTTTTCATTGCTTTGTTCAACTGGATGTAATCAATTTCTCATGTGTGTTTTTATACTTCCATACAAATTCTATTGTTATCATTTTAATTCAATTTGTTTTTATTTTATTGTAACCATATTAATATTAATGTATTGTTAACTACCTATCATTTACATTTCAAAATAATTTTATATATTGCATGCAAATTTATTATTACGTTATTCATTTAAATGAACACTGGCAAAACTTCAAAATTAAGAAATCCATTTTGTAAAGTTTTCCTACGTGACAGGCTACGCCTAGTGTAGGAGACTTTGATAATTCTGCCTATAACAGGTTCTTACATTGTATTTACTCCGTAATCGGAAACTTGCAGTTTTGTATTTATAAGGACTTGTGTAATATTTTGGTAAATAAAAAAAAAATAAAAAAAGTTATTATTAAATAAAGTTGTTGCACAGAACACTAAAAGTGATTGCCTTATAATTTTTAACCCGACCTCGAGTTCGATCCAAAGTCTCGAAGTTATGTGCATATTAAATAGTTACTTATCGCTCGCTTTAACGGTGAAGGAACATATCATGAGGAAATTTGCAGGTCTGACAGCTCTCTATAAAATGTTCAAAGAAATGTCAAGTCTGCCGACCTGCACTAGGCCAGCGTGTTGGAATATAGCTTAACTCTTCTCACACTGAGAAGAGGCCCGTGCCCAGCAGTCGGAAAACTATAACGTGGTCGCACCCGCTGTATACCTACCCTGTCTGTTTAACATAGGTGTTCCTGGCATCCATATAATCATAGTAGGTATACAGTAGGTGCGACTACGGCTCTACCTTGACCATTTTTGTACCTATGCATTTCTGGATTTCTATCTGAATTATTTTCTTGTTTCGTCTTTTTTACACCCATTTTTACGTAGTCGGGTTATAGTTTCTTAACTTGTTTTTTTTATTTAATAACTTTTCGTAAAAATTATATAGCTTATGTCAGCCGGGCTATTATTACAAATCTATTGACAGCTCATTCATTAAAATCGGTTCAGTAGTTTACGCGCTACGGTGGAACATACAAACATACATACGCAGACTGCCAAAATCATTACTCTTCCTTTTGGCTTCGCCGTAGTCGGGTAAAAATCATACTAGGCTTACTTATTTTATTGTTATAAATACAAAACGCGCGTCGAATGTTATACGGTCTGAAATCGCAAAAACTTTTCTCATTGTAGTCTGACAATTTGTTGTTTGTTTTTCTGAATTTGTTCTAGAACAGAATATCAATAACTATCATAAAGTATATTGCTTACACACAGCTAAGTTATTATACTGTGATTGCCTCTGTTTTATATCATTCTTTTGTGTATTGGGTATACTGACATCTCGCAAAATGTGTAGTAAATGATGACACTCAATTATATACCTTTTTTTTTTTACGTGGGGGAATGCATGACGCATACCCCTCCGCGGGGGCGGGCGGAGGGGTTATGTCGGACTCGCTGGGGTTAAAGAAAGATGTTAAGAAGAAAATGTACCTCCCGGAATACCGACTAAACCTACCACGGTGTTCCTCGACAAAACCACTATCGACGGGGCCGCGCGAATCACTTACGCATGCGGTCGCGACCCAGCCGAGGTTAGGGCTCGCCGTATGAAACGGCAGGCCACTACACGAAAGACCTACCCTATAGGCACTTCTAACACTCCCTACTGTCCCCCCTAGAGCGGAAACGGACTCTAAACAGAGGCGCGCGTAGGAACACGCACGCTGCCTCTCGGACCTGGTGCTGAACGCATGGCGGGCAGGCCTTCAAAGCCCGCCACCCCCAGGTCAAACCTCAGGGAGGCTGGAGGTCATCTCGCGCCCTCCGGCGCCCGGCTCTGTGGTTGGGGAGAGGGTTTAAACGCTCCCTCTCCCGCTCCGCCGCCTCCTTGATGGAAATGACTTCCTCACAGAAGGAGGCGACGGCGTTCCACGACCTCTCACTCCGGACCATAGACTGAACTACAGCCGGGAGCGAGAGGGCAACCGATCCGACTGCCGCGATCAACTCACGGCGCTGCGATGCCCAGGCGGGGTAAGCCGCCGAAGTGTGCAGCGCCGTGTCCTCTACAACGTCGCGGCAGTCGCCGCAGTGGTGACAACCGGACTCAATTATATACCTAATTCAAGTTATAATTTTAAATACAACTTGAATTAGGAGGTACTACTTATTATATATTATATATATATATATATATATATATATATATATATATATATAATAAATAATACTTGGAGGATTTTGATTTTATTATAATAAATTTTGATAATATAATATCCAAGATGGTAATACTTCTGAAAACTTGAAATTGAATTCTCAATCAATTTTGTTTTAAACTTCTTTTTAAATTATCTCTGGGCTGGCACCAGATGTCGCTTTTAAAAAAATATCGATATAATCAAATTTCCAAAATATATGAGGGCGCCGATTTTGAAGTGCTAGATTTTGACATACCCACATAGGCATTATAGACCTAAACTACTGGGGCCAGTCTATAGTCTGCCTCGACGGTGACTGATGTGCAGTGTATGCATAAGGTATCGGTTTGATACCTATGTAGGTTAACTAAAGCGTATTTAAGCTTTTCTTTCAAGAAATTTTCAATAACAGAATAAACTCTAAAGCTTTAGACGACAATAGGACTTAATACGGGGAACCTTAAATCATAGCACAGCCACTTCCAGGATACAGGCCTGAGACTATAGACTATCATATATTCATATGTATGTACTGTTTGACTTACAGAATTTCAGAACATCAATACTATCCTTTAATTCGTATATAAGACTCTTAGTAGAGATGTATTCAACACAGCAACGAATTTCATTCTCGAATATGTTACTCGGATTTATGTGCGTTTATTTGTGTATAAGATTGATGATTGTATTTATGATGATGGTTAAAGTCACACGCACACACACACACACACACACACACACAAACACACACACACACACACACACACACACACACACACATACACACACACACACACACGCGCGCGCACGCACGCACACACACACCCACACACACACACACACACACCCACACACATACACGCATTTCAACTCACACACTCACATGGACACACACTCATATGTATACCCACTCACACATCTTCCAACATGACTGACATTCTCATCACGAACATACTAGCCCTACTCATACATATTCCACCATTCAGAGCATGGAGAGGCTGGTAATCGGTAATACAGGACCTCCTAGTACAGAGACCAGTCTCCCACACAGACTATACATTCACTGCTTTCTTGTATGGACTGTTTGTTTATGATGTCAAATATTATGTACTGTGTGAGAGAACAAATAAACAATTATTATTATTATTATTATATTATTCAGCAGCAAAAACGGCTGAGCAAGCAGATTAGTTTGATATATTCATACAGCGAATGTGCTCGCTTTGCTATACTATCTACAACGAAAACTCTACAAATACTAAAATAAATTTTATATAAATTAATATTATTTTACTAAAAATAATCCATATTACCGTAACTAATCAATTAGATATAATTTCACAAAAATTTCAACCGTCTCATTTTATTTGCTTTAAGTTACACTTCATGAAATATATATTTTGGAGTATTTATCAAATTGTGATTTATAAATAATTTAATAGTAATACACTTTTTTCTCAGCACTTACGCATGAAATACGTTGTTAGATGGCAACTTATCTCATGCATAAGTACTGAGGAAAAAGTGTATCTTACAAATAACCTAAAATTATATGATTGAATGTATCACAGTGGCTAAGCTCCTGGTCGCCCTACTACTGCCAGTGCATCGAGAGTCATGGATTCGAATGACGATCATTTGATTGAATTACTTCAAAAAAAACTTGTGGGCTCGCAAATAGTTGTTCCAAGTCTAGATGTTTTTGCGTTCGTTGGTTTTAATGTTTGTATAGTCCTCGGCAACATAGAGTCTTTTTATATTAAGGACGGACGCTGTTTTTCAAAAACATAACAGAATTCAGTTGTGATTTCATGGAATCTAGTTACAAAGTAAATCATTACATTCAACACATTTAAGTTTAATTACGAAACGACGTAGATGCAGCAAATGGCTTTGAAGTCTGAAACACATTCAAGTTTGTTACACAAAATATCATTGGAAGTCACACTCAGACCTTCATTACGCTCCAACCCTCAACGACATAGTTCAAAGTTAGAAAACACATTTGCAATGGCTAATGGTGATTCCATGAACTTCTCAAATTAGAAAGCTAACATTGAACAACAAACTTATAAATAAATCCATCTTGTAATTACATATAAACCTTAATACGAAGGCAGTATTTATTAGTATACATGCACACCATGATGAAAAGTATCACAATATGTTGTATATGTGTGTCAAGTATCATCCACTTCCATT
Organism: Catocala fraxini; assembly: GCA_930367265.1. NCBI lineage: Eukaryota > Metazoa > Arthropoda > Insecta > Lepidoptera > Erebidae > Catocala > Catocala fraxini. Next base: position 15,581,279 of record OV884040.1, on the reverse strand, counting down.
CAACGGCTCTCACGTCATTCAGATCCATATACCTATAAAGTTTTAGGTGAAACTAAATAAAAGGATATTAATATCAATAAAATTAAAAAGAAAGATTTGTAGTATTGAATAATCGTGTTGAATACATTCGCCACGCCTTCAAAAACAAATGGACCGATTTTAAATTCTTGCACTTTTTAATCTATCCACGAGCAACATAGGCTATATAATAGTAATTATAAACGTGGGTAAAATTGCCGGAGATTCTTAGTACCATATATGTATATATAACAGGCCAGACCGTCCGATACAATGGCACTGGGTAGATATAGCTATAGTTACACACTACACATAGATAAATAATCTAATCACTAAACATCATGCCAGTGATTTCCAATGAGTTGGGCAGAGGCGTAGATGTACCTATAGTGTTATTACACGGTGCCTCAAGGGCGGATTTACTAACAATACTAATATAGACTATAAGTAAATTCTGTTACGAACCCATTACTAAACAACCTATGGACCGTTCATATACGTCTTCATGTCTGAAATAAAGATATTTTATTTTATTTATTTATTTATAGCCATTGTCCTGCTACAGTTTTATATTAATGTAGGTAGATAGTTATCCACCGAGCGTAAAGCAACTTCATATTTGTATCACCTGTGCAGTTTTCACTGACAGCAGATGTCAGAATATGATAGCAAATATCAAAATCTTTAGTAGAAAGCTAGCTTGTTCTGTGCTCTGCCCACACACTACACAAACACCTACATCTGCCGTTCTCGTTGCACGGACCAATTTCGTTCTAATGACCGCATTCGCCACGCATGACGGGAGGATGTAATCATTAATCTGATTTTCAGTGTATGCTTGTTCATGTGCCTTATCTAGGACGCACTTTGTGGGTACTCAACAAGACTATGTTTAATCATACAATGGCAGAGCCAATTATTTGGTAACGGTACAAGTGAGCCAATTCGTTTAAGGAAGTACCTCACATAGTGCGGTTGCGGAACAGAAAGAAGTTTGGATAATGAGGTTAGTACCTACTGCCAATAAAATATAAATAGATATATAATATGATATAATAGAATATAAATAAAAAAGGTTAACAAGATGCGCTCATGTAGGTACTTGGCTTTTTGTGAGCACCTACGTGAGAGACAGGTGATCGACTGAATTAAATCAATGAGCCATTGCTTGAAATTCTTTTTGCTATGTGACCGCACCATAGCATTTACATGAAGTAGAGTTTAGCGTTAGAGTTACACTGTTACTATGCTTTATCAGATAAATAAAAATCTGGAGGCTCACATGTCTATCACTTATATTTTGCCATACATCCCATTTTCTACATTTCTGAGATTTTGAATTGCTTTATCATAAATAATAATAGCAATTCCTCATCGTTTACTGCAAATGCAGTAACAAGATAGTTATTTTAATCACAATTCATTACTATAAGACAATAATAAGTAAGTTTTTATTCATAACATTCCTTTATAACATACAATGTTATAAAGGACATCGCCCATTTTGGTCCAAATTTGAAAATGGCGGCCAAAGAAAAAAAATACAATAATCTGTTAGAACTTGTTCTCCTAAACATTTTTTATTATGGCACTAAAACTGTGGGATCAATGCCCTCGGTTTTATTTGAGTTCAAAATCGCACACATTTTTGGTAACATAAATTGTCAAAACAAAGGATTTAGCTTCAATAAAAACTTCCAGGTAAATTGCTTGCTTGCCCTAGCTGCCACAGAATGTTATAAAAATATTAAATATTTATTGAATAAAATGTACAATTATTAAGTTTAAAAAAATCTGTTACCTCTCCTCTACTCGCTAAACGACCCGCCCCGCTCTGCTCTACTCAAAACAACTGTCACTTTGTTTAGTATCGAAAGCAACGCTATAGTGTGCGCTGTGTGAATTTCGCTAGCTCCTGCAATGAAATGTCAAATGAACACTTGGAAGAGTTAGGAGGAACCGATCTCTGGATGATACGAGTACGACTGCAATCTCGACATGTCCGAGCTCGCCAATATTATATCTATATCGTAATAGACAGAAGATTATTCGGTGGAAGTACAATTAGTCACTATTATTGCACGTGCATGATAGGAAAAAGAACGATTGGGTGCTGTTCGCTTATTATGTGCATAATATGGTACGTGAGCTACGTTACAAGTTTTATAATCCCCGGCTTTGGGATTAGAGAACATTATTGTAGTTCCAAACGAGGATGATTAACCATAATTATGTAATGTACTTGTAAGACGTACATGTACTTTTAGAAATAAAGGGTTCATTAACAATTCAGTGTAAGATACAACTGTACTTTTATTTTTTTAAATCCTATTAGCTACATAAATAAAAAACAATATAAAAAAACATTACAGGCGGGTATTTTCTCCATACCTATATCATATCATATCGTATTATTTAAAACTATTGTAATGCTATAGCAGTATAGTTCTTTTTTTAATGTATAAAAGAAAGATTTTTGAACTCATTTAAAACCGAAAGTAACAGTCCCACAGTTTTAGTGCCGTAATAAAAATGTTAAGGAGAACAAGTTCTAACAGAATATTGTATTTTTTTTCTTTGGCCGTCGTTTTCAAAAAACCAAAAATTTATGGAACGCGGGTGATGTCCTTTGTGTAATGTTCAGCTACTTGCGCAGCGCTGACTGTACTACCTATAATTGTATGTCATCATAGGCTGATGTAACCGATAATTATCAGGCACGCTATATAATTCTTTACCAATATTTTTATCTTAAAAACTACTGTGTAGTGCAACTATTCTATTGTTATATTAGGAACAGAAAAAAACGTAAGATTCTTTGTAGCAAACTATACTAACTCCACGAAAACACGGCAAGTAATTCCAAAAGAAATAAGACCAAATAAAAGGTACAAAGAGACTTTTAGTAACACCGAGTTTACTAAGCCACTGTCTTGATTAAAAGTCTTTTAAGAACATGGGTGTCCTTTGGAGACTACTCTTTCGTGATTGTTGCATATTGCGAGGGTAGAAATATTTCTATTTTAATGCATGAATCGTCCCTTTCTTTGCTGCTTCTTTGTCAAGGGCTTTTTCAGTTCTAGCTACGTCTTTTAGCTTAATATGTTTGCTATACTGCTCATTTGATATGTTACCTGCTTTGTGAGCGCAGCACTGGTCGCATGCTTCTTTCTTTGGTTGAAATAGACCAATGATCTCCTCAAATAAAACCCCTTCAGATACCTTCCTAGAGGTTCATTTTGTGAAACTGAGTAGTCTACATAAAGACAATACAATTGTGATTTTAATTGAGTATGATGGGTTCTAAATCTAACTTTGACGTAGATTGTCTACAGTAATGAAATGGTAGTTTCGGTAGTACCTTCAAATATTTTCTGACTGATTATTTTTTTGTTTCTGGGGCTACTGCAGTACTTGATTCAGATTCATTGTCAATAGTCGTCTTCTCTCCTAGCCAATATCGAACTATCCATTCTTTTATACCCAATGTTCCCAAAAATGTTTTTAAGCACACTCTTTCTTTTTTATCATTTACTTTTAAATAGTAAACTTTGGTGTCTTGAGTTTGAGTCCTTAGTTTTTCTAGTTGTAGGTATCTTATCCATTACATTTTCTTTTCTTGCCAACTCATTTAAAATTAGGTTCTAAAAATTTTTGAATGCACTTCTTCTGTTAGCTTTGGGAAATACATAGCTTTACCACCGAAACATCTCTTCGACATACATATTGGACACATTATTCTGGCAAGTTTAGGATCATTATGAACAAATTTAGTGCCATCTTTTTTAAATCCAATGTATTTCTCGCCCATTATCCTTTGCCGTTTATTTATGATTATTTTTCAGTTATTAGGATTCCCTTTGCGTTTTCTTCCATTTTTCTTCACCGTGTCTTCTATTTCCCCTTCGGGAAACCACTCCGTATTTTCTCATGATAATGGCCCTAAATTTGTTATCTCTGAGAGGGCGACAAAAGAAGGATCAGTGACTGAATCGTCCGACGAAATTTCAAGGTCATTTTTATCATGCTTCACTATATTATTTTTAACTTTAATATGAGTTATAATATTACTGTCCCAATTCTGTGTTGAAGTAGGATCCAATACTGTTGTAATCGTAGTAAACTCGTGTGTCGAATTTTGGTTCGGAGATTCTAGCCCTAATTCCCCTGACAAACGAACGGAAACTGTTTCTTGATGCTGGTTTTCTGTAATAAGTTTACATCGTTTATATAATATTTCCTTCTTTTTTTGCAACGATATATTTTGCATTTCACATAGGTCTCTTAAAGTTACCACGTCCTCGTTAATATCATTCACTAAAAAATAAGTATTTTCGAGAGCACGCACTAGTCGGACTTGCCGCTAACGTCAAACGCTAGAAGTGTTCCGTGGTATTGTTTTAATTGAGATATGAGGTTTCTTATTGGCTAATTCAAATTGTGTGCGAAGTAGTCTAAGCTAAACAGCGCTAAGTATCTGTAGCCGCGAAATTTATATTTTGCATTTTTTGCTGTTACGTGGTATTTACAAACTGCTGTTACGGGGGTTTGCACGCGCAACGACTATATCTTTCGTGGTTACGTAATTTTGGTTATTGTACATTATATTATCAGTATATATTTACAGTAATATAATTATATGTCGTGTGATACAATATAATGAAAGTGAATGAAGCAAGAAAGACATGCCGGAACATGTAGTCTATGTGCCTAGTGAAAATTCGTATTCTCTATTACCCCTATGGGAAACAGGTGTGAGTCGTCGTATATATGTGTGACATGTGAGATATGGATCAAAGTATGTCTGACTTACATGTGTAGGTGACTGTAGGTTATGTCACGTGTGTCAGATGTTTTATTGTGTTAGTACTTGTAAAGTCCACCACATTTTTATTATGCATTAAACCTATGGATTGTTCCATCGACCTCGTATTTTTTTTAATACTGCCATCTTTTTGATATTCTTCGCAAACTCTTATCATCTAATCCGAAAAACGTCTACTGCTGGACATAGGCCTTCCCCAAGGTTTTCCACACAGATCGGTCTTGCAAACTTTACTATTACCTTAAATACAAAGCATATTTTTTACTTTAACGGATTATAAGCCGTGGTTATCTGATATCAACATATTATTTCTTCTGTAACAAATGTAACCGCGTTTTCGGCTATCAAACTTTACTTATTTCTAAACGATACGGCACATCTGTCACTTACCCAGGAGCTATAAATGGCGCACATGTGGCTCACACTTCGACACCCGTTCATTTCAAGGATCGCAGCTCGGTGTTGAGAATACCCAACTTTTGTACTTCAAGAAAGGTATACTACGAAAATTGTTTAGATGTTTTGTTATTGTTTTCGTTCTTAGAAATATATTGCGCCAATTTGACATTGCGACAGCTTGACAATAGAGCAGATTTTATTGAGTAATGGGCTCTAATAAAAACATGGGTGTGAAATCTATACCAATTTTATAAAGTGTAAAGATTTATTTGTTTGTAATTGCTAAACTCTGGAACTACTGAACCCATTTTAACTATTATTCCTTTACTCGAAAGCTACTTTATCTAAAAGTAATATCGCCTATAAAACATCACACTAAGAGCAATGTAGCGGAGCATTTTTCATAACAGTGATTGACAGTTATCAGTCAATATATATTTTGATTAAAAGTGAACTCTTAACAAGCTAATTTTAAAATCAAGTTGGATGACTAGCGCCCAAATAAATATATATAAATATAACATGAAAAATGTATCCTCTCGTGGTCGATACACCCAGATACACCTATTAGCTGGCCGAGACAATGTAAACAAATGACACGTAACCAAATTAAAGCGGTCATGAAACCGCAGAAAATATTTACGAAGTATTTTCATCAAATGAGTATAGACGACAAACAACATTGGATGTACCAACTAGGTGGTGAAGCGATAAAATAAGAGGTTATATGTAATTGAATTTTAATAAGTTATTTATATCACATCATCATTTGAGCTCAAAAATGTCCACTTCTTGACCTAAGCCTCCCTCAATGTCTTCCATATAGATCGGTGTTAGGTCGTCTGCATGCAACCGCTGCCCGCGATCCTTACTAGATTGTTGGAATATCACATATTCGAGGAAATTTTAATAGCATTTGATGTTGAAGAAGAGAAGAAACAATTAATTATTTCCTGTTTTAATACTTTATGTTTAGTTCGTTCCGTTTTTATTCTACTTCTGGTAAATAAATTACTACATGTTTAATTATAGCTTTTCAACGCTAGTGTAGTTTAATACAAGTTTCTTCTGTTTATATTTTGATATTTGAGATTACTACTTTCTAATTATTCAATATTGTTCTGTTACAGGTACGTTCGATTCGTTGTATTCAGTTAAGTAAGTATAGGTCGTGTTATCTTTACATTGTTAAGGTTACCGAGTAAACATATGTATGTAGGTACTATAGCTGTAAAATTTTCTTAATATGTGAAATATTAACACTTAAGTAAGACTAACTATTATTCTGTTCGTTAAATGACAATACTTTTTATGAAAATTGCTAGTATGATATTACAGTAGTCTGGTAATATATAAAATATGTACAATATATTATAGTGTTAATAACTATTTTATTTTTTTACAACGTTTATATTCTTGCCTTCATACTTGTTCATTAATAAAATCATAATTAAAATTCAAGATTCAGACCGCAATTTAGTGGCATAGCCTATGCTTAAATTACTAAAGCAGGCGTCTTTGTACTCGCCTAATTAAATTATTGTATTACCTTAGTGGTAAATTTTTAGCATATAACCTTATTGCTTCAATGGATGAAAGCGGCTTGTCTAATAACGATACTTATTATAAATTAGCTAATGAATTAAGTACACATTTTCTTAATAATTTTGATTTCAGACATTCTTCGTTAAAATTAGGTAAAATATTTAAATGTGAAATTATTTATAACACTGATAGGTTATATTGATTTTAAATATTACTGACTTATTTATATTATTAGATACTTGTATATGGCATGGGCAGAGTTTCGTGTGTTCCGGGCACGCCAGGATCGTGGCGGTAAGTCCCGTGTTTGAGGAGTGGCTGGAGAGGCGCCATGGCGCCCTCATCTTCCGGCTGACACAGGTAATGACTGGCCACGGTTGTTTTGGCCAGTTCCTGTGTCGTATACGCCGGCAAGAGACGCCCGGTTGTCACCACTGCGGCGACTGCCGCGATGTTGTAGAGGACACGGCGCTGCACACTCTGGCGGTTTGCCCCGCTTGGACATCGCAGCGCCGTGAGTTGATCGCGGCAGTCGGATTGGTTGCCCTCTCGCTCCCGGCCGTAGTTCAGTCTATGGTCCGGAGTGAGAGGTCGTGGAACGCCGTCGCCTCCTGTGAGGAAGTAATTTCCATCAAGGAGGCGGGAGCGTTTGAACCCTCTCCCCAATCGCAGAGCCGGGCGCCGGAGGGCGCGGGACGACCTCCAGCCACCCTGAGGATTGACCTGGGGGTGGCGGGCTTTGTGGGCCTGCCCGCCATCCGTTCAGCACCAGGTCCGAGAGGCGGCGTGCGTGTTCCCACGCGCGCCTCTGTTGTTTCGAGTCCGTCTCCCCTCTAGGGGGGACAGTAGGGAGTGTTAGAAGTGCCTTTGGGTAGATCTTTCGTGTAGTGGCCTGCCGTTTCATACGGCGGGCCGAAACCTCGGCGGGGTCGCGACCGCATGCGAAAGTGATTCGCGCGGCCCCGTCGATAGTGGTTTTGTCGAGGAACACCGTGGTAGGTTTAGTCGGTATTCCGGGAGGTACTTTATCTTTTCAACATCTTTATTTTACCCCGGCGAGTCCGACATAACCCCTCCGCCCGCCCCCGCGGAGGGGTATGCGTCATGCATTCCCCAACGTAAGAGTTTCGTGTGTTCATCAAAAATATAACGATTTCAGCCCAATTGTACATGTCACGACCTTGGCAATTGTTCTCATTCACACTACTAAAAGCGCCATTTTACCCATGATTTAAACTAGAATAATATTTATTCAACATTTTATGAACTAGATAAAATATTAAGTACACAGTGTTATTTAGGTCTTATTATATGTGGGCCTTTGCCTGAACTAGTTGACCCTGAGTTTCGGCGAGATCATTGTATAAATTACATATAATCAGAAATATATAAAATAGCACAATATATTTAAAACTACTGAGAATAATTGGGTTTTTAATGTATTTCTTAGGACCCAGACTCCTACGAAAAACATTAAAATCACAATTATTCTGGAATAATATATTTTTTAACCATGTGGATATCGTTGATAAATGAAATCCAGTGATTGTTTTCAAATTCTCCTGCGACCTGATACAAAGAATATAAAATACATATAATATATAGTGTCACTATAATTTTCAATAGCAGTAGAGTCTAGAAATTATAGTAGGGGTTAAAGTAAAGGCAACTTCATTGCCGTTGTATAGTAATAGATATTTTTAATTGACATAAAACCTTCATGGTGTGAGATTTTCGAGTGAAACTTTTTTCACATGATACCTATAAGATTCTTCTTTTAAAACATGTGCAACATTCGATTTTCAACTTTCAATTGTTTTTTTCTATTGAGCTTAGACCGGAAAGATGGATACTTCGAAAATCCGAGTAAATTTTTTAATACCAGTTCCGACCCGGAACTAACGCGGCAGAAACGGCTCGCAATATCACCGCTGCGTTTGGAGAGGAGACTGCTAATTACGCACCGTGCGTTTTTGGTTTAAACGCTTTCGTAATGGAAACTTTGACTTTAAGAACGAAACATGTGGAAGACCGCCCACACAGTTGAATAACGCTGAATTGAAGGAGATCGTGGAAGCCGATCTGAATCAAACTTCTTACCCAGGAATTAGCGGCATGGTTTAACGTTACTCTACATACAATATTGGCTCATTTGCATCAAATCAATAAGATAAAAAAATATAAAGAATAGGTGTCTCATGATTTGACTTATCTGCAGAAAAAAATGCTTATCTTGCTGAATGGGTACAGAAATGAAGGAATATTGGATCGAATTGTGACATGTGATGAAAACTGGTTTCTTTACGATAACCGTCAGCGAAAAATGCAATGGCTGACCCCAGGTCAAACGCCGCAACAGTGCCCTAAAGCAAAGCTTAGCAATGAAAAGGTAATGATAACTGTTTGGCAGTCTCTTCATGGTGTTATTCACTATAGCCTTCTCAGATCTGGTTAAGCAATAACAGCAGATGTTTACTGTGAACTTCGAACAATGATGGCAAAACTGGCAGTAAAACAGCCCCGACTCGTGAATCGATCTTCACCATTATTGCTCCATGATAATGCAAGACCTCACACTGCACGAGAAACCGTTGTAACTCTACAAGAGCTGCAGTTAGAAAGCATACGTCATCCTCCGTATGTACTCGCCAGACCTTGCTCCAACGGACTACAATTTTTTTTCGTTATTTGGACAATTTTCTACTTGATAAAAAATTTTCTTCCCAGGAGGCAGTACAAAATGCTTTCACACAGTTTGTCGAATCTAGATCTCCGGTGTTTTATCATTAAGGCATAAATGAACTTCCGTTTAGATGGCAGCAATGTATAGATACCGAGGGTAAATATTTCGATTAAATAAATACGATACATTTGAGACAAAAACTAGATTCAATTTTTCAGTACAAATCGGCAATTTCATACTTTAACCCCTAATATATCCGATAGCTAACAATATTCATCGCATCGATTATTATGTGGGAGTTTACACACAGTTGATAAAATGTGGGCGTCACAATATATTTCTGCCTACGCTTTCGCTACAGGCGTTTTAATATTTATGTGTGTAGGTTTGAAATGTAAAAAAAAGGCTTGCAAAGTGAATATTATGAGACGCCAACGTATTGTGGTCAGAATTGTTTTTATGGACAAAGATCTGTGCTGCTATGTATAAGTAAAGTATGTCGCCACTTGGCTGCGATCCAAGTGTCGTCTTATATCGAAAATCGAAATAGGAACGCCGATACAATAGAATTTGTTCTTTAATGAAACGTAGTAGGTGTAACCTAGTTCCAAACCGCCAAAAATGAATTTCAATATGATTAGATACGTATATTGGAATTGGTTTGATACGTATGTATAATATAAGAACCAAGTAAATCTTAAAATAACATTATTCTTTAACAGTACAATTAACAAGTTCACAATCAAAACATGGTTCTATTTCATTTGAATTATGAACTAAACAAAAACATAATAATATTTTTTATTTAAGACTGCGCCGAGCGTAAGACAGATAATGACAGAGCTCGTGCGGCGCATATTCAAATCGGTGCACGGCCGCCATAGTAAAATTGTATGGAGGATTTGAAGTGCTTTATGATAAATATGTATCTTTATTGTCAACCAATAACTTAAATATTTGGGACGGACAAATTGTAATATAACTATTTATGTTTCGTTCAACTGTAAAATAGGATAGATTTCTACTGTTAGAATCTAAAAATCTCGTAACACGAGCTTACGTTTTTGCATTTTTCGTGCAGATTTACGTAATTTTGTGGGCGTAAATATTAATTATTTTAAATTTTTTACACGGAGTAATTGTAAACACATTCTTTGTTATAGTAAATGTATATTATATATTTGTATTAAACAAAAAGTGTTGATTTTATTCATATAACTGTGACCGCCTGTTTTGGCACATTTCGCTTGGCGCAGTCTTAAGCAAGTTTTCTCTTTCTATAAAGAAAATATATACTTTTTAATTTCCAGAACCCTTTTTATATCTTGATTAAATAAAATTTTTATTAGTCAGTTAGTATGTAAAGGTTAATAATAAAAGATTTGAAATCATAGAATTTATGATAAATAATATACTAAAGCTAGGGATCGATAAAAGAGGTCATACTGGAGATCAATTAGAACGGTCTGTAACATGGACTATACAAAAAAACAGTTTGAATTGTTTACAAAGCCGTCTACTTTAAATTATTCTTGTTCTACATTGACTTTTTATTAGATAAATACCTATTTATAATTAAATTTGTTGTACCTATACATAGATCAATGAATATTTATTTACAAATGCTATCGAGTGGAAACGTACCCAGCGGGCACATACATGCTTAATGGAAGTATTTATGTAGCTAAACGTAACTCAAAACTTTACTTTGTGGCTGAGGAAATTTTGTCTACGACTCTTGATGATAAGTCAAGTTTGTTCAAGTCAAAGCCAACATACTTACGCCGCGCATTGTTTGAAGTATTTTAGCCCTTTCCAACTTTGTGATCCTTATTAACATTACAATGTACTCGCGTACGTTATGTAATCCGTCAGATCCAAGGCGTACATACTTATAACTGAACATGAGTAGGTACTCTGAATCGTCATCAGTGTGTTTTTGTAAGAATACATTGAATATAATTATGAGAAGTGTGTGTTACTAATCCCAACTTAATATAAATGAGAATGTGAGTTTGTTACGTTTTCACGTCATAACTACTCGACCGATCATCATGAAATTTTGCATAGTCGTTTACATAAGGTACGTTTTATCCAGGTAAAAGTACCAATATATATATTTATTGACAAACCTAGATTAAAGCGAGCGAAGCTACGGGCAAAATCTAGTTGTATATATACATTGCCTTGGTGGAAAAACTAAAATAATATTAGTGTAGTGATTAGTTTTTTTATGAAATACCTTATACATCCACCTGATTAGCGTCTTTTTTGTCCCACAAGAAGAGTCATGTATGTAAGCACTAGAAGGACCCCTTCACACTAGCATCAGCATCCCCTTTGCTAAGCAGAATAACATATAATCGGCTTATATATCACGCTAGCACGGTAGAGCCGATTAGAACGCGTAACAAGAAGTTCAGATCCTCATATCTTTGCCGAATTATATAAATTAGCATTCTCTGCCTAAACACGTGTTTCCTTCTTCCTTCGATCCTAGGTCCAAAAAGTCACTATGCTGTCAAAACAGAAACCTTGGCACCTGCACAGTTGTAATGAGGACGTATTATGGCGGGCTCTACTCGTGGCGTAGAAGGCTGCTTACTATCAGGCAGAGTATAGTAACTTAAACAGGCAAACAATAAAAAAAAGCGTAGCGGCAGCACAAGTGTTCGATAAACGTATTCACATGCTGCTAATTTTGTTAAACGTTATAGCAATCGCTACGTAACGCTAACTTTAGCCTGTCAGTTAAAATGCTAGACATAATTAAAACCTATTGTGTCTGGCCTTCAGTGTGTCTCTGCGGCTCAAACGGTTAGAGTGAAGGGGACCCAAAGTAATATGTATGTGAATAGTGCAAAGTGTATTCAAATTTGGAAGCGTTTTGCTTTTGTATAGTTTCATTTTAAAAGCGCTATAGCTTTTAACCCTATCTAGCCATTCGCTGAGCTTAACCGGTCGTATTCCGCCGGCTCGCATACCAGCCGGCAGATTTGTATGGCTATTCGTAGCTAATAGGCAATCAGTTTTGATCGGTAAGGTTGGTAATATACGGTTTTAAGCGAAGGCGGCGCGCGGCGTTTTGGCGCCAATTTGGTGGCTCGCATGCGAGCCACCGGCCTACGACGGGTACAAATCTGCCGGCTGGTATGCGAGCCGGCGGAATACGACCGGTTAATGAAGTTGACGATGATACTACAGTTTTGTATAAATCAAATAGACATCGACTGTGTGAATAGCGTAGTAGATTAAGTGGTCGTTTCACCACTGTCATTGCGCTAAGTGCTGTGGGTTCAGTGGTCAATAAGTCTTACTTTGTGACCTATGTAAATAGTAAAGATGTTTTGATTTGATTTGTATCATCAGTAAATAAACTGACCAGTGACAGTATATACGCTTTTGTGTTTGTTAAAATCTACATTGACGCTTCGCTCGCGTTTTTGTGAACCAGAACTTTTTCTAGATGAACGGTACACTAGGTCCATTTTTGTACCCCCGACAATGTGTGTCCGAAATTTCAAGACGATCAGTCGAGTAGTTAAAGTGTGAAAGCGTAACAAAAATACTAATTATTAACGAGCGTATCTCGCCGATAAGTTGCGTGGTATGGCGAAGAAATTATGGTTAGGTTTAAATAATTTATTCTCAAAAAGACACATCAGCCACTTACATGAGAACTTATTATAACTTAAAATAACGGTATTTCTTACAATGGTCGTCTAAAACGTTTAATTATTTAAATTCTATGTGTTACTATTATAAACATAACACAGAATAAATAATTTAAAATCTTTTGTACAATTTTCGTTAAGGCGTGGGAGCGAACGATACATTTACAGATATTACAACGATTACGACATATTTACAACGATTTTGGGAATTGTATATAATGGCTGCAACATTTGACGATATGAGTTGTAAAAAACAAAAAAGAAATTTGGTGTAATAGTTGCTGTGTGTATTTTGCTACCTGTAATACACTCACAATAACTATCTTCTCATGCGCTTACCCCTTGATTTAACCCTATAATTTATGTGAATGTAAATTCAGTCACTACAAATTATTCATTAACTATAAATCTTTTATGTTCATACGTTTGATTCTTTGATTTAGCGTTTACATTATACTTGCATGATTTAGTGTGTGTCTACATTATAAACATACCTGATTATGACAAGTGGCTAGACCATTAGTTCCCAAAGTGGTCCAGGTGGACTGCTAGGGGTCCACGGGAGACTCGATAGGGGTCTACGTAGGCGTGACAAAAAAATGGAGGTCCACAATTCGTAAGCAAGTAAATTTTCATGGACCCCGTTGTAACCTTTTGGGTTTACTTTAAGAGAAATGTAGATATAATTAGAAAGTACAATGAGAGAAGGTATAACAAATACACTTTTAATGTATTAAGATTACAAATAAAAGAGACAATCTTTACTTATATAACTATAGCCAGGGCGTGGTTCGCTAAAGACTTGCTTCGTGGTCCTTGTACAATCAGGACACTTAGCTGAAGGTGTGAAGCCGGGCCGCAAGGCACGCGACTGACACCGTCCGTTCCTTATATAGTCTCGCACCACCGGTCGCGAGAGGTGGCTAGTGACGTGCGCACGCGTTCGCCGGGCGTCTAGGCGATTATCGTCACACCGTCTATTAAAATTTGTTTGCTTTCGATAGTAAAGAACTAAAATGTTGGCTTGACTTCACCTATTAATCTAGGCAGATAATATTCTAAGAAGCTCAGCGACTGTTACTTGTAAAAACTTGCATATTCCATATTTCCATATTCAGTACCAGTGGTCTAAAAAAAAGCTCAGCCCGCCTACCGTGGTACGATGAGACAAAAGAATTAAAAAAAATATGTCAGCCCGTAGAGATTTGATCAAATATAAATACGAATGCCAAGGAATATAGTAGAAATGTAGCTGCAGGAGATCCACCAGAACTTGCAAAATTTTGAAAGTGGTCTTTGAGAATAAACTTTGGGAACCTCTGGGCTAGACCATTATTAATTTTCATTATTAATACAACATTTCTCTTTATACACCGCAGAAATAGGGTTATTTAGAGTAAACAGCGCTCTTGTTCCGTATTGTAATAGTTGCGAGTAATAAATAGCACCATGACAGTATAATTACGAAGCACTATAACCACAGCTGTACCGCACTGCGGAATAATCGCGAGACCCTCCGAACGTAACTACGAAAATAATGAAAATAATGGACTCTATACTCTCTCTACTAAACTAATATTTATTTTCTATAACTACTGATTTATGATATCGTTTTCAGCCGCAACGAGTTTTTGCGTAACGAGAAGGTCGAATATGGAAACTAGTATAATCCAGTGGTTTTCCCTTCAAATCAGTTCTCGTTAGAACATCGGATATTGGCTTAAATGGAAGTCCGTCGGATTATATCGGTCCCAAATCGCAAAAGTTGCATTTATTTTGTGATTTGAGTTTGGACTGAGATAATCTGCTGGGTTTGTGATGTAGGCTTAAGCTTGTGGATAGGTGAACTTAAATATATTTTTATCTATATATTAATACGTGAAGCAAAATCTTTGTACCCCTTTTTACGAAAATTGCGCGGACGAAATGTATGAAATTTGGCACAGTTATAGTTTATATGGAGAAGGAGGGGCGAATCCTAATATTTATATATATATAATATTACTTACTATTAAAATAGTAAGTAATACAAACAAAAGTTGTGTAAAATCATAAATCAAATATAATTTTGAATAATTGTTTAACCTGACTCA
Organism: Catocala fraxini; assembly: GCA_930367265.1. Lineage (NCBI taxonomy): Eukaryota > Metazoa > Arthropoda > Insecta > Lepidoptera > Erebidae > Catocala > Catocala fraxini. The sequence goes on along the minus strand of OV884040.1, from coordinate 15,566,042 downwards.
CTACATTGTTTAAAATGTTTTATATTACTATAAATCAATAAGGTGAAAAATAAGACAATAAAGTGTTTACACTGTATTCTAGGCCAGATTCTGATATACATATGTAGAGTTTGAGTAAAACAAATAGAATAGATAGAAATTGTTTTGTTAATACTTCAATAACAATTGTATAAAGTGATACATATATACGGTGACATAGTGTAGTCTTACACATACGTTTAAGACTATATGAATGACTTACTTTTTAATTTAATAACTGTTTTTATTTAGTACTTTTTAATTTAATGACACTTTTAACTTAGGGTATAGGTCCTAGAAAGGTAGGCAGGTAACCCTACGTTAAGCTTTAAGTTATGAGTACACGTTATGAGATGCAACGCTTATTTGTGACTACCGGGCACAGTTCCAGAATCCGTGCTACTACTAAGAACTTCGAAAGAAAACTCAGCAATACTACCTGCCCTGGGTATCATTGTACTTGTCCTTGCCATTCTTTGCTCTGATGACTTTTAATAATTAGCGCTTCTTTACATTATTATGAAGCATCTACCCTTTGTTACCCACTACAAAATGTATGTTTGAATTTATTGATGATTGTTATCAAAAATCATTCAAATAAGTCAACCAAATGTTTCATCAAAGTTAAATAAGTCTAGCTCATACAATATGTAGTCTGTTGAACGCTGTAAGTAATCAAATAACGTAGCATTAAAACGGTGATGTATGCGTATGTAATAACTTGAAGAGGCCCACAGAGAATATACGCACACACACTTGTACATAAATAATTAAACATTAGAAATATTAAGTAATACCCGTGCAGGATGAGCCGAGAACTTAATAGGTTTAACTGGTACCCGCATTAGACACTAAAACTTCCAGTCTTAAAATTAAATCTTAACACGACCTTTGACTCCCCAAAAGGTATAGTACAGCTAACGAAATTCAGGTATAATAATACATAAATTTCGCTAGTCATGTGTAGGTCTAATACCTACTATTGTAGTTTTTAAAAGAAAACTGGTTTATATGATTCTTCTGTTAATAAATTTTACTTTGATTCAGTTTGTGTCGCCAGCAGCGATAGCACAGTAGGGAGACCAACAGACTGCAATGCAGAGGGTCTCGGGTTCGAACCCACGTCGCGCACCTCTGACTTTCGGAAGTTATATGACTTTTCGAAATTATGTGCGTATTGATTGACAATTATCGCCTGCTCCGTGCCTCGGATAGCACGTTAAGCCGTCGGTCCCGGCCGCCATGAACATCTATAGCAGTTGTTATTGGGAAGTCAGTGCCCTATAATATCGTGACACTGGTCTAGCCTTAGGGTATCGTTAGCCTTCGGGTTGCGGAGGTCAGGTGGCAGCCGCTCCATGTAAAAACTGATATCCAGTCAAATCCGATTAGACCAGAAAAGCCGACTCCAAATGAGTTTGGAATAATAAAAGGCTAGGAAAAAGAAGACTTTGATTCAGTTTGTGTATGTATTTGTTATTGACAGAAATACTCCACATGTTTCAAGTGGCAGTGATACTTAGAATTGGGTGATACGTATACTTTGAAGCATTGACACGGGTTGTAGTATCGCATTAACGACCGTGTAGTTTGCGTAGCTTCCCCCCATTCTTTATATACCGTTTCCGTGAGTAAAATGTATATAAAACCACAATTTTTTATAAGTGCAACTTTGTGAAAGCAGCCTAGTGGGAGACCGTCGAATGCCACGCAGAGGTCTCGAGTTCAATCCCAAGGCGCGCGTTTCTGATCTTTCAGTATAATTGTTAATTATTGCTGTGAAGTGGTGAAGGAAAACAGTCTCTGATAAATCCCAATAATTTTCTCAAAGATATGTGAAGACTGCCAGACCACACTGGGCGAGCGTGGTGGACTATGGCCTAATTCTTCTAAATCTGAGAAGAGACCTATGCTCAGCAGTGGAACAGTTCAATATATAAGGCTGATATTATACAACATTGCGAAAAAGTTCTTGTTAATCGAGCACATTTCGTGTTTTGCGCATATAACACACGGAAGCTGTATTTGGATATATATTTTTTAAGTATCTTTTATTTTGGAAGAGATTTAGCAAAATTATATATAATATAAAATAACATATCTTGGAAATTGTAGTACCTACATCTATCAAAAAATCAGTACAGAAGTAACAAAGAATACTTTGCCATATGGATTTGTTACATAGGTAACATGAGTTTCTGACGGTGTTCATTACATTTTTATTAACGGAGCCCTCATGTTGTAAAGAACAAAATATATGGCACTGCCAGCCCTCGAACATTGTACGCATTATTTTACGTAAGTTACGTTTTTCAGAATTCGGAACATGTATGTAAAAGTATTGCTGCAATTTTTCTGGAGATGTGATACGAAGTCAAGTTGGGTAAAGATTATTATCCGTAAATTGGGAAATATAGCAAATAAATTAATCTAATTACTTTCGTACTTTGTATACATTAAGTGTATGTTTGTAAAGTCCTCCGCGACACGGGCCTTAAAACCTTAAGGTTAATGACTTTTAAAAGAAAATCATGTAGAGAACAGTATTAAATACTTTCGAAATTATCTTAATCTATTGAGTCGCAGTGGCACACCGGTGGCTAGACATAATAGAATGTTATTTATGTTTGGCGTTCTATGACTAGATAGGTTAAATCATATTATGAAAGTAAAGTACTCAATGTTCTATAGTTTTCTTTGTATATATTGGCTATAAAGTCGTATACTAGGTTTGTATTTATTCATAATTAATCAGTCAACAACTAAAGAGTTCATTCGAATAACAATCGATATTATTCGCGTGATTTAAAGCACTTTAATGTATATGTCAGAGAGTTAGACGGCAACACGCTTTTGACATAATGAAGCAACAAAATATAGATGTGGTATTATACTTCGTACGTATACTAATGATAGGCAAATACAAAAGAAATATAGCAATAAAGGTTGACTGTGATTATCTCTGATTTGATCGGTAACGCAGCGAGTTCTTCACCGAATGTGTCCGCGCACGCATCTCTTATATAATGTCAATATGACACTGACAATTATTACTGTCTCTCCAACTGACACATTGGCTCTGTGGCGACCTCACTCAAGCTTACGCTTGATGTGCCGAAACAAACCAATAGATAGCTCTTAATTCAACTCCAATTACAGAAATAAATTGCATTCCAATGATTATTTTCTTGACGCTTCGACATGGGCGATCGCTATTCCCAGTCATACAATAGTTTTTATCATTGTTAATACATAATCAATCAACCACCAACGCATTCGAATAACAGTCGATAGTATTCGATTACATTCAATTCACATTAATACTCGAAAAATTCGATAATATCGAACATCGGTACTGTACGCATTTAAAAATAAACGACCTGAATATTCGTGTCTCATACGGACATTTTTCGTTAACCTGGGATCATCTGGTAAGATCAAAATTAAATGATATTGTTTTCCGATTTCGGAGACATTGGTGAGAAGCAACCCCAAAACAATTTACATAATCTATATAAAGGTATACATTTCTCTGCGGTGTAGCCCTTTTGAAATATATATTTTAAACGTGGGAGAGCGTGAGAGAGAGAAAAAATCAATTCCCATTATTCTAATATATATATTATGACCACATCCAATAGAAGCATTAAGTTAAAACTGAATGCGTTAATAAAAATACTAAACCTGTAACCCTTAAACACATTTGTTTTAAATTCGTTAAAAATAAAATACATGAAATCGCGAATAAGTACGATAAAGTTATAGGTTACATACCTACATAGTTTCTATATACCTAAAACGGTAGTTAGACTTTTCTATTCATTCACTAAGTCCTACTTAAAGAAGAGCAAGCTTATTTCTGTCCACCAGGCTCATAATCCGTGCTACTATTGACAATTTATTGAAAAACACCTACAACTACTTTACCCGACCCGAGAATTGAACCTGAGACCTAATGCTCAACACCCTCATTACTTGCGCTATGCCACCAAGACATATTTTTTTCAATCTTACCGATTACGTTTTCATCAATTTCATAAACAGTTCTATTTCTAAACAAACTTAATTTTATAATTCGAAACGGCATTAGCTTCTGTGGTAATCGTATAAAATCCTGAGTTGATAGCCACAAAAGCTTTCTTGCGTGGAATTTGAATGGAACTTGCTGTTTGGAAACGAGAAATCTCGATGCAATACAGAGGTACAAAGGATTGACCGGAATTGTATAGAGATAGCTTTGTAGACGAGTTGAATGGTTTTCAACAACTTTTTATGTTTAGACCTTTATATTATCAGTTTTGTATGCGGAACGGAGCTTCGTAATATTTTTCAGATCTCCTTAAAACAGGAATCGGGTTAAAATATTAGTTTACAAAGCTGTCACATCTGTTCATTTGAAATATACAAAAGATCGTTGAAGATACTGGGGCAATACACAATTTTTTGTCTACATACAACATTTAGCGCAGCGTGGTAGCGAGATACCACTAAACCTACGCCATTCGAGATATAAATGCACAGAAAAACACAAGAAATGTATGTAATTGATACGTAATACAAATTACGTATCAATTACATACATTCGTTTAAAACAGCACACAAATTAGCCGACATATGCAAACATGGCTTCAAGTTGCCCTGGCTTGAACTTAGCTAATTCGCGTCAGCTGTCCGTTCCCAAGTACGATTCCTAGTAAGGTCAAAGTTTTATGCCAGTATGTGGAATCAATAAGGCTATTGTATTGCCCATTACATCGTTTGTTTATTATATATGGTGTATAAGAATACGTGACATTAATGAATTATTAAATTTATAGACGCCATTCCTGAACACATTTTTCTTTTGTATTCTTTTTCCCATTGTTATGTATTCCTGAATCTAAAAATCTCTTTAAAGTAAAAATAGAAGCTCCCCAAACTGATACGTAATAAGGTGATTATTTCTATACCAAGCCACTCAAACATTCGATGTTTTTCTTCAGTTATGAAGTTTAAATTTAGAAACATTGTGGGCTGTATTATAAAAAAATCAGTTGCTAAAAACATACAACATACACATTATATAATACACAAATAGTTGTTACAAGTTCAGATGTTGTTTGTTGTCGTTGTTTTAACATTTATAAAGGCCTCTCGTTACAGTCCAGGGATCATCCGCCTACTGCAATCTATATATTAATATATGAACAAAAAACTTTGTATCCCTTTGTAAACATATTGCGCACTTCGCATAGTTATAGTTTATATGAAAACGAAGAGCAGAAAGCTGCACTTTATATTTAAAAAAGATTTTAAAATGTAATAAAATACGTTCGAATTTTAAATACTATGCGAACACTTGTATATACACTATAAACTTGCATATACTTATATGTATACATAAAATAACATCAGTTCATTTAAAAAGAAAAAGACGAATGTTCTTTATTTAAACTGGAATGTTTTAAATCCACTCGCAGAACGCCACACAATGAGTACGTCACGTGGCTGGCACAGCATGTACATCCGTTTTATTGTTTCTGTAATGAATGAGCCACGATGTCGTTGCAAGCGATATATGCCTGCTGATGGAGGAGCTACGGGAACAATGCACTTGGAGTATTTTTTATTCATTGTGTGTCATAATATGAGCAGAAACTGGAAAAAGCATATCCGCATACAAATATTATGCTAACGTACGCCACATCATTAGTGCATGCTTGAAAGCTTATTACCATACAAACATAGATACGCGATATGTTCTGAAAGAGTTAGGCAGGGATATTATACCACATTCACATTTCAATTCCAACGTAATAGAGGATTTATCTTCTCTACGCGAGGTTATATACCGACAAATAAAATATGTGTACCTAGTGGACGCAATAGCTTATTATTATCCCCCGGGTGTATTTCCAAATTCCGTGCTTCTGAAAACTTCATAACGGAAAAGTTTAATATCACTTGATCTAGGCTCAGTAAAAAAGAAAATCCAATGATTGACCACGTAACCAACGATGCATTGACTAATCTTAACTAAAACAGAAACATGCAAGCTCAAGTCTCTCTATTTCTCTACTTTGTCTAGTCAGCTTTTCGCTAGACGAAATGTGTTAGAACTTGTGACCATGGCCGGTAACCTGGTCGAAACGTCAAGCATAAGAAAGGTAAACATTATGTATGATCACGTTAATACCTGTTACATATTATATACATATAATAATTGCTTATGCAAGTCAGCCCAGGCCTGCGGTCGATGAGCTGACTGCGTCTGATATTAACTTTAATTAACAACGTGTAGAGGAATCCACTGTTTTATTAGTTTCACATAATCATATCATATCAATCATATCAATAAATAAAATGCCTTGACTCTGTAAGACATTACAGAGGTAAGACAATAGAAAATTGAACAGCAAAGTCTTTGCAAGATAGCAATCATATAGCAGCGGAAGCCTAGTGGAAGACCGTAGCACTGCTACGCAGAGATCTCAAGCTCGATCCCAAGGCACGCATCTCTTGACTTTTTTAAGTTATATGCGTATTTAATATTAATTATCGCTCGCTTTTATCAATGAAGGAAAGCTTTATGGGTAAACCTGCATGTCTGGCACAGGTTATATTTCTAGTTCGAAGTTGTCTTCTAAAAAACATAAACCAATTCTTGTCAACGAAAACAGTTTGACAGACTCATACCACTGTTTTTTGAAAGGCAGATCAACACAATAATTTGTTAACAGACGGTCAAACACTTATCAACTGTTATGACTCTATCAGCAACAGCCAATCAAATCACTTAACATAAATTAATTTGACCTGTCGTTAATTAGGCTTTCTATAGCTTAGTCTTTAGTAATAGTCAAAATCAAAGTCAAAAATCATTTATTCACTTAGGTCACAAAGTAACACTTATGAACGTTAAAGGGGTTAGTGAGTTTATTACATTTACTGAATTTACATTTATGTTTGTTGCAAGGTTCAGACAAAAGGTTGAGCTTATGAGAGGATACCTGCAAAATACGCAAGGCCACTCTTTTAAATCGCCATCAACTTATTATTTCAATATTTTACAACTCATTTATGTACCAGGTATTGCAGTCATTATGCCATATGTCACTGTCCATAATAGGAAAACTAAATTCTAAAAATAAAGAAAATTTAATAATATTATGTAAGAAGCATTTGAGGTTTGAAATAATATTTATCAGTAGGTAGCCATTTGTAATAGACAGTAGTATGGCATGAGGACGCATACACTTACACTTTGTGACATGAAAAGGTAGTTCGTGAATAAATGTAGCTAAAACAAAATTTACGTTAATACTTATAACATTTGTTTTCAAAGAAAAGAAAGATATTTTAACATCCCAAAATAAACACGAAGTACCTTCACATAACTAAATTCACTAATATAATACATACATTGTTTGAACCCTGTATGAAACAAGCAACTAGTTCCATGAGTTTTTATCATTTAAGTAATCATTGATTGAATAATAGCTCTTCCGGATAAGCTGACTTTTAACAGCACTTTTAAATTTGAGCAAAGGTAAATTTATAATATCAATCGGTAGTTCATTAAAACAGCGTATACTGAATCCCGCAAATGAATTGTGAACTTTATGTAAACGATGATACGGATTTTCATACGTCATACGTCTGACGGCCTCGATGGCGTAGTGGTTAGTGTAACTGACTGCCAGGCCTGAGGTCGCGGATTCGATTCCCGCACAAGTCAAACATTTGTGTGTATAAACATTTGTGTGTATAAACATGGATGTTTGTCTTGGTCTGGGTGTTTCTATGTATAATATGTATGTGAGTATTTACAAAAAAAAAGTATATATGTATGTTTATCCATTGTCTAGTACCCATAGTACAAGCTCGGCCAAGTTTGGGCTAGTTAGTGTTGTGTGTATGTGATAGAATATTATATTATATTATTATATCTTTGACGTCATAGATATTATTATACTCGTAACTTTGGATATACTTAAAATCTAAAACTTGGTAAAATAATTACCAATTGCGTATAGTTTAGATAAAGTTTATAATAATATAAGAAAATTTACTATGATAACAATATATCAAACTTCGAACAAGTTAAATTAGGCAATCGAGTGTGTCAGTGATACAATAAATTTCAAAATGTTTCTTTCACTTAGTTGAGATAACTCGACAAAATGTCTACGAAACTGCAAACTTCTTTTTCTTAAAGCTTTGCACATTGATCGGTTCAATCGAGTGAAAAGCAATTGAATTTTTTTAAAGTGACGTAATTATTCGTTATGAGCTAAAGTAGTCTATTTTATTTATCTTTCAAGATAGATGGTGAGTTATGATATTCTTAGAGTTTGTTAAAAACAACTTTTGCGAACCGCGAAGGCGGTATTGCTCGGTTTATTTGAAAGTTTGTATAATGTGCCGCTGTGACACAATAGGTTAAAATACTTTTAAATGTATAAGTAATCACTGACACGTGAAGGAAATAAAATAAAGCAAATGCATATTGAATAGTTAGAAATAGTTATTTTTTGAAATTAAACTACTATATACGGATTTTATCGCGTTGTTTATTTGACACTATATTACATAAGTTTGAAAATTTGTTACACTACTATTACTATTAAACTTTACTAAATTTTAAGCTAATTATATTGTTATTAAAACTATTTAGATTTGATTTAATTTTACACTTTCCCCGACGTTTCGGTTGCTTTTCAGCAGCAATTATTTGCCTCTAATTCCATAGTAAATTGGATGTTGTTATTAATGGAATTAAGATGTTCTAGGAATACACTTGCACTATCTGTTGGTAATATTGTAAAAGTATCATCTACAAACCTCTTATAAATCCTGGGTGTGATGGGGGCAGTATGTAAAGCTCGAGCCTCGAAGTCCTCCATATATATGTCAGCAACAACTAGTTACTTTATAAATAAAATTGTGTTTGTGAACCATCCAAGAAACAGAGATGTAAAAAAAAATGGATGACAAATTCGTTCATCAATAGTCAATACATACATAGTCTTACACATACCCCAAAAAGGTAGGCAGAGTTGTATAGCACCCACATATCATCAATTACGTTTTAGGTCCCGTATGATAGAGGATCAACCAATTACCGCCTATTGGGTTCAGTTTCAGACACCATGTTGCTACTTAGAATTATTCGATAGTAAAATCTAAAAACACTGCCGGGCATCAAACTCGGAACCGTGCTCAGTGGTCACATTTACAATAATGCCGCCACCAAGCTAGCACAGTTTGTAAAGAAAAAGATACTGACATAACTTGTACTCGTATCCTACCAAAAATATTAAGTCAGTTTGCTTGCCATTTATATTTATTCAAACGAGCGAGCTGCTAGTCTACACAGTCTGTAACACCCTTACTTTTGATCGTTTTTGGCAACTAGGCCAACTGGATACAAAAGCTTTAGTTTCAGTTAAAACCGGCCAAAGCCGAATGCATGGCTGAAGGCGGCATTTAGACGTTAAGGCTAGTATTTTTTATGGACCGAAGATTCTAATCATAGCATAGAGCCTTACCGTACTTGGGTCAAATGAAAAAGCGTCCAAACTAAGAAGAGTGAGCTCACACATTAGATAGAGAACGATAGTGTACAATTTTCAATATAGACTGAAATAAAAAATATAGTATATATTTATAATTCAGTTGACATGTTGCCTTTGTGTCGGATAACAAATACACCCAGAAAGGTGGCCATATTTAATCGTAGTAGCGCATCTATGATTTAAATATTTGTCATCAACCACTCTGCTACCTGTCATGTTGATACCGTACGCTTCATGTCCATTCTTTGTCTACTCATTTACCTCACACTTTCAATAATGGTATGCCCATGCAGCAGAAACATCGCTTCCAATACTCCCTAATGGCTGCCTACACTAGAATCGCGCCTCGTGCCGTTCCACTAAAATATGACGCATATTGTTCGACGTACCATTCACTATTCCACAAAGTGAAAAGTTTCCGGCCATATCTAGGAATTTATTGTTGTTCTGTGCGCAGGGCATCTTTGTGTGTTCCCAAATGGCCTGGATTTACGGGAAGTAATAATAGCCCGCATTATACAGAAGCTTCTGGAATAAAAACAGAGGAATATATATATACAGTAATGTATTCGAAACGAGTTTGGATGTGCTTGCAATTCACCGATGTAGGGTTTTAGTAAATGGAGCAGATAAGAGACACAAATACTTCAGCTTCTGTACAGCGTGGTAGGTACTGCGAGACTCGCCTGTTTAAGGAATGTTGTCTATTGACTACAGTTGCAATTGCTCCACAAAGACACCGTGCAATATAAAATAAATTGATGTGCTACTATTTCTGGATATTGTACTAGGTATTATAGGATTCCTATCTGCACTTCTACCGCTGTAATAATTGTGTAGGCAGATTCAGAAGTAAAAATCATGGAAAAATAAGCAGCATGAGCAGTCTTGGAATTTGCAACGAATTTAATCAGTAGTTTATACTTTAACTTTGACAAAAATAAATTATGTATATTTATAAAAAAACGTTTATTAACACGGTCATTATAGGCATTCACGTATATTTTTGGAACGCTTAACCTATCGCTTAAATACAACGCGATATTAAAAAGCTAATAAATCCATATAACTCATATTGTATACACACTTTAATTTAGTTAGAAAACTTTTGGTCTTATTACCATAAACCCGAAGGGGCAAAGATACGTGTATTACACACATTTTGCCAGCTATGGTATGCTTTAAGTATTTTTCACTTCTTTAATCGTAATGTCATGTATTATATGCTAATATGTATGTAAGCCATTTCTAAATATACATATGTGCAGTAACCAAATACGACAAATTTATTACGTGAGGAATTAAGGTCACATGACAACACATGTAGTGATATTGATGACAACTGTGCATTCAGCAGAGCCACAATTAAGACCTCAATACAACATATCGTACTTCAAACTAATATTCATATGAATTAAATTGAATTTTAATGGTTGCTGCAAAGATAAAAGAACAATCCAGATATTTTAGCGGCTCACTGCTGCTAAAATATCTGGATTGTTTTTAATTATTTTAGGTGTGATTTGCCACCTCTGAGAATTTATTGTTCTTCGTACGGGAGTCGGTAGATTGCGTCGCAGGTTGTGGCAAGATGTTATTGCAGATCACTAGTCCGGTGATTGCGATGTATCGTCTAGTATTTGCACTGGCTGCAGCTAAGAAATATATCTTAAACCTGAAGCTTATTGCCTGCCTTAGGCGCCTCAGACCAAATCAGTGATGTTAAGCTTTTATTGAAGAATTTTGCGAATTGGTATTCTTAGGCGGTTAGCTCTGTAATCATTATTATCGATTTAATTTTATCTTTACCGTATAAAATATTGGGGTTATAATTGTTGTTTTTTACGTTATTCTCATAAGAAGTTATTTGGTATCTACTAATATAATAACAATGTAATCCTTTAATACGCATTTATTATTACTTCACTACGTATTTCAATCCAGAATGGCTATCAAGATACTATAAAAAATTGTTTTATAGAGGTTAGATAAATTCAATTAAGTGATATAAAATTGCATAATACAGAAAAGAAGGGCCATATAATGAGGGGCTAAAATGTCACGTCGAAATATACAATATCATATTACAGCTCTTCCTAAACCTTTAGGGGGATTTCGGTGCAGTGAGAATCATTGTTGACATGTTGTCAAATCAAAAAAAGATATCACCAAAAAGGCATCAACAGATTACTGCAAATCAAGTTTAGAACACCGAACGTAACATACAACCCTTGTTAAATTTGACACAATTTTATATGGAGAAAAGGCTCCATTAAACTGATAATTACCTAGTCTTCATTATATAAATGCACCGTAGAGAGTCGGAGATGACAGCCCAAAGCATATGCTTTTAGTGTAGGATCCTTAACTAACTTTGTAAATATGAACACTCTATATACTACACCGAGCACCGCATACATAATGAGATACTGCTCTACAGTGGGAGATCATAATGAAATGAGAGCAACGTGACCTATATTAATTTGAAAATTCTTTTCACTATTAAAACCATATCTCGGCAATTCGAGTTGAGAGTGCCCTTTTTGAATTTAGTCTTTTTGAGTCAGTTCATGAATTAATAGGGTTATACTAGGTTGATGCGCATGTATTAATTCACTATTATGTGGCAAGGACTAGTTTAGTCTTTCTTCTAATATTATAAATTTAAAAGTTTGTAAAGTTGTTTGTTATTGAATCTCATATAAATTGTTGAACGGATATGTTTCGTTGATTTTTTTATTCCGGTATGCGTTCACGTTTAACGCAGGCAAATCCTAAGATTTGACTGCAAAGGTTTATTTAAGAATAAAGTAAACATGGAATTTTAAATGTGATAAAATACTTTTTCGTTAAAATATCATCATCGTTCTCTTGCCCTGGTCCCAACTTATTTAGGATCTGCGCAGTATGTCCTTTGCTTCCGTACTTCTCTGTCACCCGTCATCTGATCATTTACCCCTTTCCCTTTCATATCCATCCTCACACAGTCCATCCATCTTTTCCTTGGCCTTCCTCTCCCTTTTCATCCCTCTACCCTCATATTCTTTACTTTTCTTATTTAAATATAATGGTCAAAAATCAATAAATTCAGTTAAATTTAGCGAATGCCTGCAAATCACTTATTAAAATATTGACTACACATACAAAACGTAGCGTAGAAATGAGCGCCCGAGGTAGTCATAGTATTGGTTGATTTATAAACATAATAATATATTCGCGTTGTTTGAGTTACGTACATGCAGAATTTCATCAAGCCATCCTTTATCTGGTTTAAGAACTTTATTCTCATAAGAATTACAATAATTCACTTACTGAGAATCCATATTTACAATAAATGAGCGTACAGAAAAATAGACGAAAGTAAAACTTTATATAAACATAAAGTGGGTAAACTTATAATTTTATGTTAAACGTATCACTGTCAACATCACCAACCAAGCAAACACGGATCCAAAGTAACTAACACAAATACAGCTAGATGTGGCTATCATGGCAATGAAGGCAGGAGGTTTAGATATATATATATATAATATATAGTTTTTTTTTTTCTGTATGTCGTTAGTATATACATATATGTGAGTGCTGGCATGCAATATATAACACATATACGTATATATATCCACATAAATAAATATATATGTTTTTTTTTTTGTTTTTTATTTTTTTATTTTACTCTAAATATTCTAATGATTTATATTTATGTATATATTGTAGTTATTTCGAAGTTTGTTTCGGGTTTTTTATTTTTTTTTCTCTTTTTTTTTAAATTAAAATTATACAACTAATTATATGCAATAGATATACATATGTGTCCTGAGCATGTTTTTAAAACTGTACATACTTGTCTGTACATCTTTAACTTGTACCGGTAGTTTATTATATATTTTAACACCCTCGTATTCTATATTCCGTTTCCCGTAATTCGTTCTTGGTCGACGCGCTTCTAAGTAATTTCCGTTGCGTAATTTCATCTTTTGTGTTTGTTGCTTTTTAGTAAAACTTAGAGTCGTGTGAATGGTTTTGTTTAGTTTTTTTAGTTTTTTATTTTTTTTTCTTTATTGGTTATTTATTTTAGGTATGCCTTTAAAATATGTGAGGATTTACATACTTATTTGAACTTTATCGTTTCTGCATGTTAATATAGCCTGCCCACCCTTATTATCGTAAAGGCTCCTCAACATTTTGTCCTGCGGTTGTGTCCAGGCTGAAAATTACACGGCTTAAATAATTTAGGGTAATAAAATGAACGTTCCCTTCATATGTAAAACTTGGATTTATATATTTTCGAGATTATATAGAAAGGTTAAATTGTATTTAAGTTACTTTAGATACAATTTGGTGCAACAAACTGTGACAGTGTTTTATAAGTGATGAAGTGGTATAAATTTATATAATTAATAATTAAATAAATAAATAAACTAAATAAATTTTAAAATATTAACCGAAATATTTATACTATTTCTGTATTGCCTGAAAACCCACTCACAACTTGTTTGAACTGGGTACCGAAATCAAATTACCACCTTTTACCAGTGACATAGGCTACTATTGTCACTTATTTTGTTTTGGTAACAAAGGACTAGCAGGCTATAAAAAAGCCGGCTTACCCTTCTTACTGGAAAATTGCGGCAGGTTAGTAACACAGGTAATTAATTTCGTTTATTGAGTTTCATCAGCCTTTAATACCTGCCATTAATAAAGAGTGCAGGAATCAAAAATAGAATGAAAGGAAAGCTTTCATTCATTCATCTTTATTTCCTTTTCCCCGCAGCTATGCGATTCTGATTTTAAATTATAAATTGCTATAGTAATAATATTAGCACTCTTCTCTGTGTGAGAAGGCAAAAACAAAATATAAGAATTGCTTACTATTACACCGGTTTACTTGCCAACTTAAAAGTTTTAAACAACATTCAGTGCTTTAAATACAATCAATGAGCATATATTTTCCAGATTTATCTTCTTAGCACATACCGTAGCGAAAATATTCTATGTTTATTACTAAACCCATTTGTGTGTAAACGTTGAATATTGAATAAACCTCTAATTGAATGTGCAGACACTTAATCGATATGTCTTGCTGGTAGTTTCGCAAATGGCCAGAAATTCTAGCAGCGTCTAAAGACATTAGCTAATGGTGCATACCAGCAGAGCACACTCCTAATGACTCTATATTGCACATATTCGCAACACTAATAGTATTTTAGTGCAGTTCTTAAACGGATAAGAGGTACCGCGATTGCATACGCTATTATAAAAGCTGCCAAGTTGAATATTTGTGATCGTGGAAGTAGAGTTAACGGTGATATTTTGATTCAGTATGGTAATTACTTCAAACTCTTTACTTTTTTACACAGGGCGTAAAGAACATATAGCCTGCCTAATTGAAAATGATTATCGTAAATATAGATGTTTGTAACATCATGACAAAACACTTGCAGTAAGACTTGTGCGTTATTAAAACTGTGTAAGAAAGCACCTTCAAAACCAGTGTGCGTGTTGTATCTATCCTCTAACAAAGAAGTTACTAGTAACCGTAACTTTTAGCAGTAATAAATATAACTGCAATTCGAAGACAGCAGATACAATGATCAAACAGACTTATATAACTATCTGTGGCTTTAGATTATACTAGCTGACCCGCGCAACTTCGTCTGCCTTACATAAGAGAATTTTCCCCGTTCCTGCAACATTTTTCATTGATGATCCGCTCCTATTGGGCGTAGTCTGATGTTATACAGCCTATAGCCTTCCTCGATAAATGAGCTATCCAACACTAAAATAATTTTTGAATTCTAACCAAACTAGCTAAAACTAATCAAACAAAGCTTTTTATTAAAGTAGTTCCTGAGATTAGCGCGTTCAACCAACCAAACAAATAAACAAACTCTTTAGCTTTATAATATTAGTATAGGTTGTCTAACGTTAAGGCGAATATTACACGTTGAAATTAAAGAACTTCTTACGAAATTTGACGCGGTGTGCTTAAATTACAATTTAATTAAGTATTATTTTATTTGCCTAGAGTTTCGACTGCGTTTCAATTAGATTAACTTCTCTATCTGTGGATACTTGACATAATGGTTATGTCAAAATTTTCAATGGAACTATAACGCCATATAACGGCGAGGTAACAATGGTTGAAGAGTTTCCTACGTTTTGTTTGACATGTTAAAAATATACAAGAGACTAAAATGAAATTTTTAGACAAGGCCTAAACCGGACGCTTATTGAAGCTGAAACGAGGTGAGCTTACCTCAGTTCTGCCCATAGAGACTCAAGTTGGAAAGAGTTCGTCAGGTCGGGGAAAAGTCCGCGACCAAAAATTTGTTACAACAAAATACCTAATTCACAGTCAAAAGAAAGACCGCGAACGATAACAAAACCTCACCAGCTTAGAACTTTTAGTGTTCATCTTATGAATACTAATCGCCGCTGTGTCGATATCCGCTGTATTCGGGCTCCGGACTTTGGCAGGTTTCGTGTAGGCCTAAAGAAGGAAACAGTGTAAATAGGTGGTGCTCAGACGGTGCTGCTCAAAAAAATTTGTCAAGCTATTCTTTTAATAATTTAGAGTTAGATGAGGTATTAACGATGCCACATAAAACAACTTTCGCTATTTGTCTGTGGCGTTTAACGTTTCTAATAATTAGTCTAATGTTAAATGATTATTAATAGAAGCATATTGTTAAAGGTTACTAAGCTACCGGATTCCAAATAGTAGTATTGAAGTTAAGCAGCGCAGATAAGCAATAATGCTGGGTATAAATAAAAATGTAAATACCAATTTCGAATAATCTGTTATTTGATTGTAAAGTCAGATCTACGTATTAGAATATATCAGTAAAACATGAATACTTACATAATAGTGAATTACAGTAAATGTAATGTGATCGGTTAATCACTTCGAGAGGCACTCAATATTGTTTGATCAGATTTGTTAGGGATCCTTTACTGCAACCGTTGTGTATTGGTGTGTCATGAATGAACAGAGTTATTGAATTATTGAATTTTACATAACGAAATTTACAGTAGTATCTGACTTAACCCCCATAATGTGGGATTTAATACCGTACTCGCAAAAATGTAGGTGAAATACATCTCTTTTTTATCTATCTTAAAGTAGCTAGTGACGTTAGGCATATCTGTGATGTTTCTCTTTTAAATAAATCCTAATTATTGTGCAACAGCACATCGGTGACCAGACACAATAGGTTTTCAATTGTGTCTGGCATTCCAAGAATTGAAAGCTTAAAATAAGAGTCTGGCCAAATCATATTTGTACTACCAAGTTAATTTGAAACACAAAGTTACAACTATAGATGGTATCACGAACTAAATTGACGCTACATTCAACCTTCTAGTTGCTATGAAACATGTCGTAGTAATCCCAGAAGCAACACAACTGTTATAACTTCCCAAGGGTTATCCTTGTTCTGCTAAAAGTTACTGCAAATTAAATAAAGTGAGATAAGACAACCGCAGACATAAACTGCGTCAGATATTTAGTATAAAGCAATACTTAGAGCCTCCCTAGTACTCACAAAGGAATAGCTCTGACCTTCATTTTATAGCGACCTTTTGTTCTAACTCTAACAAAGTGAACTGCGCCCGGAAATTAGATAAGCGTTAGAAATCAGAGAAAGGAACCCTTTTTATCTGTTTGTATATATTTGGATCACTTGACAAAAAACTCTTTGAGATTTTTATTAGGGCAATAATTTTAGATTCTCGCTTCGTAGAGCGAACGGGATTGAAGTTTCATTAATTGTAACTCGAAGATATCACTTGGGAATAGACCATTGCTTTTATTTCTCAACAATCAATTTATATTAAATTGTGGAGATATTTTCTTTTTTCTGAATTGTGAAGATTTTGCATAGCTGCTGGTGGTAGATGTGCCAGCAGCCTACCTGATAGTAAGCAGTAATTGTCGCTCATGGGTGTGTTATTTTGGTATCAGAGAGGCAATTTCAAAGAAATACATTGATGTCGCTGCAGGCCATAAACCACATCGGGGGCAAAAAGTTCACAGTCTGACTAATGGTGGATACTTTCAACACCAGGGGCATTACTCATACATTGTCATCTAAGATGAATGTGTCAGACCGGAGAAGTGAAAGTAGGAGAACGAATTGTATGGGTTGTATTGTATGGTATAGGATTTATAGACACCTGTCGGTTTCACTCTCTGAAAGAAACATACGGCATGAATACTCCTATTTCACGTTGATATTCTGTGATAAGTCGGGCGGACCCATTCATGCTGAAACCAAGAAGACTCTACTCCTACGTTTCATTAGCCGCAAGCTTAGCTGAGTTTATAGTTAAACGAAAAGGATACCCGCAAGCTCTTTTCGTGAGTGTGAGCATTTTCCACCCATTTAATTAATGCTTTATACATTAAAATTACTCTGCCCAACCAAATAATATTGGATGCCCGTACCCGGCAAATCATTTCCAAATTACTAAACCGGCGTATGGAAGTTAGGGTTAAATTCATTTATATCCAGGTGACTAGATGTGTTTAGGAGCAACGTGTATGTGTAGTCATTATAATACTACGAGTATGTGCCAAAAATATTTCCAGCTAAATTGTTCGATCAAGTGTAATAGAGAGCGCATAGTTTCTTCTTTTGTATATGCGAGGAATATAATGTGAGGGGTCTTTATAAAAGCTATAGAAGCCATAACAACCGTGTTTAAATTTTTGTCTGTTTGTATATTTATACGTGCGTAACGCAAAAACTACTGCACGAATTTAAAAGCGAATTTTTGCTTATCACTATCCAGTGATAAGCAAAAATTCTAACTAAGTCTAACTTAAAATCTGGTGCATATTTTAACTTGATATACCGCCGAGAAGTCGAATATTTATTATGAGAAATTTCTGATACGCGGCCTAGAAGACGTAAGAACAAACGTGTTGTGGAACGTGGTTGGAAAGTCGGTGAGAAAGACATGAGCATTTGATTTAAATCATTACAAATGAAGTTCTTCAAATTACACACATTTCTAGTTCAACGGGTTCCACGCTAATCGCTGTCACTGGGACAAAGTCCTAATTTACATAACTGAGGTACGTATCCCATGGCCGTGTTTATTCTAAAGTCAGGACAAAAAGTATTATTAAATCGCGACCCTATATTTTGTTTTATATAATTTATATTTATTAATTATCAATACCAATATACTACTTTAAAATACATACATGGTAAGGTTTAAAAATATTTTCTAACAGGTTCTATTCATAAAATATTATAGTTACTATAGACTTGGTATAAAACTTTTCTTTTAGATCCAAGTTTTTGGTTTATTAATATTGTTACGTGCTGGGTTCGACGGATAAGAATATAAACAATATTACCGACTAAAACACTTTTATTCAAACACAAATAAATTTAAAACACAACAAACACTATACCACACTTTTTCACTGTACTGCTTCAAACTCCGTAGTATTTTCGCTTCTGTTCGCTTCGATGAACACTTGACCGCTAACAATTGTAAAACTGACTAGGCGGTGCGCGTGCGCTCTATTTATACGCGGGTAAAGCGTTTCTAGAGTTTTATAGTAACGCTATACCCGGTATGTAAACAGATGATTCGAGAAAGTGCCAGCGTTCTCTATACCCTTCGCGTACTCACACTACGTAGTTCCGTAAGATGTCAATAGATGGCGGTGTAATAAATTATTAGACGGAACTGCCGAGTCTTTCCCACAATGCCAAGAGATGTCACTGGGCGTAACAATATTAATATCGAGTTACTGGTGTTGCTCTGGCAAAGTTTTAATGAGATATTCCTGATGTGGTTTTTATTACAACTAGAACTGTTGGAGTTAGTTTCTCAATATATAACTTTCAGTCGTTCTCTAGATATTTGTCGACCTTATATATAGAAGTTATTTTTAGGCCTGGTATTTGTGGCAGCAAATTGCTTAATAGTTATTAGTATTTTATTAGTTTTTCACCAAAGATCGCAAAATTCTCTGCGTCTAAATCTGCGGCGGGCTTTGCTGTGAAGGCATTTATTACACAAAGTTTTAACAACATTTGAAATACCTATTTACCGCAGATATGCCACGCAGGGTTTTTATACAATTTAGTTATTATTTATAAACAAACTAGATTTTGCCCGCGGCTTAGCTCGCGTAAATGGTAGGGTAGATTATGTTTTGGCGGGGTCGCGATTGCGTGTGAAAGTGATTCGCGTGGCCCCGCTGATTGCGGTTTTGTTGAGGAGCACCGTGGTAGGTTTAGTCGGTATTACCGGGATGTCTCTAGTCACCATCTTTCTTTCCCCCGGTGAGTCCGACATAACCTCTCCACCCACCCCCGCGGAGGGGTATGGGTCAATGCATTCCCGCACGTAACAATAAATAAAAGTTGTGTTATGCTAATAATAGTACTTTTTTCTTGATGAAAGGTACCCTACGTCCTTCTCTGTTCTCCTTGTATGCGAAATTAACATACATTGTCTGCATCCACGAAGGAGTATTATGTAGCCTTGTTCGGCAGCTATGGTTTTAAATCCCATGTAGGAGGAAGTAAGCTTATTACAGTGTACCGGCCACAATGACTACTAACCTAACCTTCTACTAAGAATTTCCTAACAGATGAACACAATGAGACCTGTCTGCCCTATCCAGAAATCAAACCTGGAGCCTCATAATCCCACGCAAACTTATTTATAAACTTATGCCATAGTACCACCGAGGTATTCTTTTAACTCTGTTAAAAAATCTCTTTTCATAAAAAGAGGTATAAATCATAAATATCAACGCAGCTTGAAGCTGGTAGTTTTAAGAAAGTAGAAATGTAGAATATTTATCTCTCTCTCTACCGCAATAATTGACATTTATAGTTCATAAATAAAATTCAAAAACAGTTACACAAATACTTATAATTTACGTGTTATACAGTTTTACTTACAAACGTACGAAAAAGTTTTGTATGATGTATGTTTAGGTTCTGCTTTTATACTTCCATAGTAAACACAAAGTTCGAAAGCACTTTTTGCGCATATAAAATAAAAAGGCGGCGTGTTCTAAACACGTATTTATTACTATGTGTAATATAATTAAATCGTGTGCGTTTGTTATCCTTTAAAACTATTCTGTGGGTGACTGAGTAAATGATTAAAATTATAATGAACTAAGGCAACTTTAAATTAATGTTATTAAGACTTGATCATCACATACAAAGGTAAGCACTCATATTTAATACCACGAGACCCATTAAATAATGATTTTGGTCCCTAATATATTATAGCTTCTATAAGTGGCTCGGTAACGCATCCCGAAACACAAAGAATTTTTGGTTGTAATTCTCAACATGGTCTGTATGTATGCTAAATTTCATTCAAATAAGTTAAATGGTTCATGCGTGATTGAAAAAATAACACCTTCCTTCGTCACAAGCTTTTAAAAATATTTATAATATTTATTACTTATTAGTATATCATGTCATGTTTTTAGGATCAGATACTGGCGGCCTATAAAATTAACAAGAGGGTGTATGCCCGTACTTCGTTATTCGTCGTAGTTTCAAGAAGAAGGAGGATGTATTTTTAAAATTTAAGTTTAATCATAGTGACCATAGTACAAGTTACATGAAAAACAAAACAGAATTTATATCGGCTATTAAAAAATATTGATGTAAAAGTTGGCATAAAAACCACAACGACGTTCAGACTAAGCCATATTACTGTGCAAACATTTGTGATGAGAAAATAAATTATTATTATTATTATTATTATTATTATTAACGTTACCGATTTTCTTCATAAAAGCTGCAACTTTTTATTTAAACCCCTGTCATCATACATACATACATATATGTATAACATAACGTTGTGTTTATTATAAATAAAGGCTTAAATCTATTCTTATTGAATAATGTCTGTAAATCATTAATATTACACATAACTTATTGTAGCGTATAGTTTCGTAATAAATATTCCGGTTTTGTCACATTACATAACTGCTCATCCGAACACGCAAAGTGCGTACAAAGATAAAAAGATAACTTATTTTTTGGACCTTCGCCAAATCCTAGGTCGTTCGTAAATCACGATACGCAAGTAGGCGCTATCCTAGAATCGTCTGACGAATATCTATATAAATGATTGGATAGAGCGTTACTTTGTATTTTTCTTAACGTACGCTCTTTTGTTTTGTAATAAGCTAGACTTTGGAATCTATACGGCTATGATAATAATGATTTACCCTGAAACATGGCTATACATGTTTTTTATACAATACTTTATCCCTATCTTAAAAATATGTTTACCTTGTATTTTTTCGGTAGAGATTGAACTCGCAGCCGTTTAAACACGAGTTCTATAGAAATAGTAATAATAATTGTGTTAATATTGGTATCAAAAACAAATTATTAGTGATGAATATATGTCCTTTGTGATAATAACAGATTCCCACTTTTATTTAGTTTAATGAATTCAAATTTTCTTTGCACGCTAACTTGAAATGTTTAGTTGCTCGATTAATATTTATAAAATTAGCAGTTAAAATCTTTTCGTATTAATATTACACTAAGACTTGACTTAAACGTTAAGTAGAGATGACGCATTAATTAACATTTATACATTAATATTTTAACAGATATTAAATGTTAAGCGTTGGAAATGTTAGATATTAATAGAAGCTTTTAAAGAATTTAGCTTGAATAAATTTTATGTATTAAGATTAAAAACGTCCTAAATTTAGTCAAATACTCTACAGGCTTAAAGAAATAAGGTACTTTTAGCATGTTTGAATGGTGATTTTGTCGATTTCTCTTTGCATTAGCTGCGTAGATGGACTAAAATTAATAGTCCTATACAAGCACAAACATCAATCATGACATTTGATTGCTTTATAAAAGCTTAATGCAGTGACTGCACTCTGTTGTGCAAATACTTATTAAAACATGGTAGCAAACAGTAGGTAAAATTCGCAATTTTAAATTGCGGCAGTGAATTTCATGTATGCCTTTACTGAATGCAATCGAGTTTGGTCTACGTATAAAGTATTAAATATATTCCACCGAGCAATATATGTATCTAATATTTTCCATATATGAACAAGGTACATCAATAATTATAATAACTGAGCACTTTTTCGTGTAGGCTAATAGTAGCCTACCAATAGAACCATGTTATAGTAGAGATTCATATTTACTCTATTTTCAAGACCAGAGTCCAATATTGGTGGTTAAGCGGAACCTAAATAGGCTGGAAGGAACCTAGCTAAAGGCTCTAGGTCTTCTCTCCGTGTTTGGATTGAATATGACGTATGCGATAAGAGGACCCGCAGGCTTACCTGAGCCCACTTCGTGTAGTACCATCGTGTGCAGACTATTAGGACATTGCTACGCGAGGCATGACTATCAGTAAGTAATAGTAAACCTTAATTTTGATATATCTTACGAACATAAACATTTGAAACCATTTTCCAAATGTTACGTTCATCATTGGTGACTTTGGAAAACCAAGTTCTGACAGTTGTGGAATGCCGGGAAAATGATAACCGCAACAAAAATCATATACTTATGATTATGGATAGCAGAAGGACAGGATTGTTCTTTGAACGCTTTCATCGAATATATATTATTATATGAATATTATCTCTCTTGGAAACTCATTAACGAAGGCAATACTGCGAAGATTCACTGAAGAGAACATCAGAAGTAGGAAAACGCCGAAAAATAAATTGTGATCATTTTTGTACGCCTTGCAAGGGCGTTTATCTGACTACTACAACGGTATTTACAACTTAATTATGTTATTTCTTTATAAGTATAAAGGTTATTTAGAAATCAATGTATTATAAGTAGTCAACATTGGTTTTTTTTATATAATTTGTGTTGTATATTAGGTTGTCTTCTGTTTTGATTCAATGGCGCATCCAAAATGATTATATTATGGTTGCTTTTTCTATAATTGAAAATAAACTATGTAAAGTTACTTGAGTTTCGGTCAAGTATGTCCTAAACTTAAATAAATATATGTACATGTAACATATCATCGAATATTTACATATAGGCATCCTTAACAAAATACTGATAAAATAGTTTGTATGAAAAACTCAAGGCGACCAATAATTTGCATATAAAACTGCAATTTCATAGGTAAGGATATATAATACTTACATATACCTAGGTAAAGTTACATGTAAGTATTATAGGTATTTAAACTTTTACTAGACATAACGTTGAACATTTTATTGTCTATTGTAAAATGCATTGTTGCTTGAATATAAGAACTAAACGTTACTCAAATAGAGGTGTTACTGTCTGACGAATGATTAAGTTATCAGTTTTAATAAATTTATATCTTTTAAAAAGTAGGTAGGTATATTCTTAAGCTTTAGAGCTCAAAATTTACACTAATCACTTTTACATTATCGGTCTAGGTATAAAAATTTAATGCTCTTCGAATCGACTTATTCTATCTTTAGTTATCTATTAAAAACTATAATTATAAATATTAAATTATGTAAAATATTGCATTCGGATTTTTGAAATCAACTATACAATGCCAAATATTTAGTCTTTGTTGAAATTTCATGATTATTTATAAAATACGTCACAGAGATTCTTTTGTATTTAACTATCAAAAAAAAATATAACTGTAATAAGTCAGCACTTTACTCAAAAGGATTCATAGGCATACTCTTATGCCGTGGAGCAGACTCCACACATAAATCTGTTAATCATAAGTTTTTTCTGTGTGAGAATCAAATCTATATCACTCGGCACTTCGATATGCACCCGGTGTAAGGAATTAAACCATTACGATTTTACGCCATACTTGAAATTAAATCATACGCATATCCGAATAATGTCCTGCAGCGTTGGGCTTATTGTGGTCAGCTTCGTGAATATTCGTCTGTGAGCGCGCAGGCGGCCGCGGAAGTAGCCCGCCGCGTCGATTTGAAATTAAAAATCGCATATCTAAAGTTTTATTGTAAAATAATTATTATCTGGACCGGCTTAATACTTTAAGAGAAGTTAAATAATTATTGATATACTTACTCCCTGTAAAATACAATGTATTAATAGTTAAAAAAACAACTGCGTCAGTATGGTGTACCGTTATTAATTGTCGTGCCCGTAATTTTTTTATCATCTCATATTTATTGAGAATTATATTCTTTTGCTATTGTATTTATACACTTAAATGATTTATTTCCCTACGAATTTGAATTTACGTAATAATAGATAGGTAGGTACTTAATGAATATTGTGGTACTTAATTATTTAAGTGAATAAAAATCACATTATTATTACATGATAGATGGCATATTACTAATCCGTAGCCTACAAAATGCTATTTACGATGTGGTATGATTTTATTTAAATATTCATGTCGAAATAATTATTATGAGGATATGGCGGTGACGGCAAAAAATTTTTTTTAAATTTTAACAAATGTTCGAATGTTTTGAACTTTGTTATTGATTGATTATTTCATTATCAGACCTGCAATAGTACAAACGCGTTACCGTTATTCAAATATTTACGAGAAAAGCATTGTATTGAGAGGAGCAACGTAAGTAGAACGACCTAAAAATACATTAACGTATCATTAATGAATCAAAATGAAATCATCATAAAATCAAGGTTTGATTTATGATCAGATACAATGAATTGGTCATTCGGATTTAAACATTTGAATACACGGTCACACTATTTTTGAATATCCAAATATCTTCTATCCTTGCAATTGCCCATCAATAAGCATAACAATATAGGTTTGCATCAAAACATGTCTACCACTTTAAGTAGTTCTTATAATTATCATCAGTTATACTCACTAAAAATATTAATTATAAAGGCATAACTACTTCGTCTCCAGCTCTTTTTGTTAGCGTTTTCATATTTTAAGCGGTACTCATTAAAGCGAGCTTTCTGATCTAAACGAGCTTCGCCATAAAAACATCGTTCGTTTACTGGGTCAAGTGATGTCTATTGAAGGCGACACTTCGAGACCCAGTTTCTTTAAGAAGTGTCCTATAGCAAAAACAGACATAGTATTTTTATTTTTTACATTCCTATATTAAAATGACTACCTCGGCGGGGTCGCGATTGCATGTGAAAGTGATTCACGCGGCCCTGCCGATTGCGGTTATGTTGAGGAACACCGTGGTGGGTTTAGTCGGTATTACCGGGATGTCGCTCACCATATTTTCACCGGTGAGACTGACATAACCCCTCCGCCCGCCCCAGTGGAGGAGTATGCGTCGATGCATTCGCAAAAGTAAAAAAAAAAGTAATATCAAGAATTAATTGCAAAGCAAATTTTGCAGAAGATATAGCATAGATTGTAATTATAATGAAAGAATAAATACCTATCGCATTAAATGAAAAGTTAGAATTTGTAGCATGAAAAATAGTTTTGTTTTACCAAGTCTTTTGATGATATTGTCTGCCATACCGAATTTCAGTCACGGCGGCCAATTTTTACCCTTTCGCTGTCCCAAGATAGACACAATAGAAAATCTATTATTTTCATTCATTAATCAGACAGGGGACCTATTAATGGAGTGAAGCTATCTACCTAAAAGATACTGTTATAAAATGCAAAAGTATATGTTCAACATACGTGCATTCTTTATTCCCTTACTCTCACAGTCCTAGGGGACGACGGTTCGAGACGACCAGAGAGAGTTATGTACGATACCTAGCAAGGGACGAAAGTAAAACACCGCTGACTTCCTAAGTTCATGCTACTACAGATAATTTATTGACTAAATAATTGAATAGCATTTTGCTGGCCCGACCCGGGATTCGAAGCCGGGATTGAAATTCTCATAATCATCCGCAGCCATATAATACAATCTCTGGAAAACAAGACAGGCACTAGTTAATAATCAGCATTATAGATTATTAAAACAACATTTAAGAAGTTTATAGTTTAATAAGCATGTGGTGGAATGGCTTTATGTGAGTGAGTATATACTTACTTTGTATCAGACCATTTGGAGTTTACATTTGGAGCACACATACCGATGGCGTAAAAGGAAACTATTCAAAAACAGCACTCAAACATTACTTTACTGCCTTCAAATAGTTATAGAAAGCCACAACGAATATTTACATACACTTAACTTACTTGGACTTTTAATGAGTTTTTAGACTATTAGTATTGTTGAGATTTATTTATTAACCAGCATTGGGCGTTCATATAACAAAAAAAAGATTATATATAAGTAGGTATATTGTTAATATCGGGCGTACATAACTTTGAAAAGTCAGAGATGCGCGCCTTGGGATCGAACTCGAGACCTCTGCGTGGCAGTCCAACGGTTTCCCACTAGGCTATCGCTGCTATTATATCTATATATATCTATTGGAATATAGCCATAAACCATAATGCAACTTTACTAATTTGTAGTATTCAATCAAGTACTCTGTATTATCTATGGTATAATATACTCTCTCTCTCTTACTGTTCATTTACCACGCAACAATTATTGTAAAACATTCAGTTTGTAATAAATTCCGTATTTTTGCAATAAACCATTTTATTCCATCAATATCTTATATCTATATTTCATAATCTACAAAAATAGGAACTCTGAGAAAAGGTTTTGCCTCGGATGATACCAAATACAAAGTTCAAATAACATTTGTTTTCTCTTGTAGCATTTGACGACAACAATAGTCATAATTTTGCTCTTTTACTTAAGTTAATTATTTATTTAGTACGCACCTAGCTAACCCCTAAATTAAGGATCTTCCATATTCGAATCATACCGCACTAGGCAAGCTTATTTAATAGTTTCACCTTACCTAATCTAGCAGGCAGTAGGAAGCTGTCATATCATCATCATCATCATCAGGCTATGATAGTCCACTGCTGGACATAGCCCTCCCCTAATGAGCGCCATAGCGCCCTTTCTTGAGCTTGCCACTTCCAGCTGTCATATATCTGCCCAAAATTTGACTATCATAAAACAAAACTTATTATTTTATCAACATTTTATACAAATAACATTGACAGATTGGTATTATTAGTGACGTTAAAAAAAAATACGAGTATAAAGACACACTGGCATAATTTTCTTTAATTACATGAAAAAGACATAAAATCCTTCTGTTCTGTCGACGGCTAGGTTATTTTCTTATACCAATTTTTATTATCCGTCACACAGTATTGGCGTTATCTGTATTGCAGTTGAAGACCGCCCCTCACGCATATCATCACTGAGATTACCACAACCACGATTAAACTAATTAAACAGTTGTAGACTGCGGCAGAAGATAAAGCTATGTTATGAAGTGCCAAACATAGTCTATCAAACTTTGTTGTTGACTCAGACCACAAGGAAAGTTGTCATAAATCATGTTGTTAGGCTTCTTCCCGCGTAGTATACGCGCCCATCAAATTGTCGCCAGTTTGTAAACATAGACGACAGTTAAACACTCTTGTTGAACTTTAATAAAATGTTAGAAAATTGTGTTTATTTCGGAGTTTCTTGAAAAATGTAATGAAAGAATGAAGTAAGATAGAATGATAGGTCCGTAGTAAGTGGAAATCCGTAGTCACTGTCTATCGTTCCAGGAAATACGCGAAAATATATATACATAAACATATTATTTGAAAATTATACATTTTTATACCTATTTAATATACAAAATAAATTTACAGTAGCCGTGCAGAATATGGAACTGTACGGTTAAACTAAGATAACCTAAACAAATTAAAATGTAAGTATTGATCAGAGTGCTAGGTCGGAGATATGAAGGCGTAATATTTATACATCATCAGATATTGCCCACGATTTTTAGTTAAACGTTTATGTCGATCACACTGTAACAAAATGAAAAACTACATCAAAATCCATTAAATAATTTTGCATGACGGCGTCATGAAAAAAAGACTTATTCGATTTTGATGTGCGTCTGAAGTTCCATAATAAGTAAAAAGGGAAAATTTATACATATATTATTAATACATAATTTTTACGTTATTTCCTCTATAAAGCATAAAGACTACGTTTTTCAAAAATATTTAAACTGCCGACAGATACTGCTTTGTTACTCAGTAAACAGTAAGTATATAAATGTATTGTGTGCTTTTCGTATGGTAAAAAAATTTATTTTAAAATCTGTCTTGTCCTTCATTAATTACAAACAAAATTACAATCTTTCCTTTTTATAATTAGTATAGATATGCAATGATGAAGCTTTGTATAAGTAACTATCTAAGTACTCTCCCAAAAAACATCTGTGTTTTTAATGGCGTGACTCATCAGCGATTAATAGCGTGTGTTCGTAATAAACGTTAGGGATACCGACTGATGACCGTTTCTTCAACTTTTCGAAATTACCTTCGCATGATGTGGGGTAATCTTTGTTGCAAAAACGTTCGCTGTAATAACACGAAGTTTGATTAATTGCTATATCTTCGAATAAAAAATATGTTTGGTATCTGATATATTATGTGCTTTCTCGTAATACAGTATTCGAAAAAAGATTTGAAATAGGTGGCGGCTTTGTATTTTAGTTAGTAAAACCTACTTTTTTTGTAGTGTTTTTATCTCATGATTTAAATAATATTAGTTGCTTTTTTGCTGTACCACTCAGCTCCTCTATTAGTGCACGCACTTTTGTCTTGTCGTAGCTATGTGCTATGACGTTATGACTTTAACAGTAAAAGAAATCATCGTGAGAAAACCTGCTTTTCTAAGAGTTCTCATGTTCTCAAAGATATGTGAAGTCCGCCCGCACTGGGCTGGCATGGTGGACTTTAGCCTAAGCCTTCATATTGTGGGAAAAGACCCGTGCCCAACAGTGCAGATCCTAACTAATATTATAAAGACAAATGAGAGTTTGTTTGTTACGCTTTCACGCCTGAGCTACTTGACCAATCATCATGAAATTTCGCATACAATTGTCAAGAGTAAGGTATAAAAAAGGACATAGGATAACTTTTATGTAGGTTTAGTTTTAAGTTAGTTAGTTAGTTTAGTTAAGTTTAATTTGGCAGCTTAGGCTTGAATTTAGTTTTTCAAGTCGTAAGCATAAGCTAATCCTACTAATATTATAAAAGTGAAATATTTAAAAATCTTTGGATGTTTGTTACTCAACGTGTAAACCGTTGCACAGATTTGGAAATAAGGACCACCAATCACTTTCATATTAGTTGTATGGTCAAAAGTAATTGGTGATCCATAGTCTGACATTGAATTTTTACTTATAAAGCAAATACTAAAATTATTCCATTCTTTAATGCTACGAATGCCGATACTGAAAGTGATAGAGAGTAAGATAAGCAGCTGATGCCATAAAATATTTACTTAATTTCCTTGAAATATTACACAATATTAATTAGGTAATAGGTATGTGTTTCGTTTTTGTTTAAACAAAGCAGACAAAATCATGACAGATTTCAATCCCGAATAACTTAAGCTCAATAATACTACTTGAATAATATTCGAATACAGTTGGTAATGCGCAATAACTACTTCGCATGCTCAAGGACGCAGTGCATGCAGTCTTACTCATTGCATTGACAACATTACATAGAAGTGGCATTACTTTCGAAAGTTTTTTTTTTAAATACTTTTAGTAGGTAATTTGGGTTGCCCTATAACTATAATTGTTTTAGAATTTGGGTTACAGTGATAGTGATAATTAATGGGATTCGAATAAAAAACCTCTCGATTATACATAAGTCTGATGCCTTATCCATTGGCTGGCGCTGCAATGTGCTTGTCGCTAGAACGAACTTCGAGCAAATGGTTTTATAACAAGTCTTAAGATAAATAGATTTTCTCCAGAAGTAAAGGTAAAATGATTCGCTCCACCAAAAATATATCACGTTGGAAATCTCTTTAAGAAGGGCGCGAAATGAGGAGCTTCGCTTTTAATTTACAAACCCAATTTAATATAATGCTGCGGCCTTGATAAAACAGTCGCGTGCCTGTGACGTCATATCGCAGGCACGCAGCCAGTACTGTCGAGCAAACAATAAAAATATCTTGCTCCTGTAAAAATGTTGGAGAATATTCTTATTTTTCTTGTGTAGGTTATAGAACATTGAGTCCCTATCTACTCATAAAGTTATGATAGAATGAAATATGTACTATAAACTACGTTGCCTTTTATTTAAAAGCATTTCTTTTTAATACTATTTCTTAAAAGATCTTACAGGCCATACCAGTTTACCCAAAACGACAATGAAGTTACATAGTCGACAATTAATGCTGTATCATTTTCTGAAATGCTGCCAATTTAAGTGAAATCTTATGTGAAAAGCCTTTTTTGTGGAGAGAAGGGAATAGAGCCCCTGTTGGCCTATCCAAAATCCAGCTCTGAATGTAGACCACAGTTTGATGGTACTAGCACAAAACTGCGCTAATACAAATATATCATAAATCATCAAAATTCTAAGCTACTTAGTTTGTTATCTAACAGCTCTGAAATGGTTTGCTGGATAAGCAATATAACGAAAAATGGATATTATCTGCATATAGGCAGAACATATCGTTGAATTCGTGAAATCTATATTCTTCGCTGTAGGCTGTGGTAGCAAAACGCGTAATAAATAAAATAAATAGTCTAGAATTAGAACTATACAATGCGCAAATAACCAGTAAATGTGTAAATATTTCAACTCATAATTAAATAAGTACGCATTACTACAACCAAGGATGTGCTATACCTGTACTGAGATCGCATAGAAAAGTGTCCACACTAAGAAAACTGAGCTCACACATTAGATATAATAATAATAATAATATTCTACCACATACACACAACACCATCTAGCCCAAACTAAGCAGAGCTTGTACTATGGGTACTAGACAATGGATAAACATACTTACATACATACATACATAGATTCACGCCTGTTTCCCAGAGGGGTAGGCAGAGACTACGGATTTCCATTTGCTACGATACCAACACACTTCTCTGGCTTCATTCACTTTCATCACATTCCTCATACACGCCCGTCGGTTCAAGGTGCTCTTAACCTGGCCTTTGTCCAGAACGCCTCCGATCTGATCAAGAAACGTTCGCCTAGGTCTTCCTCTTGCGACTGTTCCATTCACACTAGCCTTATAAACTTTCTTAGTCAGTCTTTCCTCGTCCATTCTTTCTACATGCCCAAACCAGCTTAACATACCCTTTTCTATTCTTGTCACTATATCAACTTTCATGCCGCATCTCTCTCTAATCACACTATTCCTTATTCTATCTTTCAGAGTCACACCACATATATTTCTCAGCGCTCTCATTTCTACAGCATTTATTCTGCTATAAACATACTTATATACTTTTTTTTTGTAAATACATACATATTATACATAGAAACACTCAGACCACGACAAACATCCATGTTCATGCACACAAATGTTTGACTTGTGCGGGAATCGAACCCGCGACCTCAGTCTTGGCAGTCGGTTACACTAACCACTACGCCATCGAGGCCGACT
Source organism: Catocala fraxini (assembly GCA_930367265.1). NCBI lineage: Eukaryota > Metazoa > Arthropoda > Insecta > Lepidoptera > Erebidae > Catocala > Catocala fraxini. The sequence goes on along the minus strand of OV884040.1, from coordinate 15,534,020 downwards.
AGATAGAGAATGATAGTGAACAAATGTCAATATGAGTGAGCGTTTATAATTCAGATATCCGTTGTGTGGCAGGTGATACCTTACTTAACGTCCAGAAAGGACAATATTTGAGCGTAGTAGGGTGCATCTATGACTACAACTTAGAATATAGTCACGTTACGTACAGTATACAGGTTTACCAAGAGTCTAACGAGCTCCTTAAAAACAAACGCGGCGGAACTCAATACCTAAAGGTTTTTGGTACGCAGGATTTTTGGCAAGCATCCATAAATTAACTTAAGGCCTGGCTTATCCGATTTCACACGAGATTGAGTGAAAATATATTTAAGTGTATTTGAATATTGTTTTTTTGGATTGACAGCTGTTTACCTCGGCTTAACTCCAGAGTAACGATGTCTTACAGTTTTCTTTTTGTAAAATCTCATCCAATAAAAAAGACCCTAAATACACACTTGTGTGTTTAGGGTCTTAACCGGGTTTATAGTTGAAATATATTTAACTAGATTATGCCAGCGGCTCTGCTAACGTAAATGTAGGTTGGGTTAGCTTAGTAACACTACTTTTAACTGGATGATAGGTACCCTATATAGTTTTTTGGTCCCCTGACAACATGTATACGAAATTTTATAAAAATTGGTCGAGTAGTTAAGCCGTCAAAGTGTAATAAACAAATAAACAAGCAAACTCCCATTCGCATTTATAATTTTCTTTTAATAAATAAATTGCTAAAAATTTACCACGATCTGAGATTTAGTAACTATTATGTTTGAAGATTCATTTATAATGCAAATTTTGAGTCCATTTTACGTAAATAGAATACCATTTAAGAAACCTACCAGTCTCTTTGTTGACACGGATGCTGAATACTATTATTGTTATTAGTTAATAGTTTTCAGCATTAGTTTACGTAACCGTTCCTGATTTCATCCACATTTTCGCAACTACAATTATAGGTCCCACGTAATAGTAGGCGAGTCTAATGTTGCCTATCAGGTACAGTTTCAGTTTTACTAAGATTTCTTCACAGAAAATTTCAATCACTCTTTGTTAACACGGGCACTAAACCCCCATCTAACCCTTATGCTCAGCAGTCACATTCACTGCTACTGCGCCGTCAAAGTGACGCAACCACAACAACAAACGCATGATGACGCAACTAATATTATACCTAGATGGTATAATATTAGTTGCGTCATCATAAATAAATATTCAGTAATATTTTGCATAAACTATTCTAGGAAATCTGGAAAAGCTTCTAACTTCTCAACTAAGCTAAATTTGCATAGAAGATGAAGATCTTTTTCCAAAACATAATAAAAAAGTAGACTGTCGTTCGGACTCCAAAACTGAGGCGAAGTGTCAAGTAGCCATTCGGTAAGTAAAGACGCAGAAGTTACGTAGCGTCACGGTAATACGGGGACTCGGCTTAATCATAAAATCCTTTTGGCCTATTACCCTCTCCTACCTATTTAAGGAGTGAATCTGGCGTTAATGGGGTTCATACTTTACAGGGCTTAATTATTATATTTTATAAACATCCTTACTAATATTATAAATGCGAATGTAAGTTTCTTTGTTGCGCTTTAACAACTACTGGACCGATTATCATGAAATTTTGCATAAACGTTGTCAAAGGTATGTAAGGGCATACCGTAGGTACCTTTCATCCAGAAAAAGTAGTATTCCTGAGTTATTTACATTAATATACAAAATCTACATTAACGCGAGCCAAATCGCGAAAACAAAACTAATCTAACGTTTGAGTATGGACTCTCAAATTAACACCGGAGTATCTTTGAAGATACTAAAGTGTCATCGAATAAGAACTAAAGCTTCCAAAAGCGTCTAAAGCAACTCACGGTCTTACGAACTAATTGTAATATAATACGATATTTATAAGCTTTTCACTGATGGACCTACTGTTTTGATACTTCCTTCCTAACCTAACAAATTTTCTTCGAGATTATGATAGAAAATACTTACAAAACTTGCCTTCGATGAACGCTAAACCAAGCAGTCGGTTAACTTTTCCTTGCTCCTGTGATAACAATAAAACATTATCCCCATGGGTGGCGGCTACTGCTTACCACTAGGCTCGCATGACACCAAAAGTAATAAAAAATATGATTCTTCCAAATGTCAAGATCTTTCTGGTGTGCTATATCGTAAAGCGTCTAATTTTCTTGGAACGATATTGTCTCGCCCTGCGACTGTGGCTGTCTCGACGCGTCTCTCTAATGAATAAATGAAATTAATCCTGTCTCTTACACGTCGCAAGATTTGACGTCAACGTCAGTGATTCAGCCATTTTTCACCAAATTGTAGGCGTAAAGTCTTGAATTTAACTCAAAATTAATAGGTTGCTTTATTTAAAAGTGTTTCTGTTTTGTTAATAACTCTTTAAACATGAAAATATACTATAACTTTTCTATATTTGTTTTCTCTTGTTTCGGTGCCTGACTTTCAGATTAAAGGAAAAGAAGATAGTATTATATCTTTGGGTGTACCTTTTAGCTTTTAAATGACAACTTACGCACTAGTAATAAATGCTATGTCACAGGGGAGTTTAGAAAAATTCAAACAACGGACTCAAAGAACACCCAGACTCGGAATAACAATTAGTGGATCATACAAAATTTTATCCCGTGTGGCATTCAAACCGACAATACTCGGCGATGTGTCAGTGGCGAGGCGACCACTTAAGCCACGACATCCGTGCAGTCAAATTTATTTATACAAATGATTGTTACACTAAGGAACTCTCAGATAGCTAACGCTTTACTTTTGCATACTATACTTACGTAAAAAGAAGTATACGTATAATAATAGTAAACCTGATAATAGCAACATCGAACTCAAAACGACCACATAAACCACTTCACCACATCTGCTAAAACAAACGAATAAACAAAATCCTATTATGTGTACATATAATACATTGAGCCAACAAAATTAATTCGCCAACAATTTAGCCCACATTTGTTTTCGGATTATCTGCTTAGTGCAACACTGAACAATTGTAATTAGCATATACCTACATATTATATGTACATAATTTAAATTGTCCAGCACTACATAATAATTAATTAGCTTGTACGATTTCCAATATTATTGCACTTCTCACAGAGAGTACATCATTAAGTTTGTGAAAGACTAGCTGTATAAACAAAAGTCGCATTTCACGGGCTATATAAGTTCTACGTATTTAGCTTATTTAATAAAATGAATTGGCTTTATTTGACTTGCGTCTGGTCTATTTGAGACCGTACTCAATACTCAATACTCAATACATTTATTGCACTCCACAAGTTAAATAGATGTTACAATGGTATAATATAAGAAACATGTGTGGGCCTTGTCGGCACGGCAAGATGAAGGAAATAATTATTTACCTAGCCAGCATATCGCGACGATTTGATCCCAACACTGTATAAACTAAATACATTTTTGCCGTGGAAGACAATTTATTTACCGTTGAAACGAATTAATTTTCCTTTGTGACATCACAAAAAAATAACAGGCTTTGTTGAGTAATTTATCAAATTGTCGGATGCAAAGAATGGATTTCGGTCCCGACATTAATTTATTGTATACTCAATGAGTACTGGTGATATTTCTATTATTATTAGGATAAATAATGAAGGGGTTTGGACTTATGGCGGCGGTTTAGGTGGCAAAATATTATGTGATTATTTTGAATGAACTGACTTGTTGATGTTAATGCAAATTGATATATATTAGAAATTCATGATTGCAAATAACAAACAATACAGTTCGCCTAATGGTACGCGATGAACGTAGCATATGATCGCTTGTGATACCAGGTACATTATTTACTCGCTGATTACCATTTATATCTATATATATAGTTCGAGAAATTATGCTTAGTTCGACCAAAGAATCGAACCTGACACCTCCACCAACTCGCAAATCACCTTCAACGAGGCTGATTACGAGATTATAAGGATTTAAAATATTATTTGCCGGGCTCCTTTAAGGATTTTCCCGGAGGCCTTTAAGTATCGATACCTATTCAAAGTTTTCAATAATCCGTCGCCATATAAAAATATCTAGGGGTCAATATTGACAAACATCTAACATGGCAGCATCCAATAGAATCTGTAATTACCCGCGTTAGGAAACTTCTATACATATTTAAAAGATTGGGATCCGTAGCAGACTATGCTACTATTAAAATTATCTACTTTGCGTTATGTCAGATGGTATTAAGTTACTGTGTAGTATCATGGGGTATGGCTGGTAAATCCTCCCGTATAGCCGTAAAACGTGCCCAGAGAGCTATATTAAAAGTCTCACATAAGCTAGGAATTCGACATCCAACAAATCTACTTTACTGTGAGACTAAAATGCTAACGGTTCGCCAACTTAATACTCTCTCAGTTGTTCTTAACTTCCATAAAAATGCAATTCCCACTACAGTGATCGACGAGCGTATGCGCAGAAGACCAAACTGGAACAAAATTCGGTGTAAATTAAAATTTGGTAATAAATCTTTTAGTTATATGGGACCAACACTGTATGACAAACTAAATAAACATTTAAACATAATCTTGATGACGAAATCTGTTTTTAAAAAACATATGTATGCTATTGGGTAAAAGTTACCATGAGACAGAAAGTTTTATTACTCAGAATTGAAACACTAACACGCGCTCTTTAATATATACAGTCTATCACACACCCACATACAATCACATAAGCTCACGCTCTTACACAAACCAATACACCTATACACAACCTCAGACACAAACATTCATCCATACACATACATACACTCACAAACACAAATACAATTGCAAACACGCACTTGCATACAAAACACATAATTATCATCATGTATATCTCAATATATAGATATTATTAAGTAGCATAAAATCTTTGTATAACTAGCATTAATATAATAACTGTTTCTATCTGATGCAATTACTGTAAGAATATCAGTCGAAAGAGACTGGATCCCCCAACACAGGGTATCTTAGTGCGGGATTCAGTGTCACATCCATTTTTGTGCAACTTGTATCTTTTTTTATAAATGTACATACATATATTTCCGAAACAAACTTTGTCATGTATACCAATACCTGCCATATATCCGTATTAGAAGATTTATGTAAAATCACGTATTCTTGGGTAGGTTTAAGAAGGAACCTAACATAACCTAACCCTTTCGAGACAGAATGCAGTGATTTGAGGCGTATAGATGCTCGTTATGATATATTTTAGTAAGCATATTTTGCTGTGCAATTAGTATTTTTGGTGGTCATTATATTTAATCCCAAAATATTATCATCACTGTGATATGGAGCGTAGCGTTTCGTATCATCGTAGACAGTGGTCAACGATCTACGCATTAGCTACGACTGCTACGAATACAGATTCGATGAAACTTTGTTTTGCTGTGATTAAGCTGTACTATAATATATATAGTATATTTATAGTCATAGTATATTAGTATATTTATGCGAGTCATAATAGTGACGTCAGCGGAGCTGACGTCACTATTCTCAATAGATGGATCGCTCTTTGCAAATTATCTAAGTAATGAAACACGCTTTCGATAATAAACACTTATAATTCTTAAGCACAATCTTAATCTTTACTACGTAAAGCAACACAGTGAAATCAATATTAAATTGAGTACTCACAAGATTACAATTTGTGAAGCGGTCTTGCCTTCGTGAGAACTTGTAATAGAATGCTTGACTTTACAACGCCAAATGCGCTTAAGATGGCGGGCGTTGGGAGGTCAATACACAATCACAATATGTCACGATTATTTTAACACACACTTCCTTAATAGCTAATTTAATTACGTTAATTCTTTACAATAATCGACAGACCGTTTTTAATATTTAGTACAATTTAATTTCAGTTTAAATGTTTTAATAACCGATTGTTTGACTCTTCAATTTAATCTTGAACTTGAAAGGATTTAAATTACTTTGAACTAAACAAAAATATCAAGAAATCAATTCGCTATTGCTTAGAAATCAAGTTATGAATTAAGCAACTGCTTAATTACTTCAAAATGAATGTTTAAATTATAATGAGTAATAGTTTGTAGTCTCGAACAACAACAAACCATTACAACTCTTAATTAAGGTAATAACTGGTAAGACTCGCATAAACAATGTGGTAATGATTTAAATAATCTTAGTAAATAAATAGAGACCTGATTATAAGTAAATTAGCGGTAAATTTATGTATTAAAACAATTCGTTATGTGGACTTGCGCCGACATATATTTTTTATAATATTATTCTAAAGATGTCTAGTAAAACAGGTTCTAAATCAGTACTGAATGTAGCTAGGTAAAAAGCCAGCTCCAAAGCCGTAGAATTAATATTTATCTCGGTATTATGATTTTACGTAAAGCTTTCCACATGATTTCTGGGGTTCTGATCCTGCCCCATCCATATTTGATATTTATCCTCACAAATATGATGCTTTTTTACCCTTTTCTGTACCATGGAAAATACGCTAAGTAAATTTAGTTTAAGCGTTAAATTATTTAGAAGAGGTTGGAAAAATGACAATAAATATATATTATTATTGTTACAAGTAAAAGAAATTTAGTCTTCTCCTAGAAGTAAAAATCATTGATACCACGGACACGAAGAATACGGAATACCTAGTTGTGGATTACATAAATTTCTGTCGTTTATGAGGATCGAACTCATAATACTTGGCGCACCGATAGTAGCAATGCTACCACTTAAACTAACGCGTCATTCGTCCACACGCATCGTCGGTTTTCGTCGCTTGTATAAAAAGTATTTTATTATGTTTACTTTATGGTGATTACCGTAGTAATATAATATCAGCCCTGTATATATCATGTCCCACTGCTAGGTAGGGAAGGGCTTCTTAGCGTAAGGAGGTTTAGGCAATAGTTTACTATGTTAAATTAGCATTCTGTTACACATGAGTTTTGCACATTACCATTAATGTTCTCTATAATATGTGAAGTCTGCAAACCCAGTGGGGGTCATAATTATTGAGAACATTATAGAGAACTTATGTGTACCTCACCGTTAAACCGAATGCTAATTCACGATTACGAACATAACTTCGGCAATTCAGAGGTACATACTTTGGAATGGAAATCGAGACCTCTGCGTGGCAGTCTAACGGTCTCTCACTGGACTATCGCTGTTCATATATTATGTACCACTACGCTCATATATGTATCTATCATTTGTAATGTAAACAATAACTATACATACTCACTGTTCGTTCAATACAGACTGATTATACAGTACATAATCTAGTTTGAAAGATTAACTTCCATTCATTCGCTAGCAGTCTATTATCTACTTAATCTAGAACACATTTACTGCCGAAAGATATTGGTCATGTTACGGTCTACTTTGACCTTAATCCGAACTCCGCATGTGCGAAACTGGCAAACAGCGGCCAAGCACTTTAACACACAACTTTTTAGGGTACAATACTAAAATGGCAATAACGGACCATTTATGTTATGGACTTGGCTGTCTAACCGTCTGTATATCGCAGCTACAAATACTCCTTTTTTAATATTTCTCTTGTATTTCCGCAGGAGACTTTACAAACATACAAATAACAATTATACTATACGTGGATCACACAAATAATTGGCCAGTATCGGATTCGACCCTATTACTCTTATCGCGATGGCAGAAACGAGGCAATCACTAGCGCGCTACGCCATCCGTGCTAATGTTATGGACTGACAAAATATTTAAAATAATTAGATTTATTAATATTACCTATTCACGTATTATAACGAGATAGAAAATACTATATGTGTCACTCCTATAGGCTATTTGTAGTAAAGCTAGTTGAGTGCAAATTTTATCCGTATATTATGTGAGACTCCTTAAGGAGAGATATAGGCTATTTAAGGTTAAAGTGTTATCCAAATCCGTGCAACGATTTAATATGTAATTGAGACATTAGCATCAAAACCAAAAAAGGGGGTGAATATTTATAACAAATAAACGTAGCTATATAAAAGAGACGGCCGCGCTAATTGGCATATCGCGAGGAACTTTACAAACATTCAAACGTACACAAAAAACACCCAGACTAGACACAATTCTTTACGTAATGGAAACGTTTGCTGTCTTAGAGCCGAGAAAATTTAGTAAAAGACTTGCTACTCGCATTTTTTCCTAAACATTGCACGAAATAATAAAGTAAATATCTCTGTTCATAAATCTAACTAGATTTTGTTTGCGGTTTCGCTCGCGTTACAGTACGTTTTGTCATTAAATTACTATCCCTTGGGCACTTTTCTTTTTTTCTAGACGAACGGTACTCTAAGTTCTTTTCTGTACTCTGATAACGCAACAACCAAACTCACATTCGCATTTATAATATTAGTTTTTTTTAAGCTTTCACGCCTTAACTACACGACCGACCACCATGAAATGTTGCATACACGTTGTCAGAGGTACACAAAAGGACTTAGGTGGGTACCATCCTTTCATCCAGGAAAAGTACTGTGTTTTTTATACGACTAAGGTGGCAAACAAGCATACGGCCCACCTGATTGTAAGTGGTCACCGTAGCCTATGAATGCCTGCAACACCAGAGGCATCACTTGCACGTTGCCGACCCTTTAGGAGAGGAAGTGGGAAGGAGAAGGAGCGGGAAGGGGAATAGAGGGTGATTGAGCCGCCGGCACTCTCACTCACCGAACGAAACACAACAGTAGTAATACTGATATTTCACGTCGATATTCTGTGAGAGGGTACTTCCCCGGTTGAGCCGGCCTATTCTGCTGAAATCAGCGAGGCTCTACTACTGTTTCCGAGGGATTAAAACTGACACAACTTACATTTACGCGAGCAAAGCCGCGAGCAAAATCTAGTTCATAATATTAGCTAGGATTCAAAATTGTGAAATTAAATTCATTTTTGTGAAATGCATTACAATTTGTTTAAGCTAAGTAATCCCTTCCTCCTATTTCTATTTTTCATTAGATTTGCCTCGCTTTGGAGCTGACATTTTTATTTACTGTACTACAGTATTCGTGGAGGTTCGTACTGAGAACGTGTCTACAATTTATTGCTTCGGAAAATACTACCTACATAGATAAACCGTGTGTAGATTGTTGCTTTGTTTATAAATTCCTTTACTCACATCTTTGCACACATAGATATGATACATACCTACTAACACTAGCGGAAAAAATACGATACTATACTAAAGTGCTATATTATACTAAAATATTATACCAAAACTCAAAGAAAGGATTAGGTTAAAACGCTATACGGAGTAAGATACATTGGCTAATTGGCTCGTTGCTCATTTTTATTGCTTTCGTATAATTAATATTTAATATTGAATTACGGTTATTATACTGTGTCTAATTTTACGATGATCGGTTGAGCATATAAGGCGTGAAAGTGTAACAAAGAAACAAAGAAATTCACATTCGCATTTATAATATTGGTTAGCGTTTTGAGAATTGGCCTTCTGTTACGTGGGTCTTCGTGGATACACAAGTATGAGTATTTGATGTATGTATAGTAGAATTGCATGTTATAACTTAAGAGTAGTATCAAAAACATTCAATAAATGTAACAAAATAAATAACGTTAAGTATAAAACGGTCCGTAAGGGTAATCGTTCGCCGGTGAAAATATTGTACAAATAGAAGCGACATGTTGTCAATTTGTTACCAATAAACGATGCCATTATTACATTTTATGGGCATTTTATAGCCTTTCGATATTGCTATATCAACAAATACAGCGATTTCATTGTGTTATAATTTTACTAACAACTGTTATGTCTTATTAGATATTTATTTTGAAATATGTTCAGATCGAATGGCGTAGTGGTGAAGTGGTTGCCTCGCCATCACCACTGCCATTATGACGAGCTTATGTTGTGGGTTCAAATCTCATACAGGACAAAAATTTGTGTGGTCTACACATGGTTGTTCTGAGTCTGGATGTTCTTTATGTCCGTTGTTTGAAAGTTTGTAAAGTTTTCGCGATACATAAATTATTACTCCAAGAGAGCGAGTGGTCTTTTTAAAACTAAAAAGTAAGGTAAAGAATATTGATAGTAGCATAGGTCATTAATTTGTCTAGTCCTCCTCAATACATATTAATACTATAACAGACATGAGTACCGATATGTACTATATGTAGTCATAGTACATAAAAAATATACGTAGTAGCGTATATTTTGCTGTAATAAAGCTCTGTCGTCTGCCTCTACAGCGCCGTTTCAGTTTTCGTGCACATTTTGTTTGTAGTCCCGTAGTTTGCGCATGTAACTCACGCGCTTGAGTCCATAATATATAGAACATAATATATATGTATAAGAACTATAACATTCACTTTGACTGTAATCAGTATGTTCACAATGTAGGTGAGTATTTACTGTTTTAGGCGACACCAATATTTTGGTTAGAATAGTTAATCTATATATATAAAACTCTTCCGTTACTGAGTGACTGACAGACAACGCATAGCCGAAACTACTGAACGCAAGAAGCTGAAATTTGGCATGTATGTTCCTTGGAGAGTGTAGGGGAGCATTAAGAGAGGATTTTTGGAAATTTCACCCTGAAGGGGGTGAAAGGGGTGAAACCCGATATTCACACGGGAACGAGACTTACGCCGGTGAAACCGCGGGAAAACTACTAGTAAAATATATGTCATAAGTGTAATTGAATTCAGCTGTGTACTAGTTTATATTAGCATACTATCAAGAATCAGTATCAGTGTCAACATTAACCATGATTACAAACAGCTCTATATGTTTGGAACTAATTAACGAAGATGAAGGCGTCGGTAATTAATATTTGTGATGGATTTGACACTTTGAAGTGGTATTGGTCAATTGTTTACATTAATAATTGATTATTTTATAAACTACTCGACTTAATTTTGTTTGCACTATTCTTTAAGTCGTCGCCTGACAATCAAAAATGTACTTGTCTATATTTATACTAATACATACTATTATAAAGAGCAAAGATTAGATTTTTTATTTGTTGGTAAGGATTTAACTCAATATCTAATCAACCGATTTAAAAAAATAAATCACCATTAGAAAGCTCTATTTTCGCCAAGTAACAAAGGCAACATTTTATTTCAAAAAAGAGTACTGTTACATAAACTAATATAATCTATTTTTACGCTAGCCGCGGGAAAAAGGCAGTCTGAAATATAGTTATTTCGAGTTTGGTTGTTTCTAATATCCGTTGTTTGCTTCTTTCTAGAGCTTTCTTTGCTCTATAAAATGCTATTTATTTACGTATTTATGTGACATAGATTTTGCCCGCGGCTTCGCTCGCGTAAATGTAGGAAAGGTTAGGTCAGGTTAGTCACAGTACTTTTTTCTGGATGAAATGTATTCTATGTCTTATTTTATACCCTTGACAACGTATATGCGAAATTTCATGATGATTGGTCGAGTAATTAATGCGTGAAAGCATAACAAACAAACAAACTCACTTTCGCTTTTGTCATATTAGTTAGGAAAAGGATTTTACACAACAATACAATAAACTGTTTTACCACACACAATTAGAGATACATGCTACCATTTAATTTAAAGACCACTCTGTAATCAAAATTAATGGACTGTTTGAATTCTTTAGCATATTTAAAGAGTTCAGTATTAAGTGACCGGGTGTTTTCTTTTAAGTTGACGTGACTAAATGCTTTTAAATATTCGCATCCACTTTTTACTAATGAATAGGATTAAACTGAAGGCCTTGAATATAGAAACTGTGGGTCAAAGTCAAAGTCAAACATACATATACGAAAAAAAATTGGCTTGTTATTTAGAATTATTTGATTTTAATTCAGCTGATGTGCAAGGGGTTTCGACTCCGATTGCCGCGTCAGGCAAACTGTTATTGGGTTTTACTGTAAGAAATTCTCAGAAGCAGCTCTGAGATTCTTTGTCAGAATTTACTTTAGTATAAATAGGTTGGCCTCTTATTACGTGGTACATACAATTATAACTGGTGCGATGTGGGTGTATTACATTTTCGACAACTAAAACTGAAGCTGAACGAGAAATAGGCATTTATGTTTCTAAAGTTACCACAAGCTCCATGCACGTTTTGCTTCGGACTCTGCGGTCCCGTGGGCATCAGCGGTGGCCCTCACCGCTGCTGCTCGACACTAGCTCGCCAACATCACACGGACATCTTTATTTTACATAATTATAACAATTACTGTTATACCATGGTAGTAAACTGTGGAAGTAGATTAGATTTAAAATAAAGGCTGAAGCCAGTTCCAGTTGTACTGCTGGGCAACTGAAACTTGGCACTCAAACAGCATAAGACTATAATTTTACAAGTTCTAAGACAAATAGTAAGGAGAAACATCACATACGATTTTTTATATTAAACCATTTACAGCAATTAAGTAGTGAAGAAAATTCATAATTTTCAAATTAACTGTATTAGAAGCATTTTCTCAGAGACAGGTACCTACTAGAAATGCAAGCAGAATTTATATTCCAATATTATATCAGATTGTCATTGAAGTTAACAAACAAACCCAAATCCTTGAAAGTTGGGCTCTTGCTGCTTTCGTAAGATAAGATTAGACTAGTTGTCAACTTTAGGCAAATATTATTAATTAATAATTAGTTTAAGTTAAACTATTGACTATATTTTATAGTAAATAGATTATAATAATAATAATAATTGATTTATTTTCTCTTTACAAAAAAAGATTACATATAAATTTCATAATACAAGTATTTTTCACAATGTATTGTAAGATACTGCTGCCTCTGATAGGTATTTTAACACTTGTGTTACGAGTCACCAGATTCCCTTCTTCTGTCTCCTTCACCAAACATTATTCTTTAAATTGATCAGACGTAGAAAATGCTTAGGTACAATTTAAAATTCACACATTAAAAAGAAAAAAGGCAATTGTACATTTTAACGGTAAAAGTACATTACTATATAATATTGTGTTCTGTTTACGCAAATATTATTCATTGAAATTAAACTACTATATACGGATTTTATCGCGTTGTTTATTTGACACTTTATTACATAATTTTGAAAACTATTACACTACTACAACTATTAAACTTTACTAATTTTATGCTAAAACTATTAAAACTATTTAGATTTAATTTAATTTTACACTTTCCCCGACGTTTTGGTTGCTTTTCAGCAGCCGTGGTCACGGGGAGACTAAGATCATAGTACAATAAGAATAGTAGGTTAGCTAAGGCCGATCGGCGAGTTAATTGCCTACTACCAAGTTCGTTCCTTCGTTCGAACCCACGTCGCGCACCTCTCTCTGACTTTCGGAAGTTATATGACTTTTCGAAATTATGTGCGTATTGATTGACAATTATCGCCTGCTCCGTGCCTCGGAGAGCACGTTAAGCCGTCGGTCCCGGCTGCCATGAACATCTGTGGCAGTCGTTATTGGGAGAGTGTCGACACAAAAGATCCCACTGGGTCGAAGTGTCGCCGGTCTGCACTGACTGGCCCCCACATAAGATACATACATACATAATTGCCTACTATTGCGTTGACGCACAGGGTTGTCACTTTTATTTTTAGTTAAATATTAGCAATATCCGTAAACGTAACCGTATCCGAAATTCAATACCCGTAACATCCCCGGTATCTAGTACCTACTATTATATATTCTGTGACTGCGGGCACATTATAGTCGCTTAGAAGTATGTATATTAAAAAACGAATTATGAACAAAACATCTCACATAACACCCCTGAACTACATATTATAATTATTAATAACTACGTATGTAAACTAAACAACTAAACTATGACTACGACCAAAGCTATCTTATGAAAAAATGAAAATCAAATTTTAAACATCAATCACTCAATTCACTCAATCCAACAGTGACTAGTAAGTGCTGAAATGAATACTCGTGTTAATATCTACACCGTTTCAACAAAACACCACGGCGCAGGGTTTGTCGGCGCGCACGCTTTTTCGCCGCTTTTATAAGTGATCGCGCTGAATACCTACTTCACAATTTAAGCTTGAATATCTTTTTTTTTTCTAATACTGACTAAGCGTTATATGTCGCGATATAACTATCTAAACACCTTATATGACGAGGAACTAGTTTAATTTACTGTCGTTTAACACATTGTATTAAATACGTTTTGTTTGTAAATACATACCTACTTATAACATAGTTCACCAGACTGAACAATTACATATCTGTGAACTCAAATGCTCAATTTAGAAACCTGAGCTAGTCTATTAGCGTACATACACATACCTAATTTAATTAGAAAATGTTTAGGTTGGTACTTACGCTTCTCGTTCAGTAGGTATTTGGAAGAACGATAAGTCCGGGTTTGAGGAGTTGTTATTGAGGCATCCGAAGACACTACAATATTTTCTGGCTCTTTTTGAAGTCATAATAACGTTTATTACAAAAACTAAATGGATATAAAGTGGCCAGTGAGAGCAGCGAATTCGAGCGGGCGAGCAGTGGAGTACGTGAATGCGCGCGATCAAAAACGTGGCGCATCCCGTACAGAGTCCCCGACCGCCCCGTTTGGCTGTGTGATTGTGTGCGTGAAAAGTGCGTGCGTACACGGCGCCGGCGACTCACGCGTACATTCAAACCGGCGGCAGCCGATTTGTTCATACAAATCGGCTATCCTACTATTCCTATTCTACTATGCTAAGATGGTAGCTGTCTCAATGTTCCAGTGTCAATGTAATAAAGTGTCAAATAAACAACGCGATAAAATCCGTATATAGTAGTTTAGTTTCAATACATTACTATAATTTATAATTAAGCAACATAAATTAATGGCAAACTTAACATTTAAGGTGCGAGTATTGGTGACTTTTCAGGTTGTTTGTGTAATATGTGGGTTTTAGGATCGTTCTGTACGTGTATGATCTTGTGGATTTATAAGTATTTACATATGTGTACGTGTTTGTAAGTATCGGATTATAAATATGCGTGACTATTGGGTAAGTAAGCATGTATGTATTTATAATATTAGTTAGGATTAAAATGTAGCTTATAACGAGGAAACCTTATAGGCAGATAATAAATTATAAGACGCTCCAAGCAAACTTTGTCGCGAGCCTCATGTTTTGTTTATTTGTGTAGGCTCGTGGCGGTCGTGAGGCGAAATCTCACGCCGCCGTACCGTGTGTTCGCTCACGACACGTGCGCGTCTCGGAGACACCGCGCGTGTTGCGTAACTAATGGCACGTCGCGACCATCCGCCATAAACGTTTATCTTCTTAACTTGGGCGCAGGATAGATTTGTTGTATATACTTGTCAAAACACCGTGAGACGTTTTTAGGGTTACGTGCGCAAAGGGTGTCTACGAGATCCTATTACTAAACCTTCACTGTGAAAGACAGTCTCTCTGTCTGTCTTGTCTTTATACGGCTGTATCTTTTCAACCGTAATGTATAGCTGCTGTATGATATGTTTACATAATATATGTTACTAAATTTTGATCGCAGCATCGTCCACTCATAAACAATACTTTCTTTCTGCATAAAAGGTACCCTATGTCCATTTTTTACCCTGACAACGTGTATGCGAAATTTCATGATGACCGGTCGAGTAGGCGAGAAAGCATAACAAACAAACAAATTTACCTGGCGACTTCGAAGGCGTAGTGGTTAGTGTAACCGACTGCCACGCCAGAGGTCACGAGTTCGATTCCCGCACAAGTCAAAAATTTGTGTGCATGAAAATGGATGTTTGTCTTGGTCTGGGTGTATCTATGTATAATATGTATGTATTTTAAAAAAAGTACATATGTATGTTTATCGATTGTATAGTACCCATAGTACATAAGCTCTACTTAGTTTTGGCTACATGGTGTTGTGTATATGTGATAGAATATTATTAATATAATAAAATTATATTATATTCGCATTTATAATATTAGTAAGGGTTGAAAATACTTTATCAAATTTATACTTTAAAAAAAATATTTTGTCTGAAATCATACAATAAATATTGCTTATTTCAGTAACAGTTTACCAACTGTTTACAACTTATACCTGTACAAAAGCACCGCTAAGCTGCCGTAATCCTGTGAATGCAACTGGATTAGGTTGGATTAAGGTGGCTTACCAATTCAAGATGATATTGTGCATCTGTTAATGTTGTTAGGTCGGCTATGTATGTTGTATTGCTTTATTTAGTTCAAGATGATTCTAAATTTAATACATTTCTAGATTCTTCTAAATAGTGTCAATTGGAATATATTATTATATAGCCTGATGTCACATTTTTACGTGGTGGAATGCTTGCAGCAAACCTCTCCGCGGGGGCGGGCGGAGGGGTTATGTCGAACTCGCCGGGGTAACAGAAAGATGTCAAGAAGATAATGTACCTCCCGGAATACCGACTAAACCTACCACGGTGTTCCTCGACAAAACCACAATGGACGGGGCCGCGCGAATCACTTGCACATGCGGTCGCGACCCCGCCGAGGTTTCGGCCCGCCGTATGAAACGGCAAGCCACTACACGAACAGACCTACCCAAAGGCACTTCCCACAAATTATCCCTACTGTCCCCCCTAGAGGGGAGACGGACTCAACACAGAGGCGCGCGTGGGAACACGCACGCCGCCTCTCGGACCTGGTGCTGAACGGATGGCGGGCAGGCCCACAAAGCCCGCCACCCCCAGGTCAATCCTCAGGGTGGCTGGAGGTCATCTCGCGCCCTCCGGCACCCGGTTCCACGGTTGGGGAGAGGGTTTAAACGCTCCCGCTCCGCCGCCTCCTTGATGGAAATTACTTCCTCACAAAAGGAGGCGACGGCGTTCCACGACCTCTCACTCCGGACCATAGACTGAACTACGGCCGGGAGCGAGAGGGCAAACAATCCGACTGCCGCGATCAACTCACGGCGCTGCGATGCCCAGGCGGGGCAATCCGCCAAAGTGTGCAGCGCCGTGTCCACAACAACGTCGCGGTAGTCGCCGCAGTGGTGACAACCGGGCGCCTCTTGCCAGCGTATACGACACAGGAACTGGCCAAAACAACCGTGGCCAGTCATTACCTGTGTCAGCCGGAAGGTGAGGGCGCCATGCCGCCTCTCCAGCCACTCCTCAAACACGGGACTTACCGCCACGATCGTGGCGTGCCCGAGCCTGATGTTACTTACATTAACCTGATTGTACTTAAATTAAATTCCCATGAAGGTATTAAAGTTGTTTTATTTGAAACTACAATTCAGTTATTCAGGCGAATAAATAAAGTTTTCAACATGAAGAAAATAAATTATCTCGCTTGTGGCTTGAGCAATTTGATTCACAGTGAAGAGAAGTATTAATTACCTAATATTTTACTAAAGTATTAACCGCAACAGAGCAAATTTTACGCCTTCGTGAAAGACGTATAAAAAATCCGTGGCACAGCGGTAGTGAATGAGACTGTTGTTCATGAAGTCTCGTACTCAGCTTTGATTTCTGGGTCAGGCAAAATGTTATTGGTACTGCCTGCGATTAAATGCTTAATAGCAACACGGAGCTTGGAACTGTGCCTGTTGAAGGCAATAGTTTCACCCTCTATTGCTTAGAAAACAAAATCTTAGTTGGCGTTATGTAGATATAATAGATATGTACATTTCTGTTTTCCCTTTCGCGAAATTGGACAAGATACCATGTACATACATACATGTCTGTTTCTCTGAAAGGTAGTTAAAACTGCACGATGGTGTATTGCTTAAAGTGGTCGCCTTGCCCACTGCCACTGCGACAAGTGTCGTGGGTTCGACCGCGCAATCGCCACACGGGACAAAAATATAATAGTTGATCCGAGGGTGAACTTTGTGTCCATTGTTCAAATGTTTGTATAATCTCCCGTGACATTATAATCATTCCTAGGATTTTTTTTTTTAAAGATAAGAAGCATATGAGATCGCCTACGGTTTTCCGCTTGTTACGATCCTAGCATACCTTTCTAGCTTTCATTCTTATTACATTCTTCATGAGTTTTATTTGTAAACTAAAAGCCTCAGGTAAATCTTGGCTTAAAATTAAAAAAGTTAAGTCGCAAGTAGAGAGGAACATCAAAGAGAATCGTTGGCTTACTTCCGTTGCGCGGAAACACGACTTAATTCATGTTTTTATTTGTGTCCACTGCGAGACAGCCGCTAACAAGCCTTCATTTACACTACTCTTGCTTTAAGTTATTGAACTTTTGTCTTGAGTTTTTTACTTACATATGATTGGTTATAAGTATAATTAAGTTTAAGAAGTAAGTATTTAGGAAACGGTCGAGTATTGGGCATCGAGCTTAGATTAAAATATGTTACCTACAAAGCCTTTTTGCTACTGTGTTATACGCAATATAATAATGACATCATCTCTGTATATAAACTGTAAACTGCTGGTCTATGCCCTTCTCACTATACGAAGTAATAGAATTATATAATTATAATTCATATCAAATAAAAATAATTTCTATTATAATCAATTTATTACTAAGTTGTTAGACCTATCAGTGTTATCGTACATACACATAGGCTATACCTTAACCAAATACGCACATACCATAACATACATACATAGCTCTCACGCTTATAATATCTTCGAAGAAACAGCGAGATGTGTGATGCACCCACATCTCGCCATTTTTTAGCTTTTAAGTAATAGGGAGTGAGCCTATTGTCATCTAAGGGGCACAATTGCTCTTTGACACATACAGGAAGATAATACTTTAGATTACGAGGATACTAATTAATCAAAAGTCACTCAAAAATACTTCAAACAGTGAAATGTACGCGTATAATGCTAACAAAAGATTATATTACAGATTCAAAGTTTCCTAGTCAAATCTGTGACATCAATACCATAATTACGTTGAAATCTTTACAAACACGTTCTGTGGCTTAGCTATTTGCACGGTCTACACTCATCCAATATTCTCGCATTGTCTTTGTAGAACACACATATTGCAAGCTAAAACAGGCTGCCGAGAAACTGACACCCATTTAAACGTCGACGTGTGAAACGGCTAGTCTGAAACAAATACTGATTGAAAAATTCAGAAGTTGATCGCAAACGTGGACAAAAATAATTATATGAAGCTAATAAATTATTAACACACTTTTAGCAAAGGTCTTATTTAAAAGAAATTAAACTATACATTTTATTCAGTAATCAGACTACGATTAAAACTAAATTAAAAATTAAGATTATTATTTAACATATTATCAAAGTAACACAACAAAAATTTGTTAATGTGCTTATAATGGAGAAAACGTAGATACATAATAGTAAATTTATAATTTCCTATGAAATAGTAAAAAGAAAAATCGTGAACACGTCAGTAAATAACCCTAAACGGCGTAGTTTAATGGGTGTCTATAAAAATTATGGCCACTCCACTTTTACATTACCTGCGGGAAAACTTCCTTTAACAGCATTATGCATTGTATTAGCATATTAAACGCCACTGCTGTCGCTTCGAACCGGCACTGAACCTGAGAACGTGCTGGGAATTATAATCAGCACTAGCAAACTCTATTATCAGGAATCGAAACGAATAGCTTCTAGTTTAATAATAGTGTTAGCGGTTACGGTATTTACGGTTATCTTTGATTAACATTTGACAAGTATTCGAATGACAAATTCATTGTTGTATTCGAAAGACAACTAAAATTAATTTGTTGCAAATATTAAGTACACAGTTATTTGAACGCTAGTTAATTTTGATGTTGTAACAAATATTTAAATCACCATACATGTTGAATTTTTAAATTATATTTGATAAAATACATATTATTTTTATAAACCGAACGTTATTAAAATGTATTCGTATTAATTATTTAATGAAGTACAAATTCGACTACTTTATTTCATCATCATCATCATCATCGGGCTATAATAGTCCACTGCTGGACATAGCCCTCCCCTAATGAGCGCCATAGCGCCCTGTCTTCGGCTTGCCGCATCCAGCATCTGCCTGCAGTCTTTCGCAGATCGTCATCCCATCTGGTCGGAGGGCGTCCTACACTACGTTTGCCGAGTCGCGGTTTCCACTCAAGAACACGTTTACCCCAGCGGTTGTCGGTTCTTCGCGCGATACTACTTTATTTATTAACCTCTGGTATGCCGGAACGTGGATCTGCGCGAGACACAATGCTTTTTCTATTATGTCTGGTATTCCGGCATACAAGAGGTTAAATTGTAACTTTTTAAAACTGGATAATGCGATTCTAAGTATCGCATACCTACCGGTTAGTAACATTTTTAAAGCCCTTATATCGTTAACTAGACTTTGTACCATAAAAACATTTTGTATCAGGATCGAGTACATACATAGGTATAACATAACCAAATATTACTAAAATCGGAAAATCAACTTTTTCTACCTGTCCGCTTTACGTGGAATCCTCCATATTATAAGAAAACTAGTATCAGCTGCGTACAGGGATGACATTCTGATGCTTTTTATCCTTAAATGAATAGACGAGTAACATTGCTACATTGTTTTATGAATTAACACATGATGTGTACCATCTGCATTATTGTGCAACTCAAACCTGCTACATGTATCGTTTGTAAGCACAAATTAAAGACAGAATTCATATTTAATGAGGTCATGTCGTACGTACAACGTGACATGCCAGAATGCAGACATCGATCGTTTTAACACCAAAGTTACCGCATTAAAAAAAACATTGTGTGATAAGTTCTTTGTTAACAAATGTCTTTAATGTGTTTGTTTAATTTGATTTGTGTTGTTTTAGAATATCTACTTAGGAGTGATTTGTTGATTTTTAGCTGTTTGTGAAAGCTTGTCATTGGCTTTATTCATGTTGTTCATCTTTTATTACTTGTATCGTCTAGCTGTAAGTTTTCCATGTAATAATAAAATAAAAAAATAAAAATATTCGTATTTAAACACTTATAATATAGTAAGGCAAATTATAGCATTGTCTGTAGAATAATCTTCTAATATTTCGCAAAGGAATTGAACTACTTGTCGCTCTTACATCTTGTAAAAGTGAAAAGGTGTTCAGTTCCTAAACAAGGTACTACCTACTAGGACATAAATTTTCTATGTGCAACGGATATCCATTTTAGGCGACTATGTTTAAAAAATTAACTTGCTACTATATACTTATAAACTCGTTTACATCAAAACTTGTATTTAAGACAGTACAGATAAAAATACATGAAATATAAATGATTATTGCACGTCATTAATATTTTTACTTTACATTTTTGAGATGTATCGGCGTATGATATAGCCTTAGTTGTTTTATTATTAACCTGGCCCCTTTTTGATATGAAGGCATTATAAATAGACACATTCACGTTTACTTTGCTTGCATACGGCATTTCTGCGTTTGCCTAAAAGCTAAACTGCAACGTGTTTCACGATTATAAACTTAGGTCGTACAGTTTGTTCCACTTTGTTTTTAACGTTCGCGTGAGAACAACAAAATTGTGGCGAAGTAACTCCGCTAAGTAAGTACTTTCGCTGCTAGTTTTTGTCCACAGTTTCTGCTTACATATTAATATACTGCTAAGCTTGTGCTGGTTAAAAGATGTGGAGCAATAAATTGAAAGAAGTTGTTGTAAAATGTATTATATAAAAATTGGAAAGCTTTGCAAAACATGCAGGGATAAACGGAATTTGAAAGTCAACCCAAATATTTATAATAATAATATATATAATAAATCATTTATTTCGGGCTGCATAGGCTCATAGTCTTTAACCTAAATTTACATATTATAAAATTTGATATTAGTAAATACACCTTAATACTATGTTAGTAAAACTTCACTTCGCACACTTAATACTAGTGCGCTCGGCTGGTACTTGTCCGTGGAAGCGACGGAACACCACGTTTGCGGCCAAAAGCTTTCGTCCAACACCTTGTGCAGGTAGCAGTCGGGACGTACACGACGAATGCTTTAAAGTTGACGTTGCGGCGCGACTCCAGCAGCTGCACTCTCGGGACTTCAGGCTTTTGGCACACGTTCTTCGCGATGTCCTCCACCTCAGTGGTGTAGTGCAGGCGCGAGATGTACACCGGCATGTTCGGGGACGCGGCACGCACCTTCAGTTTGGGGTCCAGAGGTGCCTTGTCACATCCATTCTTAATGTTTCGCGAAACTTTTTTGTTTCACTCGCGAACGAAAAGCGGGATAAAAAGTGAATTACGACACATAGTATCATTTTCATCATTGTAAAAGGATGTAAAGATTAAACATCTTTACTACCTTTTGTTGTTTCAATGACACATAAATCGTTTAACGCAGATTTATATAAAACTGAGATTAACATATTCCAGTTTTATTTAAATCTGCGTTCAACGGCTTATGCGTGATTGAAACAATTCAATGTTTACATTTATTAAACTTTTACATTTATAATATCAGTAGCGATACGGATATTTGTACGATGATAATGCATATAGCAAGTTCCACTTTTGGTGTTCTAAATAATGGGATTCGAGGACGCGTTTAGAATAAATGTGTAATTTATTTAAGAGGACCCGACCCAACGAGTGACTGATTCAACAAAGTTTAGCAATTTAATGCTCGACTTCGTATGATAGCAAGCTGTTTGTGTTGCCACTCTTAAAATTAGTGGTTCTTTTTAAACTTTACATTTTGCTGCTTATTATGTTGTGGGTCATCATCGATGTTTGTTTTGTACAAATAATGTTGAACATCTCGAATTAAACTTCAGGGTTCTTAATGAAAATAGAAAATGTATAATAGCCGGTCACTTGTGATCGGTACGTCGTTTAATGTGTTAATATAAGCGTTATAAAGCAAACATTACAACACCCAGGTATGGCAATACTGTAATAATTTTATTTTTATGTGGTTGTAAACATGATTTGCGATTGCTTATTTTAAAATTGGTAATACTCGGTAAACTCAAGAGAAAAAAAACCGTCTAACGCAGGGTATAGACGGTTAAGTAAATGATAAAGTTTCTCTTCTTAATTATTGGAATTTAATTTAATTACGAATCTCTTTCTGAGAAGACCGTGAATTTTGATATTAATTTAGGATTTCAACATACACAATGTTGAAAACATTCTCTTTTTTATTTTATTTATTAATTCTTCACGTGACCATGGCTGCTGAAAAGCAACCGAAACGTCGGGGAAAGTGTAAACTTAAATATAAATAGTTTTAATAATAAATTAATTAGCTTAAAAATTAATAAAGTTTAATAGTAGTAGTAGTGCAACAGTTTTCAAAATTATGTAATAAAGTGTCAAATAAACAACGCGATAAAATCCGTATATAGTATTTTAATTTTAATGAATAATATTCGCGTAAACAGAAGACAATATTATTTAAAGTTCATTAAATTTCCGTATTAAATACCATTGCGTTTATGCTAATAAAGGGCTCAACGAAACTCAAACTAAATATTTAAACTGAGGCAGTTGCGAAATGCTGCGTAAACTTACTCACGTAATAAATGCAAATATTTTAGAGGGTATATTAGATTTTTATTTTCAATCATAGGAAACGGGTTGTATAGATTTGAATAAAACTTGGCACACACTTTGACTATGTCCTTGATTTTCACGTGTGATACCATTTATTTTAGCAGCCGTTTTCGAGGGATTCACAAAAATATTTGTCACCTTTTTATTCAGTCATATTATAGATGCATTACAATACAATCGCAACTGGCATCATTTGACAATCTCAATTTTATTATTTTGTATTCCTATTTACTAATAACGTAGTAGTCACCTAGCAATTGCGTAGAAGCCGCGTAGTAATCGCGTATCAACCGAGAAGCGGTAGCCACTGCTGCGCGACTAGACGATGAATCAAGAATATATTTATATGGTAGTAGGGACATTTTAAATAAATCGCGTGATCCTTAATGATTTAGCAATTATTGGTTTTATACGTATTATTGAATAATAATAATAAACCTAAAATAATGGAAACGCTTCAAGAATACTGACATAAGTTCACTAAAAGTTTTAACAATAACGTTGTTAATAAAATACAATTTATCACATCATATATTGTGTTATTTATTCGCTTTTACCGTCCTTCATCAAGTTTCCTACGCAAGTAAGTACTATGGCTCAATTGAGGAAGTGCCGCTTTTTTATTGTAAGTGCTTTCCAACAGATGCGTCGTTAAAATAAAGTTACAATAATATTTCTAGCAGAAATAGTGCCTTTTTTTTTAAGAATTCATATGGTAGTTCTGACCGACATTGACACCATGAATGGTAGTTGTTTAAATGGTCACCTCGTTGTTGTCAATGGGCTGAGTATTGTGCGTTCGATCCCTACATGAAACAAAACATTGTGTAATCTACAAATAATTATTTTGAGACTGGGCGTTTGTTGCTTGGATTGTTATTTGAATGTTTCTTGCAGCTATCTTCTCATAGGCTCCACCTCAATAACGTAGCAACTAACCTTATTTATATAGCTTTAGTAACTTAGTAAACTCACTAACCAAAAGATTTTGACGTACATAAGTGTAACTGTGTGACTTAAATTAATAAATAATTTATGACATCGAGTTTAAATGTCTGCGGAACTTCTTGACGGCACAGGAATTGGTCTAAAAGAGAAAGATGTCACTCTAACATATATAAGTATTTTTAAAGAGATACTATACTATTTTTATTGCTATAGTGGTATATTTATAAATATAGGATCTTTCGTCTAAATTTGAGACAAAAAAATCTACACTTTACACATTTACATTACAAATGCTTTGTCTGTCACAAAGGACGTCAAGAGACAAAAGGTATATACATTTGTATTCATAAAACATAAAGCTACAAGTGCTATTTATAATGGAAAACTAAACACCTAGAATTGATTTGTACCGGTAGCGTAGTGGTTTAAGTGGTCGCCTCGCTACTGCCACTACGCTAAATGCTGTGGATTCGATTCCGACACGGGACAAAAATTGGGTGATTCACAAATTGTTGTTTTTAGTCTGCATGTTATTTGTGTCCGTTTGGGTATTTTTAGAATCATTCTTAGCGTATATGTCTTGAAAGATAATAAAGATTCCAAAGTCGTATATGCAGAATATATGAAAAAAAAAATTTTTAAAAACATAAGTCTCTTTCTCAGGTAATGATATTGCTGGCTATCCAAAAGATAAGTTTCTAGAAATGTAAAGAAATATAATGTTCATCCAGGATGTATATAGTATGTACATTATCAAATAATAAACATATAATCAATAGAGCATGCAATATTATGCTGTCTTTAAGTTATCTGAAAAAGACAATATGTAAATACATTTTTAAAGTCCTACTCAACAGGAGCGAGCCTATTGGTGTATACAAGAAAATAGTACAAGAAAAATATTTTCGCCATATACAATTTTTTAAATACATTTATCTAGCCTAAGTTATGTTAGACTAGTAGAAGGCACCATAAAAAAACCAAATGAAATTTAGATTTTATGTTTTTAAGCGCACTTACAACGATTGACAGATGCAACTGTAATTTCCATTTCAACTGTTTACTAAATCCATGATTGTGTGCTAAGTTCTATCTATAATAATGATTAAAATAAACAATTAGCAACTGTCCTCAGTAGCATATATTAAACAATTAAAGCTGACATCACATTATCACCCTGTTACTCAGCGTCATATCGTTGCACTGTTCCCTTCAGGTACATACATTGTTTTTAAAACGCCATAAAATACCGGTCAAAATAGGTCGGGTTTCTCGCTTGTAGAATTTTCTTTTGTAAGAAGTAACTTAGTTTCAGAGTTTATTTATTCTCTAAGTACGTTTTGTGGAAGTGTGCAAGAAGAATGAAAAATATAGGGCATTCTTAGAATTTGAAAGAAATTGTCTAGGAAAAATAGGTATTTAAAGTTTAATTTAACAATAAGTACCAACTATATAGGTGTAATATAGAAAAACTTGATTTTGTTCGCTACTTCACTCACTTTAATGTAGATTTTGACAATAAATTTTACCCATCTGGAACAATATTCTTTTCTGGACACCTACAAGGAAGTTAAATAACTAATACAGTCCTAGTAATATTAAAATACAAATCAAATAATTTACTTAAAACAATGTTCACATGATAAAATAACAAATACAAAGTAAAACTTAGGTCCACTTACAATTTTGCGTCCTTTGTCTGTACTAGGTGATCCATTATTTCAAGCAAGGAATATAAATGTTTGGATGTTTGTTACTCAGTCACACGTAAACTGTGGAACAGATGTGGATAAAACTTGGCACACAATTAATAGACCATGTCCTAGAGATTTCGTAGGATACTTCTCTACACGATAGTACGCTTAAATAAGATTCACGCAGTCGATGCCGGAGGTGTAGGCCATATTTAAGCTCAGTACTGAAAATACTTTTTACTAGAGATTTTAGTTAACTCATACGTTTTGATGAAAATTTACTAAACGTCACGCTTTATGACGTCAGTAGGTACATCGTAAAAAAATGAAAGTATCATTTAATTTTCATACATTTTATGGGTGTCTAAATAAAAAGTGTTTGTACATTTCATATTCGCAATTTTTGCACATGACTCAGCAGCGTTGTTTAGTGTAATAGAAAGCTAATTCTGTTATAATATTATGTATATACAATATGTAACATAAACCCTGTTGTTCCTTTCAGGTGGGTTATCAGTATCACTGTTAAAATATAATTCAGTCATTTATTTTGTAAAAAGCGAGCATAAACAAAATAAAAATAAATTTTAAGACACCTAAGACACCTAAAAAAATTATAATTATAAATACCTTGTTAAGACACCTAAAAAAATACGCAAGCAATATGAAGCAATAGACTATAGGAAACTACTCTCATTGGTAGAATTACATGGATTTGAAGACGTATCAAACAACTACAAGACATTTGAAACTAAGATGAAGCAATATGTAGAAGAAAGCAAAATATTAAAAACAAAAATACTAAATTTACCCCTCGAAGATTGGATAAACAATGACGTATTAATGAGTATTGTCCAAAGAAGTTACCTATGGCTACAACATAAGAATAACGAAAATAATGAAATTTTAGAAAGAGAATACAAGTCAAAAAGGAAGGAAGTAGCAAAATTAATCCAAAATACGAAGAGTTCTTATTACTATAAAATATTTACAAATAGTTCAAACAACGTTAAGAAAATGTGGTCTCTCATAAATAATTTGGCTAACAATAAAATTAAACAAAGTGGTGCTCCCCAAAAGCTTTTAATTGACACTAGAGAGGTTACTGAGCCGGACGAAATTTGCGAGGTTTTTAATAAATACTTTTCGACGATAGGATCGTTACTAGCCGAAAAAATACCCAATGAATATCGTCAACCCTCGTTATCACCTTTCAAAACACTAAAAGTCGAAAGTCATACACTTTCCACTCTGGCCCCGTGTGATTACGTGGAAATCAACCGGATTATTAAAGAACTAAACGTGAACTGTAGCACCGGTCTTGACAAACTAAGTACAAAGGTGATTAAATGTATGCAAAGGTTTATTTCTGGTACCTTAGCTGAATGTTTTAATAAACTTATGAGTGAAGGCGAATTTCCAAATTCTTTGAAAGTGGCTAAGGTCACACCAATTTATAAATCCGGACTTAAAACTGACCCTGGGAACTATCGCCCGATATTTGTGTTGCCTGTAATATCGAAAATCTTTGAAAAGATTATACATCATCAGTTAACGAACTACCTGGACTCCTTCAATTACATTACGGACCGTCAATATGGATTTAGGACCAAAAACAACACTACTGTAGCAACTATCGATCTAGTAACAAAAATAAACGATAATATAGATAAAAAAAACATTGTATTAGGTATTTTTATAGATTTAAAAAAAGCTTTTGATACCGTAAGCCATAATCTACTAATAGAAAAGCTAAGAAGTACTGGTATCGAAGGTAATGCCCTTAAACTTCTAAAATCCTATCTGTTAAATAGAGTACAGGTTGTAAAAATAGGAGATTATGAAAGTAATGCGTTACCAATCACATATGGTGTCCCACAAGGATCAATACTAGGCCCATTATTATTTTTAATTTATATAAACAACATAACAGAACTAGGACTACATGGTCATATAACTTTATATGCAGACGACACATGCTTATTTTACTTCGGTAATGATATACAATCCCTTATTTCACTAGCTCAAGAGGATCTTAATACCTTGCTCAAATGGTTCCAATATAATTTGTTAACAATTAATATTTCTAAGACATGCTATATGATTTTTAAAGCTAAAAATAAAATAATTCCAAAATATGACCCATTAACAATAAATAACATTCCACTGGAACTAAAATCTTGTGAAAGATATCTTGGCCTAATAATGGACGATAAAGTATCGTGGAATATGCACCTAGATCACATAAAAGATAAACTGTCTTCACTTATAGGATCACTTAAAAGCATTAGCCATTGCATTCCTACTAAATTACGTTACACCATATATAACTCCCTTGTTAAATCACACCTATTGTATCTTATAGAAATTTGGGGCAATGCTAACAAACTTAAACTTCAAGAACTTCAAAGAAAACAAAATAAAGTAATTAAAATTCTTTTTCGATATCCATATCTTACACCAACTAATAAAATTTTTGAGGAAACTAAATTGATGAATATTCGACAATTATATGCATACAGTACCTGTATTTTAATTAGAAAAATTATTTACGGAAATATCCATTCAAATTTAAATTTTATTAAAAAATCACAAGTAACCAAACGCAGTCTTCGCCGTCCTAGTTTATTGATATTGCCTAAAATTCGTACAAATTATGCTAAGAAAAATATAACTTTTGCGGGAGCACAACTTTACAACAAATTACCACCTAGTATAAAAAATGTAAATTCATTAAACAGTTTTAAGTTTCACTTGTCCAAATATATTATACAAAATAAAAACTTCAAATGATACTGTTAAGCGCGACCAATACACAGCGCACAGACTGTAAATTATTATACGCATCGACGACTTTTGTACCTACCTACATTATGTTTATTTATTGTTCTCATGTAAGTGGATTTGTGTCTTTTTATGAGAATAAATTCTTTAAACCTAAACCTAAAAATAAATTTTAAATAAATTATAATAATGCAAAATAGAAAAGTTGTGTACCTCTGTAAAAATCGATAACGCGTGATGCGTAGACCGCGCCATCTGCACGTTGCGCTCGGGCATTCAAACATCTATTCCGCTCGGGTCACGAACTCACAATATCACTCAGATATTTCACATTTCGGAAATCGACTTTTGTAAAGCTAATACAGCTATGGTTATCACTTTGGTAAACGATTATTTTTAAGGACTTTTTATAATATGGCAGATTTTATCGGTTTTACAGCTGATTATTGACAAGCCTTTTATTTGTTTTTACGCAATGTTTAACACTCTAGCGTCCTGATCTGAAAGTGCTTTTAAAACTTTCCCATACACATACTCATGATTAATTAATTAGTAGTTTATAACAATGTCTACTTGACGACCATGTAAATATTGTTCAATATGTGCCTTGAACTTCGATGCAATTCAATTTTAACTAATTTAATTTTAATTTTAACGTGTATTCACGCAGCTGTAAACGTTGAAATGTCATTGCCAACGGCAAAACAGTGTTTCTCGGCGCAGCATACATCTCTTCATACACCCTAGGAGCGTCTGCATAATTGCAGTCACTCTTTCCTAAACACATCAACATATTAAAATATTCTGAGTTAGAAAACGACATTTTAGTTAATTAGTCACTCGCAACAATTTCGTAATCTGGGTGTTTGCGAAATAATTTGGACATCCGTACGTAATCGAGTGTTGCGGTGCCTGAAAGGTTTGTTTACAAATAAATGACCATGCACTTTACATTGTTGCTAGTTCGCTTGTGGCGCACACGTGCAATGTTCCCTACACCCCGGAAGACGTTGCGTATATAAATACGCAACAATAATGTTATAATACCGTTAGTTTGCTCATAGGCAAGCAAATTTTTTCGTTATGGTGTGAATTTTATAAGACGAGTAATATTCATTATAACTCGTTTGTGCTTCAATATTTCCTTATCAAATATTCATTGCTGGCACTCTTATATCTACATATATATACAAACGTACCTAGAACGACCAACAGAGTTTTTGTTACATATTGTATAGAAATATACAGCTTGTTTTGATACGAGTACAAAAATAATTTTATTGTTATTGTAAAGCTAAAATTATTTCTATATTACTATAGTTGATTTAGCTTTGATCTGATTCTACCAAAATATTAGTAATAAAAGATTTCGTCGAAATAAAATATTTCAAATGCCCACTATGTATGGAATTGTGTATAATTTTATTTAGAGTACGATGGCTGTCTATAGAAATGCATAATCTTTTTTTGTAAATGTTGTCAGTTTCATGATGTCAAAGAAGTCAAGAGCTGCCAGCGAAAACGTTAACAACTGCTAAACCGTGCTGACCGCATAGTGCCTTCTTAAGAAGCCAGAAATATCCACCCATCGCAGAAGCATGACCCAAGATTGTTCGGCTGCGCTCTTCTCAAGGTTGGAGTTATTTTTTTAACTAGTTTGCTCCAGTAACAGCGAAATCATACCTTGAATTAAGTAACTTCTGTGCATTTATGGCAGCATTTTTGGAGAGGTAAGCTTCAAAAATGCTGCACATACGTAGGTATAAAAATCTCGAAAATTAGTTCATGAAGATTTAAATAGTTAGTAAGCTATAACCACTATATAAACTCAAGAATTGTGGTCATAATATAACGACATTTCTTCCTAACTTAATATTAGAAATTATTATAAACGTTAATATGAGTTTATTTGTTTGTTATATACTTTCAAGCCTCAACTACTCGATCGATCATCATAAAATTTTGCATACAAAATAATTCACTTTGCGATACCTTAAGCACCGCAGAGAACTTTTCCTATATCAAGGTTGAGTAGCCGCAAAATGCGGAGAGCGTGCACCGTACCTACACAAGAATTTCCTAACATTTATAAATATAGTAATGTCGGCGGCGACCAAACTCGTCACCGAGCTTACGTTGAGCTCATTATTGTGCATATTTTATTGTTCATTTACGAAAGAGAATTTTGGCACTAACCTTTAATGTTGTGTAATTTCTCAGCGTAGCTAATTAAGCTAGGTCCATGGCGGAATTTCTCGAAATATTCGCTGCGAGAATTTTCGCGACGTAAGCGTAGGTCCACATGTCTCTATGCCAGTGACGGGCTGTGAGTTTGAATGACACGTGTCAAACGTCTGTGTGAGAACGGTTAGAAGCGATCCATTTAAATTCTCTTAGATTGCAATATACGTTTTGTCTTGTCACATATGTTATTCCTGACATGTGCGAGTATTGTTACACAAGTGTGGATACTTAATTATCAGATCTCGATTCCACGTTCTGATGAGTGAATCGCCTGTAGTAGGTTTTTCTGTCCAAGTAATGTTATTTATATTGAAAATCACCAAGCTGTATACTTTATGTGAGACAATATTATAGTCCTAAGGTTTATTCTAAGGCAGCGATGTAATACAATGGTATTATATACATATGTAGGTATACGTGGGAACCCACATCATTGTGAGCGAGTCCATTGTCTTCTACCGGACACAGTACCAGACATCGTGCTAGTATTGAAAATTTATTGACAAAAAGACACCTCACTCGACCCGAGAGTCGAGCTTGAAATCACAATTACCGCTTCTTCTATCACCGGGTCACGGAGGCAGACATATTATTCCTTGACTGCCTTTACTGACACAAACGTTATAATAATTATATCTTTCTTTAAAACAGATGGTCACCAAGAGGGAAATCAACTAACGAGTCTATTAAAAGATTTCAAGTAACTCAGTTTGATTAATATTGCTATTAGGGAGAAAAATTCCAAAACTTCCACAGTTGTTAAAATATAACCATCTCAGTGACAAGAGAGATTTTATATAAAGAATAATCGTATTTTTCCTTAATGAACTTTACGGAAATTCAAAGCACTTTAACTTAAAAAGTACTGTATTTACTCTTCGTTACATTAAGCTGGTTGATTTAACAGAAGCACAATAAATTAATGAACCTTTGTATATTACTGTGTAGGAATCACGTAAATACATAAAAAAAGGAAACAAGTTTCTGAATCCACAACTGCGTATTCTTTTCTTCATGACGTGTGTTTGTTTGTTCGAAATTCACGTAAAAACTACAGTACAGATTTTGATGCGGTATTTATGATTTAGTAGTTCGGTGCTTAACTTAAAACTTAACTTATAAGCTATCATGCGGACTTCAGAGTCTACACGCAATTATTTATATGATATTATAAATAATATCAGCCCTATATTAAACTGTGCCAATGCTGGCTATGGGCCCCTTTTCACTGTGAAAATGATTAGGCTATAGTTTACGCTGACCCAGTGCGGGGTTGGCAGACTTCAGACATATTCGAGAACGTTATGATGAATTCTCAGACATGCAGGTTTTCTCACGATGATTGCCTTCACTATTAAGGCGAGCGACGACGGTAGTTTACACCACGCTTTAATTTTCTTCGTTAATTTCGGTTAGTAGAACTGCAGTTATATTGTATATTGTGATCAACTTAGATTACATTGCAGGCAAACTGTAGTCATTGCGGTAGAGGTCGCAGCCATACCTACTAATATACATATGTGAAAGTTTGTGGAAATGTTTATGTACAGATTTGAACGATAGCTGGTACACGGATAGACCATGTCCTAGTTGAACACTTAACATATTTTCTACTAGTACGTGTTTTGGTGGAATATACACGAGCAAACCGGACACGGACAGAAACTTGTATCTTTAAAGAGCGTCGCGCGTTGAAGACAAACTTATTGATGTTGTTGGCGCCTACCATTACACTCTTAGCAACAAATATTGCTATTTCGTTAGACACGTTAAACGGCTAGGAGATTTATTTTTCTTCGATATTTTTTAACTTACCCACACTATTTTTTTTATTATATTCATTTTACTACGTCCGTTCGCTCCGTTAAACTTTTGTAAAAAACCTAAATTAATATTGAAATACAAGCTAAAAACGTATCCGAGGGTTTCATTTATGTCCAAATCGAGACATAAAAATTGGCGACCGTGACAGGACACGAGAAAATAATATTCGCAAACGAAAATTTACCAAGAAGTTCAAAGTCCGAACAGTTAGCAACTACGCCGCGAGACTCAAAGACTTCAAGGACTGATTTGTGGAGTATTTGGAGGTTCAGCCATTGCAGCCTACTCCTGGTGTACGGTCAAGACAGATTTATGCGGTATTCAACCGAAGTCGCCGTTCATCAGCCCGGCCAATGCAGCTAAGTAACCTTTCCCTTTTTGCCTCATAATCCCTTGTAATCAATAATCCCCTCGATTTTACATGTGCTTATTTCAATACATAATAAATAAATACGCAAATAAGTAGATAAATACGTAAATAAATAACGATATTTTTCTAAATTACACCTTACAATTGTTAATTTTAGTACACCCACACGTTAATTATTTGGACTTAATTGTTAAACTTAATAAATTATCGAGTCATATAAATTGTATTGTATTGAATCTACAAGGAGACAATTTAAACATTAAGTTTATTATCATAGTCTCCACTAAATACTTAATAGTAAACAGTATTTTTTGCAAGTCATTAAGATTATTTCGCCGAACATTCCAGGCAAACCGGTGTGTCGGCACGTCATAGTGCCAGCCAACAACATAGCGAGCATCATCTACAGGCATTGTCGAGTTCAGCACCGGTACTTCCAAGCCACAGGTGACACCTGGAGAGGGACGTAAGACAAACATTATTATTTTTAGTTTCATTGTAGTCTTGCACAGTCTCACCTTATACATTAGTTAATTAGAAAGTAGGTACCTACTTACTAAAGTTCCGTTTCTTTGTTGACTTATTTACAATGGGTAAAGATGACAGCTCTGCAAAGGAAGTGCAAGACTTACAGGAACTTATTATTAAGCGTAGTTCGATAAAAGGCCAAATTACTAAGTTTAAGAACTATTTAAACAATTTAATGTCAAAAGAATCTGTTACACGTATTGAGGTAGCCGAGTTGACACTTAAGCTTAGTAAATTTGAGTCACTGTCCGTTAGATTCGATGACTTGCAGAATCAAATTGAGGTATTGAATTCTAGTAACTTACCATACGAGATTGATGAAAGAGATGATATCGAGCAATTATTCATCACTAATATTGCAAATGCTCAAAGTTTTATTCAAGCTAACAACCGTCATGATGAATCTGGCAACATACTCAATACTAGCCATGTTTCATCCGCTCCTGTTAATCCTGATAATCTCGATACAGGTTTCAAACTACCACGTTTGGAGATAGCTAAATTTAATGGGACATACTTCCGTTGGCTTGAATTTCGTGACACTTTCAAGTCTGTCATACATGACAATGAGCGCATTGCACCTATAAATAAATTTCACTATCTTTTATCATATCTTGAAGGAGATGCAGCTAGAATAGTAAGCAACTTAGAAGTATCTAATTCTAATTATAGTATAGCTTGGAAATTATTATGCGATCGATACGGCAACAAGCGTCAGTTAATAAGTCATCATTTTACTTCGTTATTAAACATACACCAAATGACCCGCGAGTCGGACAAATCACTTCGTTTCATGGTGGATCACGTCACCAAGAACTTGAGGGCGTTATCTAGTTTAGGTTTACGAACTGATAATTGGGATCCTTTATTAATACATATATTGAGTTCTAAATTAGATAACCGCACTCTTACCAAGTGGGAAGAATGGCGTGGTTCTGCGGATGATGTGGTACCCGACCTCCAACAATTTAATAAATTTCTGATTGATCGTGCAGATATTCTCGTATCGCTTAATCATTCTTCATCAAACAACAACAGCAACAATAAGCCTTCAGCTTCTACGTCATCCAAAGGTAACAACAATAAATCCGAACGGCCACATAATAAATCTTTTACATGTCAGTCTGTTTGTCAGGCTGCTTGTCAAACCAATTCTTCAAATTCTTCACGTTGCGTCGTCTGTCAAGGCGAACATAGAATTTACGATTGTCCTATTTTCAAGGCCAAAAGTGTGCAAGAACGTATAGCTGAAGTGAATAAATTAAATCTTTGTGAGAATTGTTTAAGGTCGGGGCACATTACACGAAACTGCTACCTAAGACCTTGTCGTGAGTGTAAGAAGAAGCACAACGCACTTCTACACGTTCCAATTGTAACAGAAACCCCTACTGTAGCTACCACAACATCATGTGGAACAGTAGCTAATTATACTACACAGGGTTCGAAGCATATTCTACTCTCTACCGCTTTAGTCGAAGTGTCCAACCCTTCTACGAATAAAACGGAAAGGGCACGTGCCTTATTGGACTGCGGTAGCCAATCGTCATTCATGACGCAATCACTTAGGGACAAATTATGCCTATCAAGTAATTCATTACATAATAATTTTATAAACATTGTCGGAATTGGCAATCATGTTAATAGTAAAGTCACAGAAAGTTGTGTAGCGCAATTAAAATCTTTATATAAACCGTTTCATGTCACAACTACTTTCTTAATTTTACCGGAACTAACAAGTAACATTCCTAGATACACAATAAATACTCAGCAACTGCAAATACCTACTGAGGTACACCTTGCTGACCCTAGTTTCAATCAATCCTCTGCTGTTGATCTACTCATCGGAGCAGATTTATTTTGGGACATTCTTGGCTGCGAGCAACGTTCTCTAGGCCCTAATAACCCTACTTTAAGAAATTCTGAATTTGGTTGGCTTATTGTGGGCCCAATAAAAATGAATAATTTAAATAACATAGTCAATATCCAATGTCATCATACTTTAACATCAAATAAAGTAGAAAATGATTTTAATCAGCAAATTTCCAAGTTCTGGGAGCTTGAAGAAGTACCATTAAAATCAACATTAAGTCATGAGGAAAGGCTATGTGAAAAACATTTTTTAACTTATTCTGAACGATTAAATACCGGCAGATTTTCTGTTCGATTACCCCTTAAAGATTCGCCTAATTGTTTAGGAGAATCTTACACGCTAGCTAAAAAACGATTTCACTATTTAGAAAAAAGATTTCGAAGGAACCCACAGCTTAAAACAGAATACGTTAATTTTATCAGAGAATATGAACAGTTAGGTCATCTCTCACAGTCTAATGTATTAAAACCTAGTCTTTCATATTTTTTATGTCATCACGCCGTTTTTAAAGACAACAGTGAATCCACAAAAATTCGGGTTGTATTTGATGGGTCAACTGCCACTTCATCTGGGTTGTCAATTAATGACATTCTTATGGTAGGTCAAAATATGCAGGACTCTCTATTCTCCATTTTAATTCGAGCTAGACAGCATAAGTACCTTTTAACAGGTGATTTGGAGAAGATGTTTCGCCAAGTAGAGATTAATGAAGAAGACAGAAATCTCCAGCTCATACTGTGGAGAGAAGACGAGTCCCTCCCTATCAAAACGCTAAGGTTGAATACTGTTACTTACGGCATGACAAGTTCCAGTTATTTAAGCACACGCTGTCTGTGGCAACTTGGCGAGGAATGTCGCGACAAATTCATTAAGAGTGTAATTCAGCACGATTTTTACGTGGATGACTTGATTACTTCGAGTGACAGTGAACATGAAATAAAACATATCCTTCAAGGAGTTACGGCGGCTCTGAAGTTAGGTTGTTTTAATCTTAGAAAACTTAAAACTAATTTCAATACTCTTTTTGACTCATCCGCATTAAACACCAATGAAAAATTAACATTCAGTGAATCTACTAGCACTCTAGGTTTGGGTTGGGATCCAATGACAGACACACTGCACTTTCCAATACAATCCTCACTCTTATTGGACAACCAGCAGCACCCAACTAAACGTTCAATATTGTCAAACTTGTTTAAAATTTTCGACCCATTAGGTTTGCTTAGTCCCTGTGTCATGCAAACAAAGGTTATATTACAACAGCTTTGGCTGAAGAAGCTGGGCTGGGATGATCGTATCCCCCAAGATATTTCTAAGGAATGGTCTAAGTTTTCTGATTCTCTTTGCGCTCTTAGAGCTATAAATATCCCCAGACATGTACTTTGTGATGAACCAATATCTGTAGAGCTTCACACATTCTGTGACGCTTCTCAAAGTGCATATGGAGCGTGTATTTACGCACGATCAACAAATTCTGCCAATGAAGTCACAGTCAAATTGTTGTGCGCTAAATCCAAGATTGCACCCACTAAACCTACCACAATCCCACGTTTGGAGCTTTGTGCCGCACTATTGGCTGCTAGATTGTGTAAGGCAGTCAGAGACTCCTTGCGAGGCACGAATATAAAGAGCGAGGTTTACTGGAGTGATTCTAGCATTGTGCTGGCATGGCTTCATACTAGTTTTAAAATCCAAAAAACATTTGTCGCAAATAGAGTTTCAGAGATTTATGAACTGACAGACGTGCATTCGTGGCGTCACGTTCCAACGTCCCTTAATCCAGCTGACCTCATATCCAGAGGTGTCAGCCCAAATTATATTATGGATAACAAATTATGGTGGTCAGGACCACAATATTTATTACAACCTGAATATTGTTGGCCAGTTTTAAACAGTAATGAAATTAATGTTAACAATTTACCAGAAATAAAGCAAATTTCAGCCACTATTAATTTAGAACAAACGACAGAAAATGTTATCAACTTTCAAAATTATCAAAGTTACGATCACTTAAGACGTATTTTTGCGTACGTGATTCGGTATATAAACAATTTAAAATTAAAATCAGGTAAACAACCTATAGTATCAGGAACTTTAAATACAAATGAATTACATATTTCTTTCATTACCTTGTGTCGTTTAGCACAACAGCAGTCATTCTCACATGAGTACAGAACGCTTGCCAAAGGCAACCCATTAAATTCTAAATCTAAACTTTTATCATTGTCTCCATTTTATTGTCCCAATGATAGATTAATTCGAGTAGGCGGTCGTATCGATTCCTCAGTATATCCCTATGATAAAAAACACCCAGTGTTACTCGATGCATCTCATCATCTCACAAAATTAATTTTTAAATATGAACACCTTCGTAATTTACATGCTGGGCCACAGTTGTTGCTAGGTATTATCAGAGACTACATTTGGCCCATCAATGGTAGACGTGTCGCTCGTGAAACTGTCCGTCATTGTGTAAAGTGTAGGCGATTTCAAGCTAGGTCTTTGGAACCTATGATGGGCAATCTACCTTGCCAACGACTCACGCCAAACTTCCCATTTACGACCGTAGGTATAGATTTTGCCGGTCCATTTTTTATATTAAATAGGAAAGGACGCGGTTCTAAGTTGGTTAAAGCATATCTGTGCCTTTTTATTTGTTTAACTTATAAGTGCTTACACCTAGAGGCTGTAAGTGATCTAACAAAGGACGCTTTCATTATGACATTTAGACGGTTTGTGTCGCGACGTGGAAAGCCAACGGAGGTATTCTGCGATAATGGTCGCAATTTTGTATCAGGTGCTAAGGAATTAAATCAATTTTTAAAGGTTAACGCAGATCCTCTTTCTGATTTTGCAAGCGGGGAAGGGATAAATTTTAAGTTTTCACCCTCTTACGCCCCTCACTTTGGTGGAATTTGGGAGGCCGGTGTGAAATCGGCAAAGTATCATATTAAACGTGTGATGGGCAATTCGCATCTAACTTTTGAAGAGTTGACAACTCTCTTCGCACATGTAGAATCGATCCTTAACAGTCGTCCGCTTTGTCCATTGTCCTCTACACCTGATGACCTACTTTGCCTTACCCCTGGTCACTTTCTTATCGGCCGGGCGCTCACGGCTCTTCCGTCACCTGCTCTAGAGGACCGCAATATCAATAATCTTCAACGATACCAACGAATACAACAAATTCATCAACATTTCTGGCGTCGATGGCAGCGCGAATATATTGCTGAACTACAGCAACGTTGCAAGTGGAGAGTAGATAAGTCAGGCCTCAGCATCGGTGATTTGGTTCTTCTAAAAGAAGATAACACGCCTCCTCTGTGCTGGAGACTTGGGCGAGTGATGAAATTATTTCCTGGCTCAGACGGCATCTCCAGAGTTGCCGATGTGAAGACCCAACGTGGCATGGTTCGACGCCCGCTAGTTCGGCTTTGTCCCCTGCCTACTGCAAGTGAACTACAAGGTTGAAACCTGAAGATTTCAACGGCGGGAGGATGTTGGCGCCTACCATTACACTCTTAGCAACAAATATTGCTATTTCGTTAGACACGTTAAACGGCTAGGAGATTTATTTTTCTTCGATATTTTTTAACTTACCCACACTATTTTTTTTATTATATTCATTTTACTACGTCCGTTCGCTCCGTTAAACTTTTGTAAAAAACCTAAATTAATATTGAAATACAAGCTAAAAACGTATCCGAGGGTTTCATTTATGTCCAAATCGAGACAGATGTCTAGTTAAAATAAGTTTGTAATAGTTTTAACAAGCATGCATTTGGTTAAAACAAGCGTAAATCCCTCAAAAACTTCAGGTCATTGTTCAATTATTTAAACCATAATTCAAAATGAAACATTTAATAATATTATTGCCAAGCGACGACGTTAAGAGGCGAATAAATCCTTCATTTTCCGGTTGCGTTCCCTGAAGCAAATTCAATTCTATTCCCACTTGTAATAATATAAATCAGTGCAAAATGCGAAGATTCTAAATTCCATTAAAGGAATAAGATTCGGCAACATCGGGACGTGTTCGATAAAACTCGATGATGAAGTAGCGCGGCTGTTATTAGTTAATTAAATTATAGCTTTATCAGATTGATTCCCAGATTATTATTTATATATTATTATTATTGATATATATATATATACATGTACATTACATTTTGATTACCCCTTGTTTCCCGGAGGGTTACGCAGAAACTACGGATGTCTTTTTGCTACGATCCTGACATATTGCATACGATACTCGCATATGTAATGCAAGTGAATAAAGCTGAGCGTGAATAAACTTCATGCAAGGTCTTAGTATTCAAGTCCTCTCAACGTGCTATTCTCTAGAATGTCACGATTCTCATATATCTCATTCACATTCGCACATACAAAATCTATTGACGTCCATAATTAGGTTAAAATGAATCCTACGGGAACTCATACTGAGATAAAAATAATATACATAGTTAACGTGTTAGTCTGAAACATGATCTATCAGTGTGCTAAGTTTCATTCAAATGCGTTCAACAGTTTACGCGCGATTAACTAACAAATATGCAAACTAAGTTACAAAGTTTAGGAGGATCACAAATCAACATGACTGACGCAACCACAATGTATTGTTAAATGATTTACCTTTGCAAAACACCATAACGTATAATAACAAATAAAATATACTCTTCGTTCATATAATATGAAGAAACAATTATTTTCCTTTGTGATATTAGCGTAGAATAACAGAAACGCCAACGTTATGACAGGCAGCACAGTATTAAACAGATATTCAGCATAGCATAAGTAACGTCAAAATGTGCGCATATCGTCCGTGAGATGACGTCATTATGAGCTGTTACACGCTCGGATAGGCGATTAAGTGAGATAGGCTTTGTGAGGGAATTAGCTGTGAAACCTTTGTGCCAATGACCTCGTTGTTCAACTGTTGACCTGAGGTTGTACTCCTTTGTATAATACAATTTTGTTTATATTAATTGAAATGTACCTACTATAATATGGATTGATACGTTGACTAGAAGAACGAACTGTTGCCAATTATTTAGAGACGGTATGAATGAACCGGCTGTTTTGTCAGGTAAAAGTTACGAAGGCTGACTCCTATTTTTTACTTTCATTTCATATTTAATTCCTTTTCCTTGAGGTCGGTGACACGTGATTGTTATTTTTGTATTTTGTATTTTGTATCTTATGTGGGGGCCAGTCAATGCAGACCGGCGACACTTCGACCCAGTGGGATCTTTTGTGTCGACACTCTCCCAATAACGACTGCCATAGATGTTCATGGCAGCCGGGACCGACAGCTTAACGTGCTCTCCGAGGCACAGAGCAGGTGATAATTGTCAATCAATATGCACATAATTTCGAAAAGTCATATAACTTCTGAAAGTCAAAGGTGCGCGACGTGGGTTCGAACCCGAGACCTTCTGCATTGCAGTCTGTTGGTCTCCCCACTGAGCTATCGCTGCTCTTATGATTGTTATTCTTAGTATTACATTGAGTATCTTGGTCATTTTTTTATTGGTTTTACGCCCTTGCTCTACTGAACCTGGCATTAATAATATTCTACCACATACACACAACACCATCTAGCCCAAACTAAGCAGAGCTTGTACTATGGGTTCTACACAATGGATAAACATACATATATACTTTATTTTTTGTAAATACATACATATTATACATAGAAACACCCAGACCAAGACAAACATCCATGTTCATGCTCACAAATGTTTGACTTGTACGGGAATCGAACCCGCGACCTAAGGCGTGGCAGTCGGTTATACTAGCCACTACGCCATCGACGTCGTCAAATGTGAATTCAGTTAGTGCAAACTTGACATTCATTAGCTACTGTGAGCTAAATTAATAAGGTAGTCGCTTACCATCAGGTGTGTTGTATGTCTACTGGTCTGTGTACTCCAGTTGTAAAAACATACATCACGTCAGAACCTTAAAGTGTTTTATGAAAATAAATATTAGTTTATTTAAAAAGCCACGCTTTGTGTATATTCTATTGGTCTTATGTAATAACAGTAAGCTCTGATAGCATAGAGACCTCATGTACAACAGCCGCATTCACTACCATTGCGCTATCCGTGGTTCTATGTCGCACTAAAAACAAGAATCTACTGCAAGAACCAATCTAAAAGAAACCCGGTTATATCGTTTCGCAATATCACTCGCATCCCACGGGTAGTCCTGACGTTTAACGGGACTCAACCATTAGGCGCCTGCCTACTCGACTAATCTTCGTGAAGTCTGGTACAAGATATTAGGTCCCTTAATAGTTTGGCAACTGAACCTAATTTGCGCCCGTGGGAATGTTACACTAGTACAAGTGTGTATCGGGCTTCATGTCGTACTCAACTAACCGCCATTATTTTTTATGGTAATAGAAGCGGCAACGTGGCAGACCAAGGCAGCGATGGAACGAATTAAATAGTTATAGGAGAGACTGGTACAAAACTAGCACATAACAGAGATATGTGGGAAAGTGAGAGAGAGGCCTTTGCCCTGCAGTGGGACAATACAGGAAGGAAAATGAAATATTTAAAAAAATTGTTTATGTTTGTTATATTAGGCACTAGGCAGTCATGGCAATTATACTTTCAAATGCTTTTAATGCATGCACGTTACTAATAATGACCTTGGACTGCTAAAGAAATAAATATATAATTTATGTATAACGTGAAAGACAGAATCGGTAGCGCATCGTTAGTGCGACTGCTGATTATGAAGTATCGTAGGTTCGATTCTTAAGTTGGTGGGCTACCTCAGCCAATCTGGGATACAGGCGTCAGACTATGTATCTGGAAAATCTGATACAA
Source organism: Catocala fraxini (assembly GCA_930367265.1). Lineage (NCBI taxonomy): Eukaryota > Metazoa > Arthropoda > Insecta > Lepidoptera > Erebidae > Catocala > Catocala fraxini. Next base: position 15,491,439 of record OV884040.1, on the reverse strand, counting down.
CGAAAGTATTTTCATTATACTATGCATTAAATTAATTTCTAACGCTTGTTGTAACAACAGTAATATATTCAAATTATAATTGATTTACTTGTCAAAGTGCTTGGTCTGTTCAAGCTGCCGTTAATATATATTTTATTAGCGCTACAAAATGTTTTTATTATAAAATCTAAAAGAAATATTTAGAATTCAATCATACAAATTACAACAATTAGTATTAGCATAAAGATCTAAAACATCATTATCTACAAGTTATTTTAATTTCTGCCAATTAAATTACACTCAATAAAACTCTCCCACATAAACCCTGGAATACTGGCTACAAATCTTTCAAATTAAATGACCCCGCTATACGAAATTGAGAATTTTCTTTCGTTTTTCCAAGGGGATGATTTCTATTAACTCAGCGATACAGTTTTTATCTTGCATGTTAGTGACAGGGGTCGACCGTCTGCTGGACCTGTGTCCTTGACCACTGACTAAGTAAAATTAATGTAACTTCTTCCAAGTTTTTTCTACTTTATGGTACCAATACAAAAAGACCTTTTAGAATAATCAATTTTACTGTAATGTTATGGCGATGTTTGACTCTATTCAATGGATTTTTTGAGGTTGGGCTTTGTAAAAATACCGTAAAATTATTAAAAATCATTTATATGGTCAATTAACTTATTTCTTTTTGTTTTATAAATTTCAAAACCATGATTTTCAGTCATCCCGAATTTATTTGCATGTGTAGCTCACCGGTGGGGATGAATGCACTAATGGACTTTAACTTGTTGGTGCTAGTTAATGCTACTGCTATGCATAACGTCTCGGATTCGAATATGTTTGAGATCAACGGTAGTAATGTAAGCACTTTTTTATAATCTGAGTTATAAATCAATTAAAATATGATTATGTATTTTATAAGCACTTTATCACATAGATAAATTAAAATTAAACATCGACTTAATGAAATAACGGCAAATTTAATTCGTCAATATAAGTAAATGGCTCGATACGATTTCATTTATTTCAGCGATTTAATATAATTATTTGCATTAAGTAGTTGATTCACGCTTTATGGGGAATTCCATTTTCACCCAAATTATTACCTCGTATTGGTTTACCATTAACAAAAATGTTGTGGAACATTTCCTCGAGACTTTTTCCGACTGAATATATTTATAAAGCAATGTGATCTCAAAACGAGCTATAATATTTAGCCATGAGTTCCTTGTAAGTTTTCTTTACGTCGTTTTTTTTTTGCGTATTGGTATCTCGTAATTATACAATCACTTATTTATTGGTTTTGTGATATGTTTCGGTATCTAAGGTGCCATAAACTAAATTTAACAGCTTTCATATACAATTAATTCCTCAATTGAAGTGTAGCTGGTGTTTAAAACACAAAAAGGCTGCAAGGATGGCGTATTGGCTTAAGTGATCGCCTTTGCAACTGCGCCGGGTGTCAGGTATGATCCCCACACGAGACTGAAAATTATAACTAGTTTGGGTGTTTTTTGCGATAGATGTTTGAACGTTTGTGAAGTCTCTGGCGATACAAGATTTATAGATTATAAAAATCTGTATTATTATATACCTAATAGCTCATAAATTTAGTCTAGATGAATGTATATTTTAATAGGCGATGTCACCACTTCAATGAAATATGAACAGAACAATTAACTTCAACGAAACTTGGTTATTATTTTCATGATTTTATTTACACACACCTACGCACATTATACCAGCATTATAAACATCAAAATAATTTAAGTCATTTATATTTGCATACCATTTAGGTACACAAATTTAAATTTTGTATGCTATCCTTATTATCAGGTACATATAATTGTTTGGGAAAATTACGGCGCTCTACATTTAACTGATACCTACTTAATATTTTTTATAGCAAAAGATTTATTTTAGAGATCCGTATCTTAAAAGAAAGAAGATCCCCATAGGATAATTTTTTGTCCATCTGCCTGTTAAAACCCTTTTTCTTAGGAACACTTGGAGGTATTAAGTTGAAATTAATATCAAATAATCAGGTGCAATCTCAAGGAGATCCAAAAAAAAGGCAATCGATAGATACGGCTATTTATACCACAAATTTTAGCGCTAACAAGGGAATTAAAACCAATAGCGTACTTCCCGTTGACGATGAAACTTGGTAAGAAGAAAAGAAAAAGAAAAAAAGAAAAGAAAAAAACACGTAAAAAAAGAAAAGAAAAAAGAAGAAACCGAAACCCGTGTTGTTATACCACGAGTGTCACTGGCATGCAGTTGCCTGACCTAGGTCAAAATTAAAGATGGTATGCCCGACCTAGAGATCTAATCCGAAACCAGTCAATAAATAAACTCACCAACCGATAACATTTGACTATAATATTGTCTTCTGTTTACGCGAATGTTATTCATTGAAATTAAACTACTATATACGGATTTTATCGCGTTATTTATTTTACACTTTATTACAAAATTTTGAAATTGTCACACTTCTACTAGATACTATTAACCTTTCCTAATTTTTAAGCTAATTAATTTATTAAAGCTATTAAAACAATTATATTTAAGTTTACACTTTCCCCGACGATAACGACGATAACATTTGACGTTAAAAAGTGTTACTTTGTGACCTAAATAAATAAATGATGCTTGACTTTGACTTGATGCATAGCAATCATCTGCTAGTCCGCGCGCCATAGAGATATTGTATTATCTCTTAACTCAAGGTAGATATACCGAAAATAGGTTAGACAGCTAGTAAAATATAGTGAGGTTATGGTGGATATTGTGTGAACTTGGAGTTTGACTGTTTATTGCGAGCGAGTTCGAAATATTTCAAGTGGGTATCGCCTTGGGGAACAGTTAGGGATAACCAATGGCAATGTTTATTGTGTTTTCTTATATATTATATATCCGTTGACCATTCTTTATCTGTACCATACAGTGTTTCACATTGGTAGTTTTCCATTTGTATATTTGTAGACTTCAAAACGATATCGTTGGCTTTTATAACGTGTCGTATTCATACTGCAATTTCACAGACAAAAAGTATAATCGCGTGAATCTGACGACAAAAAACGCGTACCAGCATAAAAAACTGCCAAGTCTTATAACGCTAGTCAATAATAAATCTATAGCTTCCTGGCTGCCGGTGTGCCATTGCGGCTCAACAGGTTTAAATATATGTAAACAAAACCAATAGTTATAAAATCCATATAAACTTGTTTAATTTCCATGAATAGTATTCGCGTAAACGTAAGCAAATACGTAATAAAAGAATTATACAATCAACTATTTTATTTCAAAGAACTTATTTAGAAAATAATACTATTTGCTAAAAATGAGAAATCGTTAGTTAATCTACAACAAGCAACAAGAACTGCGATTTAATCTACAGCTTGTCAAACATGCGGATCGCATTACGTGTCGACGACTCGGAACGTGTTTGTTAAACGCCGTATTAACAGTGAGGACGCGACGACCGATGATTCAACTGGTAAGCTTTTTGAGTTTGTTTGAGATAACGCTACTATCACCATGTTGATATGTCCTACCTTAATCCTTTAATATTAATGTTGCTTCTGTGCAATAGTAGATTTTACCCGCGGCTTCGTTCGTGTACTTGTAGGTTAGGTTTATAATAGTACTTTTTTCTAGATGAAGCTACTTGCTAAGATATTATATAGCTTAGCAAATAGCTTCATCTAAAATAAAAGTCGTAGGATAAGGACATAATGTCCTTACCCTATGTCCTTCTTTGTTCCCCTGACAACGTGCGAAATTACATGATGATCGGTAGTGTAGTTAAGCCTTGAATGCGTAACAAACAAACAAACTCACATTCGTTTTTTAAATATTTGTTAGGATTTTGTTCTTGCGTCGACAACGTTCTTTAGTTTCTGTGTAATATACAGATATCATACAATAGAGCTTCTTTTTGAAAGTTGACTTTGTTGGCTTACGAGTCAGTATTATATTGTTGTAAATACTTTATTATCGGCATCTAATTATCCCAATTAAACTTATGGTTATTAATATAATTTCAATTTATAACCACCCACATATCATAGTATAAAATCTGTAAGTATAAAGTCTGAAAATAAGACCCCAGCTGAGATTAAAACGAAATCTATTTTAAATAATTTTAATTATTTTTCGTCTTTCAGCCCTTATGAATATAATATGATAGAAAAGTCAAGATTGTCGTTTACCTATTCTAGCATAATTATAATTTAATCATAATTCATCATCATCATTACATCACGGCAGCCGAAAGACGTCCACTGCTGGATATAGGCGTCAAGGTTTTCCACACAGATAGGTACATTTATTACAATTATTAATACAATATATCCATTCCTTATATAGGTTTACCATCGCCATTAATATAAAATTCGAGTACCTACAAAAGCGATTAGATCAAGCAGAAGTTATAAATATTGACAATGACCGAAAAACCTCCATTACAACAACCCATTTCTGTAATAGCATGATAATAAAGAAAATTGTTTTAGGAAATTTTCCTATATTTTTCAATCACTCCTAATGGTAGCTGAACTTACTTAAGATTATGGCTTTGTGAATCGCTTGCTTAACTTCACCAAGAATAGGCAGTCATTACTGAAATGGAAACAAATACCAATTCATTTTCAGTACTGAAGATTTTAAATAATAAATTTAATAATATTTAATATTAGCTAAAATTTTAATATTAAGCGTAAGTTTTGCCCGCGGTACCGCATTTTTAGGACTGAATTGTTTGCTAAAGAAGTATACAAACATTGTTCGTATTTTAATGAAGCGCTTCTATAAAAATATATATGTGTATTCACAAAAAAAGAAAGCATACGCATGATTCTCGAAAATATTTGCACAACTAAAGAATGGCAAACTATGAGAGTTACAGGTCCACAAGACACAGCTTTTTACCATATAATAATTAAATACACACCTCATTTCGAATACATATACAGAAATGCATCCTTTGTGATCAATCTGCTATTTCTTATCTCACACGGCTTTAGTTAGTTTCTATCAAACTTAAAGCCAAACGGTGGGATGTTAACAATACCGAAATATGGCCATTCGAGGATACAAACATTTACTTGACATAATTCATAATATTGAATCTACATAAATATTCACATGGTTTCAAATATAGATATACCGGTCACTGTTTGATTTCCCTTGTGTCGTTGTCTTCTTTGCGCACGAATAATTTGACATCTTTAGTTTATATGGTGAAGGATCGCAGAATGCTAAAATTTATACAAAACGAAGGATAATATTGTCTTCTATTTACGCGAATATTATTCATTGAAATTAAACTGCTATATACGGATTTTATCGCGTTGTTTATTTGACACTTTATTACAAAATTTTGAAAATTGTTGCACTTCTACTACTATTAAACTTTACTAATTTTTAAGCTAATTAAATTATTATTAAACTATTTAGATTTAATTTATTTTACACTTTCCCCGACGTTTCGGTTGCTTTTCAGCAGCCATGGTCACGGGGAGTCTCCCCGTGTAAAAATAAATTAAATCTAAATAGTTTAATAATAATTTAATTAGCTTAAAAATTAGTAATGTTTAATAGTAGTAGAAGTGCAACAATTTTCAAAATTTTGTAATAAAGTGTCAAATAAACAACGCGATAAAATCCGTATATAGCAGTTTAATTTCAAAAAAAAAAAAAAACGAAGGACATTAATTATTATGAATTACAGTCGAATTTCAACCACCCAGTGGTTGAAATTAGACCGTAATGCATAAAAATAACCGTAACCCACTAATTAAAAACATGCAGCAGAATTCTATATTTAAAACTTCTGCTCATAGTAATTTACAGACGTGTCTGTTTTTGAAAGCGTTCAACAAATTATTAATTTCATTTTGCGTTTTCATTACTCTGAATAGTGCGAAATGAAACGACGTCTGAAATAAAAGTGAAATTTATTCAAGTGAAACTGCAGCTAAGTTCACTACATCATCGCTGTATCGTGTGGCAACGTTGTGAGCCCTGAAACTTGCCTAATTAAATACAATGGACAAGAGAGCAGTGGGTACGGCATACAACTGTGTACGTTGGATTAGTTAATATACCCACGTCTGAATATCCCTGAGAGCGTAGGCAGAGCTAGCTGAATTTAATTTAATTTTATATTTATTAGGGGTTATTGTTTATTACATTACATAAATTTAAATAGTATATATACGAAAATTTTACTACTAGGTAAAACGTTCGAGTATTTACTTCTACTATCTTAACTGAGTGTTTTAGTTACAGATTTAGGTTGCTCATAATATAATAATTATTATTCTGTAATTAAATTGTAAAGGGCTAACCCATAGTCTACCACGCAAGCCCAGTGCGGGTTTTATCTTTAAAACTTTACTTCGCCGTTAATACAAGCGGTCATTAACTATTAAAACGAAAAAAGCTTTGTTGTAAAATGTTTTCTCACTCTTCAGGTCAAGTAAATAGCACACATATACACATAATAGATTTTACTGTACTGTGACATCACGATCAGATCTTTCACAATCGTCGCAGTAGCGCAGTAGGTCGGTTCATTACACTAACAATAGAATGTAGATAGCGCCATCAATGTGACATTCTTTGTGCTATATCGCGCGGTGTTAAGCTTTGCTTATTTTATTATAAACGAATAATCCTCTAGAACAAGGTGACGAAGTAAATAGACACACCTATATTTTATAAGGCCTTCACCACGAACTTTAGCCAGACTTTGTTTATCTAGCCTATCTTGGAGAAATGCCAAGCTAAGAGTTCCTCGAACCGCTAAGCGTACATGAAAAATGTATTGAGAGTAAATGAATCAAGGTATGTTTGCAGCGTATTCAAAAGAAATCCATATTCTCAAACCCAGGAGGTAAGAGGCATGAGTTAGTGAATGTATATACCTATTATTTGAAAATTTTAACGTGTTGTATTGAAGTTTACTGACAACATAGTTATTATGCTAGCATAATAATTATGTTATCAGTGTTCATTAAGGACTAGTCTGCCCCGATTTTGAATACATGGTGAGTGAAATGAATGGTTACCTTATCAGTGCTACTTTGCTAAGTGTTATTAGTTCAATTGACGATTTGTATGTTCAAGAGTTTTTATAATGCACAAATAGTCGTAATGGATGTTCCTTGTATCCATTTGTATCTGTTAGTAAGGTCTCATGCGCTTAAAGATTTAAAATCTATTTGAGAATTCAACTATTAAGGTAATTATGCTCTGTATAAGTTAGTAACATTATATTGAAAAAATCAATTCAATTTAAAAAAATTTAGAATGTTGCTATTATTTGGATTTAATAAATTTGCACGTCGATCTTATCCTGAGACCGCAATGTCTTCAAAGCATTTAATCTCATGCATTTAAGATTAGCATTTTTTTTATTACCGTTATATCAGATAGATGTAAAACACTGTAATTATAATAAAATGATGTGCATTTTATTGTCGGTAATAATACATTAAGCTTGTAATAATGTACTTGTCTGATTCCGTACGGATAATTTTACGGTCAATGAATCGGCCGGATATCACGAACGTCTACAGGTCTACTTCGAAAGCGTTTACAAGACGGAGAGAAGTCAGCACCCATGCTCCTTTATCTAGTTACCGGTGGCCTTTATTTAACTCCACTGATTGAAATCCTCTTTACTAAAGCTCTCTTCCTCATAGCTATCATTATGATTAAAAAAGTCAATTTAATATTTTTACTAAAAGCGTACACGCGTTGTTTCACCTGGGATATCTGTGTTCTTTAAATAGTCTAAACTAGAACCTACTTGTAATACAACCAAGTTAACTAGAGGGGTTAACAGTAATACTGATCAGATTACTAGTATTAACTGCTAGCAATCTTTCCAATAATGAAAGAAAATAAGGTTTATGAAAAAATAAAGGAAAGGATAATAAGAAGATTTATACTTTACATGGAATATTATAAATGCGAATGTGAATTTGATTGTTTATTACGCTTTCACGTCTTAACTATTCCACCGATCACCATGAAATTTCGCATACACGTTGTCAGGGCTATAGAAAAAAGATATAGGGTGCTTTCCATCCAGAAAAAAATATAGTTCCCAAGTATAAAGCTTTGCTAGTTAGAGAACAGTACTTTTTAATGTAATTCAATCTAGTGAAGAAAATAATTAAATATTTTACTTTATTTTGATTTATCCCAATTGTGTTCTAATTTAAATTTAATACGAATATATTTCGAATCAGGTCACTTTCTTTTTTTTTACTTTGCCTTTTAATACTTGTCATTTGTATTTCGTAATAAGAATCGCTGGTATTAAATCTAAAAGCATTTACTAAGCGTTATCTAAATAAGAGGCTCAATTATCACACAGAGATACTTCAGATAGATGCACCAATCCAACGATTCTTTGAAGGTCCATAAATCTTTTATTGTTACACTTTGAGGTGAACCTCAAGTCTAAATAGAAAGCAGTTTGAATACGGCTAGTTTATTGGATCAGGCGATGTCTATTAATGATGTAGGACATGACATTGCAAGTTTCAATTTGTTAGTCGTGTCTTGCGGAGCGTAAGACGTTTCAACGAGCGGTATTAGGAGAGTAGTGAGTAGGTAAAACTGAATATTTCTGGTTTTAAGTACATAAATGATGTATGAGGAAGGCGAATGTCGTACTTAGACATTCTTTAGTATATAAATATCATTGAAACATTCTGAATTGTCCAATGTAACTCGTGAATTCTATGACATATTAAATAGCTTAATATAGCTTTTTTGTCGGTAAAGAAAACATAACCATGAAGGTAATGCGATATTTGCAAGTTGCTGTGAATTTTATATGTACTCAATAATGTGTGAAATTTTCTGCAAGCATTCCCGTGCTCAGCATTGGTACAATTTATAAACATGACTTATTCATTATAATATTATACTTATTCTCTTCGTTTTACCAGCCTAAGGTTAAAATGGCGCCCGTTCTAAATTCCAAATTAAAAAAAGGATTATATTATTCTTATAAATTCTTAACAGGTTGTTAAGAACTTATAAGAATAATAAATAAGTTACATTGATAAATAAATAAGTATGTTTGCTTATTTTGTGTATTGCCTTTTGACGGCAAATTTATATTCTATTGCCGTATTTCATTTCTTATATCTTTATTTTTTTTAATGTCATTTATTTTTAGTAATATACGCCTTGGCGCGCGTTGTTAGTTAAATATCTAAATTCACATAATTCTTATAAAATAATACGTACTTACAATGACGGCGTTACATTTTCATCAAAAATATTCAGTGTTGAAACAAATCGAATTTCCATTGTGACTTTTATAAAAATAACCGGATCTGTTGAATTATTTATCAAATTCTCGACCAGCAATGGATTTAAACATCCCCAACGAGAACCATTTTTTCCTTTTTTTTTAACGTGGTAGTCTGCTTTGACGAACACCCCTCCGCAAGGGCGGCGGAGAGGTTATGTCGGGCTCACCCAGGAAAAGATGGCGAAATCCCAGTCCTACCGACTAAACCTACCACAATATTCCTACTTGCAATCTGTGGCCGACACGCAGGGATCAATCGCGCATTCATCCTGCAGCTCCGGCAGATTTTGGCCGCCACTTGGTCGTGGCGGTCTCGTCACATTTTTATTAATACTTCATTTAGAGGCGCGTGGAACACTACGCGCCGCCGTCTCGGGCCTGCTTCTGCACGGACGTATTAAAAAAAGATCTACGAGGATAATTCAAATGAAACGCACTTTTTACTCGCTGTGTCTTTGTAATTGTGCATTTCAGGTGCTAATTAATTAATCTAAGCATAAACAAATTATCAATACATGTTTTTCAATACCTATATAAACGATAACGCATTTTAAAAGAAAGCCCATTTTGCAACCAAACATGAATAGCGACATTACTTAAAGCAGCTAAGAAAAGTCTCGCATTAGGCAATAAACTTTTATAAAGTAAGCTTGCCAACTACATATTAGGTTGAAAGTTATTTAGCGCTTATAATGGTAAGCATTGACTTTAATAGCCACAATTTCACTACTACAACTATTTTGCTACACAGGCGATAAATTTTTCTATCGATTGTAATTATACTAGGTACCTACTTTATAAGGATTTCATTGCGTTATTTATTTAACACATTTATAACATTATTTAGAAACTATTTCACTGCTGCTGTTAAACTTTACTAAGTACTATTTTAGATTATTATTTACCCCATAAATGATTTTCTTCTATGAAAGACGTTAAAGTAGTGGAATGCATTTCTTTACCTACCTTGAAAAAAATAACTTCTACGGGAACTAAGTTTTATTTACTTTTTAAGTGTAAAGTTTTACAAAGTAGCTTGAACTAGTAGTAAAATTTCTTTGACTTGACTCAAAGCCTCAAAGACTTAAGAACTAAATAAGGAAGATGTTGTCAAAGGAAATGCTTTAAGTTTAAAATTTCAGTATAAGCTTGAACAGTTTGAAGGTATTTGAGGGAGGAAAGTTCTAATACATAACTAGAACCAGCTTGTCCACTTTTTGTGTAATTTATCTTATTCTGTACATATTTTCCTATTATTTTTGACTGTATGGATGGCGTAGTGGTTTAAATAATCGCTCCGCCACTGCTACTGCTCTAAGTGTTGTGGGTTCTATCCCCACACGGGACAAAAATGTATGTGGTCTACAAATAGTGGTCTGAGTGTTTCTTGTGTCCGTTCTAAAACAAGAAACTCAGATAGATCATTGCCTTTTTTAATACATTGGAAACTGTTCCGGTAGAAAAAAATTTCCGATGAAAATTTGTTGTAAGTATTTTACGTTCGGCCCAAAGTTTCAGATAAACATTTTCATGCTAACTCTAATGCTTTCTATCCGTGACTTCATACGACTGGGTCGGATACCGGAATAAAAAAGTACCTCATGTTTATCTTGGCCTTCACTTGTTTGTATGCCAATTTCCATTCAAATCCATTAAAATATTACGTGTGATGAAATAAGAAATAAAAAACTATTTTAGAAACTGTAACATATATAATTTACCTAGCTTATATTTTCTAATGTAATAGATCTCTCTGCAATAACTCAAATTGTCGAGGCATCTGTAAATATTCAACCAGAGTCAATAGTAGAGCCAAGACATGTAGCAAGGATATTTTCATCAAGGAAATGAAAAATGTTGCTCAGAATCATGCGGTAGGCAATGTACCGCCATTGCAATAGTCGCTTGTAGCGCTTGTAACCTACGAGATCCCAATACATGGTGTTGAAATGACATCGAATATATTGTTATATTGGGAGATAAGTTCTATCGTGAGTGTATTGTTGCCAGAGTTAACCCAGACGATCGCGAAGTAAATCATGAGTTTTTAGCTGTGACACAGCTTCTACCATGAATTATTTATGATCGGCGGGCTGTAAATCTTTGCGTCAATTATGAAGCAGTATTTAATGGCCATATTGAGAACGAAAACAGTAGCGACGGTTTCCCTAACTAAAAAAATTATTTTCTGCATTTTTCGAGGGAAATGCTAACAAAGACGGAATATTAACTTGCAATGCTGTTACAGTTGCACTGCATTACAGAAATGTTTCGGAAATGTCTTCATATTGGTTATTCGATTTCCATGCCCGCGGTACTAAAGAGTGTAAAGCTACATCAAGGGGTACGGCTTGCTGCATGCGATTTAGCAATGTAGAAAAGTTGTGTGTATTCCTTGACCCCTATAATGATTTCACCAGAACTAGAAAAATTGGCAAATCAGCCAGACGAACAGCCGATTATTCAGAATTTGGTCCAAAGTATCGAAGATCATAAGTTGCTGTTTGGTCATCCAACCCAATCCCAAGGTGTTAACCCAATCTTGCCCCAAGATCATAGCGAAACCACTAACACAGAGACCCGATATGTCTATATAACCAGCATGCTTCACACTATTGACGAAGGGGTTCTTGATTTAAGTAACGTTGTTTTTGTCAATGACCATGCTATAGAGTCTGAAGTGAGGTTAGCAGATATCACCCGTAAAACCGCTCCTCAAAATTTAGAGCGAGAGCGAAGAATGGAGGAATTGCGTTGGTATTTTTTGTTTCCTGGTGAAAAAACGGCTTTGGAGAAGAATAATATTTCAATTACTGCTCTGGACATAGGTGTAGTCAAAAGAACATTATATCATTACTTCGTCATCTACGGTCGTAGATCCCACGTAATAAGGGATGATTAGCCTATTTCCTTCTAGCCGGCACAGTTCCACTTACTGAGATTTACAATCAGCCTGCATTGTCATTTTATTAGCTTGCCTCAGTTTAACATATGATATACTATTAAAAGTCATTGAGTGAAATTGTTAAGAGATGGCATATATTTTATCTGGTGGTAACTAAAATGAAACTCTTCGCGAAAGGAAAACCAATGCGATGTTTTGTCATTACATCGATTTATAGTTTATTAATTTTCATGCATCCTCATTCTCAGTTTTAAGTTATATAGGTACATACCTATATATCTTTAAAGTAGACTAAATGTTACAAGACTCTGACTCTCCATACCAACTAAGAAAGATGCTTATGATGGCCAGAATCTCTCGAAAGCCTTTAATGACATTTTTGAATATTCATAGTTTCCATTCATTTGGTTATACCGAATAAAATCAGTATAAAAGTATCAGCTATGGAATATTCTGATTTGTGTTTCGAATTTAATTACCTACTACAAACGTGAATTCTGTACAGCAATAAGCAAGATTTGGCTTTAGTCCAGCGCTCTCGTTCCCTCACAGATAATAGTCGTTAACTTGACGCAGCACTTTTTATATGTGCTAATTGTCGGGGACGGTCTACCGCTATTACACCAGTATTAATCCTACGTTTAGGATCTGTAAGACTTATATTTCTCTCTTTATTAATTCATTTGCATTTGATTATGTGTCCGTTTAACCTGTGTTTCTATGTGCAATAAAATTATTGATAATTGTAGAGGTTAGATTTATGCTTAAGTTTTTTTACTAACATAATTCACACTTGATCTAAGGTGATATCGAGTCATGTAAATGTGCGTATATGAGGCACTTGAGATGTATAATTATACTATAGACAATGCATAGTATCGCCTTAGATAGATGCGAAGTACAGAGGCAGAATTTCAATTCTTGATATTGGAATAGCTTAGTTGGCAAAGCGATGACACGGTTTGTCGAGGAATATACCTCCAAGGATTTTCTTTTCTTCGTTTATAATTATAGTCAATAGTTAGCAGATCCATAGGTTAGCTGGAGTTATGTATGTCTTTTCAACAATAAGTTTAATAAATTTTATGCAATGTCACCATAATGTTACAGAAATTAATATAATTAGATTTCGTTTACCTCCAAGCATAATACAACATGGCAATACCAATTACAGCAAATATAAAATCAGAACAAGAGGACTAATTCAGCGAATTTTCAATAGTCCATACACAACCGGCCGATGTATTTGGTTCAATTCTGTTTCAAATTAACTGAAAAGCAAATATTGTTGTTCTGTTTCCAGAATTTTTGTTTGGTAGGTAAGTTACGTATAGCCGAAATAATATATAATTTTATACAAAAAATATAAGAATTTGTGATACAAATTTTGTATAAAATTGTAATGATTTGAAATGTCTAGAGAAAATATCCAATTATTTAAATGTCAATAGTAATCTAGTACTTATTCTGTAGTATTTTCTTAGGAATCTTTTTTAGAATAAAACATTATTCTTACAACGAAATTACTTTACATAAAATGTTTTTATTTTGGATTTGTTTGTAAAAGAACTCTTAGTAAAAACATGAAGACGAGATACGGGCTTTCTTTTCTCCGAAAAGGTAGATAAAATTAGTAGAACAAAAATATAAAATACAAATAGCGTATATAATTTTAATGAGATGCTATTAATTCGGGTAGCCAAAACATAGTAAGTTTTCTTTAAAATTTTTGTCCGTTTCTCACAATATCTTAAGAACTGTACAAATCTAGATATGGTTTTCATAGGGAATACTACGCGTGGTGCTTCTATTACAGCCTTCTACTAATTATATTCTACTTCTTGAAGTAATTAATATTTTATGACGCACTACACTGAGGGTAGAAAACACCGTCGACTATGTAAATGTAATTTTTATTGCCTGACTGGTTCTATCTTCAAAATGTCGCCAGTAGTAGCAAGCGTCAGTCATATTCTATGTTGAGTAAACCTTACTGAATACTACCGCTTAACTGTTCTATAGCTTAAGCGTTTCAAGGAAATCTTATTGAACTTTGAATTTATTACATGTCTTGTAGTCAGTATTAAATGAAATATGGAACTGAGATCTAAGAGAGAACTAAGTTCTACATTATATTTGAAGTTTCAAATGATTTATACTAGTTCTTGTATTGTTCAATATTAGTTTGACTATAATGCTGCTATACCTAAATATATGTATGTTATTCTAGTCTCATATGCCAATTTGTTTTCATTTTCAATATGTATTGACAGGTTTTAAATTTTGTTCAGAGACCCTTCCCAAATTAATTATAATACTTGTATCGCTAAGGATGTTTAAAAAGAACATACCTACGTCATTTTAGTAAAGTTGTTTTTACTTTATATAATATGTAATATGTAGGTATAATATAGTATGGTATGCAAAATGGGTCCATTTTTTATTTTGGTATTTAAGCTGATAAGCCTTAAGGGACAAATAAATAGTGAAAAATTGACTAGTTTGTATAGAACTCTATTCTGTATAAGGTTCCATACATAGTGTATGGGTGATGGTATGTGAGTTTATGAGGTTGTCGTTAAGGAGTTAAAGTAAACACGTGCATCTCTTACAAAACCCCGTTTATTACTCATTGTCACATAATGGTATGAGAATATATATTAACACAAATACACACAAATAATGCTTACACATACATCAGTAAAGTTAGGGTTGTACCATACCATAAGTTCATCATTACTATTTCACGTACTGAAGCGAAACTTGGACATTATTTATTTTAAAATAGTGATTTATAAAACCATAGCTTCTACAAATGTACGATACAATGAATTTAAAACAGTACTTACTGATTAATATGAGCAAGCTAATAAAGGAAGTCTTTAGTAATACGTTTTAAAATCTTAAATGTTGCGATTCCTGAAATACTTTCCACGCGAACGAAGTCGCGGGTAAAAGCTAATTAACGAGGTATATCTTTGAATTTATTTTATTCTTCTTATTTTGAAGCCAAATTCTGCACTGTTTGCGACGCAGAGACTTCACATACATTGAAACATTTGACTTAGAGAACATCCAGACACGGAACAATTATGTGCGGATCACGCAATATTTTGTCCCGTGTGGGGATCGAACCCACAATACTTGGCTCAGTGGCAGATGTAAAGCGACTACTTAAACCACTACGCCATCCGTGCAGTTTAGTAATCAGGTAGTAAAACGTGTCATGATACTCTTTTACTGAAGAAACGTGCTCCACTTTACTTTAATTTAATGATAGGAATAAACGGCTTAGGGGTTAGGTATAATTTAACAGTCGTTTCCCATGATTTTATTCAAAGGATTATGCGGTCTCACAGCTACATCGTGACCATGAAATTTGAAATTGCCCGTGACGAATTGAATTATGCCGAATGGAACTGAATAAACTTATAAGTATTTTCAGGGCAATTTCAGTGTTCGTCTTTTTAGATGTTTCACATTTCAGGTGTTGATAGATTAAGCCAGAAATAGATCAGTGAAGACGATCATATTTATTAAAAACTAGCTACGACACCGGCCACGTGCATGCTACAAATATTTTGTTTTGTCTAAGTTCGTTTCAACCAATATTTTACACGTGATTGAGTCTTCTTCTCTCTTAGCCTTTAGCCGTTGCTTTCTTAGCCGACCCCAAGTGACTTGGGAATAACCCAAGTCACTTGGTGTCGGCTTTTCTGGTCTAACCGGATTTGACTGGATATCAGTTTTTACACGGAGCGGCTGCCACCTGACCTCCGCAACCCGAAGGCTAACGATACCCTAAGGCTAGACCAGTGTCAGGATATTAGAGGGTACTGACTTTCCCAATAACGACTGCCATAGATGTTCATGGCAGCCGGGACCAACGGCTTAACGTGCTCTCCGAGGCAAGGAGCAGGCGATAATTGTCAATCAATATAATACACGTGATTGAGTATGAGTCATAATATCAAACTACAAATATCTTTACACACTTTCACAGTTCCAGTATTGGTTAAGATAATTTATATACTCATAATACATAAATGGATATTATCCAGTCATAATAAAAAATGACGACAGCTTTTCATTTTATGTCATATAAAATATCCAACAGAATTGCGTCTTTTACTTTGTTGAAAGAAAATCATTGAATGAACACAAACAAAACTAATCAGTGTACACATCATTTATAATTAAATCAGATAGAACTTTTGCACTCTCATCTCATTCAGATCGTACACGATCGTCATAATATATGCAACATCGCAACATTCTACCCGCAGTGAACAAATGCTTCACTAATTAAAATACTCGACGCGAAAGAATGTGCACCGCAACGAGTAAGTTTGACAGGGTGCTTATATGACGTCAATTTAACTGCGGAGCCATATACCTTTCTAATATGAGAGATGTGTCCCTTCCGGTAAATATTTTATGGCGAGACTTTATTTACATGACATTGAAACTGATATGCTGTACTGAAGAAAACCGCTAGCAGTATATACTGCAATTATAAATACTAGAGCTCGCCCAGTGATCCAAATTCAACCGTAAAACATTAAATTTTAAATGTCTTTAGTTTTTTTATAAATGCTGGCTTTCTGTGCTTCTTCATCAAATATACATTAGCTATACAAAATATTATATAACTCCGTGCGCGCATTATGCTTAAATAGGGCTATCTTCTTCGTATATATTAATCTCAAGATGACTATGCTTAGTATGAAAGTTAGCAGTTAGCAACCGCCTATTGAAATCAAGACAATTTTCTTTAGAAGGCTACTCATAGGTTTTACTAGTAACATTTTTAATTTAATATAAAATACAGCGTTATCTGAATTATTTATTTGTACCAACATTGTTTTTTTTATTATTACAATATATTTTATTGTTCACAAAACTATAAAATTATATTATAATATAATAATTGAAATACATACATAAAATAAAAATCTATGTACAAAAGCTGTTATTAACATTATAAAAACACTGTTATATTTTTAAAAGAGACATTTCAAAAAATATTATGATTTTAATTTCGCCTTCACGCAACTGCAAATAAATTATAATAATTAGAAACACATTTGGGTAAGTTTACCCAAAGGTGTTTCTAATTTTTATCATTCTTTAAGGATGTCGTAATTCGTTTTATCGGATCTCAAAGTACCTTTCAAGCCGATTAGTTTTATAAGAAGCGTTGTAAAATCTTAAATGGTGCCCGAAGGAAATGGTTTCTATCTGGAAAGTTTCCAAAGCTGTCTATATGATGATTATGAGTGGCCCGTAGGTAGCAATTTTAAGTCTTGAAACAATATTGTAATGTAAATGTCTGTACATATTAATATAATAAGTATATATTATGTGATGTAATTACAAGTATATTGTAGTAGATTTAACGTCAATACTGCATGGGTGGCGTAGGGTTAAAGTGGTCGCCTCGCTATTGCCACTGCGCCGAGTGCTGTGCGTTCGATCCCCACACGGAACAAAAAAATTGTGTGATCCACTAACAGTTGTGCCGAGTCTGGGTGTTCTTTGTGTCCGTTGTTTAAATGTTTGTGAAGATGTATCTTTAACCACCGGCAAGAGAAAACGAGAAAGTACTTTAAAAGAAAAATACGTTATGAATCCATATCTACATAGTCATAGTCTCATACTTATGTCCTTGAAAGGGTAGGCAGAGGTGTATCACATCCACATTCCACAAGGCATTGTTTTAGGTCCCACGTTATAGGGCGCGAGCCTTTTGCCGTTTATTAGACATAGTTTCAGACTCTGTGCTTCTACTAAGAATTTCTTGCCAGGAAAAGCCTATGACATTTACCCCGACCGGGAAATGGATTATGCGATATTCATAGATACCTAGTTGTTCGAAATTTGAATCAAATATTAAACTGTATCAAGGTTGTGTCTAAAGTATGTAAGTGGTATTAACTAGTTAAGGATGTCCAGACCTAAATGATTGTATAATTTTTATAAATCAATTTTGGCGTAACCTGCGTTTACACCGATACGTAGCTTAGGGTACAAATCAACGTTTTACATAATTATGTTTAGTAGAAACAGAGATGATAGGGACGAAAAGGGAGAGGAAGGCCAAGGAAAAGATGGATGGACTGTGTGAGGATGGATATGAAAGGAAAAGGGGTAAATGATCAGATGACGGGTGACAGAGAAATATGGAAGCGAAGGACATACTGCGCCGACCCCAAATAAATTGGGACCAGGGCAAGAGAATGATGAGAAACAAAGATGATATATAATCTAAATATCTAAATGATGTCGCGGGTGAACCTACAGTTATATATTAGTTGTTTAATAAATTATTTAACCTCGGCGATAATCGCATTACCGATAAGATGAAAGTTGTTTATTTTTAAAAGTGAAAGAAAATCAATTCCTTTCTTAGTAATAAATGGATTTAGCATTTATTATGTGTATGAAGACTAGACAATTATAGTGTTTAAATTTTAATACTACACCTTTAATATAATAGCTACCTAATACCTACCTAATACCTAATGTCAAATAGAGTCTTATCAAAAAGAATGTCATGAGCGACTGAGACTTATTGAATTTCCACAAGAACTTAGTAAATGTGGCGATACTATGTGTAACAATCGTAGTCATATTGTGGTGATTGATAAAATGTATGCAGACATCGTACAGGCACTGAGTCAAGCGGCTATGATAGGTCGAGAAGGCAGCAATCGTCGCTTTAAAAGGGTGGTAATAGGATGGAACAAGCACGTGACCGACTCTCATAGGGCGGCGAGGCAAAAATTTCTGGAATGGCTATGGTATGGTAAGCCGGGGTCCGGCTTAGTCTATGAGGAGATGTGTGAGGCTAGAAGAATCTTTAAGTCACGGCTGAAGTGGTGCCAAAACCACGAAGATCAGATCAAAATGGATATTCTGGCCTCACATCACTCCAAAAATGACTTTCGTGGATTTTGGAAACATACGAATAAATTACAAAGTAGACCCGGTATCCCTGTGAGCGTCGGTGGCAGAACAAAACCTGACGAGATTGCTGAACTCTTCATGCAGCACTTTTTTGTAAAGTCCCCTTTACGGCACTCTCGTTCGGTGGTCGATGCTGAGCCCGGTAGGGCCATGGGGATTAATTTCAACTCGAAAGAGATCCATAAAACTATACAAACCATGTCGCGGGGTAAATCCCCGGGCCATGACGGACTAAGCATCGAACATCTGCAACATGCTGGTCCACACCTGGCCCGAGTTCTCAATATGTTTTATAGCTTTTGTATGAGTCATAGTTACGTGCCGACTGAAATGATGCGGACTATAGTAGTGCCCATTGCAAAGAACAAGACTGGTGACCTCGCGGATATCAATAACTATAGGCCCATATCACTAGCTACTGTGATAGCTAAAGTGTTCGACGGCATGCTTAACGCACATCTAAGCAAGATGGTAAAAATTCATGATAACCAGTTCGGTTTCCGACCTGGTTTATCGACTGAAAGTGCAGTGCTGTGCCTTAAGCATGCTGTCTCATATTATACGCAGCGGGATACTCCCATTTATGCATGCTTTCTCGATCTCTCGAGGGCTTTTGATTTGGTTGTTTATGACTTATTATGGCAGAAGCTAGAAAATGAAAATGTACCAAAAGAAATAATCAACATTTTTAAATTTTGGTACAGTAACCAGACCAACTCAGTTCGATGGGCTGGAGTTCATTCGCGTCCGTATGGGTTGGAATGCGGGGTGAGGCAGGGGGGATTGAGCTCACCTACGCTTTTCAATCTATACGTAAATGATCTTATTAGCGAACTCAGTAGCACCAGAGTCGGTTGCCACATAGACAGAATCTGTGTCAATAACATCAGTTACGCAGACGACATGGTGCTGCTGAGTGCATCAGTTTGTGGCCTTAGAAAGTTGTTAAGCATTTGTGAAGAATACGCGCAAAGACACGAGTTGCTATATAACTGTAAAAAATCAGAGATCATGGTCTTCGAGACTGGGCGTAAGACGACGGAAAACATGCCTCCGGTAAAACTAAACGGGGTACCATTAAAACGAGTTACAACATTTAAATATCTTGGTCATGTCTTAACTCCTGCTCTCAATGATGATCCTGATATTGAACGCGAGAGGAGGGCGTTGTCGATAAGGGCGAATATGCTGGCTCGCAGATTTGCGCGTTGCTCACTTAAGGTAAAAATCACTCTCTTTCGAGCCTATTGCACCACTTTTTACACGTGCGGCTTGTGGGCCAGATATACGCAGAAGTCGTACAACGCTCTCCGTGTTCAATACAACAACGCGTTCCGGGTGCTGGTGGGGCTGCCTCGTTTCTGCAGCGCATCAGGGATGTTCGCAGACGCTCAAGTCAATTGTTTCTTTACGATTATGCGAAAGAGGTGTGCGTCTCTGGTGTGCAGGGTGCGGGGTAGCCCCAATAGCATTCTAAGCATGATTGCTGGTCGGTTGGACTGTATATACGTGAATCGATGCGGTGCCATCTCTCACGGAATGGTACAGCGGTGAGTCGCGTGTATGCGGTCCAGCCGACTAGTTAACTAACTATTAAATTATAATAATAGTTAGTTTCAGTTTTCTTATTATTGTCACACTAACATAGTTTGTAAGTTATACTAACAATTGAATTATATTATGGGTCCTAGTTACTCGAATAAATGAAATTTATTATTATTATTATTATTATTATTTACAGATCAGTACTGAAAATCTTGTAAGAAAGATTTAAATGAAAGTCCTTTCGGACCTAACATTGACCTTTTGTATAATCTCTGAAAGAAAGAACTGCTAAATAATTCATCAGGTTATAACCCAACAAAGGATTTCGTTGGATCTGGAATTTATTTTATATGATACCTATCATAGCTTTTTAAATAAAAAATGCTTTAATTTTATCACATTTATAAATGCGTTAATGGAAGAGCGTTCTTATAGCTAGGTGAGTGCTACGAAAACAAAATCCGGAATTACATGATTTAAATTATTTAATAGTGGACAATTTTAAAAGAAACCAGAATTGAAGATTAGGTCCAAATGCTGGCCAAAATATGTATTAAGCAGAAACACTGTTCTGTTAAGCTTAATACATATAATATATTTTGTTTGTAAACATTTTTAGTATGTGCACTATTCTATACTTAATGAAAATGTTTTGGATGTATCGCAGCTTTATAGTCCAATGTCCCACTGCCATTTATCGTTATTAATTTATTTAGAAACTGCTATTTCTTACTATTTAATTATTAAAGCTTGCCCCTATTATGGACTTAAAAGTATAGCTGTCAAAATGTAAATATAATACACTTTTGGCTATACGTGGAACAACGTCTTAAGGCATAAATGTGTGTAATTTAAATATATACTCCGTCTTATGCAATAATAAAGCTGAAGGTGAGAGAGTATAAATTAAACACAAAGATTTATATGTTGATTACTGTTACTTATGTTATAAACCTATTTATTACTCTGGGTCTACAAAAATGTTTTACTAAAAATAAAATGATGTCTTTAATACATTTGTCGGCCTCGATGGCGTAGTGGTTAGTGTAACCGACTGCCACGCCCGAGGTCGCGGGTTCGATTCCCGCACAAGTCAAACATTTGTGTGCATGAACATGGATGTTTGTCTTGGTCTGGGTGTTTCTATGTATAATATGTACGTATTTACATAAAAAAAGGATATATGTATGTTTATCCATTGTCTAGTACCCATAGTACAAGCTCTGCTTAGTTTGGGCTAGATGGTGGCGTGTGTATGTGATAGAATATTATATTATTATTATATTATATTTTGATACTCATAATATCTTTCTGCAAGACAATAAATCCGATAACATAAAAGAAAGAGGCAACATCGAAAACTTTGATACATAAGCAACAAAATAAATGAGTGAGACATGTAAGTTCTGAATAAAAGTCATTGAACTATACATACCTTAGGTACCTACCTAAGGTATGTACCACGACGAATACGAATACGTAAGGACCTCCTTACGTATTCGTATTCGTCTGCATTAGCACTTTATTTTATAACATACATAGTCTCAAAACGTTGTGTCGAGCCGGTTTGCGAAAAATTATGTTTATATGAAAGACTTTAATTAATTAATTAATACTTAGAAATAATGTTAATTTAATTAAACTTGGCTTATGCTATCCTGTGTT
This sequence comes from Catocala fraxini, assembly GCA_930367265.1. Classification (NCBI taxonomy): domain Eukaryota; kingdom Metazoa; phylum Arthropoda; class Insecta; order Lepidoptera; family Erebidae; genus Catocala; species Catocala fraxini. Next base: position 15,469,024 of record OV884040.1, on the reverse strand, counting down.
GCTGTACGGAATATTGATTTGAAGCCTTGACACATTTTATTAACACCTAGCAACTAGTAAGATAAGCAGCGCTTATATGCTTTTTAAATGATTTAAAAATACTGACAAACGAGTATTACAAAATACATCAAAACATACGTTAATTAATGTTATATTACGAGTATATGAAAATCTTATTAATTTCCGTTTTGTTTATAAATAATCATTTATTGCACTGTTTGAACCTCCTGATAGCTTATTGACTATAGCATCTAATAATAATGTATCGAAAACAAATCTTTGTTGATTTATTTGCTATGAGCATTGAATTTATAATAAATACATATATTATATTACACATACTGTATGATCGTGACACAGTTATTAAGAAAATGTAATAATGTGTTGGCGTAAAGGTAAGTAACCAAAATTGCAAATATTATTTGCTCGATAAGTTTGAACGCATTATGAGAAACACCGAACCCGTCCATCTCGTTTACGATCAAATGCAGCCTATTGTTTTATTCATAGACGCCATGTCAATAGATCTCGAGATTGATAGTCATGAGTCAAACTAAAGGGCACTTTGAGAAAAAGATTTCGGCACCCAGGCCCCGTTCAGAATATTAAATGTTAGTCGGATATCCTCACAGGCATAACGTTTTCGATTGACCTTTTTCGTTTTAGTACGAATAGTACAACAAACTTTATGTGAAATAAACTAAAGCTTATTATTATTTTTATATTATTCCGAGACTAAAATAATTATGGTAGCTTATGAAATGAGACAGATATTTCAGACAGTCTGCATCTAGTGATTCGATGATTGATACTGTGCGATTTATTACACAGGATTTTAAATAACTTTCAAAATAATATTTTTTGTGACAATATCGTAATTGGTTGCTAAACAAATCAGCCATTGTTTAAGTTCCAAATATGGATATAAGAAACGTATAGGCGTAATAAACATATAGCTATTTCTCTGTTTCTGTTATCTGATAATTACCCCTATTACTATGTTTAAAAAGTTTACAACCTCTTTTCTGGTAAGTGTACTTCAAACGTTTAATTTTGGAAATTGACTAACGTAACGGATTAAAACAATATTTCTTTTTAAATCTCAGCCTACTTATTAGGTGACTTAGTAATATTTATTTAATCTGTTTGCTAGAAATTCCAGACTTAATAAAAACTAATTGAGTCTGCATGCGAGCGAGCGTCGCTCTGCCGCTTAAGTCTTTAACATGTAGTGATTTGTAAAATAAGATTTATTTAGTAGCCATTGTAATAAGTAGTAAGTAAGAGGTTTATATTAAAAAATCTACCAAGGTTTTATTATGATTTGGACATGTCATATAAAATCATTGATTTTATTATTTGCAGTTACTAAAAATCACAATTAAATTTCAAAATCTCTAAAATGTCTTGGCGATATATTTTCAACATAACTGATATTTGAAAATATTTAACAAACTTATTGCGATTATATTTATTTACTTAGTATAGTATATAGTGAATCAGCGGGCAAGGCAAAATCTTAGATTTTGCCTTGCCCGCAGATTCACTCGCGTTAGTCTAATTTTTGTCTATAAATTGCTATCTCTAGGACACAAAGATTTTTCTAATGTACTTTTCTGAACCCCTAATAACATGTATGAAAAATTTCATGATGATAAGTCAAGTAGTTAAGGCGTGAAAGCGTACAAACAAACTAAAAAACTCATATTCGCATATAAAATATTAGTTAGAAATAACATATTGTCATTTTATTTCGGCTAATATTGTAACTAAATTATTATTTAATCGTAGCCGCTATTGATTCAAAGCTAATAGACAAATACCTAAACAAATATTTATTTAATGCCTCTATAGCGATGAGAGCAGTCCTTGTAACCATTTCACGAGTAATTTCATTATTTTTGTTAGCTTGACACGCCGAGATCAAAGCTTTTGATTAATTATGCTCGCTGCCGAACTGACAGTTTTTTAGACATTATGATAAGGTTGCAAAAATATCAAATAGGTAGTACTAATCAATATTTTCAGATATTCATAAAATATTATTTGGCGTTCTGATAAATTTTATTATAGCAAAGAAATTGATTATACTACAAGTTATAAATAGTTTTTGATGCAACCAGCAAGTATTTATATCAATCTTATTTATATCGATCTTATTTAGCTATTCCCATTGCTAGACGCAAATCCTTTTTTAATATAAGGTAGAGTCAAAACAGTAGTTTACATAATTATATGTATGTATGGCCAAGGAAAAGATGGATGGACTGTGTGAGGATGGATATGAAAGGAAAAGGGGTAAATGATCAGATGACGGGTGACAGAGAAGTATGGAAGCGAAGGACATGCTGCGCCGACCCCAAATAAATTGGGATCAGAGCAAGAGAATGATGTATGTCCATTTATAGAACACTAGTTTCTGTCCGTAACAACGATCGCGTACTTCCCACCTGACTTCATATCATAAAAATGGTCTATGAGCGAAATCATGGGCAAGGTTCAAACAAATTCGTTGCCTTCTTTTTGGTATTCAATGACAATTTCCGCAGTAAGAATAAACTCTGTGCCGCAGAGTACATTACTAACATTAAAACAACGGATACAAAAAAAAAAACACACAATATCGGCGCAACAATTTCTGTAGCGTGTAGGATTCGAACCCACAATACTAGGCATAGTGGTGACGTTACCACTTAAATAACTACACCATCCATGTATTCGTTTAAAGTCGTATGTGTAATTAAGTAACAAAGAAGTAGAATGTAGTTGACAGCATCAATTGCAGGTTGTATGTCACCAAGCAACCATTAAATAAAACTCTTATAACAACAAAACGTCAAACATATTACGACATTCGAATATGAAATTATAAACCTCGTTCATACACATAGGCTTGTAAAGCAATAATCAAAGAGAAAATAATAATTCAATTTGATTTAGCATACCAAGTGAATTTAATATCGCCACTGAATATCGTTACGGATTTATAATTTGATGGATGGATGGATGATCCACATTATGACATTTCATAATCTATTGACTATTGACATTTATATTATTATTGTTTTGTTTCTTGTTTAAAATTATTTTTATTATTACTTTTAATTCCTTTTTTCTTTTAACCTTTTTCTATAATATTAATGTATAATGCTTATTGCAATTATTGAATTTTGTACGCCGTATGGTAAAACATGTAGAACTTATTATAACTCACCACCTTGCATGCAAGCTAATGTAACTTGTATTGTATACTCGTGTTTCACAAAATAAATGATTATTATTATTATTATTATAATTATTATGGCACCTCATGCAAAGTACTCGCTCGAGTATGGGCTAAGCGTATTATGAATGGAACATAAATCCATTTTTATTTCTATGGTAAAAAGGATTTGAACTTTCTGCGAAGGTAAAGAAAATAGCAGGCTACACTGATATATTTCTACATCGCCTTTTAATGGAATGTTTGTGTTGGTATTGTATATAGTTTGAGCCCTTTCCACTGTACATTTAACGGCACTTTTAACAACGACTACTCAGATTCAATTTCTAAAAGGGCAAGGAAAGGTCTTTAATGCGGTCAATTTATTTAAATTCTATAAATAGCAGCTCACCTGCGAGTGTGACAAACAAGATTTCGCACAAAAGATTTTTTTGGGTAAGGCTTTTATATTTAAGGATATATGAACCTCCATATACTAAAATTCAGCTTTTGTATGTTTGTAACTCTAAAAGTATTCACTATATTATGGATTATGGATTCACTTCAATTTAATATAGGTAAGAATCATATGCCGTTTTATTTGAAGAATTAAATAAAGTACAACGCAAGGTCGAAAATTTTATTAAAAGTAGAAAGAATTAACAAGTGAGAAACGGCAATGAATTTCCGTAAATCTTAGAGTTCAAAAAATTGGTTCAAGTAATATACAAAGGTCACGTGATACCACGTTGAGGTCAGAGGTCAAAGGTCATAGTAATTTCAGGGGTATATCGACTATGCTGAGTCGAATAGCGTTGACCGCGAGTCTCTAGCTCTAACGTTTCTTAAGTGGAAAGTTGTATAACAGACAGACGGACGGACGGACAAAGCTGTTGTATAAGAGTTTTTTCGAACTTTAAAAACAGTTTTCTATAAAATTACTTCACAAAAGGTTTTTTTGTTTACATTGAATTTCACAATCAATTTAATTCAATAAACCTATACTCAATGTGCCTTTGTCTACACTTCACTTGTCAAAATGTTGTTAACTGAAGTGTATTTAGTCGTTAATTAATTTAATCATTAGACAATTTAATTACTACACACATTACACAATAGCAGTAACTTGTGTGTCGGCTAATAAGTTACGACGTAGTTAATTAGTAGCTTGTTAACAAACATGTTAGCGTTTACAAGTGTAATAAATAGCTAATCCTTTGAAATGTAGGTAAATATATGAAAACTTTATAACACTTTTGCCAACCAGGGACCTGAGACCTATTTCTATATATTTTTTGTAACATGCCGTCGCACGCGACTTTTTAACGGACGAGAAACGAAGCGGGGTCAGGGTGTTGCGGTGTCGGAGCTCCGGTGTGACGACGGACAGTGTTCCGATCCATTGTGGAATAAAGACTGAAATCAGTGCGTGCGTCGCCCTTTTGCGCTGCGACGTCCTGCGTCGTCGCAGTGCAGATGTGGCATACAATGCGTTGATCCGTTGCGACGATGCAACGCAACGCACTAATGAGGCATCACTCTAAGTGGTCGCCTCGCTACTGCCACTATAATGCTGAGTGTTGTAGTTTCGAATCCCACATGGGACAAAAAAATGTGTGATTCGCAAATTTATTGTTCCGAGTCTAGGTATTTTTTGTGTCCGTTAGTTTAATGTTTTGAAAGTTTTCTGCAACACAGCAAATATTCCTAATGTGAATGATGACTGCTTGAAATAATAATATTTCCGGAATATTCCCGGTTTGAATTTACTGTCGACAATCTAAAAATTACAAACAAAGACAAGGAAAGTGGTACCGTAGCCGAAAAAAATGTACTCTGTATTCGAAAGCAGTAAAAACATTTTCACTTCACCATAATCAATTCATAAAGCTAAAATTGATAACAATAATTCCAACTTTTGTCGGCCTCGATGGCGTAGTGGTCAGTGTAACCGACTGCCACGCCTGAGTTCGCGGATTCTATTCCCGTACAAGTCAAAAATTTGTGTGCATGAACATGGATATTTGTCTTGGTCTGGGTGTTTCTATGTATAATAATACATATGTATTTACAAAAAAGAAAGTATATATGTATGTTTATCCATTGTCTAGTACCCATAGTACAAATTCTGCGTAGTTTGGGCTAGATGGTGTTGTGTATATGTGATAGAATATTATTATTATTAATAGCAGCACAGATTCTGGAACAGTAAGCAGTAGGTTTGCTATGAAGTGGGACCTAAAATCATACCTAGCTCTATGTGAGTGTTATACACCTCTACCTACTCCTTCGGGGATATACGTGTAACGTTACGTATTTTGCTAGTACTAGCTGGTACTTATATACTTTTTTTTGTAAATACATACATACATATTATACATAGAAACACCCAGACCAAGACAAACATTCATGTTCATGCACACAAATGTTTGCCTTGTGCGGGAATCGAACCCACGACCTCAGGCGCGGAAGTCGGTTACACTAACCACTACGCCATCGAGGTCGGTCGACGTAGCTATTGAGAATATCGTGACAGAATTCCAATTAAAAAAATCGAACTCGAGACCTTATATACAGCTATCGTATGTATTACCGCTGTGTCACTGAGACAGTCTCTAATATTACTACTAAGGTACAAACAACTATACGGCCTAACAGATGGCTGTCGTTATTGACATTTACTACAGTTTCATTACACAGCTACGTATGTAGTATTTTCAATTACGCATTCCTGACTTTTAATAAAAGTCTTTATACCGTATATAATCATAACCAGTTTTTGTCCATGGCTTCGCTCGCGTTAATCTAGATTTTTTTAATATTTTAACAGTCCTTATTTTTGATGAAAAGTATGTCTACACCTGACTACATGTATTTAAAATTTCACGATGATCGGTCGAGTAGGTAAGGTGTGAAAGCGTAACAAACAAACTCACATTCGCATTTCTGTAAATGCAAACTTAATATTCTATTAAGTTAAGATTTTATTTACTTTCCAAGCAATTTGTTCTAGAATATTTAGATAAACAATATCTTTATTATATTGCTGTTTCACTGTGACATCTGCCTCATTACAGAGATGTCAACGGTGTTTTTTCATTATTTAACTGACGTACCTAGCTATGTTCAGTTTCCTTGTAATAAGAAACCAAATAAGGAGTTTGTCTTCGCCATATTTAATATTCAGAATAATTTTAAAGTTAACATTTATTACATGTTCATGTATTCATGGCCACAGTGAATATTTACAAACCCATTAAGGCGTTTAATAACAGGATCAAAAGTTATCATATGCTAGGTTTAAGCTTTGTAAATAAATTGACTTTTGCTCGCAACATCATACGAATATAATTTGTTGTTGTAAGTTGCCTATCTATATATAATTTTTTTCTTTGCATGTGGAAAGTTGATCTAGATTACGATGACATAAATCAGACCTATTTTTTGTTGCTACGGCTTCTTGGCGGCGGCGTTATTTAGAATACTGATCTTAATATATTGTCTGTATTGCGGAAAACATTAAAATATTCAACGGGTAAACAGGGCAGCGGCAAAACGCCCAAATAAACTAACACGCCATCTGTGCAGTCTTCTTAAAATAAACATACTTTGAAAATCTTCTTTTGATCTGCTACTAATAATTATTATTAACTTTAAGGCGCTACATTTTGAATCATTCAATTGCTAGCGATTTTCATTGCCGCTCGTTAATACTCCTTAGTAGCCAATATAAGTTAACTTTAATTTCTAAGAGGAGCGGAATTAAACATTGCTTAATTAAATATCTGGAGAAATTTTGTAGAGTATCACATTTCTACGAGTTCTATTGACTCTGAGGCTATTGAACTGGTAGAATTACCTTTTATAAATTGACTACTATTTATACATTGAATACTTAGGTCGTCTTCAGTTAATTAAAATAATATTTTATAAAATAACTTACACTTTTGTATTCTACGCTAACTTTGGTTGGTACTCGAGATATCAGAAATTTTCGATATGGTCGTTTTGATTGCTACTCGCGATGCCAGGCACTTTTTATGTGTTCCTTAGTTTGTAAAATGTACATCACTACATATTATAAAACAAAGTCCCCCGCCGCGTTTGTTTGCCTGTTCGCGTTGAACTGAAAAAGTACTGAACGAATTTCCAAGCGGTTTTCACCAATAAACAGAGTGATTAATAAAGAAGGCTTAGGTCATAATTTGTTAAGGTTTTGTACTACCCATGCTAAGCCGCAGCGGGTCACTACTAATTAATACATTTTTATGAGCAATTAACGTTAACGTTTGACGACTCGATGGCGTTGTGGTTAGTATAACCGACTGCCACGCCTGAGGTCGCGGGTTCGATTCCCGCACAAGTCAAACATTTGTGTGCAGGAACATGGATGTTTGTCTTGGTCTGGGTGTTTCTATGTATAATATGTATGTATTTACAAAAAAAAAAAGCATATATGTATGTTTATCCATTGTCTAGTAGCCATAGTACAAGCTCTGCTTAGTTTGGGCTAGATGGTGTTGTGTGTATGTGATAGAATATTATTATTATTATTATTATTAAGTTATTTCACGGCAAACTCTAGCAGGTACATATCTAGTTATATTTGTTATAATTTTAATTACTCATATTTGTACTGGAACTTGATTTTTAAGGGTACAGAAAAAGACACACATTTCAACCAAAAAAAGATACTGTTTCCGAGCGGGCGAAGCCGTGGACAAAATCGGGTAATTAATACATAAACTTTTGTTATAACTAAGTTTGTTTATTAATGTTTTCTAGTTACCATTTCAGATTTTCATAAAGCGATTTAAGAGTTGTAAATAAAAACGTTATTACTAAAATAATTACAATTTTAATGCAAATATAAAGAAAATATCGTCAACTTGTTTTACATTTTCTTTAAGCGCAGTGCACGTCATTTAATGTGGTGGATGAGTTTTATAAACGATGATTGCGCTGCAATTTTCACAAGTTCTACGGAATGAACGATTTTCATAACAATTTTGTATCTCCGGACGGAAATATAAAATAAATGTTGCACTTCAAAACGATTTCCCACGAAACTGTTTTAATGTTGTAATTTTTTATTGAGAATGGATTCGTCCATTTTTATTTGTTACTTTGTAATTGTATTAATAAATTCATGTTGGAAGTTCAGATAAGCGTTTTATATGAACATCACGTAGTTCATAGCAAAAATGCATTATGGATACATACATGTGGGGCAATGGACGGATAATACGGCGAAAATAGTACTTAAGTACGCAAAGATAAGATTAATATTACCTTGAAACATAGAAACTCGCTGAAGCAGCACTGCTGACGCTTTAATTTTGTACAGTCAAGCGCAAGTATGCAGTAAGCGCCGCGCGGCAGTCGTCTCCCCGCAACCACTCAGTTAGCTCATAGTATTTACTTCATCAATATGTATTTACTATATCTAACTGGTACCAGAGTATATATGTACATCCATAACTGTCAAAAGTTATTTTATTTGAACATCCACAAGAACACTTCTGAAAACCCCTACATTCCCCTACTATCAGTGATCTTATCACTACATATTAATAAAAACAGTCCCCTGCCGTGTCTGTCTAAACTCTAGACTCATAAACTACTGAACGGATTTTCATGCGGTTTTCACCAATAGACAGAGTGATTCATGAGAAAGGTTAAGGTGCATAATTTGTTAAGGTGTTGCACTACACGTGCGAAGCCGGGGCGGGTCTCTAGTAATTATATAAATACATAGTATTACGATTAACTTTACGATTATGATTACTTTATACATACAATGAAAATTGTGTGTTCAAACGCTAAATTAATCATTATAAGTAATTAAACACAATACTACTATACATACGTACATAGATTCAAACATGTTTTTCGGTAAAGCAGACAGAGACTACAGATTTAACTTACTTAACACAATCCTAGCATGTCTATCATTCTAGCTTCTTTCTCTCTCATTACATTGTTTATGTATGCTCTTTGATTTTGGTCACACTTAAGCTGGCCTTTTCCCAGAATGTTTTCTACTCTAGCAAGACAATCGTCTTAACCAACAAACTATACAATTTGTTAGGTACCTTGAAACATAGAAAATGTATAATTATATACATACATACATAGTATTATGTATGTAACCCTGAAGAGCTAGACAGAGGTTTATTACACCCACACTGTGCCAGCTATGGCTTTAGGTTCCATGTAAGGTGAGAGCCTATTTCCGTTTACGGTCTGACTTCGTGCTGCTACTGAAAACATCTTACTGCAGAAATCTAGTTATCCTTTACCCGGTATTGATATCGAGCCTTCATCTAAAATATTAGTCCAGCTGCTCCACAGAGACAATAAAAGCACGATATTTTTTTCTTTTTTCTACTAATGTGGCAAACAAACATACGGCCCACTTGATGGTAAGTGGTCACCGTAGCCTATGGACGCCTGCAACACCGGAGGCATTACTTGCGCGTTGCCGACCTTTTAGGAATAAATGGAAGTGGGAAGGAGAAGGAACGGGAAGGTGGAAAGAGGGTGATTGGGCCTCCGGCACTCTCACTCACCGAACGAAACACAAAAGTAGGAATACTGCTATTATTTCACGTCGATATTCTGTGAGAGGGTAGTCCTTCCTCGGTCGAGCCGAAAAGTCGAGCTGAAATCAGCGAGGCTCTACAGTAAAGAGTAGTAAGATTAAATAAATAGTACTTTTAGCAGTAACTAAAAATACTTGAATGTTAGGAATTCATTTAAAATCTTGTAATTAAATCTAAATCCTTTGAAGTAAAATCGCTTAAAACTGTATTTTTGTACGTCTGCAAATAGGTCTAAGCACGATAAGTGTTATTTGATATATTGCGAGCCCGACTACCTTTTTTTGCCAATTCTTTATTTACGAGTTTCCTGTTTTTCGCGAACAGATAGTAATACGATTTCAAGTGTATTACGAGAAAATGTTTCAGAAAGGAAACAATAAAATAATGTATGTATATTGTTTCTCTTTTATTTATCAACAACCGTTTATTGACTTGTTGTTTGATTAGTTATTGTATCAGTTTCCTAAAAAGTATCTTACGATGTTTACTTAACTTTTTAATTTGTTCTGACGTGCAATATTGACTACGGATAGCGTACTGATTTAAGTGGTCGCCTCGCCGCTACCACTGCTCCAAGTGTTCGGGTTCGAATTCCACACGGAACAAAAATTTGTGTGATTCACAAATTTTTGTTAAACCTTTATCTCGGCGTCGTTGATGTAGCAGTAGTCATACTAGTTGAGTAGTGGGTTTAATGCCCAGGTCGGGAAAATGTATGTTTTTTGTAACTTTTTCGGTCTATTAATTGCTTCGAGCCTCCCTCGGTCCTTTCTCGGGACTGTGAGATAAAAAGTATTAAAATTAAAATTACTTCTGCACGATCACAGCCAGTGCAAATTGGTTAAAATATTATACATTTTTAAGTCGACCGAACTTTATTAGAAAATTATATAGTTATATATATATTTAGTTAATTTTAATTGAGCTATAGTTTATTAACATCCGCAAGTATAAAAAGACATTGCCGCTCGTTAAAATTGTTAAGTTGTTATTAGTATTGCCATAAATTAATGTGATTGGAACTCTAGTCTTTAATAATTTTACTGTTGTTAACGAATTAAGGCCTCAAGTCTAACTCTTGACAACTCACCTGTAGAATTTGTAGCGTCAAAATGAACTTTATTTTATGTCTCTTTTTAACATTTGGGCCACATAAGTATATGTGACAACATTAGTTTCTGGATAATTCCAAAAAGTAATGTTGTCACTAGAACAGAATGCAAAGTTTACGTAACTTTAAGCTCAGTAGTCGTATCTTCATTGTTCCGTACATTCATCAGTGAAGTTCCTCAGCCGTTATAATTCCTACCCATTTAATTCTACAGAACCACATTGTTATCTAATTCATAGATACTTTGACCTAGTGATGTAGTAGATAATGCTTCGAAAGATTTCTTAAGACTACTTAGTGAAATACTAGATAGTCTTAAACAGTAAATTATACTTCTGTGCGTGTACGTCAAGCGTGTTCAAGTTAGTGATATAGATGTTTTTAAACACCCATTTACATTAAAAATGTTTCTTGATGCACGAGTCAATACATTTTTATAACAGCGAAAGGATAACAGGACACTTGCTTCAACCTTACCTCGTGTTATGTAAAATGGGCTTCCAGACTATTACGTGCAAAAGTTGCACTTTCAAACTTATTTTATACCATTCTTGCAATAATTACACCTTTAATATATGTACGTAGCGGTAGTGAATGCGTCTGATGTGCATGAGGTCTTTGGTTCAATTCCTGTGTTAGGTATTATTGGCATTCTTCTGTCAATAAATTGTTATTAGCAGCATGGCGTTTGAAAGTGTTTTCGGTAGACCACAATAGGCTCATTCCTATTACATAGGACTTAAAACCATATCTGGCAAAATGTAGGTTTGATTCACTTCTGCCTACTCTTTCGGAAATATATGCGGGACATTATGTATGCATGTTCAAAATAATACATAATATTATTTTGAACATAAGCTGTAGTTTTAAGTATGAATATATTTTAGACTGTTTCGTATAATTATGAGATAATTTGCAAGACGGAATACTGTTAGAGCACATGTCACTGTATACCATATTGCAAGGAAATTATATTATGAATTTACACAGTTGTTTTCCATCTTGGGAAATGAAGAGACGTGTTTCAGTTAACTAAAGTTAATACACCGTTGATAACGTTGAGTCTGCGGTGTTAAGTCGTTCGTACTAACAGTGATAAATGAGCTAATGTGTAGTGAAGTGAAGTATAAATTAATTTGTTACCTAGAAATGTGTTGGTCTCTGAGATAGTATTCTATATGGAATAGTTCTACACGTGTAGTTTAATGGTTTAAGTGGTCGCCTTGCCACTGCCAAGTGACGTACAAAATTGTGTGATCCACAAATGGTTGTTCCAAGTCTGGATGTTCTTTGTATTCGTTGTTTGGATTTTTGTGAAGGTCCCCGCGATTCAGACATTATAACTATATCGGAAATTGCCTCTATAAAAAAAGAAACTGTGAACTTGCATGTACCATAGACATAATAAGATTTTCATCACATACTTTCAAATGCCACGCGTACGGAGTCGCACTATCTATAATTTTTTTTCTTTAAAACTTGCTCCTGTTTTAAAGTAAAATATTTTGCGTGCGACCTTTTTTAGTCATTTTATATGTGAATATAACCACCAATTCGGTACAAGGGTTTCAAATCTGCTGGTAGGAGTGATCCTACCAGCAGATTTGAAACCCTTGTACCGAATTATCTTTGAGTAGATTTGCATTTAGGGTCTGTACAAGCACCCTTATGGTACTTGTATTGTGGTATAAATAGGTACACGAAACTGCACTGATGACTAGGGAATTAAATAAAACCACTAAGTCTGTTCTAAAACGTGCCTCTATTCTCACACACAAAACATAAAGTTCATGGACCTTATATAGGTACCCCGTGCAACAAACGCTTGCGACTTTTAATTTTGCCAGTAGGCGCTACTGGCTGGCGCCACCTATTGAGCGGTAAGTCGAACTACTAACGGTACAACGATACTTAACGATAACGATACTTAATTATGCCAGTAGCGCTACCTATTGAGCGGTAAGTCGAACTACTAACGGTACAACGATACTTAACAGGGTCAATAAAAAAGTCAAAATCGCAAAATGTGGCGCTTGACCCCTTTTGCCTTTTTACCGTCGAATTAACTAGTCATGCTCTAAGCATTAGATTTAATATTTTATTTATACGCTATATTATAAGTTAGTTATCAAACAGTTCCAGTTACCGAATTGACATTTCACTCACTCTCGTTTGCCTCGTGTCGCCCCGCGGCTGAATGGTCATGTTGATCGGTTACCAATTCCGCGCGCAATAAATCAGGTCAATTTAGGCTGCCATAAATCATTTCATTAGTGACAGCGTAGCGAAAATATTCTAAGTCTATGAGTGACAGTCTTTTTAAGTATCAACATAATTCAATGGAAGGTTATTTACTTTTTTTATAGAGATGTCACTTCTGTGATTCTGTAGTAGTTGTTCTACAGGACCGTGGTTTGTATTTTAGACAACATTGCTTGTAGACGACACCAAATAATTATAACATTAAAATACAATGCAACCGTAACCCAAAGTTAAAGGATTAAAAGTAAAGTTATATCTTGCTGATATTATTTTAGCTTCATCATACTTCCATGCCTACATATCAGATGAAATGGTATTTTCATTATAAATATGTACATTATTATTTTCGTATCCATCAAGAATATCGGTTAAATCTATATATATATACCTCCATATAAATCTCCGTAGTCTCTGCCTACCCCTCTGGGAAACAGGCGTGAATCTATATAATATAATATTCTACCACATACACACAACACCATCTAGCCCAAACTAAGCAGAGCTTGTACTATGGGTACTAGACAATGGATAAGCATATATGTATACTTTTTTTTTGTAAATACGTACATATTATACATAGAAACACCCAGACCAAAACAAACATCCATGTTCATGCACATAAATGTTTGACTTGTGCGGGAATCGAACCCGCGACCTCAGGCGTGGCAGTCGGTTACACTAACCACTACGCCATGGAGGCCGACAAAATCTATGTATGTATGTATGTATGTATGTATATAAATCTCAAGTCACGGTGTTTGTGATCGCACTCTTTCACTTTATGTATATTTGGTAGGTATGAGAATAGGTCGTAAATTATCTTAGGTGATTAGGGTATCCCTAAACAACGTTTGCCAGGTCAGCTAGTAATATATGTTATAATATAGTTTCTTCAAAATGTGTTGATTCGTTAATTTAAAAAAAAACTAATATTTGTTGGTCATTGTAAAAAAATTTCCTCTAAATAGCAAATAATTAATTATATTTGTATAAAGAAATTTACTATAAAGGAAAATAATACATGGCCGCAAAAGATATGTAAAAATATGATTATTCAACATAATGTTACATTCGCTTAGCCAAAGACTATAGAACTGAAAACCTAGAAGATTGAATTCTTGTTTATTAAAATAAGTTTACTAATTTAATAAAACTTAACCTATACCTTACTGTTAACGATAGTGTTCCGAATACTTTTATATTGTTCTGGCTTTTTATCACGAACAGAGTGTGGAAACGTTTGGCACGCAATGTGAGTTTGGACCTACTCCAATACTCGTAAACTTTGTAGAATCTACATAGGTCCGTCTGACCCACATGTTTTAATATTTATACACAATGTGCAATATGTATATAGCTCAATACTTATATAATGAGGATTTATATTGAGATTTGTAAAAAGTGCGATTATAATTTTAAATGTTGCACTAGGCATAGTAGACTTCTTTCTTACAAAAACTTCTGAAGTCTTAGTAATGATAGTGATTCTGTGTGACTCTCTCTATATAGTGTTCTACATATTTATCTATTGTATTTTAAATAATTGTCTATTGTATTGTAAATATTAACTGTAATGATTCTAGTACGAGATTACCAAACCGTTCTGAACGCACGTTAATCAATCCAAGTTTCAAGAATCAATCCACATTAAAACCTTTTATCAAAATTTTTACATCCCTTCATTTGTATAACTGATACGTAATTGCAATTAAGCTTTTATAGATTTCAGACACATCTGCCTCCCGTGCTATAAATTTTATGATACGTGACTAAATTCTTTAAATTACTACTAAATTCTTTTTTTTCGTTTTTTCCGATGAGCCGCTCTGGCACTTGTATGTTTTAGTATAACTATATATACTTAACTTGTGTTTCTCAGATAAATAAATATTGTATTCTTTTGAGAAATAAATATCTTAAACCATATACCCTCATAAAACCCTGCATTTATATTATAGCTTTAGTACGCGGCTGTCAGATTGAGACAAAAATTTATTTTTATTTGACTACATATTCAAATTGTATGTATATTGTCAATCTTTTAGCTCTTATTAGAACGCGCGTAGTCTCGCCAGGGGCGTAGCGTAGTAGGGACGGCAGAGGCGGCCCACCCCGGGCGGCACTTGTAGAGGATGGCAAAATTTCATAATAAATAATAATAATATCTTAAAAATATTGGAACTGTACACAATAATGATGACAGCTATTACCGAAAAGTTCTTTAGAATTATCGTATATTACCTATAGTATGATAAATTGAAATACTTAAATAAGAGGGCGGCAAAATGTACTGCCGCCCTGGGCGGCTGACACTCACGCTACACCACTGAGTCTCGCTCCATTCTATCTAAAATCTGTAGTAATAAAGATTAGCAACGCATGCATTTCAGATGTGTGTCCTTGTGTGTGTGTCTTTAGTGACCCGTGAAAATCTTCTAACTGGAATGTTCGCCGATAAACACGATGTTCCGAATCATTAATTAAGCGAGCAACTTATAAATTAGATAGCAGGCTTAATACTTGTTAATTGACTTTCGCCACATCTAGGCCTTTATTTATCGTTATCGATTTTACAAATTAATTCCTTTCCAGAAATATTTATTGAGAAAAGAGTAAAGTATGTATTTACTTTTTATATTATCATAAGATATTTTTACTACCAAAAGACATTTACAATATATTATAGAATTTGTTTATCATTATAACACTAATTAATCTAATACGTATTTACAAATGTTATTCGCTCAAATTAAAATACTAATAATTATAATACATAATTTTTACAAAACTGATATTTTACAAATATTGTAGTAATTTTGAGAAGATTTTTTGAATGGTCGGCCACATGACCAATGCCTCATACATTGGACTACCGGAGCTTGTGTCATGTACTCGTAACTATAGAAATATCAACATGCTGTTAATATTTTGGTGCCTGCTCGTATTTCTATTAATTATAATACCTATTTCAAATGTCTTCATTGTATCAATACGGTGCCTTTAACCCGTTCCTTTGCAATTGAAGTTGACAAGTTTGTATTATTTTCTACGTAATAATTACAATATATTAATTATGTCGCCAGAACAATTTCATCAAGAAACTTCAAACGAAATGAAAGTATTGTGTCTACCAAAGTTCGAGCTCGAATGGTTTGTGTTCGAAACTTAAGAGGGGATAAAGTCCACTAACAAATTAAAAAAAAATAATTACAAGTTCAACATTCCTATTTAAAAATTCTACTTAATATTTGATACACACAATTGCTTAATAGTACATATTACCTAAAATAAAGAAAACAAATCACATATAATATGACTTTTTAAAGTTATTTGTGCAAATGTAACATATGAAATTGCACAGATAGTATAGTGGTTTAGGTGATCACCTTTTTCAAATTCATGTAAAGTCCCCGGCAACACAGGCAATACCTCGTTTTATGATTTAATAAAAAAAAATAAGCAGTATATCTGAACGGTTATTATTTTTACTGCAATATGCAGGGCATTAAAAACAACTATATTATAAAGAATACTTTCAAGATTTTGCATATTAGGTATATGCAAAATCTTAGAAGTATTATTCAAAGAATAGTATTTGGAATGTATGATGCATGCAAGTGTTTTAGGCTTTCTGGGCTATAATTTATAAAATGACAGCCACATACTGCAGTGACATATTGCCCATTAAGAAGCCCATTAACTTTATGTCGTAAATCTAAGACGCGGGCACTAAAATAACAGTATTATATTATTACTAGATTTTACTCGCGGCTTTGCTCGCATTATTGTAGCTTTTGGCAATAATTTTCTATCCCTCGGGAACTTTTTTCTGGAGGCAAAGTACCCTATATCCTTTCTGTACCCCTGACAACGTGTATGCTAATTTTATGATGATCGGTCGATTAGTTAGGCGTGCAAGCGTAACAAACAAACAAACTCAAATTCACATTTATAATATTAGTTATAAGATAATACGCTTATTCACGATGAAAGCGACTCTGTGGTGTCTGTCTTTGTCACATTACTTTAATTATTCCATGTAATAAGATTCTCGTCGATATTCATTGGTAAGCTTTTATAGGCGGAACTTAAATTACGCCTTGTTAAATTTGTCACTGGACCACAAGGGTGGTAAGCTAAAGCCTTAGTGCTATGGCTGATTCTATTCCAAGAATCAATTATCCACAAATTAATGGGTAATTAGGTATTCAGAAAAAAAACTACTTTAAAATCCCTGCAAATATCAGTTTTAAGCAATTTTGCTATTCATGGAAAACCTTGTGGGGAAGGACTAATTAGTGATATTTCTATAAAATACAGAGAAAATATGTTTTCTAAGTGTATCTAGATGGCTAAATGCAAGCCTAAAAGGAATAGTGAAAAGTCCTCGAAACAGTTCGGAATTTGATAAACTGTAAACGTTATCATTAAATGTTAAAAAATATATTTTCATACTCTAAAATCAAAACAGTTTATTTCAAAGAAGAAAACTCATAATTATTGCATCATTGTATTGTCGTTGATGAGAATCGAATTCGCACTTCACGAATAGAAAACACAATAGGATTTTAATATGTGATGTACGGTAGGCGCTAGTAGCATAAAAAATGTAAATGCTACGAACATCTACGTTCTGCTACGTTGTCCGTAGCACTTTATAGATTAAAAACAATGTACTATTAATATTATGCTTCATTTTTTCATCGTTTGTTGTTGTACTCGTATGTAATTAATAACGGATAATTTCCAGCCCTTACATACACCATACGTGGATAGCCCATTTTTTTTTAAATTTTGTTGAAGATTAATGTTTACCAAAATTATATAATATTTTCTCATAAATATATCATTTAATCAATAAAGTGAGTTCTCACAGCTAGTTTTTATCCATTTAAGTATAGCCCCATTAATAAACAAGATCACGTGTTGCATCCGTCCCTTGGGCTAGTAGCTAACTTTTTAAGTAAACAACTCGAACTTTATAGTAATGACGTATTTCGCCATCGGCAGCCGATTCACCCACACAATTTGGAACCAAACTGATCGCGTACCAAGCGGTTTCTGATTTTCTCCTACAAGCAAACTAAAAATCAAAAATCTTTATTTCAATAAAAATAAAAACAGTCAATTAATATATGAATAATAAACTATAATAAAAAATAAAAGTTAATCAAACTCATTAAAACCGCTTGTTCGAGGAGTAGAGCCCTCGAGACGAGAAACTGGCAAGAAACCTATAGCCACTATTTTCAATCGCCAATTGTTTACAATATGATTCTGAACAATATAAATCAATTTATTTCTTGTTTTTTCTTGTAGTAAGTAATATTATTGTGTGTTTGTTACATTGGTTTATTACAATCGATTGGGTTTTCATTTTTCTAAAAGAGTACAGCTTAGATAGAGGTCTTCAAAATGTCTACAGGTATATTGGTAACCGCTCACGATAAAGCTAGTCTTATGAGTTTTGGTAAAATTATTAGATAATATTAGCTCTGTATATATTTAATCTGTAAGACTTTACATATCTTTGAAAACATTATAAAAAGAGAGAGATAGACATGCAGGTGGCCTCGTGGATTACGTTTCTCTTCGCTTGTAAAGATGAGGTGTTATGAAGTTTTATTGGATTTTGTGAATTTGTTGAATGTTTTCGTGCTACCTTATTGCATACATAGTGTGACGTCTATATCTCCGAAGGGAAATATAACTTATATTGACTACCTAACGTTGCTACATGCGCTGTTCAGCGCCGTCCATCACACACAGCAAGACTATTATTATTTCTTACGTGTTTAGTAGCTGCGCTCTATATAGTACTAGATTATGACCGCAGCTCCACTTGCGTAAATGTAATGTCTATAATGTTCCCAAGCGGGCAAGGCCGTGGGAAAAGCTAATATTTTCATAATCATGCTATTTTCTAGCAAATATTCCGCATTGCGGTACGGCTGATTGTATTAGTTCCACGTAATTATACTCTTATGTATTATTATCGCTAGCAACCATGATAAAACTAAACAATATTATCTAAATGTGGCAATCCAAGATGTTTTTAATAAAAATCTTATATAAACTTTTATAGTTTTCTAAAATAAATGCATAGTTATGTTACTTTATTACTTTGTTATAACATTTTATTACATTTATACTATTTTAAGTTTGGTCGAAATACAAAGGAATGAGTTGTATTTAACAAACATGGCAGAAATAACATTTCCTGCAACTAACAAGTATTTTATTATCGTGAGTAAATATAGGTACTCGAAAAACACACAAGAGTTTCTATCTTTATATATATAATTCTACTGTACGTGTGTATGTCACTGAACTCCTCTTAAGCGGCAGGAACGATTTTGATAAAAAAAATTGTGTGTATTCATGTGGATTCGAGGATGGCTTAGAATGGGTTTTTTTTTCTTGTGTACAGGACAACGTCTGTCGGGACAGCTAGTATACTTATAAATATGATGTAT
Source organism: Catocala fraxini (assembly GCA_930367265.1). Taxonomy (NCBI): domain Eukaryota; kingdom Metazoa; phylum Arthropoda; class Insecta; order Lepidoptera; family Erebidae; genus Catocala; species Catocala fraxini. Next base: position 15,449,368 of record OV884040.1, on the reverse strand, counting down.
TGCATTATTTTATGTATCAACGGAATAATTTTGGCTATTATGGCAGACAAACGCCTTAGTGGCGCAGTGGGAGTATATACGACTGCAGTGCATAAAGTTATCGATCCGATTTCCGAAGCGACCAAAGTATTTTTAGGTTTTACAGACAAGAAATTCTTACCAGCTGCAAGGATTCTAAAACGCTGCATAGTAAACGAAAATAGGCTTGCCTTCTATAACGTGGAACTTAAATTATTAATCGGCTAAATGTGAGTGTAATTTATCTTTGTTTAGTCTTTTTGAAAAAAACTATGCATGTATGATTATCAAATACCAAATCTGGGCATATAACACCTAATTAAACAATATAGCTACTTTTATTAATAATTAAAATACCTAAAGCTAGACTAAACTAACACAGATAGTCGCAAACGTAAATGTCATGAGTAGTTGAAATATAGGGCATCCAGATCACAGTGTGATTTGGATGCCCTATATTTCACTATTCAAAACGATACTTCTAATCAAAATCATTCTACATTTCACTATTCGAAACGATACTTCTAATTAAAATCATTCTACATTTCACTATTCGAAATGATACCTCTAATCAAAATCATTCTACATTTCACTATTCGAAATGATACCTCTAATCAAAATCATTCTACATTTCACTATTCGAAATGATACCTCTATTCAAAAATATTCTAATCTTCACTATTCGAAACGATACTTCTAATCACAATCATTAATAGGTATGAATAAGGCCTTATTTTTTTATATTCATTGACTCGAAATCTATCATAGGTGTAAAGAGAGTATAAGTAGTAGATAGTATAAGTAAACGGAGATCCATATTATGTAGGTACGTTTTATATTATAAGGTATCTCGTTACAAAATCCTTGAAACGAGACTTCTAATCAAATTTCGAAATAACGAGACTGATGTACTTACAATACATTCATTTTGAAAAAAAAACACATATTTAGACAAATATATTTTCAACATAGGTACATATATGATACGAATGACTATATTTTATTAATGTTCATACTTATTAAGCTGTTAGAGGTGCTAGATTGTTTACAATATTCCTATTAAGGAAACGGAACGCATTCCATCCTAAGTTCGCACTCTGAACCCATCATGTGCCTCTGTAACTATGCAGATATACCTACTTATGTTTATATGAGACTCGCTACCATCGAATGTGATTCAATCACGTATTGTGTTTATAAAATATTAATTGATACATGCTCACTCAATAGGTAACTATACCAACTTTAAGGCAAATAATGTATGACATTGAATGATTTTAAAGGTAAGTAGGTACCTACTTACTTAAAATAATAGCTATCTCTGATAGATAATTTGTGATTAAGATGTTAATTAAAAGACAAATATTAATTGAAACTGTTTATTGTCAATGTAATATTAATAACATTTCCTTTATCAATAAATTTGCTTATAAACAAAATGCCTAAAATACATAGTTATATTTATGTAAACTATAAAGAACATTAACTATACTATTTTCTTTAACATTTTATTTACCATATCTTTAGCACACATGTATACATCATCATCAAATACATTTTCAACAATATGTTGAGCACATACATCAGCATTACAGTTACACTCACAATATTTAGGTTCATTGAATTTTCCAGCATCAAAGATTTGAATGCGTATTATTTTACCATAATATGGACCCTTTACAAACTTTTTAACATACGAATACGTAATTTCGCTTCCCCGTCTTTTGTTATTGATGTTGCTAACGCTGCTATTGGTTCTAACTTCGAATTCGGAAGGTCTTTCCCTCTGTAGTGGGACAGACAAAGGTGGTGACATCGGAGAGTATGAGGAGAACGGTATTTCTCTCTCCAAATAGTTCTTTACATTTTGACGTAATGTTTGTGCTGCCGGATTTAGTGCGTATGATGGAGGGGAGATGAAAAGATCGCCGGATTCCTAAAACAAAATAAATAAGATAAGTACCTATTTATATAAAATTATGATTGATTATCTAACCTTTTACATATTAATAAATTACATATTAATAATCATAGAGATTTCAATTCTATAAATATGAAAAATAAAATATTTTTTTAAAAAAAGGTTCTGATTTACTTACCGACATTATAGATGAAAAAATCTTAACAGAATGATTTTTTTTTTCGGTTGTACTGGTTTTATACCTGTTCACATTTAATATATTTTCTTATTAAGGTTCAAAATAATAAGATTAATTGAAACTTCTGTTATTATTACACAGAAATATGAGGAGGTAGACTCGTCTTACGTACACATGGCTATGAGTTGCATGCGAGCGTGCAAATCGTGGCGTTTATTTTATTGGCTACCTTTAATCTGAAAATAAACTTTTCATTGATGCCTATTAAATTTGTAGTTTCATATTTATTATTTATGTAAATTAGATTCAAAATCGGTTAACGTTTGTCTGTTAAAATCGCTAAAACAAAAACGCAGCGTTTTGCACGCTCGTGTGCCTAAATAATTATTATTGTCAATTTTTGCAAGAAAGCAATTTTACAAATTAGGATGTAATGACGTGATTTTAGCCCTATAAAATCAGCTCACACATTAGTCTCCGGCACAAATCCTCTCTGGAAGGAATCAACAACGAATCGACAATCTCGAGTTGAAATTCACCAAGCTACTATCTATTCTTCAACAATGTAAGTACTCATAATTAAATTCTACTATTAAATTAGTGTTATAGAACAATTATTCATTTGAATAATATGTATTCCAGTAGTAAAGAGTTCATTAATATTGATTAGACTGCCTCGATGGTTCAGCGGTAGTGAATACGACTGCTATGTATGAGACCCCGGGTTCGATTCTCAGGTCAGGCAGTGTTATTGGGTTTTTCTGTGAAGAAATTCTCAGTAGCAGCACGGAGTCTGGCAAAACGTGTCCGATAGACGACGATAGGCTCGCAACCTATTACGTGGGACTGAAAAACATAGTTGGCGAAATGTGGGTGTACACGTATGTACATACAGATGTGTAACACACCTCTCCGCCTGCCCCTTCGGGGATACAGGCGTGAGTGTATGTATGTTTATGTAATACCTATTGATTAGTTAACACGTTCAGCTCAGATACAATGATGTGCTATTGTTACCCTCTGTAGATGCTGCGTGTCGTGGGTTCGATTCCTGGACGGCTCAAATATTTGTTAATGATTAATACTATTAAAATATTAATTATCATTCTGTTTAGTCCAGTAGGTGAACAATCGATTTTCTGTACTGAATACGTAATATAATATGATAGTTGTGTTGAGATGTAGGTAGGTGTTTGCGCATGTGATATTTGTGTAGGCAAATGCATTCATGATATAAATATATGATTTATTCTAGTGTATGGTAACGTGTGTAAAATAAATTATAGAGAAAACATTTCCTAGCCTTTTTCTTTAAATAAATAAATCTTTTCAATAATAAATAAATTCATCTTACAATTATTTTGAGATTTATTGATTGCAAGCTCTAATTATTTTATTATTTTGTTCCCAGGTCAAAGCTACTCGCCAATGACCTCTCCCTCTCTAGTGACGACTCCGAAGTAGAGGTGAAGGCGAGAGGAAAGTTAATGGACAAAAAAACGAAGCGGGAAAGATCTGGCAAGTCGTATGAAGGGTCTAGTGCAAAGAAGTCGAAACCCACAATCCCTCCGGTCACACCTCCAGCTCGAATTACAGCCGCTGAATTATTTGGCGAAGGCAGCGATAGTGAAGGAAATGTCATCCAAACACCAAGCGCCAGCAAAACCGGTAATATACCGCCTCTTTATTCTTATTTTACGAGAAGAATGGCTAAGGGCTATTCTCGACAGATAAGCGAGACCAAAGAAGGAAAATACTACGTGGAGGTGAAAATATACTATACAGATGAAATTAAAAATATAACACCCATAAATAGATGGCGCTCTGCTATAACTACCATAAAAACTAAATTGGATGAAAATAAGGAGTCTTGGCAACATATAAAAGAATTCGTAAAGTCAACTCATAAAGATTTTAAAAACTGCTCAATCACTCACTTGGGAGCCTATGATTGACAATTGTTTTAATTTTGACTGTTGTATAACTATTAATTATTAATAATTGTATCTTTATTTATAATAAGAATAATAATTGTACCCACTTATGATAATATTTTGTACTTACTTGTGTAATCTATTTATGATTATTAATAAATAATATCGTCATATTTGTTTATTTTTTTTTTTTTCACAGTTACACACCTCAGCAGTAATTTATCAAGATCTAGAAAGTCAATAAACTGTCAGAAATGTAAAATTTTAATACCGAGAAATAAATATTCCTATCATATGAGAACTAATATACATAAAGCAAATTGTTTATTAGATACCAAATTCAGAGATATCCATATTATTGCAACAGCGTTTAAAAACAGATTAATGACATACAGATTGAATGTCACTCAGGAAGACGAGTACCTCAGTCTAGAGGCGTTCCTGTGTGATCATCGAATAAATATAATAGAATTGATAAATATGTCACTGAATAAACACAGTTGTATAAAATTGAATTTTGAATTGTTTGCCTATTTTATGCTACCAAAATCAGACGAAAAACAATTAAAATCGTTTAATACCAAGTATGATATTGTTTATAAGAACACTGATTTGAATGAATTATTAACGAAAGTAATGAATACACTAAATAATAAATTAACAGAGTTTCAGCACTGTCAATCTGGTTGGACATTTATTTCTATGAACCATCTCGAAATTAATATTAACAAATACTCTCCCATGAGAGGTGGATCATATATAGAACTACCGTTAGCTATCAAATATTCCAAAAGTTGTATAAATATAAAAAATAAAGATAATTGTTGTTTTCTATGGAGTATAGTTGCTGGATTATACCCAACAAAAATTAATGTATGCAGAACAAGTTCATATCCTCATTATTCCTCTGTCTTAAATATTGAAGGAATGGCATTTCCTCCTACGATAAATGATATTAAAATGTTTGAGAAAAACAATACGAACATTAGTTTAAATATATATGGTATACAAAATGATATTGTGACTGGACCTCTTTATATATCGAAAAATAGAAGACAAAATCATATTAATTTACTTTATATTGAAAACAAAACCGTTGGACATTATTGTTTAATTAAAGATCTGATACGTCTGGTACGACGTCAAGTCACTCATTACAAAGGTAAAGTTTATTTATGCGATACATGTTTACAACTATTTAGTAACGAAAAAAGATATAAGTCACATAACTGCTCCAAGATTTTGTCTATATTACCCGAAAAGAATTCAAAACTAAAATTTAAACATTATGAGAGACAGCAAAAAATTAATTTTATAATTTACGCTGATTTTGAATGTTTGTTAATTAACTGTAATGAAAGTGACTCTTTGAATACTCAGAAACTAAAATTACATCAGCCGTCATGTTTCGCGTATTATATTTGTTGCGCACATGACAATCAATTAAACAAGTATGTTACATACCGAGGTGCCGATTGTGTCAAAATATTTGTTAGATGTTTGATAAAGGACATCAAACGTATACATACAATTTTAAATAGTAAAAAGCCAATGACTCCTTTATCTGTAGAGGAAGAGAGGGATTATCGAAATTCAACTCTATGTCACATATGTAAACAATTATTATTTAATGATAAAGTTCGAGATCATGATCATATTACATCTAAGTACCGCGGGGCAGCACACTCCCATTGTAATTTAATGTATAGAGTTTGTTTATTCATTCCTGTTGTCTTTCATAATTTGTCTGGATATGACTCACATTTATTCATTGAAGAGTTAGCGAATTATGAAGGCTCTATTAATATCATACCGAAAACTAAGGAAAAATACCTTTCGATAACGAAAGTAATAAAGACAGAAAAATATAATCATCCCATACAAATAAAATTCATTGACTCTTTTCAGTTTCTCAGTTCTAGTCTTGATGCATTGAGTAAAATTTTACCAGAAAACGATTTTATTAACTTATCTCGAGAGTTTACCGATAAAAGAAAATTTGATTTAATGCGAAAAAAAGGTATCTACCCATATGACTATATAGATTCTTGGTCCAAATTTGATGAGACTAGACTTCCCTCAAAGTCTTATTTTTATAACAGCTTAAGTGAGAAACATATAACTGATGAGGAATATTTACATGCTCAAAGGGTTTGGAATGTTTTCGAAGTTAAATCCCTTGGTGAATATACAGATTTATACATAAAATGTGATGTGCTTTTACTATGTGATATATTTGAAAAATTTAGAAACATAAGCTTACGTTACTATAAATTGGATCCAGCTTATTATGTAACGTCACCGAGTTTAAGTTGGGATGCAATGCTTTTATATACTGACACTGAACTTGAGTTGATAAGTGATCTACAAATGTATGAATTATTAGAAAAAGGAATACGTGGTGGGTTAGCACAGTGTTCTCTCCGTCATGCTGTAGCGAACAATAAATACTTACCACATTTTAATGAGTTAGAACCAACTAGTTATTTAATATATCTTGATTGTAATAATTTATACGGCTACGCTATGATGAAAAAGCTTCCTACTTCAGAATTTAAGTTTTTGACTCCAAAAGAAATTGATAACTTTGTAGTAAATAATGTGTCAGATGATAATGATTACGGTTATATTTTGGAAGTAGACTTGTTATATCCAAATTATTTACATAATAAGCATAAAGACTTACCTTTTACAGTTGAAAAATTAATACCTCCTTACGGGAAGTCAGCAAAATTGGTTGCGAATTTTTATGACAAGCTTAATTATGTAATTCATTATGTTCACTTGAAAGAATGTTTGAAAAATGGTTTAATTTTAAAAAAGATTCATCGCATACTAAGCTTTAAACAAGAAAGCTTTCTCAAAAAATACATTGATCTGAACACAAATCTTCGTCAAAATTCCAAAACAGCGTTCGAGAAGGACTTTTTTAAATTATTAAATAATGCCATTTTCGGAAAAACTATTGAAAATAAACGTAAGCAAGCTGATGTTAAATTATTAACGAAATGGAGAGATACCAGAAACAAAACGAATAAATATCTAAGCGCTGAAAAATTAATAGCTAAACCAAATTTAAAAAGTATATCAATTTTTTCAGAAAATTTCATAGCTGTGGAATTATATCGAGAAAAAGTTGTCTTAGATAGACCTATTTATATTGGGTTCACAGTGCTGGAATATTCTAAACAACATTTATATAGATTTCATTATGATTTTATAAAAAGTAAATATGGAAACAATGCTGAGCTGTGCTATACTGATACCGATAGTTTATTGTATTTAATTTATACGGATGATTTTTATCATGATATGCATGAAGATCTTACTAAGTTTGATACCAGTAATTTTACAGTAACTAATCCTTATCACATACCACAATATAATGCTAAAATTCCTGGATTATGGAAACTTGAGATGGGTGACGATTTAATTACAGAATTTATCGGTTTAAGAGCTAAACTATATTTTATAAGCAGTACCAAGACTCAAATTAAAAAAGCTAAAGGTATTTCCAAATCCATTACTTGTGACCTGAAATTAGATGATTACATTAATGTTCTTTCAAACAATAAAGCATACAGACATAAAATGAATATGATAAAATCAATTAAACATGTTTTATATACTCAACAAGTAGATAAACAAGTATTAGAAAGAAACGATGACAAAGTTCAAGTATTACAAGATCAAATTCATACATTACCCTGGGGTCACTGTGATTCAATGTTTTTAGATTATTCCAGTGACATGTAATACTATAATTTCTAATAGCATTGTATACTGTTTTATGTGCATAAATTAAATGTATAAAATAATTACTAATTACTCTATTCTATTACGCTGTACTTGTATACAAATGTCATATAAAATACCAGATTAAGTTTATGAATTAAGTAATATAATAAATGTATACCCGCATTGATTAGTTGTATTATTTAAATTATCATTTAACCACCTTTATTTTAAAATTATAATTTAAGAAAAATAAGATTTGTTAGTGTAAATATAAATACTAAACAATTTTATTATGATACAGATGAACATTAGATTTTGAATAGACAACACAATGAAGTTCGTTAAGCAGCCTCACACATTAGAAGTGCAACATTTAAAGTTTACCAATGAATCTCGTAAAGTTAAACATAGTACCCTTTTACCGAACACAATCCGATGCATCATATGTGGTCCATCAAACTGTGGTAAAACTAATATAATGTTAAATTTATTGTTGCATGAAAATGGACTTAAATTCAAACATATTTATTTGTATTCAAAAACAGCTTTTCAACCTAAGTATTGTTTCTTAAATGAAGTGATGAAACAAATTCCTACAGCAAAATTATTTATATTTAATGACAACAACGAGGTTGTTCATCCAAATGATGCTTTAAAAAATTCAGTTATGATATTTGATGATGTTGCTTGTGAAAATCAAATAAATATTCGCAATTACTTTGCGATGGGGAGACATAGACAAATTGATTGTTTTTATCTATCCCAGACGTATTCTAAAATACCCAAGCAATTATTGCGAGATAATGTTAACCTATTGATGATTTTTAAACAAGATGACACTAATCTAAAGCATATATATAATGAACACGTTAATACTGATATAGACTGGCTTCAATTTAAAAAGCTTTGTTCTTCTATATGGGAAGATAATTTCAATTTCTTATTAATAAACAAAGACTGTGCTCTTAACAAGGGAAGATACAGAAAAGGTTTTGACGTATTCATTCTCTTTTAGAAAGTTCATATATTATTTAACACTGTTACCAATATATCATTTGTTGTGAAGCCTTAGTGAATATCAGTTCCCTATTTAGCACTTAAGTAAAATGGAAACCGATTTCGACATCAAAGAACAATTGATAAAATCAGTAAACAGTATAAAAAATAAAATAAAACAGATTAAAAATGAAGAAGATGCTGCTTATATCAAATATCAAAAAGTATTCAAACCTATAATAGATCCTATCCAGACATTAATAAAAGTAAACGAGAAAGACAATCCAACTTCAAAATTAATTGAAAATATGAACAAACATGATGAGATCAATCAAATCAAATCTTCTTTATACTTTCCCTCTAAAAATCAATTTTCTTCAGATTCGAATGATGATTCTGAATACTACAGTGAAGAAGATAAAAACCCTTCAAGTAGTAGCAGTATCCAAACGATAAAGTCGCTAGAGAAAGATGATTTTATTGATATTTATGATAATATAAACATACCATTTGGTATTCGCAATGAAAATAAAAAAATTATGATGGGTAACTCTGATGTGAAGTTTTCTATGTCAAAAAACGCTTCGAATACAGAAAATCCGTATATTATCTCGATAGGTAATAAACACTATAATTTTACTCCTGGCTTAAAAGAACTTTTGGCTCGTAGTAAGCCCAATCTAACGTTAGCTACTGAACAAGATAAGCTTGTCTATAAAGATATACTCTACAATACAAATGCACATAAACGAAACTTTGACCCAAACGGACAACTAAAAGGTGATAAAGGAGTAAAATATCGTAATATCATTAAACCATTATTTTCCGAATTACCTGCAGCAAAATACAATATTGAAGCATTAGAAAAAGTTAAGACTGGTGGTTATATTCCAAAATATAAGAAATTTAAGTATAATACAGATTATGTTTATTGGGATGATCCGAATGAGTTGATCGAAAGACTAAAATTATTGATTGCATCACAAAATGCTGGTAATACCGGTCATGATAACGAAATAGTTTCAATTATTGAAGAACTGAAAGAATCTGGAATTATAAAAGAATAGGATTTATAATGAACTGGTTAGTTATTAAAAGTTCATCAAACATGAATGTTCATTTCATTGACCCTGATATGAACAGTGAAGTAAATGAGACTAAAAGATCTGAAAAAGATATTGAGCGTATCAGTAGTGTTAAAAGTTACTTCGATCATATGTACAGTATTTTTTTAGAGAAAATAAAATATATTCTCCAACTTATTAAAAATTTAACCAATCGAATAAGGACAATTGAAAAAAATATTGAACTGAAGCAGATTGCAGGGCAGTTGAACAAACATTCAAAGAGATAGATTTCAGAGCAAAGTAGACGTTGTTAATGAAATTCATAAAAATGTGAGAGTTAACTTCCCTCGGCGTAATGTAATACTTAGAGATATTGATGATCTTTGGCAAGCAGATTTAATAGACATGCAAGTCATGGCGAAAATAAACCGTGGCTTTAAGTACATACTAGCGATTATAGATTGTTTTTCTAAATATGCTTGGGCTATTCCATTAAAAAACAAAAATAAAAGAACTGTGTCTGAAGCGTTTAAAACTATATTGAATATACGCATACCTAAAAATTTGCAAACTGATTTAGGGAAAGAATTTTATAATGATTATTTTAAAAACGTTTGCAAGAAGTATAATATTAATCATTATTCTACATATTCCTCTAAAAAAGCTTCAATTGTAGAAAGATTCATAAGAACATTAAAAAATAAACTGTATAAAGATTTTAGTTTAAAAGGAAACTATAAGTGGACAGACGGCACGCTAGATAGTAAAATTTATGAGTACAATAATAGTTTTCATAGAACTATAAAACAGACACCTGCTTCAATAAATAAAACAAATAAAGAAGACGTGTCACAATGTTACGTTAATATCTTTAAAGCTAAAAATAATTTAAAATGCAAAAGATTTAGAGTTGGTCATTTTGTGAGAATCAGTAAATATAAAGGATGTTTTGAGAAGGGTTTCACTCCAAATTGGTCAACTGAAATTTTTAAAATCATACAAGTGCAAAATACTCGTCCAACGACTTACTTACTAGAAGATGCCAAAAAACAGCCAATTTTAGGATCATTTTATGCTCAAGAACTTCAAAAAACCAATCATCCAAACATTTATCTCATAGAAAAAATTTTAAAAAAGAAAGGTAATAAAATGTACGTGAAATGGTTAGGCCTTCCAGCTAATGAAAATTGTTGGATAGATAAGAAAAATGTTGTGTAAGTCATTAATACTTTTGGAGTACTTGACAAAAAAAGTAAGTTGATTTCTCCTTGATTGGAGAAAGAACCTTTATAAATGAGTAACTTGACGTATTTTAATTCATTACTCTTCGGTTCTCAACACAGTAAGCACTTTAGAAATAATATTTACATTCAAAGATTTAAGTGAGACAACAAGACTTAATGAACAATCTAAATAAAAACATCATGAATTCAAAGAAATCCAGCAAAGGTTTAAAAAAGACTTTTAAAAATATTGTTTCACATACAAAAAGACATATAAAGAAAATAAAACCTAAATGTAAAAAGGCACTAATAGATTTAGCATTTGCAGCTGCTAAAGAGGTAACTGCCGATTTACCAATAAAATTACCAAGAGTTATACCCGTACCCAAAACTGGTGGATTTCTTCCACTAGTGCCTATATTTGCGGGATTATCTGCGGTCGGTAGCTTAACTGGTGGCGTTGCTGGAATTACAAAAGCGATAAATGAATACAAAACATCGAAAAAACGACTGGCTGAATTAGAAAGACATAATAGAGAAATAGAAGCCTTGTGCGTAGGTAGAGGATTGCATGTTAAACCCTATAAAAAAGGTTTAGGTATTTATATATCGAAGAAAAAAAACTGAATATCCGGCTACCTAAAAGACCTTTAACTAATATTGATATAATAAAGTACTCGAAAAATATTCCTTTTTTTCGAGGTGTATTTATGAGAGATGAATTATCAGGAAAACCATCATCTTTAGAATGTGGAATTATTAATCTGGATTCTTCTGATAACTCTGGTACGCATTGGGTAGCCTATGGAAAAATTAATAATTATATTGAATATTTTGACAGTTACGGTAATCTGAAACCTCCAAAAGAATGTATAAAGTATTTAGGAAGCAACTTGTATTACAACTACAATAATTATCAAGGAAATCATCTATACAATTGTGGTCATTTATGTTTGAAATTCCTGAAGTCCTTTTGGAAACGACATAACATTTATGTATAAAAGGGCTTTATTTTTATTAAGACATTCATTCTATTGCATCATATCTAGCTCGCAGTTTATATAGCATTAGACTTTATTTTTTTTTGACATTACACAATATGCTTGTTTTCAATAAAAACCCTTTCACCACAAGGAAAACCAATATTGCAACTCGAATAACGAAAGAAGACAGACGGTTCAGTGCATCAAAAAAAATTACTAAAAGTAATAAATTATTCCTTCAAGCTCTTGGATTTAAAGTATAAAATGATACAGATCACAGACTTACCATATCATGATAATTCCATTGAAAGTTACGAGATCCATAGCTATAGTCCTTATAACAACAGTTTTAAGGAGAACGATGAAATCAGAATACCTATTCAACAACAAGACGTATATGTCTTACCATCTGAAAGTTCCATTTTGTATTCCATTATGTAAATGTATTTTCTAAAGATGTATCAGGCAAAATTTTAAAGAAAAGTGTACAGTTTATAAATAATCCATTTTCATTTTTATTTCAAGATATTAGATATGAACTGAATGGTGTGGAAATAGATCGTATTAAAAATGTTGGCATTACAACTTCTATAAAATCTTACATTTCTATGAATGAAGGAGAAAGCAAAGTCGCTGCAGTGTGGGGTTGGAACTTGAATGGTACCGAGAAAGGAGATGGACATTTTAGTGCCATTCTTCCATTAAACAAAATATTAGGCTTTGCAGAAGACTATAATAAAATTATTGTTAATTGCAGACATGAACTTATATTACAAAGAAGTCGATCTATTTCAAACTGTGTTATTACAGAAAAAAATGATAATGTAGAATTAGATATTCAAAAAATACAATGGCGTGTCCCACATGTTAAAGTTTCTGATCGTGACAGGCTATCTCTACTCAAACACCTAGAAAAGGATCGAGCGATTCAGCTAGCATTCAGAAACTGGGATTTATATGAATATCCAGTATTACCTAAAACAACAAAACATTCATGGTCCATTAAAACAACTTCACAATTAGAAAAGCCGAGATTTGTGATACTTGGTTTACAAACTAATAGACAAAATAATGTAACTAAAAGCTCATCTACATTTGATAATTGTCAAGTAACAGACATTAAATTATTTTTAAATTCACAATACTTTCCTTATGACTCACTCAACTTAAATTTTGATAAAGGTAAATATAGTATATTATATGAAATGTATTGCAATTTCCGCCAGTCATATTACAACTCTAGTAAAGATCCCAGGGGATCTTTACTAGAGTTGTAGTTGTTGTTGTTGTGATCTGTTGACATTCAAAGAAAAAGCTCCATTATTCGTAATAGACTGCTCCAGACAAAATGATTCGTTGAAATCTGGACCAGTTGATGTTCGCTTAGAAATAGAATGTGCAGAAGATATTCCTGCTAATACAACAGCTTATTGCCTCATCATAAACGACCGTCTTATCGAATATAGACCATTAAGCAACATTATTCGAAAATTATCATGAACGTCATCATAGATGCACAAGGTTTTAAGAGTGAAAGCAATGAGTTTATTCCAAAAGAAATAGCGATTCAATGTGAAAAGTCTATATTCGTATTTTTTATTAAGCCTCCGCATCCATTCTATACTTTGACTCCAAAAGAACGCATACAAGTAAGTTGGATAGAGAGAAATAGAGGAATATTATGGAACGAAGGATTTGTACCATACCCTAATTATAAGCATATTGTATTAGAATTTTTAAAAAATAAGAATATTTTTACAAAAGGATGTGAAAAAGTGATTTGGTTGAAGAAAATGTTTGGCATAAACAATGTATATAACTTAGAAGATTATAATTGTTCAAGTTTAACAAAGCTTCAAGAAGAGTATTATAAAACTCCTAATATATTTTGTTGTATTTTTCATAAGAAAATATGTGCGTTAAAAAATGTATCATGTTTGTATAAGTGGTGTCAGGACAATTGCATTTTTTCATAATAAAATATAAATTAATATGATATATTATTTTGTTTTATTTCATAAGTACCTGTACCATACCTCGCTAATAATTTAGAGCACCAGAAAAAAAACAAATTTTTTGTATTATATAAATAATTGTGTTTGAAAATACAATAATTGCATCAGTTACCATGACATTGAGTATAGGAGATCGAGTACAGGTATTGATAGTAGAAAAGCAATTGTGCGGGCTGCATGTTGTAAAAATAATAAATCATGAGCAGTACAATGCAATCTTAATACCTTGCTATAAAGAAAACAAGAAACGCTCTAAAATTCGGTTTAAAGTGCTTGTGCAATGGGCTCGAATATTTAGAATCTACAACAACCTGATAGATTTAATAGAAGAAAGCTAATATATAGGGACAGGCTACGCACGACAGCTTAATTAGCTGTTTTCGATTAGGCTGTTCATAAACCGGTCTACCAGTTAAACAGCTTGAGCTGTTGTGGTTAGACTATTCATAAGCCGGTTCCTATTTATCTACCAGTTAAAAAGATAAACAGTTAAGAGTTTTATCAATCATCAGTTCCCGAGAAACGCAAAAAATCGTTCTTGAGAACTAAAATTGGACTAGATTTTGATTTAGAAGTATCGTTTCGAATAGTGAAATGTAGAATTATTTTGATTGGAAGTATCGTTTCGAATAGTGAAATGTAGAATGATTTTGATTAGAAGTATCGTTTCGAATAGTGAAATGTAGAATGATTTTGATTAGAAGTATCGTTTTGAATAGTGAAATATAGGGCATCCAGATCACACTGTGATCTGCATGCCCTATATTTCAACTACTGTCATGGTCACTAAGAACAGGATTAACGCTAGTGTAATAGCGCTAGGCCGTCCCCAACAATTAGCAATATATAGAAAGTGCTGCGTCAAGTTAACGAGAATTATCTGTGAAGAAACGTGAGCGCTGGACTAAAGCCAAATCTAGCTAGTCACGAAACAGAATTGTCATTATTGGCAATGTATATTAACATTAATTATATTAAACCCTAAATACAAAAATATTGAGACAGTTTCTCTGTCCGGAAAAAAAGTTTAGCAAGCTTTGAATTAATAGAAACCAATGACAAACAAAACTCTTTTATGATAGAGACAAGTTTAAGTATCATAAATTATATATATATATATATATATATATACATATATATATAGAAATACTATTTATCAATTTGGGTTACTATATCCATTTGGCTACGCCCAATTCTTCATGACTATTTTATTGGGCATGTTATAAAATAAAATATTTTATTGGAGCAAAAAGAGAGCAAAACTCACTTAGATCTCTCTTTTTAGAGTTCGAAAAAACTTTATACAACAGCTTTGTCTGTCCGTCATGTACCGTAAGAGGTAGAGACTTGCGGTTAACGCCATTCGACTCAGCACAGTCGATATACCCTCAAAATGATTATGACCTTTGACCTGTGACCTCAAGGTCACGTGATATCATTTTTCAAACTCCTAGATTTACGGCAATTCATGGCCGTTTCTCACTTGTTTATAGTAATTAATGTCTTAAAACAAATTGCTACAACAAAAAGTTTATATATGCATCTATGTTTCAGAACGCAACGATTGCATGAAGCAATATCGAAGTTGAACGACATAATTAAACATCAATAAGTCATTCACCTTAAAATGTCATGTATCTGAAGTATAAGATACGTTCCGTGCATTTGATATGCATAACTAAACATTATGATATTGTCTCTTTGGATAGCGAACCTTGCTCAAAGTTTAATATGAATAGTTCTAAATGATCAAATTAAAAAGAAAGTGGCAGGCCCTTAATTTCTGGTGCAAAATTACGGACAAACTGCGACACCAAAGTCTCCGCTGCAAATTGGTGAAGTTGCTTAATCGTGTACTGTCCTTTATAAGACCCTTTTACGTTCCTTTCGTTTTATTGAGCTCGTGCTATTTGTTATATATTTACCTACAACCTGCATCACTATGCACCTTTGTTCCGACAAATATTCATTTGAAGACGCAGTTCTGCTGAAAGATACCTACTTACTTTTTCTAAAGAATTTAGTTACAGTGTTGTAGCAAAGAGAAACGCTCTTTATGCAATAACTAATTCCTGGCGGATACATTTTATAGTGAATCTAGATATGATCAAAGCTAGTGTGTTTGTAGAATCAAAAGACTCGTTTGCACTGTGATGAATGCTGCATAGGGTTTTCAGCAATTATATTTTGTAAAATATAAATATTATTCTGTTCATGTATTTTTTTTCATTTGCTTAAGGATATAAAATACTATTATATTATTTTTATTTAGTATTTGCCTAATGCTCGACTAGATTTTAGCATATGATTTTTTAGAATTTAATTTTAACTCTACTCTAACCCTGTTTAGCTAGTTTAGCAATGATGACCGAGGCAAGCCAGAAAATTTGAGCTGCCTCGGCAACTGCAACGAACTCAATCAGAAGTATAAAGCGACTGCTGTGCATAAAGTGGCGCGTTGGATTTCTGACCGACCCAAAGTGCTATTGAGGTTTTCTGTTAAAATATTTTCAGTAGTAGCACGGTACTATGCCTGGTAGATGTCAATAGAGTCACAAATTATCACGGAGCTGTCATATACATACCTCTGCCTACCCTTTCAGAGATATAGGCCTGATGAGAAACTGTAAATGTTTTTCTACAGCCGTCCTTAGCAAAGACACAACAACGAATATTTATAAATACAACACGGACACGGACATGATCATAGTATCTATTATGTACAGCAGAAATGCCTAATCGTCTGAGAATTCGTACTTTCTGACACAAAATCCACATGAAATGCAGCGTCATAAGTTATTAATTTGTAAATTGCTTAACATAATATTACCTACGTCTGTTTTTCAAAGCACTGCACTACATATCATTATCCAATATTAATTTCATTTTTTTTTGCTTTTGTCGTATACCGATAGGTTCATAACTCTCCTTTAGAGTGAAAATTTTGTCTTGTTACCATATAGTACTGTGTAATATAGGTATACCATATTAAAGTGGTGTAGTGTTCAAAGACTTGTATCAGTCGCTCGAGGCTTCGTAGGACAGATCAAAGCAACTGCACTTTACATGTAGATAATAATAGCTTTTATAGCATGTTTGTAACTTTGATGTTATTTTAGCCTTATACAGTCAGCTTTTTGGAGCTTTTTGCAGTGTGAATAAATTGTATCGTGTTAACTTTTACAGTTGACCGTTTGGTTATAGATTATTGTTCAACTTCCATTTACAATAATGTAATAGCGGCTTTGTAGGTTCGAACTCATTGTCAGCCTACGAGGACCGCGCTATCTAACCTTAAAGTATTATTACTGCATGTGCGTAAGAGATAAAGTTATTGACTCTGAAACAAAACTTTAATTTTTAAAAGCAGTAATAGTCTGATCGTGAGATCGTTGGAATGCCACGTATAGATCTCGAGTTTGATGCCAAGACGCGCATCTCTGACTTTGCAAAGGTAGTACCTTATAGGAAACATCGTGAAGGACCCTGCATATCTAAGAGGTTTTTTTTTATACCACTGAGGTGGCAAACAAGCATACGGCCCACCTGATAGTATGTGGTCACCGTAGCTTATGGACGCCTGCAACACCAGAGGCATCACTTGCGCGTTGCCAACCCTTTAGAGAAAACTGGGAAAGAGAAGGAGTGGGAATGGGGGCAAGGGGTGATTGGGCCTCCGGCACTATTAATCACCGAACGAAACACAACAGTAGGCATACTGCTATTTAACGTCGATATTATGTGAGAGGATAGTCCTTCCCCGGTCAAGCCGGCCCATTCATGCTGAAATCAGCGAGGCTCTACTTCTCAAGAGGTCTCCATAATGTAATGTCTGTCAATCCGCACTTGGCCAGCGTGGTGGGCTTTGGCAAGAGGCACGTGCCGAGCAGTGGGACAGTTTAATGCAGGGTTGATATTATTATTATTCCTCTCTTATTTTTGTGCATATTTTAAGATACGGTGGCAAGCTATCAGGTACTTAAAATTCTGTAACAATAAAACATTTCAAAAGTTATTTATTTATAATAGTTAATCATAAGGCCTTTATTTTTGTTGTATCATTGCCTGTCAAGTACCCCGCGACATATGTAAGTTTTATTTCTTGTACTACATACTTTAACTAGAGTATTCACAGATTTAATATTGCTGTCATCGACATAAGCTTCTCGAAAATTCTCTAATGAATTGTGTATCCAAAACTTATACCAAATAAAATGGAATGGATAAAACTTGGCACAGAGACGCACAAGCTAAACTTTAAATTTATCGACGTCATCAACCACTTCAATATCTCTTGCAGATATTACAAGACGTGTACAGAGGAGACATTTTAAATTATAGCCACTTACTAATCTCTATGCTCGCTTAAAATAAAGATTTAGTACCTAGATATTTTAGTGATTTCGGCGCCTAATGACAGTTATCAGATTTATGATAATGGAATAAGTTTTTATCGGTTATATTTATTGCTAGAGATTTATTTTATAAAATTATAATTTCTTTGGCTTGAAATAAGTCTCATTTTATTTGCCAAACGCCACCATGAACCACCAAATCAAAAACATCTTTAATTACTTGTAATTACTATCATCCATATACTAGTCTGTTTATGTGCATTTATTTAAAGCCAAAAGCGGTTAACTTTTTTATTTCGTAAATAGAGTTGAAGGAACTGAGAATAATATGGTTATAAATATTATGACCATGTGTTAGGGACTAGAGTTTGTTTAATTCCTGGGTCTCGTTAAATTATTTATACATCTTATATGTAGCAGCACGGCGTCTGAAACTGAATATGTTAGATGGTAACAGCCCTCGCCTTTATTGCCACATATTACGTGAAACTCAAAAACATGGAATATGGTGAAATATGGGTGTAAAACCTCTGCTTATTCCTTCAGGCATTTCAGTCTTTGATTGTATGTTGTAAGTACACTGTATGCAGACGGATTTTCAAGGCTGTTACATATTATGTGCCTATCCCTAAATCTGCTGGTGCATATTTCCCCAATCTACTTTCGCAATAGTAGCCGAGTGACGGCAACACACACGAGGCGCCGACGCAGCACAACGTGAGGCATCGGACACCGGACATCGCACCCCTTACACACGCCATTTTTGATCCAACTTCGATTAATTGTCGACATACCATAGTTATAATTATTTGTAATTTTTATCTTTAATAAATATGCACTAAGTAGATTTTTACAACCTCCAGCTATAGCCGTCGTAATTATATTGTAACCTTCCAGCTTTATTTACTTTTGATTATCTAATGAATAATTTATCTTAACAACACTCATTGTAGTCACAAAAATTCATAAACTTGTGTTTATTAAGATAATAAGAGTGGGATGTTAATGTAATTAATTTAGATAACTTTGTGTACTTTTCTGCTAATGGACGGTTTCTACAGAGGATATAGTATAACGTGGACATTACAATTTGTCGACTTTAATTTTAAGCACACATCTGTATATCCTCAGAGGTAGGCAGATGTGTTATGTTTTTGGATCCCAAATATTATGGCTTCAGACTATTGCTGTTTACCGGGTTCACTGACAGACTTTGTGCTGGAGGATTTTTTCAAACATTCTTAATAGCAATTAAGAATGTTCGAACAAAAACTCCAATCCAATAAACCATTTTTCAATTCATTAACACGGTGGAATCAATTACTAAAGACTGCTTGGTGTCATATTGATTTTATTTTAACTCAATTTATTTCATAGGTTTGAGATCAAGTTAATATTTACCTCACTTAAATAAGCTTAAAAGTTATTATTAAAGCCCTAAATTAGTCTTGATTTCATATTTATACAAAAACATTAGATGGTTCTGCTATAAATATGATAAAGGAAAAAGATTTATACATTTTATAAATCGTATTTCAGACGGTATAGATTATAATTATTAGAGATTACGTAGACTGTTGGTTTGATACATGATACGAATATCTTTGGGAATATGCTTAAAAAATATCATAGCCACAAAATAAAAGGCCCTTATTAGTTTTTAGTCCGCAAGTGCCATTTCCTACTCATTAAGTTATGAGTATCAACGCTCCTATTATTGATTTTACTATTCGATACGTGTCCATGTATCGAGCAGTAAAATATCACAGCAACAGTAAGATTAATGCAAAAATTAAAATTTAAAAATATATTGTGACCAAAACCGT
This sequence comes from Catocala fraxini, assembly GCA_930367265.1. Taxonomy (NCBI): domain Eukaryota; kingdom Metazoa; phylum Arthropoda; class Insecta; order Lepidoptera; family Erebidae; genus Catocala; species Catocala fraxini. The sequence goes on along the minus strand of OV884040.1, from coordinate 15,429,114 downwards.
GAAAACTGATACCTTTGAAATACAAATAGATCAACATGATTTTGTAACTGTTGCAATGTTTGTCTATAATATATCTATACAATTCAAACGGAATAATTTAACCGTTGAATCAGGGTTTGTTGAGTTTATATTTGACAAACAATTATGCCTCTCGATTTTGTAACGTGATCATCTGTAGGTCAAACAAGCTGAGGATGTTATAATATTGAAATAATGTTCATTACGTAATATAATTTATTGACAGATATATCTTATCAGTATAAAGATGACGCGAAATATTGAAATACAATTAATGAAACAACCATTCGTTTTAAGATTCTAGAGGCGCAATTCTTGTTGGAGCTCCGATCTAGACTCAGTGTTACAATAAATATCAAATGTAAACATAACTCGCATTTCAGTTCAAATTTGTAGTTTTAGATTAGGTAAGCACTCTATTTTAAATAGATTTCATTAGAAGAATTGGCCATCTGTTTAAATTTTAAACTTAGACATACTTTTATTTGTACATATTTCAGTATATTGAATTACTATTTTGAAGTTTTATATCCTTATGTCAAACAATATAATATACTGTAACAAATACTTTATACTCAGAGCATTATTCAAGTCCAGTCTCTTACATGTAATCTATGTATATAACACCGAGATTACAATTTAATCAAGTCAATATAAGTGACATGTTAGTTTCTTTATTTTTTTATTGAATAGTGTATTTTTTACTACATGACACGCGTCATTTGTGTTCTTAATTTAGCTTGAAAAGCAAAATGTAAAATATCGTATGAAACCTGTGTAATCGTATTTTCTATACTTTCTAAGCATTTTTTGTTAGTTATAGATCACATTGGATCACAATAAAGTATATTGAATTTGAAGTTACCAATGAAGTTAGAGCAGCGATAGCTCAGTGGGGAGACCAACAGACTGCAATGCAGAGGGGTCTCCGGTTCGAACCCAAACGCACAAACGCACAAATTATGTGCGTATTGATTGACAATTATCGCCTGCTCCGTGCCTCGGAGAGCACGTTAAGCCGTCGGTCCCGGCTGCCATGAATATCTATGGCAGTCGTTATTGGGAGAGTGTCGACACAAAAGATCCCACTGGGTCGAAGTGTCGCCGGTCTGCACTGACTGGCCCCCACATATGATACATACATACCAATGAAGTTGATAAGAATGTATATGAGAATTTGTGAATATTTGTTACTCAAATTTGTGCAATCCTTTGAATGGATTTGGATACAACTTGAACACAAATAGACCATGTCCTAGATGAATGCACAGGATACGTTTTTTATTCCGGCAATGCGTTCCTGTGAAAAAGAAGCTTGTTTTTATTTTAGCTCTAAGTAATAATAATAACTATAGAACTAAAGTACTACTGGTAAACTTACAATAATAATTATTATTGCTCAGTACTGCCTACTACACCCTACAGCCACTACTACTTATATATTTAGCCTTATATAACATAAGTTCCAATGGGCAAATATAACGAAAAGCTTTGTTGTTCCATCGTACTAACTAGTAACTGACGTGTAATGTGCAATTTAATGTCAATCGAATGGTATTAAATTGTCCTGATATTGCCTTTTATTAGTACACCAGTATTTTGAACAAAAAATTGTGCCACCGTTTAATCCGAGTGCTTCAACGATCACAGTGACATTCTAAAACGGATTTCAATAGTTAAATTGTAAACTACTTTTTTGTCGAAAATAAAAGCCTCCAATCGACGCACCATAGAATGTTGTAGTAAACATTGGCGAGTGGCTGTAACATGTTATGTCGACACAAAAGGTTCGGTTTGTAAAGTTCGCCGCGAGTAGAAATCGACAGAAATAAAAACATTATATTTTTTTTTGCATAGCGTCATACAAAAAATCACTATAACTACTACTATTATAAAATACAAGTCTCTGTTCACGATATACTAAAAAACGACTGAACACCTGACAAAGTGTATCTAAAATTTCATGTTAATCGGGAGAGAAGTTAAGGCGTGAAAGCGTAACAAACAAACAAACTCACATTCGCATTTATAATATTAGTTCGGATTGCATAATATGTCTAACTATTTAAATAAATAGACTTTATTTCGTGAGATGATAATTACATTTGAATTTCTTTTAAAAATAAATATGTTTTCGAATAGCGTGTAGAAAAAAATTAGTATTTTATTTTATCCTAATTTGAAAGATTTGTCTTATACAAATTGAATAAAAGCTTTTTTAGTTTAAGTAAACCATTATCAAATATAAATTGAAGATTATGAGGAATCCTAACTTAATATTATTCACGTGAGTGTGAGTATGTTTGTTTGTTACGTTTTCATGCCTTAACTGATCGACTGATTATTATGAAATTTTGCATACACGTTGTTAGGGGAACTGAAAAGGACATTGGGTACCTTTCATCCAGGAAAAAGTACTGTCACTAACATAAACTAACCTATATGTATGCGAGCGACAACGTGGGCAAAATCTAGTATTAATATAAATTGTGCCCACTTTTGTATAACGTATTTATATTATTATTTTATATATTTATAAATTGCTGTTGACATCCTATCATAAATGCCAATGTGAGTTTGTTTGTTACGCTTTCATGTCTTAGATACTCGACCGATCATCATTAAATTTCACGTAGGTACTTGTTTTCAGGGGTACAGAAAAGGACATAGCGTATCTTTCGTCCAGAAAAAAGTACTGTTCTCAACGTATAGAAATTTATTGACAAAATCTAGATTCATGCGAGCAAAGCCGCGTGAAAAATGTTGTAATGAGATAAAGTAAGCCTCAGAAAATGTAAAATAAATCACTAAAAGATTATTCTTTTACATAAATATTTATAGAACAGTATGCCTTTACAAGACAAGCCTGTTTGATTAAATTAACGTTAAATTCTAAGAATCATTTTAATAAAAAGTGCTCGGGATAAAAATACTCTTTAAATAAATATCCAGTTTATTTATTGAAGCAATAAGCAATATCTCGTTACTTACGCAAATTCAAGTTAAGGGTGTTTTTCAACTGCCGATATAAAGGCGACTCGATATAAAATTGTTTTTGTTGAAGAAACGTACTGATCATAAAAGATTCCATATAGCTGAACTCCGTCCGGCTCCAGCGCAGGTAGTGACCCAGGTGTTGCGGCGGCGCGGCGTGCCGTTAAACCAAAACAAAAGGTGTGCGTCTTGAAATGAACGAGGAGATGATAGGCAGGTTCTCTCTTAGCCTTTATTATTCCCAAGTCACTTGGGGTCGGCTTTTCTGGTCTAACCGGATTTGACTGGATATCAGTTTTTATACGGAGCGGCTGCCACCTGACCTCCGCAACCCGAAGGCTAACGATACCCTAAGGCTAGACCAGTGTCAGGATATTAGAGGGTACTGACTTGCCCAATAACGACTGCCATAGATGTTCATGGCAGCCGGGACCAACGGCTTAACGTGCTCTCCGAGGCACGGAGCAGGCGACAATTGTCAATCAATACGCACATAATTTCGAAAAGTCATATAACTTTTGAAAGTCAGAGGTGCGCGACGTGGGTTCGAACCCGAGACCCTCTGCATTGCAGTCTGTTGGTCTCCCCACTGAGCTATCGCTGCTCTCAGGTATTTAAAATAATAAAATAATAGTCTGGTTGCATTTTAAATTATACGAAAATTTTATTGAATTAGCATCTTCCTCAGATTCATAGCAATAACTTTGTAACTAGAAGGACTAGAGATAAGTTTTATACCATTTTAGAAACCTTAATAAGTGTATATGTTTTCAAAGTCATGGGTCACTCTGATGTGGTACATTTTTTTTACAGTGTAATTTATGAAACTTGTATAATCATAATAAGGAAAAAAGTACTTCATCATTTCCGACCTTTTATCTCTAAAAACTATACTGATATTATCTAAATTGCTATTTCGTAACTTGGACAAACTATTAAGCAATATCTTATAAAGGTAAATTTGAAAAATATTAATATTTCCCACACCAGTGTAACAAATCTTGAAATTAGATAGAAAAATTTAAAAATCGTTAACAAAATTTTTAGGCTTAAAAAATTCATACAAGTTTGTTGTAGACAATAAGGCAAAGAATCATTGCCTTACGCTTGGACCATTATTTACGGGACACCCTGTATATACATACTAAATTATGCCACAGCTTTGCTCGCGTTAATCCAGATTTTTTCAATAAACTATCCTTTAGGAACATTACTTTTTTCTAGGTGAAAGGTAGCCTATGTCCTCTTGTTTCTTGTGAAATTTCATGATGATCAATCGAGTTAAGGCGTTACTGTTGTCGCGCAACGATACTCATAGTGCTGTGAGCGCTTAGATTACAGCCGTGTCAATATCACTGATATGAACTTAGCAGCAGAACACGCTGAACGACACTCGCTTAGTACAATACGTTAATAAGCGATGAGACAGTTGCAAACTTCGCAGAGCGGTGGTGGTTGCGAGCCATCGCCCGACCCACTCGCATATTCTAACACAGCGAAAAACCAACTTAACTACGCATTCGCTTTACTTAGCTCACTATTTGGATATTAGTTCCTAAATCTACTCGCTCCTCACTAATCACTGCCGGTGTGCACAAGTTTAGGTAGTGGATGTATGCTTACCAACCTAAGTGGTTAATACCTTGTTGGTCTCATGGCATAAGTTTCCAGTTGTGCTTGGCGATCATGAGGTCTTGGGTTTGATTCCCGAGTTGGCAGTATTGGTAGGTTAGGAAATCTCAAAATCGGCAAAAAATCTGTACCTGGTAGAAGCCACTGACACCATATAACGTTGGACCTAAAATCACAGCTGGCGAAATTTAATTCACCTGTTCCCGCCCCTTCGTAAACAACAGGCATGTACAGGCACACGGACTGTGTACGTAAAGCAAAATTAATTCTAATTAATAATATATTATCAAATGCGAATGTGAGAATGTTTGTTTGTTTGTTATACTGCCACGCCTTAAATACTCGACCAATCATCATGAAATATCGCATACTCGTTGTCAAGATATAGAATATGACATAGGGGTATATGACATACTTTTCATTCAGAAAAAGGGGCTGTTCCCTTGGTGTGAAAAATTACAAAGATAAAATCTAAATTAACGCCAGCGAAGCCGCGGGCTAAACCTAGTAGAATAAATTGTGTGGTAAATAAGATAAAATCATACGATCTATCTCGAAGACAATTATCAGCAATCATTACTTATTTTCAGTATTATTAATTACGGTCGACAATCCTTAAGAATGAAAAGCGTGTAGAATGTGGACGACCTATTCAGAAAGGTATCTACGCAGCGCCTGTGATAAACTATTGATGCACATCCCAAGCGAACATTAGCTAGATTTTGATTTAAGTACTCTGCCCAAAAGATGGCAGTATGTTCGTTTGAAGAAGGAAGTGAGATGTTAATGTAATTCAACAGTATTACCATTTAAACTTACGAGTTGATATGCTTTGAGTTAATTTGGTCTCGTCGGGAATTGAGTGAAAAAGCGAATCATACAAATATAATTAAATGTGGTAAGTAAAATAATTTGCTTAAATTAATTTATAATTATGTGGTTTAAGCTGTCACCTGACACCATGCCGCGCTGAGTGATAATATATGTTTAAGCGACACATGAAAACATTTGTGTGATGCACGAAAAGTTGTTCGGAGTCTGAGAGTTCTTTTTGTCCACTGTTTAAATTTGTTAATTAGCAGAAAACAAGGCACAATGAGAAAAACATTGTATTTGGGCCTCAGGGCTCGAGAGTTGGCTATACATAAATCTATCACGTTGTCAACGTTTATAAGTATCCTAGCATGATGCGATCTTATAAGAAAAATTCTTTGTGTACCTAGATAATTTGTTTACGTAACGAAGATCCCCGGCTTCATTGAGCGAAATCAGAATGCCTAAAGACGTCAACAAAAGTTTTACGTGAGTTTTCCTTCACCTTCATAGCATCATTACATCTTAGCCAATATTGTGTCAAGGACTTACGTGACTTATCTCGTAAAAAGAAATCTTCAAAAAATTACAAATCTTAAAAACTTTACTACTTCTTAATAAGGTAAAAAGAATTGCGTGGCAGTCCAACGGTTTCCCACTAGGCTATCGCTAAAATTATAAAAAAAATACAAAAATACAAATTACAAGTGTTCTTGTTAATTCCATCATCTAAGCTAAAAAGGTTAGATTAGGTGCGCATTCATGGGTGGGATTTAAAATAATGGTTGGTTAGAAGGAACGACCACGAACCTCTTCTCAATGTGAGAAGGGTTACGTAACAGTCCACCACTCTGTGGCCCAGTGCAGGTCAGCAGACTTCACATATCTTCAAGAACATTTTTGAGAACTCACAGACATGCAGGTTTCCTCACGATATTCGTTCACTGTTAGCAATTAATAATAAAAAAATAATTCGCACGTAACTTCGAAAAGTCAGAGGTGCGTGCCTTGGGATCGAGCCTGAGACCTCTGCGTGGCAATCCAACGGTCCATCTGAGCATCTTCTCTAAAATTAATAAATTGCTCTGCAGTTATATAAATGTATATCAAAACGAAATTGGAACAACAACTTACATAACTGTTCTAGTTTCTATTTCTACTCATTAATTTAACCTAGATTGAGAAATCTAGAAACTAGTCAGGCTTCAGGTGTAATCAAAACGTTTAATCATTTATATTGTTTATTAGCGATACTGTAAGGTTTCGGTGTATTTGTTGTACTTGTGACACACAGACTGCTGTACAGTATACAATAATATCAATATCGAATGTAATTAGATTTCATATCGATATTATTGTATATTGTACTACACACAACATTATTCAGCCTAAACTAAGCAGAGCTTGTACTATGGGTACTAGACAGTGGATAAACATACATATACACTTTTTTTGTAAATACATACATATTATACATAGAAACATCCGGAGCAAGACAAACATCCATGTTCATACACACAAATATTTGTATAATTTCTTGAAATTGTTCCGTATTATTATTTTGCAAAATTTTATTACATAAGTGACAATACTAACAATAAAATAACGGATTTAAGAACATCTACACACCAAACAACTATTAGTGGATCACATCCTCTGTACCATGTGTGGACCAAATCGTATCACAGCGTGACGGCGAGATGACCCCTTTAAGCAAGCACTTTAACGAAACTTTTATATAATTTAAAGTCCAGACACAGGTGTGTCTGTAAAGATGTAACTATTTATTCAAAAAAGGTATCACTGTAAAATGTTTATGAAGCATCGATTTTAATTTATACTTACAATCAGTGAGACGTCGATGTTGTCGCCAATGTCGAGAGTGAATGGACCAAAAATGACTTATATCACATTGATGTGCCCAAAATTATTTAAAATGACGTAGTAGGCATTACGCAAACCATTTCATCTTGTATGAAGACACTTGGATTAATTATCCTTTCACATAATGCTCAATGAGAGACAAAATATTATTCCATTTTTATCAGAGTAAGTACATCATACACAATAAGAGATAATGCTTTCCATACTGTTTTGCATTTCATTCTGACAGCAACGTAGTATAATCGTGAAGGATGCCCAAAATAGCAAATATAATTCGAATTAAAATTATTCCACTGCTAACTGATATTGAGGAATACTTGTAAACCCTTTTTAGTATAATATGTACTTGAAATATAAATATAGTATTAGGTATTTCGTTTCTGAATTTCCTTTCAAGCTAAATATTGCTTAGTTATTCCGATGCTAAAAGTACCCTACATTAAATTAAACCGTTTTAGCAAACGATTTACCTTCTAAACACCAAGGTTTAACAGTTCCTTTGAGACTCCTAGATTAAACGTTCTCGACGGTACAAGGATTACTATTCATGACACACACCAAAAGTGATTTTGCCGCTACTTGCGGCTTACTGCAGCACTTTGTTGGAAAGTGTATAGTAGTATATCCTAACTAAATATATTTATAGATGTTTCATTTCAAAAAAGACGTGTTGTTCTATATTTTAAAATAAAGTAAGAAATAGTACGGATCTTTAATTATATATATAATATGTAACGGGTATTAACGCGATCATGCATGATCTTTAATTGTCGGAAGCTCATTTTTTACACAGCTGAAATACTGCAACATGCTGGCTACGGTGATAAAGCATGATTTGTTTCATCCTACTAATATTATAATTTTAAAAGCTGTGAAAATGTTCGATTGTTTATTATTCAATCACGCGTAAATTGTTAAAAAGGTTTAAAACACATTGGCTCACAAAAGTAGAAGATAACTGCCGCTCTATAAATTATCCCCGTGGCCCATTTTACAAACATTAAAACAAAGGACATCAAGAACACCTAGACACAACTATTTGTGGATCAGACAAATATTTGTCCCGTACAGGGATCGAACCCACAACACTTGGCGGGGTGGCAGTGACTAGGCGACCACTACCACTGCGCCATCAATCATAATACATTTAATCACGACATATATTTAGTTGGTATTCGTGTGCATAACAGTGGAACGATTATTGTTGATCATATTAATTCAAGCTAAGAGAATCTGAGGATATAATTAAAGCTATAAGTGAATATTGGATAGTTAGATTGTTCTTGCAGAATGACAAGAGCACGTATACACCGATATTGATTATTGTCTTACCATTTTATGGTGTTCCATAATAATAGGCATCTTTGTATACAAGGTAATCATTATTTAATTACAATTTAGGTGACGCCACTCCTGTTCGGTAGTTTATTTCAATGTCATGGGAGGAATCACTAAACTGATATAAATTTATAGCTGTAAAATACCATGACTAAAGATTACCTTTACGAATACAAACACGTTCCACCTTACAAAACTTACATGAATTTTCCGTTTTCATGTTGGATTGCTGATACAGACAAAACTAATCTGACAACCAAACATCCTATTCAAGTCGAATAATTTGTATCGTGTTGGAGCTATTACACAACCAGAAAATTATTTCTACTGTGAAAAAGAAGATGCTGTAAAAGATAAAGTGAAGTGGCGAGGTAGGTGAGAAAGGCTACCTAGGCTAGGCCATGTGAGACACCTAGATAGAGAGAGAAAGTTAAGAAGTCACATAATTAATCGCGAAATAGATAAATATAAATAAATACACCTAATCTGTCTTTCAGTCAAAACGGAAATATGTTTCGTTTCTGTATTTTAGCAGAATGTTCACACCACCGCGCTTATTACCATCATGAAGCAAATAATCCAAATTATTACCATTTAAATATTGTCCTAATGGACTTTGCCACCAATGATAGAAAAGGAAGGACTGCTTCCTACCTCTTCTGTCTAACCCAGCAATTTTACTGAGCGGATAGAGTATTTGCCATCGATGGTTAAAGAAGCCGGGGCATTCAGCCAACAATATTGCAACCTTACCGGTTAGAATCAGGATCTAACAAACCTGATTGATATTTCAGACAAAATCTTTTTTGGTAAGAAGTTGGAATAGTTCTTTATATTTCAAACACAAATACTCCAGATTACATGATGAAGAATCTTAACTTATCTTATCTTGTTACGGGGGCCAGTCAGTGTAGACCGGCGACACTTCGACCCAGTGGGATCTTTTGTGTCGGCCCCGAGATCTATACCTTAGCTATCTCCCTATGAATGTACTGCATCAATCGCAGCGTACACTTCAGAGGGAGAAGCCTGAAGTCCTCAGGGCTCGGATATGCCAACCCCATCAGACCCATCCTTAGTCCAGCCAACGCGTCACATTCACACAGTAGGTGTAATATGGACTCGTCCCGCTCACCACAGGCTCTGCAGATCAAATTGTTTGTCAAACTCAATCTGCACAGGAAGTCATTGGTGCCAAAGTGACCAGTAAACGCTCCTGTGAGCAGGCGTATTTGGCCTTTGTTGTACTCGCAGAACTTCCGGGTGAAGCCCGTGGCTCTGTTTGCAATGAATTTCTTGGAGTGTTCCAGACCCCTAAGAGCCATCTACTCCCGCCTGTGTTTATCATTGCCATGTGCATTCATAGCTGCCTTGACGGTACTCTCAGAGAGTCCTACAAATGGCTCGGGGCCGACAAATAGTTGCTCCGAGCCCTTCCTGGCCAATTCGTCAGCCTCCCTTCTCACATGATGAAGAAACAAAGGATGTTGTAATTTACTTTAGTAGAGCCTCGCTGATTTTAGCATGAACGGGCTGGCTCAACCGGGGAAGGACTAACCTCTCACAGAATATCGACATGAAATAGCAGTATTCCAACTGTTGTGTTTCGTTCTGTTATGAGCCTCGCCAAGGTTAGGTTTTTAAAAAAAATAAACTCGATAATTGGATTGAGACAACCGTCTAGGATGGCTTTTAGGATGAGACTGCCTGAATGGATGGGCGCTTCGACTAAGAAAAGATAAATGCTAAGTAAGCAGAAGGAATGTGTGGTTTGCAAGAAAGGGTGCATTACATATCTATAACACCTCCCAGGGGTAGACTAAACATCGGGGTTGTAATTTCGATGTTTAGGAGAGGTAATTTAGAAAATTTATATATTTCGTCTAATACTAGGAGATGGCAGGTTATCAGTTTCAGAATTTCGTTTATTAATCTTTATAGAAACTACTGCTTCAGGATCTGGGGATTGGTCTATGGGTGAGTCTACTGAAGTTGATTGAGGGAATATGGGAAAGCGATGGGAGAGACGGTTGTGCGATTTAATGTATAAAAACAATTTAAAAATACAGAAAATAGAAATAACACAAATGAGTACAATAATAATGATTGAGTAATGAGTCTCGTATCTAATTAATGGATGTTGATTTAGAATTCTGTCAGTTTCATCAGACATCGATTTTAATTTTGATTTAGTTTCCATCGTGAAATCGTCTAAATCAATGTTTTGTAATTTAAGAGGAGGCTCATTACCTATTATATCTCTAAACTTATCTAAATTACAACAAGAGTCATTTATAATGTTAAAATCGGGGTGTATAACAGTAACGTTGATTTTAATGTTTTTAAATCTAGGTAATAATTTTGTACTTTTACAATACGCGATACAGTTGTTTGGGATACTTAGAATACCTGTACCGACAATACTTATGTCAATAAGTTTTTGGTTTAGACATTCGATATAAAGTTTATTACTTATAGATTGGACATAGATCCAGTTATTATTGTAAAGTGGTTTCCACAAGTCTATATGTCCATGAAGGAATTTTGTTTGACACTGCACTGGTAAAACACTTATCACATTCGATATTAACTCACTTTCGCAACTCGGCTTCGCGGTGCTCGGGAACACCGTCATGACGTCACAGATGTACTCGCGCGAGCTTATCGCTATGCATTCCTTAAGTGAGTCGAGTTCACAATATTCTGATTTGTCTTTGGTCATTGCTATGTATTTACTACTAGGTATTATAAAACTAAAAGAGTTTGGGTTTACACTGTTGTGAGGAGTCGGTAAGCCAATGCTGTGAAATAAACTGTATTCCTTAGGCGATACTAGCGGTATTCTTAAAATAAAAACTATCTTGCTATTCAAACTGTAGGACAGTACATTAGATATGTTCAATAAACTATGAATATTACTTAATGCTAAGCTTACAGGTAACTTAAAATCTACAGGTAAGTATTGGTAGTTATCGACAATTTCTTGGTATAACTGCACAGGCGATAATACGGCCGGGTGCAGGATGTTTTGGCTACATAACATAATAGCGTTTGTTATATCTTCTAACTGAAATGATAAGCTAAGCATGGATGCTTCTAAACTGTTCAAGATTGAATTAATGGTTGATTTAATATTTAAATCGTTAGTAATTGTTGACATATTTTTTAATTTTATGGAGAAATTGTCGATAGCTTGGTTAAGGCTGGCCTCATTATACTTAATTTCGTGTAAGGTGTTATTAAATTTTGATAAAATTGAAGACGTCACTAATATGTTTTCTTTCATTAATGAACCCAGTCTTTTTTCATTATCCTGAATGCTTTGGATGGCGTTATCATATTTGACAGCGTCGTCCTCGTCCAGAGTGCCAAAAATAGTTTTGGACAGAGTGCCAATACCACCAATCCATGCCCCTCGTTTGAACCTTTTGTTTACTAAATGAGATATAGCAGAGTACGCGGCAACAATGTCATGGTATCTAACTGTTAGCGGTTCTAATGTGTTATGACATTCTAGATGATTAGAAGTTTGGATTTCAATTTGGCTACATATATGTCGTATTGAGCCTAAGATGGAGTTAATGTTTTGGATGTGCGGTTGAATGTAAGAGATATCAAACGGTGTGACTATGTCTAAGTGGCTTACGTGAATTTTGAGTTCACCAATTGGGTCAAAATATATGCCGGAGCTGGTGTTGATTTTTTGAACAAATTCTGGGTGACCTTGGGCCAGTATGCTGTAAATAAAAGAGACACTACTATACTATACTATATGCTATGTCTAATTATTTAATAATATTTGTATAATAAAGATGTAAATAAGTAAAGAGGAAGAAAAAAAAATATTAAATATAAATGAGTGTACCAATTAATTATTTTAGTCTATAGCAGATGCATCTTGGACGTCCACGTGCTTAACTTCATCGAAGTGGTGTTTCACATGGCGTCTGTTTATAAGTAACGATAATGTGTTATTACCGTGTATCTTAACGACCTTGTAAGGCCCTTTCCAAACGGGTGATAAGGCCTTGCGTAGCCTTAGATGGTTCTTTAATAAAACATAATCACCAACTTTGTATATCACTGGGCGAGTATGGGAGTCATAGTAAGTTTTAGAACTTGTTTTAGATTTTTGAATAAACTCTATGGCTTTGTCACGTGTATGTTTCATTCGATGTTGTAACATCTTAACGTATTCGGGGTAAGTAGTATTGGAAGTATCGTCGTACACAGAGTCTGGAATGTGAGGCTTATGCCCAAATAGTAATTCAAACGGTGAATAGTGTGTTGTTGAATGTACGGCGGTGTTATATGCTAACATAGCTGTATATACATATCGGGGCCAGTTGTCTTGATTATCGTTAGTGTAAGATCTCAAGTATTCTTTGAGCGTGGAATGTGATCTTTCCAAAGCTCCTTGCGTTTGCGGATGATAAGGGGTGGACCATAATGGTTTGATTTTCAGGAACTCACATGTTTTCTTAAATAGATCGGCTGTAAAATTTGTGCCTTGGTCGGTAAGTATGTGTTTAGGAATTCCGAATAGAGATATAAAATGAAGGACACATTCACACGATTCCTCGGCGGTATTGTTACGAAGAGGGTAAGCTAACGAGAATTTCGTAAGGTCATCTTGCATAGTCAAAATGAATCTAAGTTTGGCTGTGCCAGACTCAGGCAAGGGACCTACAATATCGAGAGATACTCTCTCAAATGGAGACGTTGAGGTGGATGTTATTATCATGGGCGCTCTGTTTATCTTACGCAACGCTTTATTCGTTTGACACGATGAACATTTTTTTATATAGTTTTCAATGTCACCGCGCATATTTTTCCAATAAAATCTTTCCTTTATGCGGTTTAACATTCTGATGGATCCTAAATGTCCCGCAACGGGAATATCGTGATTTTCCTTAAGGATCTTCGGAATTTCGCTGAGCGAAGGATATATGACGTTGTTATGGTAAATATGTATTGTTATGTTAGTCCCGTCAAATAGATAGTTAAACATGTTATAGATTTTAACAAAAGAATGTTTATCAAAAGGATTTTTAAAGTCTGATGTGCTGATTGCACATATTGTAGGATAAGACATTATTATCTCGTTGCGTGCATATTTTAAAGATTTAAATATATCTTGGTACGAGAAGTCGTCAAAGTAGTGAACTTTCGTAAATAGAAACAGGTAAGTTTTATTCTCAATAGTAAGAGGTAGGCAGGTGTATAAGGATCTTTCTAAGTTCAAGAATTCACTGCGATGAGGCTCCGGGCAATTATCTAGGATTTCTTGGACATAAGGCATGGACTCGTCCATATCTATCGAGGTAGGTATAATTATTAAATTCTGAGTTCCTTTAAGTAGGTTTTGGTTGTGTTCAGAGATAGAGGTGTCATACGACCTTATAGGTAGTTTTAAAAATTGACTATATGTCACCTCAGGTAAGGTTAAGCTTTCAGGTGCCGGAGGGCTTTTCAAGCTAGATTGATTTGAAACAGGCAAGGTTTCAGGATTCTGCCAGCTGGTTGAAGGTTGAGGTTCGGATTCAACACGCGATTCATTAGGAATAGAACTCAGATAATCCATGACTTCGTTTTCGATTTCAGGATTTATAAGATCTGCGTCAAGACTGGATGGTGGGGATACGAGAAGATCTTGCAAGTCATTGTTTACTTCGTTAGGTGAGCCCGAGGGCTGTGACGTTTGTAGTGGAGGTTCGTAATTGGTGTTATTATTATCATTAGGGTTAAGGTTTGAAGGACTTTCATTGTCAGGGTATATAGGGTTAACTGGGTATCTAGAAAGAGCGTCGGCGGCAGAGTTTAGTTTGCCTTTACGGTACACTATGTCGTAATCATACTCCTCAAGCTTCAACCTCCATCGCTGGAGTTTGCTGCTGGGATCTTTGTGATTAAATAACCATTTAAGAGGTCTATGGTCGGTAACAATAAGAAATTTGTGTCCGTAAAGGTAGGGACGGAATGTTTTACATCCATATAATATAGCCAATAATTCTTTTTCTGTAGTGCTATAATTGGATTCGCTTTTATTTAGTGTACGTGAAGCGAAAGCCACGGGTTGATCTTTACCGACAGTTCCTTGCGACAGAACAGCGCCGACTGCATGGTTCGAGGCATCACAGGTAAGGATGAAACGTTGCGAAAAGTCTGGATAGATAAGAAGTGGAGCAGTTGTTAATTTATGTTTTAACAAATCAAAGGCGAGTTGCTGTTGGTTCTCCCATTTGAATAGAATATCCTTTTTTAATAGGCAGGTAAGGGCCTTTGCAGTTTTTGAGAAATTAGGGATAAAACGGCGATAATATGAGACAAGCCCAAGGAATGATTTTATATCCTTAGGTGTTTTTGGGACTGGGAAGGAGGTTACGGCCTTGACCTTATCTGGGTTTGGTTTGACACCTTGTTCGGTAATTATGTGCCCTAGATAACAGACCTCGCGTCTCAGAAACTCGCACTTGTCGGGTTGAAGTTTGAGATTAAAATCTCTGATTCTTTGGAATATGGCTGTCAGGTTAAGTATACTGGATTTAAGATCAAATCCGTAACAGACTACGTCATCTAAATAAACAAAACACCGAATACCCTGGAGGCCGGACAGGACGGAGTTCATGAGTCTCTGAAATGTTGAGGGGGCATTTTTCAGCCCAAATGGCATTCTTGAAAATTGAAAGTGTCCTTCTGGTACAGTAAAAGCAGTTTTGGGTTTGTCCGCGTGGTTTAATGCGATTTGATGGAACCCAGATGCCAGGTCTAGGGTGGAGAAGTATTTACTATTGCCAAGCTGGTCTAGAATCTCAGTGATTTGAGGAATAGGGTAAGTGTCTCCGATTGTAACATCGTTCAATTTTCGGTAGTCAATCACCACTCGCCATTTCTGTGTATTAGAGGCGTCGAGTTTTTTGGGGACTACCCATATGGGTGATGACCAAGGGGAGTTAGAGGGCTCTATGATGTTTTGTTCGAGCATTTTATCAATTTGCTTCCGAACTTCGGCCTTATGGATTTCAGGAAATCTATATGATTTAGTGTAAATCGGAACGTCCGTTGTTGTTTGAATTTTGTGTTCAACGGCGTTCGTATGGGTAAGATTTTCGCCGGGGAGATAGAATATGTCTGAGTAGTCCGAACATAATTGCAAAAGTGCGTCTTTCTCCTCGGTATTCAGATGTGAGACACGTAGTAGTTTTAACACTTCTTCGGTACGTGTAACGCTGTTATTTGTTGCTTTTATATGGTTCATTGAACTAGGAGTGTGTCTTTGAAATTCTAGGGGATCGATGGCTTCAAGCTTTAGATTCAGGTTTGATTTTAAGGATATGGGTTGTTCGGCAGTATTTACAACGGTTATGTTGATTCTATTATTATCTTTAACCCGTACTAGGCAGTTGGCAATTAGTAATGTTTCTGATAGTTTCTTGTCCAGGACCAATCCCTCTTTTATTTCAGGATTTAAAACAGAGCATTCGATAACAGTTTCGGTCCTGGCTGGAATGATGTAGGCAGGGTCATGGAAGTGCATTTTTAAGGATGACTGCCCAAGGTTAAGCAGGTTATCGTTGTAATTAATATTACAACTATGTGCATTGAGCAGGTCAGACCCTATAATGCCATCGTAAGGTAAGTGTTTTATATCAGTAACATGAAACCGATGTAATATTTTAGAATTTGGAAGAAACATTTTTAATTGGAAATGGCCTCGAGTGAAAGTTGGTTCTTCCGTTGAGTCAATACCCTTAAGTTGGATGGTTTCTTTCACAAGGGTAGGATATTTTTTTATGATAGAGTGCTTTAATAAGCATACAGAAGATCCTGAATCGACCAATAAGGACAATGGCACGTCGGATACGCAGGATTTAACAAGGACATGAGGTAGTAACGTTTTTGCGGGGTTACTTGTTATCTCAAAAACGTTGGATTTAGTAGGGTTTATCAGGTCAACCTTAAACAGTTGCTGTGTGGATACAGAGGAATTTGGCAGATCAACGTTGTTACGTTGCTGCACGGATACAGAGGATTTTGGCGGGCGATCATGTAGCGATGCCTGCGATGAAATAATTGATCTGGAACTTGGGTATGTGATGCCGGTTTTTAAATTACGAGATCCCGTACGACACCGGGACGAGACGGTTACTCGTTTTTTGGATCAGCATCAACAGTGTCGTAGCTTTCTACAGAGTTCGCATGGCATTCATCGTTATCAATTTCCTCTGATACAAAGTTCACGCGTTGGGGCGTCTTCGATTGGTTTTGTTCAATGTTCTTAAAGCGATTGTTGTTGTATTCTCGCTTTCTACATTGTTCCAGGGTGTGCCCCGGAGTTTTGCAATATCTACAGAACGGAGCAGTGGAATTATTATGAGGTCGATTGACATTAACCGTAGGTTTTGAGTTAGACTGACTTGAGTTTGGTGATTGATAATTTGTGTAGCGACGCGAAAATTGAGCGTTCGGCCTCGAGGTGTTCGGCCTATCTTGTCGTGACTGTTGACTACTAGACGCGCCTGAGCCTTGTCTGGATAAAGATTGCTGAACTTTTTCTTCTGAAATAGCCATATTTATAGCTTCATTCAGGGTTTTTATAGGCTTACACCTAACAATATCGGAGATACGGGGTGTCAACCCCATTTGGAAATGATGGAGGGCTAATTCCTCCATAGCTGCTGTTCGTCCTATCATCTCTCGACTCTTATGGCCGTGTGAGATAGATATCTCAGTTAATAATTGGCTTAGACATGTCTCAATCCTTAGAGCATACTGACTTACGTTTTCATTTATTTGTTGCTTACACTCCTGTAAATCTGTGAGAAGATGGGCGTAGTGTTTTCTCTCACTAAATTGGGTTTTAAGGAATTCTTTAAGTTGTAGCCAATTGGTAAACTCCTTTATTGAGCAAGCGGTTTCCGCTTTGCCCTGTAGTTGACATAGTATATATTTAAAAAGTATATCTTTTTGAGAATCTGAAGCTAAGTCGTAGGCGTTGTTGCAATTAACCAAAAAGGAATTTAATTTTTCTCTGCAACCGTCATAAGGTTTTATAAATTTGAGTAAAGTAGAAAGTTCAATATCTGGTTTCGTTATAACTGGTCTCTTTTTAGAGACAGACCTAGTAGGGGGTCCTTGAGGGGGTGGACAGTGGCCTTGACCTTCCTCCTCAGTATCGGTTACAGCAATTTCGGGTTTTTCGAACCTTGGACTATGAGATCTTTCGGCCATTATGATAGTTATCTATTTACTACGTCAATGACAATGGTAAAATACAGTGTATATTGAAATGTACTAATTAAAACCACAATATTCTTAATAAGATATTAGCAATGACCAAATACATAAATTCACTTACTAGAATGCGGATAGCGCGATAAGGATGATCATAATTTCTTGGAAGTTCTCGCAGGTGTCGACGTAATGTTAGTGTTGATAAGCCACGGGAGCGCGTCGTCGGGGAGATTATACCGGTCGCGGCACTGAATTGTGCACGACACTGGGTATAATCTTGCTGGTTCTGAACAGAGACCGGCTACAGCACAAACAGTGCGCAGCAATGGGTTTTCACGAACACTGACGTCTAAGAGGGCCGGGCCGGAACTCGGTGCACTGTATGATATGCACAGCGGAGTCGGCGTTTACACTCGAACACACGCGACGGGCTTAGGTGTAGTATAAGAGACGTACCGGGGACTTTTCCAAATCCCTTTACGCTGCCACCAAATGTTATGAGCCTCGCCAAGGTTAGGTTTTTAAAAAAAAGAAACTCGATAATTGGATTGAGACAACCGTCTAGGATGGCTTTTAGGATGAGACTGCCTGAATGGATGGGCGCTTCGACTAAGAAAAGATAAATGCTAAGTAAGCAGAAGGAATGTGTGGTTTGCAAGAAAGGGTGCATTACATATCTATAACAGTTCGGTAAGTGAGAGTGTAACTGTTTCCCACTTTCCGCGCCTTCTCCTTCCCACTTCCTTTCCTAAAGGGTCGTCAACGCGCAAGTGATGACTCTGGTGTTGCAGGCGTCCATAGCCTACGGAGACCACTTACCATCAGGTGGGCCGTATGCTAGTCTGCCAACTAAGTTGGATAAAAAAATAACTTCCAAAGAAATAAAAGGTCGCTCTTATCCACGCAAGCGCCTATTCGAATAAGCCAAGCGTAGGAAAGGTAAAATAGAGTCCGTATTAGTACTATAAGCATACATGTTTATTGTTCAACATTTGCATACTCCTTATTTGAGTTAGATGTTTAAAATTCAACGCTTGCTTTTCCTTGGGCAAAAATAACCAGAGAGGATATAAGAATAAAAAGTTACACCAACATAAGCTCAATCTTTGAAGCTTGGCATTTTGTTTCCAACTAAATTTTTTCACGAAGAGTGACTGAAATTAAGTATTAGCAAAATTATTTATAAAATGTCGAACATATTTTAATATTAGTTACTTTCATGAATATATTAGTACTAACGTACACAACTACATGCTTTCTTCATACTTGGATATCATATGCCACTCGATAACAAAACATCTCCAAGACAAAATATTAAGTTAATGAACAATATACCTAAATATTATTTGTTTCGTGGTAGGAATCAATGCGCGTCATAGCTACACTTATTTTAATATTTTCTATAGGTCATCTATCATCGCAAATATCTCGAAAAGTTAGGCTTTTTAGGACATTAGTGTTCCTATTTCTTGTAAATATTTTAAGAATAGTTTAACAGACATTTCAGGGACACGAAGCGTAAAGACTAAACGTGATTAAATTTATGATAATGGAATAATTTTGGCTATATATTTTGGTTAAATTTATAGCTTACTCCACTGGAATTAATTTTATAGTATCAAACCTTATTCATCTAGTGCTCCATTTTTATAAAAAATACTGGTCTCTGAGTATATGTATCTCGGACAGTAATAATAGCTTATTATAATGACTTTACAAATATTCTACTATCATATATATTAATACATGAAGCAAACACTTTGTACCCCTTTTTACGAAAATTGCGCAGACGGAGCAGTATGAAATTTGACACAGGTAAAGTTTATATGGAGAAGGAGGGACGAATCCTAATATTTATATAAAATATGCATTAGAAATACATTAAATAAATGAAAAAATACTACACGTGCACAGCCATGCATTTGACACACGCAGCCGAAGCGCGTAACTATGGTTACATACATCAATATATATTGATATATATATCAGCAATATCTTACAGGTAAACTTTGGTCGAATTTTTAGCACTCGGCAACCGCTAGTTGTTATATTACTATATGCTATATACTATTGTTATGTAAGTTTGCGAATATGTAAGGATGTTTGTTACACGATCACGCCTAAAGCGTTGAACAGATTTCGATAAAACTTTACTTAATCAAAACTGTATTAATGGTCACCTCGCCATTAACGCTGCGGTGAGTGTTGTGGGTTCGATCTCTACATAGGACAAAACTTTGTGTTATCCTACACTTTTTATTTAGTATTCACTTAACTTGGAAAATGATAGATGATGTGCCTTATGATCAATTTCTAAATGATAACTAGAAACCAGGGAACCAACCTGGAAGTGCTCAGTGTACGGCAACCTTATTAACTTATTATGAAATAAGGGCAAAGAATAGTAACGTACCTTAAATATATTCTTTGCCATTTACAACCCTTGCTCAAGATTTAAGAATTAAGACCAGTCAGTCAAACTATGCGACAATGGCTTTCAGAATCCAGTATTAGTGTTTTGTAGAAGCTGCATTAGGGAAGCTGCTTTTTTAACGAGATTTGGACTTCATGTACCTCTCCTTAAACTTTTTAGATTTACCGTCGTAACATTAAATATAACATTCAATATTAAATATAATAATGTGTAGTTATGTTATAAAATAAATGCTTTTGATTTTGATTGACGACCTCGATGGCGTAGTGGTTAGTGTAACCGACTGCCACGCTTGAGGTCGCGGGTTCGATTCCCGCACAAGTCAAACATTTGTGTGCATGAACATGAATGTTTGTCTTGGTCTGGGTGTTTATATGTATAATATGTATGTATTTACAAAAATAAAGTATATATGTATGTTTATCCATTGTCTAGTACCCATAGTACAAGCTCAGCTTAGTTTGAGCTAGATGGTGTTGTGTGTATGTGATAGAATATTATTTTTTATTTACTTTACTTTACTTTACTTTACTATTGAGTGTGATATTATCACTGAATTCACAATTTCAAATAGTCAATGCATGTTTATAAATCTGACTATACGATAGGATAGATTGCTACCATTTGCATTTTACTACCCATTCTCCCACGATCACTCCGATGCTTTGAGGTCGGCAAAATTAAAATTGTATTAAAGTTTACTGAGTCAATAAGATCTAGACGTACACGATGTAATTTTGAATAAATGGCAAATTAAAACGGCTAGTTCAGATCTCTTATAGATTTAGTTACGTTTAGGTGTATGTTACTCATGTAAATGTAACATTTTATGGTTTTTAGGAAGTTTGTTTAATTGCGTTTTTGTTATAACCATAAAGATTGCCTATATATTTTTATTCTTTGTCATCTTAGCTAGATAACATATAGATAAAAAATACTTTAATTTAAACTAATTAGGAACCATAAGCTGAATATTGTCTTCTGTATAGGCGAATGTTATTCGTTGAAATTAAACTACTATATACGGATACGGACTAAAATTTAATAATCAAGTATTCCGACCTTGATTTTATTTAAATGATGATTAGCCACTCTAAATAACAGACAAAAATTAAAATATCATCAATTATTAAAATAACAATTTGTACTTCAAATTGTTATTTCAATAATTGATGATATTTAAGCCTCATGTTGGTGTTTGTTAAAATGTCAACAACTTTAATTTCCATTATTTTATTCCGATGAATTCCATTTATTCTACTGAAAATAAGAATATACCAAATATAAATAAACTTCATAATAGCATGAGTGCCAAACGTTAAAAAAATCTATTTAATCCAACATATTTAATCATAGATTAGAGCGTACCCGTGTAAACAAATAATAATCTTAAAATAAATTGAATATTAATTTGAATAGATAGTTTATTTATATCAAACACGAGCAATATACTGTGCCACGTGATAAGAGGGTGGGAAGCGGCGGCACCTCGCCTTCCATGTCAGTAGTCACGTTGAAAACATGTGAAATAGAGGTTCTATGAAGGCTGTTTTAGACATTTTTATTTATGCCTCTTCAAGGTTGTTTGCCAACTTATAAATGTGATATAAAATAATATTCGTATTATAATTTATACTAACTTACTTTTCTACTACTTTAAATTTTTTATTTATAGGTTTTAACAGTGAGGAATGATGTCCGTGGATAAAATAGAAAATATCATGATAATTCAGTTCTTGCTTTTTAGATTAAACATTTTACAAATTGACATGCTCGCAGAGCAATTGAAATTAATTATCTATAGGTATATTATAAGCCTACAGGCATGAAGAGAGTTTCTGATTTCGTTTTTGTTAAAAAGTGACAATTACTAGCGATAAATCTTGTGACGCAAGATTACATACTTTCAAACAATAAAAATAAAGAACGTCCAGACTCGTAACAACTATTTATGGATTACATAATATTTCATCTTATCGAGTCGTGGGACCGGGCCAGATACTTCTAATGCGTGCATCCAGAATGGTGGTCACTAATCTTGACCTTAATTGACTGGTACAAGTGAGATAACGGCAACGGTGAAAACGTAAACAGAGATGGCGGGATGATTTAATATGTTATTTCAACGTAGAGTAAGAAGGATCTAATAAAAGCAAATATATAGCAATTTTCCAGGCACTATCACTATAACACTTGATGATGATACGAGAGGCAGTTTTTTATTGTGTTTGGAAAACAAGAAGTGAAACAGGTTGTTCGTTATTAGCTTTTTCTGGTTCTTCTTTGCCTGGTTCTTCAGGTGGATATGAAAAAGTACCTTCTTAGGCCGTCAAAGTGGAGACCACTACACTAAATTAGCTATAATGAGGACGTGGTCTGGAGGACTCTGCTCTTGGACTATAAGACTGCTTAACATCAGGCGGAGTGTAGCCGCTATGATTGGCTACAATAAACTTAAAAGCTTACGATCGCAATGATAGAAATAGAGTTCGTATTTTACTTAAGATTCTAAACTAATGATTGTGTCTCGACAACATTTTACTCGTAAAGTAAAGAAGCAAAATGTTTGCTAACCAGGATGACAACCATATAAATTAGAAAACTTAAGTATATAATGGTAATAATATATTCGTATTTACAAAGATTACATGCAATTTGATAATTTAGTGTAGAACGTAAAAATAAGACGATTTGTCGAGTGTTCAACTTATCTATCTATTTAGCTGAATATTCGATAATTAAATAAAATAACCATTGTCCATAGACATCTTAAAAAGTAAAACTTTTGTTGTTATTTTTACTCTCTCTATTTTCTCTAAAATACTTCCTTCCTTTAATAAAAAAATAGCCAAACAGTTTGCCTTCGAATTGAAAAATTAGTTATTAATAAAGGGAACATTCTTTGAGACTTTGTTATATCAGTGAAAAACATTTTTATTTTCTATGAGATGTAAAAATGTACAGCGGTTTCCTAGTTGGAAACAGCTGCCACGCTTAAACCTCGAGTTCAATCCGAAGGCACGGCACTCTGAGTTTTCAAAACATGTGCGTATTAAATAGTAAATTATCGCTTTATTCAACGGTAAAGGAAAACATCGTGATGAATCTGCATGTCTGAGAGTTCTCCTTAATGTTCCCGAAGATTCGCATTTATAATATGAGTTAGGATGTAAGTGATAACTGATAACATTAGGATAAACATAACTGTAATGTTACACATATAACTGTGAACATATTAATGGATGTTCACTTCTAAGCAAATGCTAATTGTGTCACAGTGTTACATATACATACAACTGTCGGCTTGTGCTACAAACACGCAATGTTTGTGGCACACCGATGGTTTATGTGTAACGTTTAATTATGGAAATATATTTGAATGTGAGTTCCGCTGTACAAGAGATCCACTCACGATGGTTGGGATGGTAAGTTGTTGTAAGTTTCATGTTTCATCAGGTAAATGTATCTAATGAGGCTGTAATATCTTTAGGATCGTAGAAAATGGTAACAACAGTCCTCGAATGTGAATATTGTTCCTAATCTCTGTATATGTAGTGTAAACTTTATGTATATATAGGTATAATACCGTGAACAGCAGTAGGCAAGGGTCTCTTGTCTGTAACAAAAGGGTTCGGCATTCTCTTTACGCTGGCTTAGTGTGGTTTACTAGACCTAGCACATGTATGAGAAAATTTTGAAGAACTCTCAGGCATTTATAGGTTTCCTCACAGTATTTTCCTTCTCTATAAAGCGAGCTATAATGAATTATTTTACATTTATATAACTTGGAAAAGACAGTAGTCTTGATATCAATTCTACTGCTGTGCTCAAAAAGCGCAATCGATGTCTTAGATTCGATTAATAAATTCTTAGTAGCAGCGTTGAATGCTCGGTAGATGGCAAAAGGCTTGTCATATATTACGTAGGACCCAGAGCCCTATTAAATTCGGGCGTCAAATTATGCAATTATTAATTAAATATTCTCTATTTTACATTTCTTAACTGTAATAACCGTACATTTAATATTAACAATATATTTGTTTATAGTCACAATGTTCCGTCGGAATACGTTGACGGCGTCGTTGATACTGCGCTAATTTACGATGTCATAACTTACTTGCTGACACTGTGACGCTGTTTTGTAATTTGTTGGTTCAAATTAGCTATCTCGTTGCAAATATTCGAGGACGGAGGTCACTGTTTAAGAAATCACGCATTATTGGCCTTATTAAGGTTTGAATATAGTGGAGCATAATAGCACAATCGCTAAGGCAAGATCTTCAGCAACAGGAGTTCCTGTTTATACAGAACGAAATAGCTATTTTGAACTGAATATTATACAACCAAGCTGAAACTGACTTAAAAGCCGTTCAGCAGTTTTTGCGTGAGACTTGAATAACAAGAACTATATTACGGATTAACAAACCCCCTAATTCCAGGAATTTAAAATATATTTAATGTATGGACTAGTAATGTGCTTTGTAATTGCTATTAAGTAAACTAACGAATATTTTTGTAAGTTGTACTACCACGCATCCAAATAATTTAGTTTTATTTTTTGATGTCCTTCCATAGCTAATAGAAACACAGTTTATTTATAATTTGATGGTAGTATAGATATTGAAACAATAAAATACTAATGTTTTGCTGACGCTTTTGTTTACTATCCATTCTGATAGTAAGGTATAAATCCGGATATTAGATAAAATCCAGTTTTATTTATTTGACAGTAAAGTTGTTTACCAAAGTTAAGTTGTTGACTAGCGTCACTAAACCAAAATTCCAAATTCATAAAATTGCTATTGTCAGTGTTAGAGACATTATGTTTAAGTTAAGGGCTATCACAGTGAGCGATGTGCGATAGTGATTTGGTTATACTAAATCTATATAGGTACTAGATTTTGCCCGCGGCTTCGCTCGCATAAACGGTTAGGATAGTAACAGTCTCTGTCGTGCCGGGGCGTCACCCAGGTGTCGTCGCCTGCAGGCATTCCTTGCCTGCGTTGGGCACTGCTGGGTGAGTCGCTGATGTAGTTTCAGTTCCAGCGACCCATTCACCACTCAAGGCAGCTAGGTGGCACACTTTAAAACAAAAGGATAGTAACAGTACTTTATTCAGGATGAAAGGTACCCTTTTCTGCTCTCCCGTCAACGCGTATGCCAAATTTCATGATGATTGGACGAGTAGTTAAGGCGTGAAAGCATAACAAACAAACAAACTCATATTCGCATTTATAATATTAGTATCTAAATATTTTTGGAATACAACTCCTGTTTTAGTAGTAATGCCTGTGTAGCGGTGGTATCTATAAACGTTCAAACAACGTACACAAAGAGAGAGATTAAAAGCGGCGTCATGGAATCCGGGCGTACTTCAAATTGCAGAATTCCGCTTCGCACACAAAATATGAGCATTTTTTATATAGTGACTTCTCTGGTGTTGCGGGTGTCCATGGGCGGCAGTAATCGTTTACCATCAGGCGATCTGTCTGCTCGTTTGCCTTTAATACCATAAAAAAATAAAACAGAAGTAAAAATAGGCAATATTTTTCTATTACAATAGAACGGGCGATTCGAGGCTGCGTGGCAGGGTGTTTTTTTTTCAATTATTTTATTACAATAGAATTTCGCCGAGTAACGCCGAATTTGATTCAATACGACACATTTGAATTACACTCAAATGCGATAACAAATATTTTTAGCATATTACAGGATATTTTCACCACTTTCTCATGCTGGTTATGTATTTTTAATAAGGACACGCCACGCGCCATGGCCGCACGTAGTTGAGCCATAAATTGCTAAACTTTGTTGCATCACTGACTCTGCGCTCCTCTTGAATAAATTTCGCGTTTATTCACGACGTGTCCTCGAATCGCAAACTTTACAGCGGTAAAAGTGGTAAGTACTTCAAATTATTCAATGTTGTGACACCTATCCTAGTACAAACAAATGAGAACCTATATATTAATAAGTGCAGATATAGCTTTGTATACCTATCCAAGATAGATTATACAGATATTCATTCAGATTCAATTATAAACTTTGCTTAAAAATATATAGTACCAGGTGTCATAAGTACCTATGACATCCATAAGTATATAGACATTCAAAATAACATTCTCTTACATAACGAATAACAAAAAAACACACGCTCAATATATCAACTTGATTTTCCAAAAGGTAACGTTTTGTGGACGGAATAACGTACGCCATATACGCATCCTTCTATCCTATATATCCTATATATCCATCCTACTTTCTCGAAACTGTGGTATAAGAGCTAAGAGTGCTAGAACACGAGTTCCTTATACCTGTATCCCTAGCAAGTTCCTGCAGTAGGACGCTTTCTGATATAAGTACAACATTTTACAGTATTCTTCTTAAATATCTATTGTAGAATCATCACAATTCACATATTGACTATATTATGTAAAACGAAAGTTAATTTTTCGAAAATTAAGTCCATTTATTTCAATAAATAGTAATGTAATGTATAAAAGATCCCACCAAAAACATTTTCATGTTAAACGTTGCCAAGTTGGAACCGTATGGGTCACACTGTCAAAAACTTAGAAACCTAGAACCTAGAAGTTAATTTAAAGTTTAAGTTAGTTTAAACCTAGAAGTTTGGCTATTCAAAATATGTGGCTTGGCCGTAATAATATGTAAAAGTCGTCACAATACAGGGCCTCTAACTAGGGAGTTTTAAAATAAAACTGGCACACGCTATGACGACACTATATTATTATTTTGTGTAAAGTAGTAAAAATTCAAAACCATTCAATATAAAGTGCCATGAATAGTCCGGGCCGAAGTATGAACGAACGATTTGTGCAGAGAAGTGCCGGTTACTGGCAATAAAAAGGTTTACAAGGCTCGTATGCTGAATATTATATTTTGATACTTACTATCACTTTTGCAGTAAAATTACTGCAAAAGATAACCATGAAAATAATTGTGTGGGTAAAGTTAGATATTAGTTTATTTACTAAGATAATGAAAAAACAGTGTTAGATTATCTAGTTTACCTAGTTTTGGTTATCTACTAGATAATTCAAAGCAAGCCTGTATCTGGGAAGCCAATATTGAACGTTAAATAAATTGATTATTCTATAGTAAAAATAATCATAAACATTAACACTTAATAAAATAAAAGTAACAAAGTTAAAGTAAGAGATAAAATAAAACAAAACAAGATAAAAATAAGTACACACGTGTGTGTGGATATGAGTGTGAATATATGATAGAGATAGTGAATGCGTTACTATAATTTAACATACCTATGACTTCCCTGCTTAGATTGTACAATTAAATGCGATAAAAACAGTATATGTATCTTAAAGTGTAAGTGTGTACCTTCACATTTGGCAGACAGTTTAATATCCAGGACTAACCACTTTTTGATGGAGACCTAGTTTTCAAAATGAGTCGAGCAAAATGACGTCGTTCGTTTTAAACCACAATCGTTTTTTGTCTGTCCTTGGGTTCCACGATCTAAGTTATTTAAAACGTAACTTAACGTCTGTTATAAATTATGAGTTTGTCAAAGTATTACTTAAGTATTTGATAATGGATTGTGAATGAATTAAACGGACAAATATATTCTAACCAAATCAATGTACTGAAAATAATTCGGGTTAAGAAGTTCTTAAGCCGACAAACCTAAATGAAAATGTAATAAGAGAAAATGCATATAGCCAACAGATTTGCCGGGCAAGTGAAAATTTGCCTCCGAATAAACTTAAATATATATAATGTATGTACTTATAAATTATTTACAATTTGTTACCTACCTAAATTATACAAGTCCAACAGGCTGATTAAACTACGTCTATCTAACTGAAAATATCTCTACATTTGGTCCAGGAAAATAAAAGAGCGGAAACGTTTAAACCGGCGTCTGTTACCTTGTATCATTACAATACCTCGGAGCGTTTAAAATGCTTGTTTTGCTTTGAAAAATAATTCTCATGTCGACGTATTTCACAGTAGCTGAAATTAACATGACCCTCCAAGTTGTAAACTGAATTTTATGGTCAATTTTTCTCTGGTACTATAAAAACGGACATTTTGCTTACATGGCACAGCTTGTTGACGTATTATATGCGGGAGTTTAATTTGCATATATATAACGTTATGTAAGTGTATATGAATTTTATTAATATTGTTTTATGATGTCGTTTGTTGATTCTGTTTGTATGTAGATGTAGATTTAGAGGATACCTACTTGTTGACGTTGACGTTGAGTAGCATATTTTATTACCTAAATAATAATATATAATACATAAATATTCTCACACCTTAAAGGGGCAGGCAGTGATATATTGCTATGGATAGTTCGCCATCTGGTCAGAAGCAGGCTCGAGGAGTTATTTATACTTCGTCTGCTATAAAGTTTGAGTCATGCCTAGGCACCCGATAATTCTTAAACTGGATCTACTGACATATTTGATGGATGCTAATGTGTTTCTAGATGAATATTAGATACGTGTTTTAATTATTTACCCATTATTGTATAAAATGTTTATATTTCTAGATATAACAACATTTATTTAAAAATATTATACTATCAGGTACAGGAACGAACCGGTCTACCGGTAGCTAGTGTTCCAGAGACCGTAACCTCCGACCAATGTGTGCCGTGTCGAGCAATATCGCCTTACTTAATCCAGCAATCCGTAATGATTATTATCATTGTTTAGCATACATATATATGTAGTTCTAGGTTTAAATTACCAAAAGGATAGGCAGAGGTCATTAAACACCCACATTTGCCAACTCTGTTATTTTTTATATAATAGGAGGCGACCCCATTTACGTTTAAAGTTCCAGACTCCGTGGTGATAACAAGAGTTCCTTAAAAATAAATTCTAAAATACTTTGCGTTACACAATAACAATATGAAATTAAAGATAACGATTAAAAGTTTCGAAGAAAAATATCACAAGCGAATATTTGCGGAACAAAAATAAAGAAGAATCACAAGGCTTCGATTTGTGCATTCTCTGTACTATCGGTAAACTCGGGAAGCTTCTCTTAATTGATTATGCATTACAAACAAGCTTTAATAACAACGTTTACCTATTGGTATTGTTTCACAACACTATAATAACTTAAGACAGTGCTTAGAAAAGTTTAAATTAACGAGGATAATTGTGCTTTTAGTTTATCACAATCGAGAATTCTTGGAGAGGAACTAAGGGTGCGCTATATGGACCCAATCAAATTAATGTAATAGTAATTTTTTTAATATAATAAAGCTGAAGAGCTTGTTTGTTTATTGTTCGTCCATGCTAATTTCTCGAACTAGCGGTAGGATTAAAAAAGCCTTTTTGTATTTAAGAGCCCAATGCATGTAGAAGCTTATGGGCTATATACCATCCGGCTACAAGCCACCTGCTGAGCAGTAGTCTTAAAGGTGGGTGGAAACGCGGGGGATAGCCAGTCAGATAGCCAGCCAGACCATATATAAATAAACAAATATTTAAAGTCTCACGCTTATATTTTCAAAAAGGCCCGAGTGTATTACGCCAACACTCTATGTTTTAGATCTCACGTAAAAGGAGGCAATTATTATCTACCGGGCACAGATTTAAACTCTGTACAGCTGTTGAGAATCGCTTGACAAAAATCCCTCATAATATTTTACTCGACGTATATTAAAATCACCTACTTAATATATATTGTGTGTAAACGAAATTTTCAGAAATAATAACTGTAGTTTGGCAGTAAACATTACAAAATTAAATAACACACCTTTTAAAGTTATATAATGGCAACTAACTTTATTACCATATGGAAATTCATTACTAACCAAACTGTGATAAATAATTGTACCAGCTCCCTTGTTATTTGTTAACTTATAACTATTAACAAAGTTAATGGGGATCGGTCGCTGTATATGTGTGTTCTTCGTGGTGTAAGTTGTTGCTTTACGTCTTGTTTAATATAAACTCTAGATAATCAGTTATTTGGTTTAGAACTTACTCTGTTTGAAGATTGTCGTAAACTGTATATAATTATGTTTACTTCTGCGAGTCTTATCGCAGTCATTCTTGTGTCATGAATGGCAGCAACATATTTTATGGGATACAAAAAAATATTCTTTAGTGATCTTTATGTCCTAATCGAGTATTTACCCCATGAGAAATGCCCGATTAGTACTTTTGATTTTACACTAATTGTACAGGTTTCCTAATCTAAGCATAGGTACATACTTAAATTGTCTCACGCCTGTGTTCTGAAGTAGCTAGAAAAACTGTGGTTGTTGACTGCACAGATGGCGTATTTGTTTAAGTGGTCACCTTGCCACTGTAATGCGCTGACTTTTGTGAGTTTGATTCCCAAACAAAAAGTAGTGAAATGTGTAATGTAATGCTAGTATGTGGTTCAAAATCCCGGTATTTTTTGTTTGTCCGTTATTTGATGGCTAGTAAACTAGTAAACAAGTCTATGAGTAGACAAGTCAACACTGACTAGCATTATTATGGTACTAGAAATACCTTTATCTTGTCGTCGCCCCAGCGATTCCCGTACGCGGTAAGAGCGAACTATGAAATAATAAAATAGAATAAATAATGGGATGCTTGTCTTTAGTTTTGCAATGTTCCATTTTTATTACAAACTCATATCTGTTCATAGTTCTTTTGACATCTTTTAGAATATTGGCTATACAGTCAAAAAGAAACCGATAAAATAGATGTTCTATTAGACACCACGTTAAGTCCAAATCTAAAACACAAGAAATAATATATTGTCATAGATCTTGGTAGCCCCCTCGTATGCGTTTATTTTTTAACGTAAAGCAGTTGCCATTGTGAATACTGTAGAGGAATGACAACATCATTAAGAAAATAATACTTTTTCAAGATTCTAGAAAATGTTTTAAGGTTATAAACCTATTTTATATTTAACTTTAGATTGAAAAATATTCAGGCTTTTTTGTCAAAGTATTGTTCCAACGGTGTGAAAAGATGTAATTATACTTTAACTCTATAATTTAAGTTAGAATTTGTAGAATGAAAAGAGTTCAAATTAAGTATAAGTTTTTGAAAACACTCAACTTGTAACTGGTAACTTTAGAAGGTTAAAGAATTAAATTTCGCTAAGATGTAAAGATTTTTCAATTGAGCATACCACCTGACTACAAGACTGTTAGTAGAACTTAAAAATTCCTACATTCGCGTGTCAGTAGCACAAAGGTTGACTGCTATAATGTGAGTCGTTGGTATGAACGTTGCTTAGGAACTCTGTATCTGACATATGAGGGAGAATATCATATACATAGTCTGACTATATACCCGAAGGCCATCTATGGTCTCTATTCAGCGTAATAACCAGCTAAATAGACTTCAGGCTGCTACTGAATTTATTGGCAGAAAATTTAACCAGAAACATATGGCGTGTGGTAGAACTTCTTATGCACTACTGTAAACCAATCTTATTTAAATGTAAAGCTCCAACATCCAACACAATTAACCAGATTCAAATTGCTTCAGCCATTGTGAAGATTAGTTCACAGAACGACAAAATCCTTTTTAAGCTTTTATTTTAGGTAACTATTACTATTAGTAAGTGAAGTAGGCTAGTGACACAACATTGACGACAAAATCTTGCATTCGCATACATTGTTACAGAAATAGCGCAAGCAAATAGTGTTCATGCAACTGGAATAAGAAATGTAACTTTTTCCTACATTGTAAACAAAGGTTAGACGCGTTCAAGCAGAAGTAGAGAGAGATTGGCACAGATGCGGACTGTGAGTGAATAATGCATACTGGATAGCAAGCCCTGAATGCGTATATCATTCCGATTAACGTCACACAAGTAAACTGTTTGTTGTATTTGAGGTTTATGTAGATCGTAGTGAAATCTTGATACTTCTAGCCCCAATTGCGTGTATATTAGAGCACGTACAGTCTGTTTCAATGTTATTATGAGTCTTCAACTACAAAATTATATTTTGTATAGACAAAATCGTAACGTTGTGTTTTTCATACAACCTTTACAGGATATCCTAAAACAATATTATAAGCTAATACATAATATAATATAGCTAACTATTATTATTATAATATTAATTTTAATGTCGAAGTCAAAGTCAAACATAATTTATTCTTTTAGGTCACAAAGTAACACTTATGAACGTCAAAATATATAGGTTAGTAGTTACATTTAGGTTAGTTGCTATTGTATAATGTATTGATCTTATACTTACCTACTTACTTTTCCAGTTTCCCTGTGTGTCAAATTTCTCGCAGAAGTCTCTAATGAAATCAAAATCATTAATGTTATAGGTCACTAAATAATATTTATGAATGGCAAAGTTATACTTACATATCAATGTGAATTTACATTTACTTGTTGCCATGTTCAACAAAGCAAGGGCGTAGAACAATTTTAAGAACAACAAGCAAGCAACTTAACCTCTCGTTATTTACAGGAAAAAGTCAGACTTCTCCCGTGTGTTGAAGTTCAGAAAAGTCGTGGCTGCGGTGATCGCTATTATCGCAAAACTTATAATTGTCGATATTATTATCTATCGGCCGCTAAATAATATCACAAGGTCAGCTCTGCATCCGCATTCGCTGCTAACCCACGTAAAAGATGACCAAGCTGCTTGAGAAACTCTGTCGGCTAGCCACTGACCATACAAGAAAAACATACAATCTATTTAACTGAAAGGGTCATTATTTTCGTTGTGCATGGTTAATAATATCCATGTACAATGAAAATAATTACGCTTTTGATGTATTTATATAATTTTAATCAAATTAGCGACTGCTGTTATTTTACCTAGCCAGTTTAAAGCGTGAGACGAGCTTTCCGGAATATTTGCTGGTTATTATCTAATGATTATGCAAATTAACGGCGCTAGGCACGTATAACCATAAACGTACACGTGGTTGCCGGTCCTTGACGCAATACATACTCCTTACCATCTGATAATAAAAAATGGAGTAATAGTAAAAAAGTTGTATATCTCCGAAGTAGCTAGATGTTTATGGTACCCAGCGCTGGCTGGCTGGCTACCGATATTTGTCATTCAACATGACACCCATATTAAATGACAAATATCAGACCCAAATAACTGATACCAGTATAGTTCGAGTCTTTTCCTGTCTACTGGACAGCGCTCTAAACGCCGTGCTACCATTTAGAATATTTTTATGGTAGAAAATACAAAGAACTCTTTGTTTGACCCAAATCCAACCTGAGACTGACTGTAGCGATTACTGTGCATAAGCACAGTAGTCGCTACAGTCAGTTCACTACCTCAGCGCCAGTGAGACAGTCACTTAGAAAACGGTTCATCAAACAATAACTGTTTAATTTGTGTTTTTATTAAATACTTGCTGTTACTCGCTACTTCATCTGCGTGGATTTTAAATAAAAAGAGTTTGTTCAGTTCGCAAATTTACAAAAACTTAATATTTGTGTATTCCTCGTATAGAAGTGACCTATGCTAAAATTAATGTCATTCTTCTACTTTGTAGGTCGATTTTGATTTATTATATAAGGATTTATATTGGATGTATTTATTAAAATAATTATTATTTTATATACATTTCCCTATTTGAATCGGAAATGGCTCACTATTTCATAGGTTTTAATTTATTTATAAAACAATTGTAGCCTCAGTTACTCCTTATAACATCAGCTATTTGCCAGTGAAAGGCTCGTCAAAATCGGTTCAGCCGTTTAGGAGATTAGCCAGAACAGACAGAGAGACAGACAAAAAACTAAAAGTAGATTTTTTGATATAGGTACCTTATATACTTTCATATGCATTAGGTAAAAAGCTGTTTTTTTGACATTACATTCAGACACACAATTTTATTTATTTGTATAGATCAATCGGATATTGTTTACTATTTCATTAGTTTTAATATTAGAGGTTAAAGTATGAAATTGCCGATTTGAACTGAAAAATTGAAAATAATGAGGGTAAATATTTCAATATAAAAAATTTACCCTCATTATCTATACATTGCTGCCATCTAAATGAAAATTCATTTATGCCTTTAGGATAGAACTCCGGAGACTTAGATTCGACAAACTGTGTGAAAGCATTTTGTTCTGCCTTCTGGGAATAAATTTTTCTATCACGTGGAAAATTGTCCAAATCACGAGAAAAATGGTAGTCCGTTGGAGCAAGGTCTGGCGAGTACGGAGGATGACATATGGTTTCTAACTGCAGCTCCTGTAGAGTTACAACGGTTTATCGTGCAGTGTGAAGTCTTGCGTTATCATGGAGCAATAATGGTGAAGATCGATTCACGAGTCGGGGCTGTTTCACTGCCAGTTTCGCCATCATTGTTCGAAGTTCGGCACAGTAAACATCTGCTGTTATTGCTTGACCAGACCTGAGAAAGCTATAGTGAATAACACACCATGAAGAGACCACAAAATAGTTGCCATTACCTTTTTATTGGTAAGCTTTGCTTTAGGGCACTCTTGCGGCGTTTGACCTGGGATCAGCCGTTGCATTTTTCGCTTACGGTTATCGTAAAGAATCCACTTTTATATATACATTATTTTAGCTTAGCACCAATCATTATTTTTAAAATATTTTATTATTTTTATATATTACTAGAAATTGGGTACAAATTACTAGTAATATAAAAAAATACGCAGTTGCCTTATTTTTCAGCCTCTATGTTAGATACTATGAAGTACAGTAACAGCTGTTATAGAGCACAGTTATAAGCAAATATTCGTTGTAGCACAGTTTAATATGCCATTATCCAACACAATTAGGTAGTTTTAGTAGTTACTAAATTGCTAATATTGTAGACCGAGTCCAAATTAGGCCAGGGCGGAAATTAAGGAAAATTCAATTTCCCAAATAACATTAAACTTAAACTGTAATTTTACCAAAAATTACAAACAACTTTAACTACGTTACTAGTGTACTAAACTAGATAATTATTCTGTATTATTTTTTTTCAAAATAAGTGGTAAAGCAAGAGATATTTAGACCAAGAAAAGTACACAGATGAACTGAAATAAAGGGAAATGTAGAGACATAATATAAAGGATTGACAACTTTGGCAATTTATAAAGAAATATGGTAATTGCTACATCAACAAATGCCTTCACTTTTTAATGGATAGGGTGTAATGGATTTTTTACTATTGTAATGCTTTCTTTGACTCCTACTTACTTGATTTAATAAACGACGAAAAATCGTGCTCAAAATTATAAACGCCGCGGAAAAGGGGAAAACAGCTTATGAATTTATTAGCTGCCTCACCTGCCTGCACCCTTTGCTGCTTGAGCGCATGTCATGATTTACGCAATCTATTAATTATAATAAGCACCCCTATTTAGAAGATCCTATAAACCAAGTACAGATATTTTTATAGTTATAGTTACGGAAATTATGTAACTGAAATGTGGTTTTGACGCGTTATAACATAATATACGATTTTGTGATTTACCAAGAATTGTCATTACATGCGTGAGAACGAGATGAAGCGGTAACGTGTTCTTTATCTTGCGCAAGCATGCAAAGTAGATTTTATAAATTTGAGACATTTAATAGTGTTG
This sequence comes from Catocala fraxini, assembly GCA_930367265.1. Classification (NCBI taxonomy): domain Eukaryota; kingdom Metazoa; phylum Arthropoda; class Insecta; order Lepidoptera; family Erebidae; genus Catocala; species Catocala fraxini. The sequence continues at coordinate 15,393,212 of OV884040.1, read as the reverse complement.
TCTACATTCTTTTAGTTTTTCTGTTTTTTCATCGGGATTCTTCTGTAAAGCTAATAAATTATGTGAAAATGAAACTCACGTCAAATGATAGGTTAGGCTTGTCACCACTTCTAATGCAAATAATAACTTCTAATGCAAATAATTCGTACCATTATTTTGACAACGTCGGCCTCGATGGTGTAGTGGTTAGTGTAACCAACTGCCACGCCTGAGGTCGCGGGTTCGATTCCCGCACAAGTCAAACATTAGTGTGCATGAACATGGATGTTTGTCTTGGTCTGGGTGTTTCTTTCTGATGTATAATATGTATGTATTTACAAAAAAAAAAGTATATAAGTATGTTTATCCATTGTCTAGTACCCATAGTACAAGCTCTGCTTAGTTTGGGCTAGATGGTGTTGTGTGTATGTGGTAGAATATTATTATTATTATTAAAAAAATTCCAGCCACGTATCGTCCCAAATCTTCCAAAAATTCATAATAACGAAGTTCGCTAAAAAAACCACCACGGCTAATGTGACATTACAACTCGGTATTTCGTTGTCTCGTCCCAGTATCACACCCAGGTGTGAGGTTATAAAACGCAGCTATATCCAAGTAATGTCTGCCTGTAAAATGCTTACGAACCGAGAAGAAGCATCGATTGGAATTTACACCTTCAACCTGCAAGTTACGTCAACATAAGATACGATATAACATAACACGTTTTTGTTATATCACATATCAGCTCTTGGAAATAGCTTATTATAATATATACACCCGATATAAAATATGAAAGATTTTTTGTATTTGATTTATGCAAACTTTCAAGCTGGAATATATATTTCTTGGTTGACTACTCGTTGGTACCGTAGTTTAAGTTTACGCTTATATCTGCGGTCAACCAAAAGAGCTCGGGTTCGATTTCTGGATCAATTAAAGTGTACTGAAAATTTCAAGAGAAAACCTCTTGAAATTCTCAGTAACGCAGAATCTGGCAACGTGCCCGATAAATAGTAACAGACATGCTGCCTATCTTAACGATCTCCAAATTTCGTTACTGAATATGGTTGATATGCACCACCGGTTTTGAAGTTAGTAAACCAGTAAAGTCTTGCTAAGGAGGATATTATGATTAACATAATCGAAGGCCATGTCGCAATAGATCGCACATACCAGTGTCCTTCTATCGACGTTGATCATAATGTTATGTATGAAATCATAAATAGCCATACTTATATTTTTTTTTGCAGAATAATTTTTGGTATTCAGTAAGTATATTGATTTTTTCTAAATAGTTATAGATTTGGGAATATAATTATATATTTTGCAAAAATTTTAGACATAACAGGTATGAGCGCTATGGTCTATAACAGTTCATGTTTTGCTTGTCATTTATTTTAAACAACGGCTTTACAATTGAGGTTTTCAGGCTCTCTGAATAGGATCCGGTGCTTATAAAATTTTTAAAATATGGCTTAGGTGATCACAAATATGATAGCAGTAGATTTTAAGATTTCATGGAGATTTTGTCATGTCCTACGCTTGAAGTATTATTTAAGGATCTAATGATTTTTAATATATCAGTAGGGGTACTCGGTGCCATAAACATAGACTGACATGAGTTGGTGATCATAGAAGTTACTCGTCTACCAGAATCTGGTATTGGCTTTATTTTTTCAATGAAAACGTTGTTGAAGCTATTGGTGATGTCCTGTGGACTAGTTATTATTTTGTTATCTATTTTTATGGAAGCGATTATATCCTTTGGTATATTTGTTTGATCTGTTTATTATTGACCAACTTGATTTTGATTTGTTAGATAATAATTTTATATAATTATTGTTTTCTGTTCGTTGCGTTTATTGGATTATTCTTTTGTATAGCTTGGCATATGTTTTAAATTTGGTTTTATTTATTTCATTTCTATTCAATCTGTACTGATACTGACATTGATTACATTCAAGGTAGGTTATAATTAAACACAAATATTACTTTAAGAGCTGGTTTATTTCTAAGATAGACAAAATACGTTATATATTTTCTTTCTATTGGATACGTATATTTGCTCAATATTACATAACATTAATGAATAAACACAACTGTATAAAGCCGTGTCGTTGCAAAATGGTTGCTGATAACAATTAGTTTAATGACGTCGTATTTTGTTTTCATGAACGTGTTCTATGTAAAGTGATGTTGTTTATCGTTACAGTAAAGGTATTTGCTAACCCTGTATATCTCGAAATGTGTCCGATAGTCAATGAGTGCACGAATGGCGCAGTGTTTTTAGTTATCGCACTGCCAGTTTTGCGATTCCCATTCGGGACAAAAATTTGGATAATGCACAAATAAATATAATTAATAATTTATTACTACGCAATATAATTAGTATTAAAATACCTTTTGATAAAGAATTCGAAAAGTCATCGATCTATCTGGTATACTAGATTAGACCTTTCGATTACATAGCCACTAAAACGTTAAAATGTGAATCCAAAGTGATTGACTTTGGCCTATCAGACCCTACTACACAAACACTTAAAATACCGGTAAATAAATATTTCCTGATAAATCAATAGCATATAAATGGACGTAAAGAAAATATTAATGAATTTAAAACTCATTTACAGAGCATTTCTTTTTCCGAAATCTATAACACAGATAATTCTAACACAGCCTACAACGCGTATATGGAAGCTTTTACAGTGCCATATTATGTTGTAATTGTTTGCATTTGAAAAAATACTTTAAGTGTGTAGGTAAACCGCAATGGCTTTCACGCGGAATACAGAATTGTAGTAAAATTAAGAGAAAGCTCATGTCATTCTACATACTTGTATATTAATATTAATATAGCTTGAATTATAATTTCATTTAATTTTTTTTAAATTATTATGACTCATAATTATCTGATATATACACGATGACATCTAAGAACTTTATTGAAATTATATTATATTTAATGGACTATTATAATTTATATCAACTCTAATAACATTCACAATCACAACTGTTTAAATTTGCAAGGTAGAATGTGGCAGGACGACTGTGTAAATGTTAACATCCTAACTGTAAACCCATGTTTGCAATTGAATAAATGATTTATGATTTATGAATACTACTCGATATATTAAATGTTTGAAGCCGGATTGTTTTGGCTATTATATTAACACAGGTATTTAGATCAAAGTGCGGCGAAAATCTAGTGGAAAACTGTTAGACTACTGCGCAGAGGTACCGAGTTCGATCTTAAGGTGTACATCAATGACTTTTAGAAGTTATGTTCACATTAATTTGTTAATTATTGTTCACTGTATCGGTGAAGGAAAACATTGTGAGGAAATCTACAAGTTTGCGAGCTCCTCATGTTGATCTCGTAGATACGTGAAATGTGCCAATACTGCAGCGTGATAGATTATAGCCTAATCCTTCTTACAATAAGAAGAAGCCAGTGCCCAGTACCGGGACAATCTATATACATACATATTATTAGGTCAAATCGAAGGTATCATGTTATGTAGAAATGTTATCTTTAAAGTGAAATTGCAAAATAGGCAATAACATGCTATGTAAATATTTTAATGCAAATTACATATACATGACATGTCATGCCTATATCCCCGAGAGGGTAGGCAGAGATGTGTTACACTGACATAGGTCCCACGTATAAGAGGGCGACCCTATAGCCATCTACCAGGAACAATTCTAGACATCGTGCTGCTACTAAAATTGATATCTTTGCAGTAATGAGATGTTCAGTTGAAGTTACTTTGTTGTGTTGAAAATTGGTTAACGACGTCGCGATGCCAATCTGAGTAACAAATCTCATAATAAATACTGTTTAAAATAGAATGCCGATTTGGTCTAATAAACGTCAAATGTGAAAGCTATTTATGTTTTTATGTGACATTTATTTTAATTTGAACACCATTTGTATCCCAGCGAGATTAGACCTGTACTCTATATTGAACAGGTTTTATTACAAGAATTGGCTCTCTAATCTTTAGCTGATACCTGTACTTCTCTAAATACTTTATTAACATAATGAGTTTAACCAATTAATGCCACGATGTTGAACAGTAGTAATTAAAATAATAACGTCGATCACCAATAAGCTTGTTTCATTATGTAACCCCTGTATCAATAAGTGGCGCCTGAAATTGAAAACCGATGTTTCTACAGGCTTAATAATAACAGAGTTAATTCAATCCTGAAGGGTTTCTGGAGCCTATTAAGGGCTGTTTGGCATCAGTACCCTGTCCGTTTGTAAAGCAACTACTCAATGTGTTTACAATTACCTGAAACACAAATGTTTTGATTTGTAACTGAATTAGTAACACATCAAATGATTTACAATGTTTAAAGATCTTACCAACATCAGACGTGTAGTCAGTTATTTACAAAGGTTTGTCTATTATGTAAATACGATTATAACGCCTCTGTATTAGTTTACTGCTAAGTAAATAAACGCGTGGGTAATTTATAATTATTGTTTGAGCAACTTACAGTGGTTTAGAGACGTATTTGAGTTAATTTAGCGTCCAATCGGCTTATTTGTCATCTAGTGTCCTCAACTACCTTTTTATTTATTGCTTCAGATGACTTGTATGACAGAAAAAAGGTATTAACGCAATCATGTTATATGCCTTTTGGAAGGCTAGTAAAAATACCGAACATGATTATATTCTGTTGTATAAATAATGCAACGGGAAAGTAGAAGGGTGATTATAGCTTTAGACGACGTTACTTTTGTTTGAATTACTGTTGAGAAACTCATTTTATGTTTAGGATTGAGTTTCATAATACAAAAAGGATAAAATTTTAAGAGTTATAATTATTTATTGTACTATCACCAATACTATAACATGGATCTGAAATATGGCTACCGTACTGTTACACTTCCTATAAATACTACAGAGGTATTGCTAGTCAAAGCCAAAATAGTTTATTTTAATTGCCAGAGTTAGTAGACGAGCCAGTAGCCTGCCTGATGATAAGTGGACACAGCACTCGAATTTAACGACTGCGTCGGTATTTTGCAGTCAGACATCAGTAATGCACGAATAGGATTTAGCAATCAAGTCTAACCCTTTTATTATCTTCATGCTAACGAATACCTTCATTCCCACTCTCTGATTAAACAATAACCATCGTTTTGAGGCTCATAATGACGCAATTAGACCATTATGTCTTTTGGAACTTGATCAGATTTATGATAATGAGAAAAATAAATTTCTTACATAAATTATATTCATGTTTAAGGGTTGTATTTATTATATACATGATACATTTTATAAGTAAATAAAATATTATTCAAGCCTTTACCTTTTAATGTACATTATAAAAAAAATGTGTGATCTCGTCTTTGAGCATACTGCTAATACCCTATTTTGGCATTTCATTTAAATAAATTAGTGATATTTAAGCCAAACAAATACAACTTATCTAAAATATATTATCATACTCATCTACTCTAAATTAGCTCAAACGTTCATGTTGAAGTTTAACTAGTCGGCGAGTGGTTTCGGTCAACTGATTTCAAATCCTGTTCTAGAAAATTGCGAAGCGGGATGGTCGCAATCGAGCCATAAATTTTGCCAAATTGAATGTTACTGAAACAAGTCATCTGCTCACTTGTTATACCAAAACATTTGATTAATAATGCAGCATTTTGCTACTGTTTCGTCGCATTACTTTTGGAAAACATTTTACGTCTTCAAAAGGCATGAAATACATAATGTAGACATTTTTTGGTGTACTGCAAGGATATACTAATATGTCTATCTAGAATACAAAGTATAATCATTTATTAATTTAGTGAAATAACAATATTATTATCATAATAATGTCAGGATTATTTATGCTATGTATTTATTATGTAACTGTACTATTGTTGAATGTGTAATGACGTAAATAAAAAAAGAATAATCAGTACACTTACACCTACACTTCAAATTTCATCAATTAATCATATAGGTTCCTATTAACCCACGAAGAGTAAAATCAGTGAAATAAAAGTAATAATTAAGCAGACGAATATAAGGTATTTCGCTGCGTTATTTCTTTAACAATATTATTTTATTAAATAAAAATTGATCATTTAACTCAATATTTCAACAAGGCTGTTCTCGCGAGCCTCTGAACCATCTGTATACGGTTCATTGAACCGACTATAGGCAATCTATTTTTATTGTTTTTATATGGTTTATGCAATATATTAACTGATATTTGTGCCGATTACTCTATGATAATAAAAATATATTCTTTGTCCATTTAGTACCTATTTAAATAGCATTTGCTTTTAACAGCAATGTCTTATATTCTGAATATAATAATTATTTACTGAACACTAAAGATTCCAAATATAATATTAAAGGTACAAGAAATAATAAATAAGTGCCTTTATTGCTAATTTCCAATCCCACACAGGCCTTACGTAGCGGGTCTCCCAAAGTAGCAAGAACTAGAAGAAACTAAAACTAAATTAATTGCACACAATTGGGATCTTTTTGGACCTTTCGAGCGCTTTCGACACTATTTCTTGCTCTATGTTATTGCACAAGCTTGAAAGGCTAGGAATACGAGGAATTCAACATAAATTAATCTTTGACTATCTAACTGACCGTCACCAATGCACTAAAATTGGTCAATATATAAGTTCCACTCACAAAAACAGTCAATTCGGCATTGCTCAGGGTAGTACATTAGGCCCTACTTTGTTCTTGATTTATTTAAATGACCTCTGTGGTTTTAAACTCCAAGAAGGTGCCATAGTATGCAGATGACACGGCTTTGTTATTCTCCGCTTCATCACGCTCCGAGGTATATGAATACGCACAGCGAGGCTTCAACATAGTCTCGAAGTGGCTACAACAAAATGTATTGACTCTGAATGCAGATAAAACGAAATACATTTTATTTAGCACGAGAAACAATAACACGCTTTATACAAACCTAAACATAATTGCACACAATAATTGTATACACTATAAATTAATGTAGTTTAAGAATTAATTTTAATATAAGCTTAATATATTTAAGGCAGGTATGCTTTAACACTGTTGATGTAATAATATGTATGATGTAATATAAGGATGTATCTTATTTTTCTGTCAATAAATAAATATTAATATATTATTATATAAATATATTATTATATAGTTAAGAAAGATCTTTTACTTTACCTATTGAGTTGCAGTGACAAATAGGTTTTTAATCATGTCTGGCATTCCAATAATTGACAGGTTAAAAGAATAATTCCAGCTTTCTGTCAATCTTATATATATCTAACTACCTACAATAAACCAAACTTGCTTAAAAGAAATTACAGCACTTCCACATAAATTTTGTTGCACTTTTTAATTTAATTTAAACATTTTTATGTCGATCTTTCAATTCCCACTTGAAGTAAGTACCCCAAATTTGAAGTATTTAATTAACATCGCTTTTCGTTTCATAAACATTTGCAGGAACGAGAATGAATGTGGAATACCAAGGTGAAGCGATATTTATACGCGATTAGCAGCTTGAAATTGTTCAACATATTTGCATATTTGTTGCAATATAAGTCCAAGGTTTTCCCATATTAAGAGTTGGAGTAGTGTGGGATGGTCTTTCTGTGAGGAAGTTCATGTCCATCAAGGAGGCGGCGGAGCGGGAGAGGGAGCGCTTAAACCCTCTCCCCAACCACAGAACCGGGCGCCGGAGGGCGCGAGATGATCTCCAGCCACCCTGAGGTTTGACCTGGGGGTGGTGGGCTTCGTGGGCCTGCCCGCCACCCGATCAGCACCAGGTCCAAGAGGCGGCGTGCGTGTTCCCACGCGCGCCTCTGAGCCGTGTTGTTGTCTCCCTACAAGGGGACAGCAGAGGGTCTATTATGCAGTGGCCTTCCGTTTCACACGGCGGGCCGAAACCTCGGCGGGGTCGCGATTGCATGTGAAAGCGATTCGCGCGGCCCCGCCGTCTATGGTTATGTCGAGGAACACCGTGGTAGGTTTAGTCGGTATTACCGGGGGGATTACTCCCCCGGTGAGCCCGACATAACCTCTCCGTCGCCCCGCGGAGAGGTATGCGTCAAAGCATTCCCCCAGGTAAAAAAAAAAAAAAGTTTGGGATGGTCTAACAATTGTTTACAAAATAGACAATCCTAATGTTGCCACGTTCTATGTTGAGTTTCTAGGGAAGATAAATAATCCCACATTATATTAAAATTATACTAAGAAATGTACATCGATTATTTTTATAAAAAAATAATGTAAGGCAATTATGTGGAATATCAAAACACAAATGTATTTTAAGAAAATAATGTCAACTGTGCATGTTACTTAGTAGATATACATAACTTTGAGATCTGTGAGTGTTAGGAGATACGAAAACCAAAAGGTTATCATAGTGAAGTGGATATTATTAAATGTCCCATTAGCTAATACTTTTTTTACTTAACTGCTAACAATGTAACAGAAAATATACAGACACAGTCCACTCAATGTTTATAAGATAAAAGTAAACCCAATAAAAATAAATTGAAGCTGAAATATGAAACAAAAATTTGTTGGGTGATTTTTCCCTAACGATTTGCCTTCCTAAACATTGACCCAAACAATTTTATGTAAATTAAGTCGCTCGATTTCTCGTTGATTGGTGACTTTCAATTAGCATGTTTCAACACAGAATCGTCTATAAACATGGCCTGCAAACACAGTAAATAAATAGAAAAAATTAAAATGGTACGTTTAATAAATAACACTGGGGAACAAAAAAAATTATTTTCTGCGGCATTAATTTTGTTACTGGTTTTAATAAACACCTTCGTCAGTCATACCCGAAATGTATTTACTTTGTATAGATTGACTCTGGTACTTGAGATATTCAACATAAAGAACGGCTCTATCAGGACATTAGAACAATGAAAGAAAGATACCAAGGCCGATGTGACAGCCATATTATTATGGCAGACTATTGCTTGAGTTTAATAAGGGATTGTCCTGAACATAAACACAATAGGAAAGCTTACAGATAAAGATTTTTCTAATATTCTTTTTATGATTTTTTGTTAATAGCATATGTATTAAGTTTTCTTGTCGTGTGTATTATATAGCCGCTTCTAAAATATATATCTTTATACATATTAATCTTCTGTGCGTGTGTTTGTAATTAAACACCTCCTAAACGGCTGGACCGATTTTGATGAAATTGTTTGTGTGTACAGGACGTCTGTCGGGACACCTAGTTTAATATGTAATTGTATTTTTATTTCGACCTTCTTTTAGTCATATAGTTATAAAGTCTTATCTCAGAAACGAGAGTTAATTTAATAAATCTGTTTTTGTCGCGTATTTAGCATACTGAACTTACACAAAACTGACTTCAACTTACCATGCCGCAAAATGACTGTTCGTCAGTGTAATCATTGCTCAGAAGGCCAATTCTCGTAATAAAATATGAATATTGAAAAAAGAGTTCCGTGCTAATATTACTGTCATAAACATCAAAATTGGGTTCACCTAAATTTAAAAAAAGACGTCATGTATGAGCATGAATGTCAGTGCACATGATATTCAGTAAAACCTGTTTTAATTAGAGTCTGATCTACACTACTCATTCGGTCCCTATTTTGAACAGATTTTATTACGAGAGTTGAAGCATAAAAATACAAATGATAATGAGGTATACAGCATGAACAGCAAATACTGTATCAATTGATGAGCTTATATTTTCCATTTATATGCATAGTTCGGCTCATGAATTTAAAATGTTATATTATATTATAATAATAATAATATTACCAGCCCTGTATCAAACTGTCCCACTACTGGGCACGGGCCTCTTCTCGGAGTGAGAAGGGTTAGGCCATAGTCCACCACGCTGGTCCAGTGCGGGTTGGCAGACTTCACATATCTTTAAGAACGTTATGGAGAACTTTCAGACATGCAGATTTACTCACGATGTTTTCCTTCATCGTTAAGGCGAGCGATAATTAACTATTTACTTAAAATTTTACTACATTATTGATTGTTGGAAAATGTAATACACGTAAATATTGGTTACCATGAAATGAATTACCAATTTTACTTACTGTAAAATTTAGTAACAAGGAAATATTTTCAGGAAAGCTATGCTTATATTTGAATGAAAAAGGCTTTGACTCGTAGCAGTAATCAGAATAACTATAAATCTAGTTTTGAGTTATAACTTCGTCTCACTTTATTTGGCTTACAATGAAGTTACTCCTAGCAGGAAAAACTTGCCGACGTCATCCTTATTTCTTAACGCTGTCTATAAACATAGTTTGTATTATTTAGTGACAGCAAAACTCGCAGAGCCGCATGATGCCGAATAATTTATTGCTAAACTTCGTTGCATCAACAGACCACTAAATAAATATCTTTATATTGTGGACGTTCCCAATTTTCCACCGACAGCGCTCAGAATAAAATCATGTTGCTGCATCCAACGGCTGCAAGGCCAGTACGAGCAGAACGATAAGGTCAAGAAATTATTTAACCGCTGTTGTATCACTTGACTAAAGCGGTCAAAACAGATAAAATCGTGCTACTTTTTGTATACTCAATACAACATTAATAGGTGATAAATTAAATTCGAAACGTGTCTGCACGGATAGTGTAGAGGTTTAATTGGTCTCCTCACCACTGCCGCAGCGCCGAGAATTGTTGGTTCAATCCCTACGCGGGGCAAAAGATTGAGTAATCCACAAGCAGTTGTTCTGAGTCTGGGTCTTCATTGTGCCCGTCCGCGTCGCTTGAATGTTAATCCCCGGGACACAGGAATTACGCCCAATGTGGGCACGGCCTTTACAAAAAAAGAAATAGGCGAAGCTAATCTATCTCTTATATTTCATCTCGAACAAGAGCTCTGCTTTTCTGTAAGATTAATCTTAGTCAATCGGTGAGTCAGTATACCCAATCTTCATCAAGGATTGACGAAAAGAAATAGGTGCCAGACACATAAAATATCGCATTCTCATCCTAATCTAGATCCCAATATAACGAAGGATTGATGAATGTTTCAACAGTTTGCCACTTGTTCTTAGCTGACTTTTCAAGGTTTTAGGTCAACATGAATTAACATTCGGCTGGATTTTTTGTTCGGTTTCCAAGTTACATCAAGTAAAGTATATCGTCAACGCATATGTCCGGAACAATGAAAATTGCACATTATACTATTAACTAGCAAACAATATACATATATTAGGTATTTTTAAAGAATGATTTGATGGTATAATAATTTATTTTCTTAAAAATGTAAGTATGGACAAGATTGATGACATGGACATTGATTGATGTGTCAATTTATTTGTTATGTGCAGAATTAAATGATACAATTCAATCGAGAAAACATAGTTCCATTCTTCTACGTCTAAATAAGTGAAAGCTGCAAAAGACATATTATTAAGCTGTAAACATTTTCCTTGTACCTGTAAAAAAGGGACAAAATTATAAATGTATATTATGTATATTGTGTGTTACCTAGTTGTTTTGTTGGTGTGCTTAAATATAAATAAATAAATGGTAGTGACACACGAGACTGACAAAAAATTTAAATAATTCTTTCATCATGTAGGGGACGTGTTGTTACGCTGTGATAATCCTGATTATGATTCTGATGTGATTATATAAATACAAAATTATTTATATTTTCTATTCACTGTGTTTAAATAAATAATGTCACGGTAAATCAGAATAAATCAACAACTTTTTTATTTTTCTTATAAAGACAACTCCCACACTAGGAATAAATCCTTTGTCATCTCTGGTGTCACTCAAACATTATAGCACATACTCCCACACTGCTTACCATGCAAAAATGCTAATAAGAATTTTAGTAAATATTGACGACACAGAAAGCTGGACTTAAAAATTCTTACCCTCCCTGGCATCAATATCTTAGAAACGTGCAAGTTCCAATTAACCAACTTTTTTTGTATACCACTAAGGTGGCAAGCAATACCAAACCGGTCCACCTGATGGTAAGTGGTCACCGTAGCCTATGGACGCCTGCAACACCAAAGGCATCACTTGCGCGTTGCCCACCCTATAGGAAAGGAAGAAGAGAAAAAGGAAGTGGGAAGGAGAAGGAGCGGGAAGGGGGAAGAGGGTGATTGGGCCTCTAGCACTTTCACTCACCGAATGAAACACAACAGTAAGAATACTGCTATTTCACGTCATCATATCAGCGAGGCTCTACTATTCTTAATGAGCTTAATAATTCTTCTTATGTTTTTATTGCAACACACAAGATTACATGTAACAAAACCAAACCAACATACAACTTCTAGTGTTGCTAATCTTAGAAACAAAATATAACTATTATCTATCGTTACATCATTAATATTTATGTGTTATCTGCAATATTTTAGTGTCAAATATAATTGCCACTACTCCAGAACAAAATTTGTAAAGGTGTATTGTCACGTGTATAGTGAACGGGTAATGTGCAGTTAACAGATCCATGACATTCTTGTCAGGGTTAGCACTGAACTCTGCCGCATTTACACCGAAGTGTAATATTTATTGTTGATCAATACAGTATGCTCACTGTGGCTGATAAACGTAATATTATGGTTTTACGCTGTATATCCAAACTCATAAATGTGATAAGCTTATATACTGATTATTAAATGTTGCCAGAAGTATTACAAAGCTCATTGTTTGAAATAGGAAATAATGCCTAGCTTGCTTCTTCTACACATATAAAACCAATTTGACAGTATATAATGACATTTAACAACGCTTAAGTTGAGCAAAGGCTGTCACGGAAAGTTTTCTGATAGAATATCTAAATATTATATAATCATCATAGAAGATGACTATGTACCTACCACTTTTGCCAACACTGTACCGATTATTGGTGGACGATTATCAATTCAAATTCCGAATTGTTTAATAAGAAAAGCGCATAAATATTTTCGAAATTTTGATGCATATTTTAATACGTAAAACTTTGATATTGATTGATGAGTAGCTCAACGGAAATGTGAATGTTAACATCGCCATTCGGTTACACACGTGGTATAAGGTCATAATATCAGGTGCAATCCCAAAGAAAGAAATAAAAGTCGTCACTGTCGCCGGAGGCCATAATCGTTGAATACGGTATCGATCGACCATAATCATGGTCGACTGACTGAGTCGACGATGGCACAATCGTCTCATAGTGGCAATAATTAGTTTCGATTATTTATTCAATCATGAATCGAATTATCCTCAGTGACAACAATACATTTTCGTGAAACGCGTGTCTGTTATTTCGCAAGCAGCTCACGTGTGTCCCAGGGGTAAAGGACGTGAACCAATGTCCAACATCATTACCAACCGCTCTCCTGAAATCTTCCTCGACACACATTACTGACGCGCCTCACATACGTACCTCAACCATCTACCCGAATAGTAATAGACACAATTCATAACATTTTAAGTGAATTAATTATTATCTTGAATATCATCCCCGTCCGTAATTCCTAAAAGCTGAAGAGCTGCTTTGTTGTTTGTTTAAACGCGCTATAATATCAGTAATACAAGTCAGATTTAAAAAAAAAATTTGCATTTGATAACCCTATTCTTGAGTAGGGTTATAGGCTATATAAAATTACGAAACGAGCCATTTAAGCGGAGCAGTAATCATAAGCGTCAGTGAAACCGCAGAAAACGGCTAGTGATTATAATTAGAATATATTCTGATATTTAAAAATACATCTTTTGTGTTGCCCGCTCTTTTAGAGTCCCTCTTTAGCAAAACCTGAATTACTTTTGGACCTCTCCTATCTATTTCTGTTCAAATACATTGCTGATTCCAAAATAGTTTAACTTACCTTTTACGTTATAAGTATTAAACTCTATGTTTTCACAGTAGAACCTACATAATATCTAAACATATGTTAGAGAGTTGTGTAACGAAAAATCATAAATTATTAACTTAAAATCTGCTTAAATAACAAATTAGTATTATACTACTATATAATAATTATTACATTCTGCTGCTATGTTTGAGGTGACTATATATACCTACAACTAGCTTTTGCCCGCGGCTTTGCTCGCGTGAAATAGGTTAGGTTTAGTTAGGTGTAACAGTAAATTTTTTAAATAAAATATATCTTATCTTACTCGGTGATAATACACCTTTCTAAAGGAGTTTTTGTTTAATCATTACAAACAAATTTAATGAACAAACAAAGAATCAAATATTTTCTCTTTATAATACTAGTATAATAAGCTAGGCACGCGTAAAATTGTGTATAAGGAACTAGAACTACTAATATATCGAATTCTACTTTGTAAACGTCTTAAGTGACTGTAGATGGTGCAAAGTAAGGTAGGGTACAGATAGAGCTGCGAGTGAATAATGCATGTTGCATCGAGTGCTTCGACTACGGATAAACTTGTGAATGCTGTCACTGGAAGACGACGTAAGACCCGATATAAATCAGAACGTACATTGGACTTGACTCTAGTTCTATCGGCTTTGTATGTTTTAAATTTAAATGGTGTCCTTAAAAATATTCGAGGCTAGGTTCGTCGTTTAAATAAATACTAGATTTTGTCTGTGCCTCCGCTTGTGTAATTGTATGTTATGTCAAAATTTTATCCCTCGGGAACAGTACTATTTCTGGTTGAAAGAAGAAGAAGAAAATGTATTTATTTGTTGAATACTACTAACATTATAAATTCGAGTGTGAGATTTTTTGCTTGTTACATCTTCACGCCTTAACTACTCAACCGATCATCATAAAATTACGCATACTCGTTGTCAGGGATATAGAAAAGGACATAGGGTACCTTACAGCTGCAAAAAAGTACTGATATTATTTTACCTTAACCTACATTTACGCCAAGGAAGCCACGAGCGAAATCTAGTACGTTATATAGGGCACAGTAAAGTAATAAAATGAGAATTTCATCTTCATAATACACAATAACCTTTAGAATTATAAATTATACTAAGTCATACTTGTAACGTATTGGCACTTCTGCAACAAGTAACTATTGCTTAGATAATTAAATACGACCTACTTTTGCTTTTTATGTCGACACACGCATTGTATTCTAAGAAGTCAAAGGAAGCAATTTGAACAGAGCAGTACCAAAGGTAACGCTTCTCTTTGTAACAAATGTGTGCCAGAACGTAAGTGATGTGTATGTATGGGCATACCTGTTGATTGATTACTTACCGCGTCACAAGAGCTTTTCGATTCACGTATAAAACAAGAAATCTTATCTAAAGTATGTTTCACTGTCAATAATGTATTATACTACAAACTACTTTAGCTGCAAAACAAAATTACGTGCATAGTCTCATGCCGGTATCTTCAAAGGCATACGCAGAGGTGTATTAAGCGCAGTTTTCGGCAGATATTATTATAGGTTCCGTATTACGTGATAGGAGGTGAATCCTGGTCACAGATATAAACTCCATGCTGCTATAGATAACTTTTTGACAGAAAAGCCTTATAATAATATATTGCCCGAGCAACTCTTGCAGTGGCATATATTACCGCTCAACACAAGCAGAATAAAAAAAATAATTTTAATGTTACATTGTCTTCAAGAAATTGACAGCGCACCAACTGCAATTATTTGTAGCGATTGAAATATTAAACACGAACATTTCAATATGAACGAAAACGTGAAAATCAGTAAGAGACAGCCGCCGGCACGAGGAATAAAAGAAAAAAATATTATTCAAAAAGTTGTCAATCGTTTTGTTAGAAAGAAGTAATAAAATGAGCAGTTGATTAGTATTTAACTGTATAACGAAGCGAGGAATGGGTGCTTTAATTAACTGGAGTCGATATTCTGTGAGATATTGTAGAAGGTTTTCAGCTTGTATAGTTGTACTTTTACAAGTTTCAGGCTACAGAAAAAACGTTATCTTTAAATAAGTGGATGGAATTTCTAACAGTGATACACAAAATGAAATTTTAAAAGGATTAGTTAATCACAAAATCTCTTCAAATATATTTAAAAAACACGTGTGAATATGTTAACGTAATCACGTATAAGCAATAGTAAATGTTTTCTATATATTATATTATATTCTTTTATTTTAGAAATCCTATATTTCTGACGGGGTAAGTTATTGTACACCCGTATTTTGTCAGGTATGTTTTAAGAGAGGAGACTATTGTTACTAACCATTACGATATTTTTTTACTTACAAGCTGAAGGACACTGCCTGGTCCCAAAATAATCGAAATCGAGACCTTTTGCACATCAAACATATTCTCTAGCAAACGAAGCCCTTAATACAGATTAATAATCTATTTTAATAATTTCTAATGTATGTTAGCAATATTACTTACACAACTCCTATTATACCGAGGTTTGTAGCTCGTGTAAAGATGTGACTCTCAGACTTTGCTATCTGTACTGAAACTTAATACAGTCTCTGAATTTAAAAACAAAATCTTATCTAGGTGTGGCTATATTACACTGTATGAATTGTTCTCTCACACATTACGCAAATAAAAGTACTTATAAATATTATACCGTGTAATATAAATATTGAATCAAAATGTTAAATATTTCACAGTAAATTTTAACTTCACTCACCATATGTTCACCAATTCGAGTAATCGCTCGTATATATGTATATTAAAAATATTTTACATTAATATGTAATAATGTAATATAAATATTTCTAAATATATGCTTATCTTGATTTATTCCTTCCAGCAACTTGTATAGTCAACAAAATTGTATAACAATAAATAACGTTAATTTATGACTACCTCATGGATTTCTAACGTTCATAGGTTTTTGGCCAATTAATATACCAAGTAATAAGACGGAACAACTATTCGCTTTAAGAGATTGAAATAGTTATATGAGTATCGCAGTAATACATTAGCACGAATAGTGTATAGCATAAGTGCTGGCATCTACATTTGGTACACCGTAAAAGTAAACCGCCACTTAGCATATCTAAATTTAAAATTTCTGCACCACTTATGCCGTTGCTGGCAAGAAAGCGACATTCACTTCTCGTTTAAAAAAGGTACAAATCATATAAGTTAATTTGTACCTAAATGAAAGAGATACAATATAATATACATTTAATAGTAAAACGCTGAATGGCTCATTGATGGCGAGAATCTCTCTCTCACACAGGCCAACAATATATATGATCGCGCTAATTATAGTTACGAGTATTGTAGAGTATTTTTGTTAGGAATTTCTTAGCAGCAGCGTGGATTCTAGCAATGTGTACAGCGTACGGTAAGACTACGTAGAACTTAAAACATAGCAAAAAAATATGGACGTAACACATCCAAAGTCAACGAGTGAACTCTTTCGACGATGTGCAGGCGTGAGTCTATGTTTTGCTACAAATAAATAAATAAAATATTGACTGGTCACATAGGGTTACCCTCCGTTTACTGTTTGTTTTCAGTCCAATAATATTCTCATGACCTTTGCGAGATAGTCTTGTTCAAAATGCCAATGTTTCACCCAGTGTGGCAGCCTGACAGGCGCATGATTAAAAGTGTTACAAACCGTTGCAATTCTTCTGAAATATGAGAAGTGTTTGTACCATTCACAATTCCGAGCGTGTTTAACATAGCATATTAATTTGCAACTTTGTATGTTTTGACATTTTGATAATTTTATTCGGTTTGCATGTTCACTTGAATACAGGCAGGTTTAAGGTAACAAAAAATGTACATATGTATTTTTAATAGTGAACTGCTATTAAACGTTTTTTTTTTAAGAATTATTCAACAAAGTATTAGTCCAGGACCACGCTCGACTGACCCGCCCCTCCGAAATTGAAATAAACTAGGTTTTGGTCTGCTGTTTCGCTCGCGTAAATAGAAGTTCCGTCAATTTTCTGTCACTTGACAACAGTACTTTCGTTTGGATGATCATGATTGATATAATTCATCTAGATAAAAAGTACTGTTCCCTAGGGATTTGTCCTTTTCTGTACTCCTGACAACGTGTATACGAAATTTCATGATGATCTGGCGAGTTAAGGCGTGAAACCATAACAAAGAAGCAAACAAACTCTGATGGATTAGATTTATGACTTCCAGAAATTTTTAAAACATTGCAAGTGACTTCATTCTGTAAGTGCAACTGTTTTTCTTAATAAACATAAATAATGTTCTTTATACGTATTATATTTATACACAAAGTGGTACTTCATAATAGTTAAGATTGCATTACACAAACTAGTTGCTCGCTTTCACAGTACGCATAATAAATAAAACCTTTTAAAAGTTGCATTACAATGAATACTACTGAAAAAAGGAACAAATGAAACGAGCCAATTGAAGTAAACAACCTGAGTCTGTGAGTCTGTTTGATTAAGGAAAATAATTAATTGAAAATGCAAATAATGCGGTATTTCCACTATTAATTCAATATTATTTTATTGTATTTTTCATGTTTGTACGTAGTCATTATATTCTTTTATTTATAATATTTATAAATAAGCAGGTACCAGTAATAAATAAATACGTTTTAATATACATTTCAATTTGAATTTGTAACTGCTTTTTAAATTCGAAGCTGGGATGATTTTGTGGTATTTTTTTTATGTTTATAATTGCCACGAAGAGGATAATATTCCTAGCGTTAGAGTTTTATTTTTATAACAATTATCTACAAAAATATAGTAGAATTTAAATATGAAAATATGAAATAAAAGAAATGAAAGAATATGCTTTAAATAAAAATCAATAGAAGGGTACTCATACTATCAAGGAGATAACATTCTATGAGATTGCTCCAAAATGCTGGATTAAAATGGCTATACATATTTTTAAACTCTTACCTCGAGTTACTTGAGAAAAGAGGTCACTAGCTAGCTGAGCTTTACTCCCCGTGGAACTCGGGTATTAAAGCACACAAGTGGGCTTCCTTATCGAATAAAAGCCATCATTTCGCAACACAACTTGAAATGGTTGTCCTGTTAACACACTGGCAATGGATAAATATAGAAGATTTACTAATTAATTGCTACAATCCATAGCTGCGGCGGTGGTGGGTTGTGTGTATGCTTTCGGTTGTTTATTCAAAATATTATTTCGTGTTTACAGCTTTTTCATTAGCTTGCTTGTAAACCACATAAACACTCCACTAAATAAACGTAAAAAGCAACTATTTGCGTTATCGTTACCAAGCACGTCATAATATTGCTTCTTTCGAGTACATAGGTATATTGTTTTCAGGAAGACATTAATTACCGTCTTTAAGTCTTTGAGTTTTGTGGTTATAAAATTCATGTCCTGAAAAAGTAACTTAGTTTTAGAGTTTATTTATTCACAATTTTTTAAAAAAGGTTCAGTAATGAGAATTTAAAGTTATTGACGCTTATTTGTCTTACTATATATTGAGGTATCGTAGAGAGAAACTTCACAGAAAAATCAAATCTAACTGATTGTTATAGGTAATTAAGTAAAATAATGAAATCATATTTACAATAATATTAAAGCAATTCAAAGAAACTTTAAATAGATTATTTATAGTATTTATTTTCCTTATATTAAAATTGCACTTATATTTACATTTTTTTTTTTACGTGGGCGAATGCATGATCCATACCTCTCCGCGGGGGCGGGCGGAGGGGTTATGTCGGACTCGGCGGGGTAAAAGAAAGATGTTAAAGATGATAAAGTACCTCCCGGAATACCGACTAAACCTACCACGGTGTTCCTCGACAAAACCACTATCGACGGGGCCGCGCAATTATATTTACATTACTTTAATGAAATTTTCTTTAAATATTAACATTTCACTTGCCTGCGAATAAAAAAGAAAACATTTATTTTACAAATCATATTTCCAATTTCAATTGCTTAAATCTTAAACCGATTTCTATTATACTTTATAATTTTAGCAAATTAAACATCTTTATACTGAATTACGAAGCAGTGATAGCCTAGTGGGAAACCGTTGGACTGCCACGCACAGGTCTCGAGTTCGAACCCAAAGCGCGCATCTCTGACTTTTCGAAGTTATATGCGTATTAAATCAGTAATTATCGCTTGCTTTAACGGTGAAGGAAAACGTCGTAAGGAAACCTGCATGTCTGAGAGTTCTCCATAATGTTCTCGAAAATATGTGAAGTCTGCCAACCCGCACTAGGTCAGCGTGGTGGACTATGGCCTAACCCTTCTCACAGCGAGAAGAGGTCCGTACCCAGCAGTGGGACAGTTTAATACAGGGCTGATATTACTATACTGAATTTCTATTCTATTTAAAATCTGACTACATAAGACTTTTTATAGTGAGCCAGGAAAAAATTATTCTTGTAAAGTTAAATTTAGGCTATTTGGGTTGAACGTGAGAGCCAAGTTTTGTAGAATTACTTTGTGTAATATTTATGCCAAGAACAGTGGCCGTAGACTTCTAAAATAATTGGAGTCTTGTCTTGAAATTGAAACAAATGCGTGATACGCTTAAACAAATTCTTACTCATTCTTAGTTTTTAATTAAAGTCCTAAGTACGTATTTATTGACATAAAATGTTGATCCTATAGAACAGTAAAAAGTCTACATAATACTTGAGACGCTAACAACTAAAACTAGAGCTAAACTGAATAGGCTGTTCTTTACATCAAGCAATTCTCAATATTACAATAAGGTTTGTACTGTGTTGTTGCTTGCGATTAAGTGGGCAAAGCAATGTGATATACTTTTTGGTAATCATAAAATATACAATAGGAGGTTCACTAGAACGTCACAATAAAGATAAGCCCTGACCATTATTCAGTTCAGGTGACAATAGTATACACATAACATATAGTACTACCGCGTGTCACTGAAGCGTTCGAGTATTTCAGTTTAAGCGTAACTTATGGCCACTGATTGATCTATGTATGTACCAAAGCCACACTATCGTAATGAGTTACACTCTAGCACATTTAAAACATTATTTTGACTGACTGACACGGACACTGCCACCCCGCCGGGTTCGAAACCACACGGGAGAAACCTTTTGTGTGATCCACAAATAGTTATTCTGTGTCTTTGCGTTCTTTGTATCCGTTTTTAGAATATTTGTAAAGCCCGCCGCGACTCAGGAATTAATGGGAGTTGTCTTCAAAAACGGAGAATTTTCTAGTACATTCAGTATTCTTGTACCCCTAAAGACATTTTATGTACCGCAAACGAAATAAGCATTGGTGTTTACATCCTAATCTCACAAGGTATGTATGCAGGTGATATGGGGCGAGCCTATTGGCGTCTACACATTTTCAGACTCCGTGCTGCTACTGAAAATGTCTTTATAGAAAAAGCCGGCACCTGCATCACATGCATATATTAAAACAAATTTATGCTGCAAGACCAACATAGCATTAGTATCAATTTACGCTAATGTATTTGTCATGTAGAATTAAAGTGATATCAGTTATCTTAGACAAACTATTTATATAAAACAGACGAATCTATTTATAGATACACTAGGATTATTTCAAAAAAAGCTCGTTGAGAATTTTATCATAGAATTATTTTCAGACTTTAATTGCTCAGAAGGAGCGAGAATGGCGATCCATTAATTAAAATTGAAAGCAGCTTTATAGAGCATCACTTTTCCACAACTTCAATAATTAACTTCAAAATAAAAAGAAACTAAGCTATGGTATGTTCATGAACATACCATAGCTTAGTTTCTTTTTATTTTTAACTACAATTAGTTTGTGAAACACACAGGGTTAGCCTATTTAAAAATATCGCAAACGAATAAAATATACTTCTAGTCCATTACTATATTAAATTGAAATAGTTGCGAGATAATAACCTTTTTGGTAATTATCTGCAAGTTGTTCATGAACATACCATAGCTTAGTTTCTTTTTATTTTTAACTACAATTAGTTTGTGAAACACACAGGGTTAGCCTATTTAAAAATATCGCAAACGAATAAAATATACTTCTAGTCCATTACTATATTAAATTGAAATAGTTGCGAGATAATAACCTTTTTGGTAATTATCTGCAAGTTGTTAAGTCTATTGAAGTTGTGGAAAAGTGATGCTCTATAAAGCTGCTTTCAATTTTAATTAATGGATCGCCATTCTCGCTCCTTCTGAGCAATTAAAGTCTGAAAATAATTCTATGATAAAATTCTCAACGAGCTTTTTTGGAAATAATCTTAGTGTATCTGTAAATAGATTCGTCTGTTTTATATAAATAGTTTGTCTAAAATAAAAGAGGTGAAACATTTCTAATCCAATAGATCCGTAAATGCAAAACATACCATGGTATGTTTTGCATTTACGGATCTATTGGATTAGAAATGTTTCACCTCTTTTATTTTATCTCGATTAAATTTGGTGTAATTTATTAAAATAAGTTATTTCAAATAGTGTCATTACTTTTAAAAAATAATCTAAAATTTTTTTACAAAATAATCTAAAATAATAAGACTACACAATAAGTCACAAATAAAAAAGATGTCTCCAATAGTCATTTTAAAGCACGCAAGCCTGCGGCATCATAATTTTACAGCACAGCAATTTAAAACTTATGTTTAATCGTTATTGTGTGTGTAAGGCAAACTGTTAAGGTTATTTCGTAGTATATTATAATGTCCCGTGATAGCGCAGCTGTTTTTCTTCGAAAAGCCAACTCCCGCACTAGAAATAATTAATGTGTCGCGGGGGACTTTTCAAACATTCAAACAACGGACACAAAGAACACCCAGACTCGGAACAACCATTTGTGGATCACACAAAGTTTTGTCCCGTGTGAGATTCGAGCCCACAACACTCGGGGTAATGGCAGTGGCGAGGAAGCCACTCACACCCACCCCATCACACATGGCGTAGTGGTTTACCACGTAGTGGTTTACCACTACGCCATCCATGCACTCACATCTCTGCAGGGAGAGCATAATTAATTGAAATATTTTCTCGTGCATAAGAATAGCACCAATCTCTGATAACCAAAGGTAAAATGCTTGGTAACTAGGCATTGGTGCGTTTATTAAGACGAAAAAATAAAAAAGAGAATAACAGCATAGTACTGTAGTAGTAATAGCTGATATCCGTGACTTCGTACACGTGGTATTTGGAAGTAGGTGCTCTGTATCTATCTATATTTCAATTTCTTTGTATGTAAGAAGCTGATCTTCACATTTAATTTTCGATTTCTGGGCTGCATATGAATATGAAACATGCACTAGACTTTAAGGTAAGCCTTAAGCAATACATCTGTCTTATCATCTGTGTAAATCGCATTATCCATTTAGTGTAGTAGTTTTTGCGTGACGCGCGTACAAACGTACAGACAGACATATAACAAATAAATATAACACATTTGTAAACCAAAAGCACCTCTCCTAGGAATGATCCTTGTATAGCGGTAATCTTTACAAACAATTGCACTACAGACATAAATAACACTTAGAAGCAGCGTTGAGTTTTCCACTCGAACTCTTTCTAAACATCGTCCATCATAATTTGAAGCTGAGAAATAATACCAGTAAAAATCCTTATTGGGTATCGCCTAATTGATTGACTTGTGCTTGTACAGTCGATCAATTAGGCGATACTCACCGATCGACGTTGGACTGCACTAGTTATGTTCCAGCTCTGTGTTGGCTTATTATTATTTCCTTTCTCTTTGTAAAAATCTCGATCGAGATGCTGCCTCTAACCCTGACCTAGTTTTAAAAAGCCAATCATTCAATTGATTAAAAATAGATTTCTATAAAATGTAGAATGATATACATTTAATTTTGAAAAAAGCTTAATTGCTTGGTCTCCTCGCCACTTTCACTACGTTGAGAGTTGTGGGCTTGACCCTCAAACGGGACAAAAATGTGTGTCATTTATTGTCATTTTATAAACTGTTTTTATAAACTTGTAATTTAGTCACTGTACTCTATTGATTGGTTTGGTGTTGCTATGTTAAATAAACATAAAAACAAATACTTGTTCTGAATCTCGGTGTTTTGCGTCCGTTGTTTGAATTTTTGTAAAGTCCCCCGCGAGACACGAATTATTCCTAGAGCGGGAGAGACCATACAAAAATATGACATTTATCTTTATCGATAATACCTAGTACCTTAACGTCATAATGTAATTATTCCATGCGCGATAATTGATAATTAGACAGCACGTTACAAAGTGTATAGTGGTTCCTAGT
The DNA here is from genome assembly GCA_930367265.1 of Catocala fraxini. NCBI lineage: Eukaryota > Metazoa > Arthropoda > Insecta > Lepidoptera > Erebidae > Catocala > Catocala fraxini. Next base: position 15,369,118 of record OV884040.1, on the reverse strand, counting down.
TTCCGTACATGCAATGACAAGACTTTAAGCGATGGCGGTAAGGCACACACAAGAACACAAGCGCCGTGCAGAATTCCGAGCTTTGTGCAGCTGAACAATACATTTTTAATACGAGGCGTTAAATTGATAAAGAAAGGACCTCAAACATTGTTTAGTGCTTAGTTCCCTTATTCAGCGCTACCATACATTGTATATCCGAGTATTTCTCGCGTGGTGCCATAGCAAACCTTTCACGCCATAGTTAAAGAATCAAACGCTGAATTGTATCAAAATATTTAAACTAAAGCTCACCTCAACGCTATTTCGCTTTATTATAACACCATTTATTTGAAGAAACGCCCGCTCAGTAAGTTGTTTCTTTGTTCTTGTGTACAATGCCATTTGTCACGAAATGCGAAGAGAATTTAAATAGTGGCTCGTTTCTCGAGGAATACTTGTTTAACTGTTATAACAATGAGTTGTTATTTCTTCTCGTTACCTACTTTGAAATTTTTCAAATGATTCCTTTTAATCAGTTGGGTTTTTATACAACTGAGTTGCTTAAGATTAGATGGCAAATTCATTTTATATTTCTTTTCTCTTGATGTTACATTTATCATATCATCTCAACATCTATAAAATACGAGTCACATTATAATTTATAGAGGGTAATTCATATTTTATAAGCAATTTTACATTTTGTTTGCTAACCTGAGTTCTCTAAATTCTCAATAGCAGCTAGCTGTCAATCAATGTGGATGTTACACACCTCTGCCTACAACTTCGATGTTACATAGGCGTGTGTTTTTATTATAAATAGTAAGTACTTCTATAATTTTTTCTTGAGAAAACAGTAACAAATACAATAAAAATATAATATGACTTCGGTACAAAATTTGATAAGATCCAAGGAAAATTTCAAGCCAATGTTTCGGATCAATTGAGCACAAACTGTAAATATTGACAATAGCCCCAAAGGCTCTCTACTCGCCGGCTAAGAGCCGTTTCTTTTACAGCATGAATATAGATAATGGTTATTTAGAAGTTTTCTTGTTATTCAATTACCTTTAGCACCTGTTGGACTCATTTAAGATGCTTTACCTTTGCGGCAAATCTTAAAATTATATGCCTTACCTTAAAGACGGTTATTAAGGTAAAATAAAAATCGTATTAATTTAAAATTGAGGCACTTTGAGAAAATTGTTGATATTATTAAAGCCAGGATAATTTGAAAAAGTTAATAAGGATATCACTGTTTTTAAATTAACCATACTCTCATAATATTACTACTTTGAATATTATTCAACATATAAATTACAGGCGTACGAAAGCGATGTTTTTTAATTTACAACTCTGAGGCCATGCCTTTATGTACAAAACTGCTTCAAATTATACTACATTGTTACATAATACATATACCAGTGTAGTAAAGCAGTTTCTAGGATATTATATAATGCCGCAAAATGTAACCAAACCAATTACGTAACTACTCATTGATTCGTAGCTGATAAAATATAAATTTACCCTAAACATCTTTTGGCTTCATTGTGGCCTTGCCCTTTAATATCATATTGTTTTAAATGAGTCTATCGATGTATAGTTTAGTTGATTATAATCTATACTAATAATATTATAAAGAGGAACGATATGATTTTTTGTTTGTTTGTGAGGTAAATAAATTATTAAAGTATTTGATATCTAGCTTTTGCCCATGGCTTCGCTCGCGTAAAAGTAGGATGGGTTATGTTAGTAACAGTACTTTATAAAAAAATAAATATAGCCTATATTACATATTTGTGATAAGATAGGTTTCTAAAGGTGAAAGAATTTTTTTAAATTTGGCTGACTAGTTTTTGATTTAAATTCTTACAATCAAATCTTTACTTTTTAACCGACTTCAAAAAGAAGGAGGTTTTCAATTCGACTGTATGTTTTTTATAATATTAGTAAAAACTAGCTAATGGCGCGGCTTTGCTCGCTCGAGAGCATACCCTTTTTTGTAACGTATATGCGAACGTGTCCCTTGATAACGTGAATGTGAAATTTCATGATGATTGATCGTGTATCTAAGGCGTTAAAGCGTATCAAACAAACTCACATTTTCATTTATAGTATTATAGTTAAGATACTTGAAATTTACGCGCTATAGTGTCAATCATAAGTAACTTATTTGCCTATTACACCCACGTCACATCAAGGTGTAAATTAGCCTACTTCCGTAAATTAAACAGGAAGTCATCGAGTGACGTCAGTTAATTACAACATCCGCCCGTCATTATCTTCATTGGATCGAGGAAGTGAATTATCCTAAATCTACCCGACCTTTGTTCGTCAGCTAAATTGATTTAATTCACGCTTGATGTGGTATTGGCAGACGATTTGACGAAAATCAGAATTAAGCGACCTCAAGCTTAGTACGCAGACTATTTCTGAAAATTAAACTACAAATTTACTTGTATACTGAATATAATATTGACTTACGTTTACGCGGATGTTGCACATTGAAAATAAACTGTTTAATACTGATTTTACTGCTGCTAATTTAAATTTCTACCATGGTCTCTGACGTATGGCGGCTGAAAAGCATTAGAAAAGTCGAGAAAATGTAAATATAAATAGTTCTGTAAATAATATTAAAATAGCGAAATATGTCATTTAAATAAACTGCGATTTACACTGAGTATATGTTAATAGTATTTTAATGATGAAACCTTTTTAATTAACAATGCAAAGGTATTTTAATATATAAGCATAATTTATTTTATAATTCATGTAACTCTCTCTATTATTTAAGGATACAGTGTACATAATCAAAGTGTAAATATTGTAAAACCTTTTGCAAATAAACATTATTATTATTATTATTATTATTGCACTTGCAATTGAAGCAAATGGTTGCATTTACTTCAATATGGTTGCATTTCATGAAATAGTTGGTGACATCATAATGTGATCAATTAAAGACCATGACATTGACACTCTATTGGATACACATAAATAACCTTCAAGAAAAGCTTTCATTTAATCCTCATTAAATTATCCCAAAATTACTTAGAAGTTGTAGTGTCAGAGTTTTGAATATTAACATGAGAATAAATTTAAAGCAAATAATTAAATTTTTATCTTTTAAGTTATTGAGTCTGAACCCTTTTTCCGGGTTCACATTCTCACGGTTAGTTCCATCTCAGTAAATACCAACGTAAGTGTGCTATAGTATAAAACTGTGGCCGGCAGATAGTAGTAATAAACTCATCCTTTATTGTCCTTTATCACTATGGGACCTAACATAACTCGCAAAAGTAGGGCGTAATACAACCCTGCTTAACCCTCTTATCTATGTAGGGTAGGTGTTATATTAACTTTATGAAGGGAAATAGTAAAAATAAAGGTCGACTGAATTGTAATCCAAATCGCACTTGTTTTCACGCAATTTAGGAATAATGTCTTAGATAACATATATAATATATTTTAAGGATTTTAATTAATTATGCCCTTTATAAAATCACTCCAAATGATATAGATTAAATGCTGTAGGTGAAGCGTTGTCAGTCACCATATCTTAGATTAAATATTAGTATTTGTAGCTCATGATTATTATCATACTATCATGAAACTAAAGAACTATCATTCATTTATATGTTACTAGTTTTTGCCAGCGGTTTCGCTTGCGCAAATGTAGGTTAGGTTAAATTAGTAGCAATACTTTTTTCTGGATGAAAGGTACCCATTGCGTGGGTCCATTTCTGTTGACCTGCTAACGTGTTTGCGAAATTTTATGATGTTCGGTCGAGTAGTTCATCCACTAAAGTACATCCATTTTGTTTTCAATGATCATCCTTTTCCGCAATACATTTATTTATACAAATGGCTGTGATATATTTTGTTGTCAAGTTGTTGTCAATAAAAACGGTGGCGTCTGTTTTATATGACCATTTTATAGGTTTTCGATATTGCTACGTCAACAATATCTGCGATGTTTATCGTTTATAAACTATACTACATCCATTTTGTATAATGGTAAATGGTTATTGTTAAATAGTTTCCCCTTTTATATTGTTGCTTATCATTTTTCAATGTAGATGATAATGTAATGTTTCTTCGTTATGACTGTCTACTTAAGTGCAGTATGAGATTTATTTATTTTAAGGTACATTAACAATATTTTGAGATTTGACTTATCAAGAGACAGCAACTGCTGTTCTAGAGGTCATCAGTTCGATTTTAACACATTAAATGTCATACCTAAACTTAACTTTATTATGAAAATTTTCTCACGGGTAAGATATAATATTATTTTTTGTTTGCTTACAGCAATAGAATTTCAAGTAACCTAATACTTGGGTTTTATTTGTTATTATATATTAAATAGAGTCCTCTAATAATGTAGTATTTTTTTAAAAAGGCAGCTACCGCCCGTAATGTTATTGGTGACGCGGGTGACTTTACAAACATTCAAACAACGGACACAAAGAACATCCTGACTCGGAACAACTTAACAATTTGTGGATCTCACAAGTTTTTGTCCCGTGTGTGATTCGAACCCATAACACTCGGCGCAGTGGCAGCGGCGAAGCGACCACTTAGACCACTAGGCCATCCGTGCAGTTGTTTATATTCAGACGTACGATACTTTATATTATTATATTACTATATACAAAAATATATCATAAAGACACCTTTCTTTAATTAACATACTGTAAACTTTTGTATGTTCATAAACTTATTGCACTTATTAATTATTTACTTCACAATTTTCTCTAGCCTCGAAATAACTAGCGCAATACACAACTAGATACACCTACAGCAAACAATGTTCTGAATATTGGATACGCTGAGTGCCAGTGATTTATTCCTAAACTACTAACCACGAGAGGTCAATGTGTTCCTACAAACAAACAACTTAGAAGAGAGTCAATTTTGCGCTGTCCGATATTCTGCCAACAAGGTTAGTCTGTTTCAAATATTTACACAAACCCTCAACAGCTTTTTCCATTTTTCGTAATAGAAACCTCATCTACACTTGTATGGCAATTAAACCATATATCCGTGAGCGTAGGTTCCGTTGTGGTATACAAGCATAAAAAGAAAATGTTTTTTGAGTATTATGTCCAGATCTGAATCTGTGAAAATAGAAATTTACGTTAAGAAGAATAATTCAAATAGTAACGTCTCCAGCATACGATGCGCGGGTTGTATGTATCGTGTTTGACCGATGCGCGTCATTTACTGCAAGCCATGAACCACGGTTCTAGTAACAAGCGTAATATACGTTGACAGAATTTATCAAACATTATTCTTAGTGAAACTTATTTACATACAATACAGCGGCATAATAGATAGCTGCACAGCGATAGTTTTAAATATATAGCTGTCTCTATCTATCTAGTTTAGCAATTAAATTAACAATTTTTTTAACTTAACGCAGTTATATTTCTTATTAATTATCAAATGCAATTATAATTTAGGTCACTTGCTAAATAATTCCAATTTAAATTGACTGCACGGATGGCGAAGTGGTTTCACTAGAACCTCGCTGCTACCCACCATAAGACGTGTTGTGGGTTCGAACCCCACACGGGACAAATAAATGTGTAATTCAAAAATATTTGTTCCGAGCCTAAGTGTTGTTTGTGTTCGTTGTTCGAATGTTTGTAAAGTCTGCCGCGGCGCAGAAATCATGCCTAGTGCGAGAGTTATCTAATTAAATAACAAAAAGAAAACCGGAATACGCACTCTCCATTTTCCAAGTGGTGTGCGTAATCATAAATTTGTTAATTATTGCTTCTTTTAAACTGTAAAATAATCCGCATAAAACTTTATCATTTTCCACAATTGTATTGTATCTAATATATAATAATATCAGCCCTGTATTAAACTGTCCGATTGCTGGGCACGGGCCTATTCTCAGTGTGAGAAGGATTAGGGCATAGTCCAACACGCTGGCCCAGTGCAGGTTTGCAGACTTCACATATTTTTGAAATATCATGGAGAACTCTTAAACGTGCAGGTTTCCTCGCGACATTTTCCTTCACCGTTAAAGCGAACGATGATTAAATATTTAATACGCACATAACTTCCAAAAGTCAGAGATGCGTGGCTTAGGATCAAACCTGAGACTTCTTAATTGCAGTCCAACAGTCTCTCACAAGGCTATCACTGCTTAATACATAAAAATAACAAGCTTAGTACAAGCACAATTCTCACTGAAATGTTGGAAATAACTTAAAGCTTGTTAAAAGTTAAATGTACGTTATTATAAAACGGCTCCGTCTTATTTAACTGACGTTTGTGTCGCTTACTGAGAACTGTTAAATTACACCTGTGTTTTCCAAGAAAACATATAAAGAATTTTAAAGTAGATGTTAGTTTATGTCGAACTGTAATAACTTATCGCAAATAATATAACCTGCTTAGTTATTGATTTATTAGTATCATTGTGATATTTTAAGTACGGAAGAAAGCTTATAAGAAAAATCATCAAAGTTACACAACAACAACAATTAGAATTATTTATTACTAAGTGCCGCTTGAATGATCAGTCCATCTAATCACCTAAGGGTATCCTCATCAATCTTTTTCGGTAATGAATTGAAAGGTTGTGGAGCGCAAGGATTACCACTTAGTCGATGTTTATTTATCGCAAAGACGTCGTCACTCAGGGGTAACAATAATCTAACTAAAGCAATAACAAAATTAGATATTTGTAAAGAATATAATTAATAATGTTTTTTAGACCGATTTTTTTATATCAGCTGACTGCTAGAGATAACACCGCAAGAGATATTATAGTGCCAAAGTGAGTAGGCTAATACATATACTACATTCTCCGTCCGCTGGACAACAATTTAACATGGAAAAAGAGAGAATAGGCATAGAGCCAACGGCATTATATGATTGCCAAGTCACGGGGATGAAACACCGCCAATTTCCTAACTCCGAATTGCCACAGAATTACATGACAGGAAAACTTAATAACTTGCCTGCCCCAAGGTTTGAACCCGAGACCTCATTATCCGCAATTATGTACACCAGCTACTAAATTAACGAGGCTACCATATATACATACATTAATGCCATGTTCCGTTTCTTAGATCAAAGGTTCTTTTTTGCCTGAGCCGATGACATCAAAGTGTGCATTACTACGTCGAAGCAACATGACAAGTCAACATCTCACTGACAGATTTCTTACTTGACTGGGCTCTCATTTAGTACCTTTTAGATTATCGACTTTCTTTGTCACTGCGCCTGATGTTTCTAATTGATCTAAATATAGTGGTACTGAAATGTTTATTTGAAAATGTTATGGTACTTATATACTTACGGAATAGACACGTCTTCTAAAATGAAGTTACGTAAACTTGTATCATTACCATTACCGACTTATAATAACATTTATTTACAGAACATTGTTGAACGAGCGTAATATTTAGATACGTACTTAGTCTAAGCGTTTAACACAATTCCATTCATAAGTAGTTTTGATCCGTATGGTATAAAATAAAAAATATTGTAGCAACTAACTCGTAAAAGATTCTTTGTTTGGTAATAAAATATTAATTTGGTAGACCAAACGATCAGTTCTAAAGGAGATATATTCATTATTTAATACATATCTCACGCATGTAACCCTCAAGGTGCTGTGTGTAGGCAGACGTGTATTATAACACATTCCACCAGGCATAATTAAAAGTCACACTTCGTCGTCCTCGTATCGTACACAAAACCCAATGCAGAGAAGTTACATACGCTATCGCTGTGCCACCAAGTACATTATGTAACATTCTTAAAAGCCTTTATTTTAAACCCAGCGATATTAAAAATGTGCCCTGCAAAAATATTTGCCAATATAATTGAGACTTCAATTTCGAACTGAATCTAACCTAACCAAAAAACTTTCCACCGTTATTATAAAGATGAGAAGCACAAGAAGGCAGTGTTTTACGTAGTTATTACAAAAGCAATATAAGCTAATAATTATTATGAGCGTAAAAGACCGTCTGCGTAACTAAGGTAGGAAAAGGATAGCTGCTAATTAGGATCTTCTACCAAGTTTGTTCATTACAAGTTAAGTTTTAACCCATTGTCAATTGGAGTTCCGTGAATATCTCTTCGTCAACATTTATTTTAAAAGTAATCCGTGTGCCTGCATCCCCTACGTTGGTTGTGTTAAGTAGCCTAATTTTATCTGATTTAATGTACTTTTAATAATAAAATATTTTCTTATATGTGTAGTAGTAGTTAAGTACCAAAGATTACCCTTCATGTACACACAACAGTAACAAACTCTGCTTAAAACAGTTTAATGTTGTGATTGAATAGCTATATATGTAAATGAATGCTTCAATAGCTGGCGTTTACACAATAAAAAAGCATAGTCTATAGCCCCTGTAATACAAGCGTTTGCCAAAAGATTAACACCAGTTTTCCTAAGGTTAATCAACAACGCGTCAAAATTATACCACGTCAAGTATTTTGATTAGCTGCTGCAAATTCAGTCAGCCAATCGCAACAGTTTACATCCGTTTGACCATCTGTCTTCGTTCTTCGTCTTTCAGACGCCGGGGTAAATCAATAACCGTATGATAATTTCAAATAAATGGATTTCAGATATGCCATTTTCTTGCCTTGTTTTTAACATACTGAATAGTTAAAATATATAACGTTATACGTACTATGAAAGCAGAAACTATTTATATTGATCTACTTCAATACACCTTACAATGGTGTCCTCAACTATATCCAATGCCCCTGTTAGGAGCTCGCTTCCTCCAGAATCTTACAGAGGGCGTCGATAAATCTGTCGCGATGATACGCTTGTGACATTGAGATCTTTATTTTCGATATATGTAATTCACACCCACAGTACAGTCTATCTTTTCTAAAAAAAGCATAAAATGTTTATGTGATATTTAACACCTCAACTAGCTTGATATTCGACTGGAGTATCTCTTCGATGGCTACTAACACGTATCGTAAATTTGAATCCGATAGCGGACCTATGCTTTGTGAATGATAAAATAGATTGTACTGTATATAACGTGGGGTTATTGTAATATTAAAGTAAATATATATGTATATAAATTTAATAACTTATTTTTGATGAAATCAAGTGCAAACAAATAAGTCAGTTTGACTGAGAAAGTACCATCTTACACTAAACCGGCATAACAGTAGAGATACTGCCTTTCGTCCAGTATGTTTCTTTCATTAATCTCTACCTTTCATTCTTGCTATGGTCAGCAGCTTGTGAGTGATAAGAATTACAATTTTCTCATCTTTTTCAATTTGACAAAAAATTTGCAATAACTTCGCAATAGTTGATGTACCACGTAATTTTAAAGGATTTTTAGGTTGACCAAAGTGTTATTGGAGTTATACTGTCAATAAATTCAACGTGAAGTTTAGAAATGTGTGTGTGTAGAAATGTGGGCCCATAGATAACAATAATATAATATTTATAATATAATATTCTATCACATAATCACAATACCATCTAGCCCAAACTAAGCAGAGCTTGTACTATGGGTACTAGACAATGGATAAACAAACATATAAACTTTATTTTTATAAATTCTTACATATTATACATAGAAACACTCAGACCAAGACAAACATCCATGTTCATGCACACAAATGTTTGACTTGTGCATGAATCGAACCCGCGACCTCAGGCGCGGCAGTCGGTTACACTAACCACTATGCCATCGAGGCTCGCCCTTTATTACGTAGGCCTTAGCTGGTATATTATGAAGGTACCTAATACCTACTTATTATCAAAACCAGAACTCGTGCAGCTTCTGATAATATTTAGATAGAAAATCCGAAAGAACCCAAGACCTTGCATGCACAGTAATTGTATTCAGTACTGATACGCCACCTAAATATTATATTACGAATGTCAATTTTTTAGAGTATTGAGGAAATTGAGACTTTTTTTAAATGACTTGCTGTCCCACGGTTTCACCAATATTTCTATGGCTCTCACATAATCTCTCATACACTATGCTTCTATGGCTCTTAGTGTGATGTGATATAGTGTATGTTACCTTCGGATAAAGCAGCTTTCTAACGGTGATATGATTTTATTAATTATAAACAAAATACAAATATTTCTTCTGTATAATATGAGTATTAATATATGTACATGTTTTGCTTGACACAAAAGCTTTTTTAATGTTAGCAGTTTTACTAGTTAAGATAAGCCCTATGTTGGAGTCTACTTCGGCATTTCTAAATTCGACTTGGGTTCTAAAAAACTAAAGCAATGTTACATATAAGAAAGCTAGCATACGCAATTATTTGATATTAATACTAAAGATATAAAACAATATGCAAATCTTACAAGTATAGGATATATCTTCTAAAGAGACCCAAAGATTTCTGCTCTCGCAAGTTATTCCACGAAATATATCTAACATTGGACGGAACCAATTCGTAATAATGTGCATTTAATGTAACGAGCTATAATTCCTCTCAACAAATAGCGCAGAGAATGTCGGCGTGGACCGCCCTAAATTTGTTATTTCGAGGAAATTGCACAACATTAAAGGAAACTGGAGACATTATCATTCGGTAACGGAGGGTAAAATGCACATTACGGTACTGAGGATTACAGCTGGGTCATGAGCATGTTGGTGGCCGTAGGATGTGGCCGACTTACTACATAACTCACCCTAGAATTATTAGCATCGTAAAACGAACAGTAAAATGTATTGTGATGCAGCATACACAATAAGTTTTATAAAACCACCGCGCATTGTTGCCCTCTAGCAAAGTTTATATAACAAGATGCATGAGAATCAATATTTTATGACAACAACTTTTTATCGGAAACGACGTTTATTGTGTATTTTTTTCCTTGTTTAGTCTACAAGTACTAGTCTTGTTATACTCTGTAGTAAACTTTAAAGCCTTAATCCTATTTTAATATTAATGTGTCTTTAATTAGGTAATGCTATCTTAATTAATTAGATTAGTTAATAAAAATCTAGTTACATAATAATTATTTTAAGTGTTAAGTAACTTGTAGTTAAGTCTTTGGGGATCTAAGGAGCAAGTCCCGCAATATAATATTTAATATAAAGAACATATTTTATTTCTGAGAATTGACCTTTTTATGTTATTTATAATAGCAATGTCTGAATTTCTGCCAAGATCGTAGGTACATTTTAGATAGTTATTTAATGAGTTTTAAAAGGTTTACAGAAACCTTGAGAAAGAAGTAAAGGAAATAAATGTTTATCTTTATATGATTTCAAAAATAAAAAAAGTTAATTGTAGTAACTTCTAGTTTAAAATATACGTGTATTATTTATTAGATTTAAACCCCTTCTCGAAAATTTAGTACCTACTGTTACATTAACAATACGACCATATAGCCAAGGCTCCATTAAACATATTGGAGGCCCGTAGGCCAAATACTTACTCGAAAAGAGCCTCTTCCATTTCATCATATTGTGTCACCATTCATACACTCTGATTCATAATATCTTTCAATTATTTCCACGACATTGTTTATTCTGCGTAACTGTTTGTTGGTATGTATAATCAACTATTTTAGTTAACGTATTAACTGTGCCTTTTTTGTTAAATAATAAAGCGCTTATGCTTGCGTGCGGTTCTGAGGTCCCAAATCCCAAATAAGGCAATGAGGTTCTTTGCGGGCAAATGCTCAGAAAAGAACAGCGATATGTCCCAGGCAATACCATATGGCAGGCAATATATTGTTACGCCCAATGACATTTCTCGGCATTGTGGGAAAGACTCGGCAGTACCGTCTAATAATTTATTACACCGCCATCTATTGACATCTTACGGAACTACGTAGTGTGAGTACGCGAAGGGTATAGAGAACGCTGGCACTTTCTCGAACCTTCGTACTGTTTACATACCGGGTATAGCGTTACTAGAAAACTCTAGAAACGCTTTACCCGCGTATAAATAGAATGCACGCGCACCGCCAAGTCAGTTTTACAATCGTAAGCGATCAAGTGTTCATCGAAGCGAACGGAACCGGATATACTACGGAGTTTAAAGCTAGTTACAGTGGAAAAGTGAAGTATAGTGTTTGTAGTGTTTAATTTTAATTGTGTGTTTGAATAAAACGTGTTTTAGTCGGTATTATTGTTTACATTCTTATCCGTCGAACCCAGCACGTAACAATATTGATGTCAGAGTTGTAATATGACCGAACACTTATTCTTTTTGTTATATAACTACTAGATTTTACAAATAAACTCACATTAGTATCTATAATATTAGTCAAGATAGCGCATCTTTAATTGCCACACAAAAGTGCCTCTTGTATGAGAGATTTACAAAGAAATGTACTCAATAATATTATAGTAGGTATACCGTAATATAGTATTAGATTATATTGAAGTATTTATATAATTTGCGTTTCAGTTTATAAATCTGGATTATTCGCTTAGCGATAAAGCCCATAAATAAAGAGTTAAAAAAAGAAACTGGATTATGTAATTATTCCTTAATATGCGTACAAGTAATCCAGTCTCAAATAATACATATAATTCGCGTATAATTTGGAAAATACCAATGATTACACCGGGAAGTTTAAATTATTCAAGGCAGGGTATTAATTGCTGTTTTACCTTGGTTAATACAGTCGTTTATTCAACACTCGCTTTCCAAAAATGTTTTACCTCTGAAGTAACAAGAATTTAATTTTATCCTGGAATTGTATCGCAACGTTGCTTGTGAAATCTTATTTTGGACGGTTTATCAACGTATTTACTCGTCGTCAGATATTCTGCAAGTTAAACATACCATTACCCTTAAGAATTTTACCACAATTCCTTTTATCGATGCAAATGGAAAATCTTTTTAAAATCTCGAAGGAGTTTGGGCAGTAAACAATGTCAACTTGACATACATAGGCCTAATATCTCACTAGCAGAGGAGAGAAATGGGAGAGGTACCTACCTCTCCCATTTCTTTACATACCTATGTAAGCCTTTGCAAGTCTTAGTAACAAGGCGTAACGCAGTAAGTATTGCCACTGATACGATTGTTGACTGTGAAGGAGCTACAACTAGCCGGGGAGAAACGTTTGTTTCGGATAAGCACCGAATAATTATTGGCAACGGTAAGCTCTTTTATTTAAATATAATGCTTCATTCAATATTAAACTTCGAAATACTATATTATTAACTAACTATAAGATAAAAATAACTGCTACCTTGCTAATTCTCTTTTCATCGCTATGTCGGTGGTTACTTGATATTCACTTTAGTAAATGTTTATCTGGTTTTAAACTTATAGATATTTACGTACGTACCTATGAGTTTAATTCACATTTAAATTAAATAATAAGGCTGTTTGTTTATATATTTGGAGCAGAAGCGCTTAAAAAGTTGATGTTACTATGTGTTTTTTATTTTAATGTAACAGTTAAACAAAACGCGCGGTTACGCCCGACTGGAGTATATTGCAATAAATATTGAATCCATAACTTGGATATCTAACATTGTTACTTTTGACCAGAGACGTCGCCGCTAAGCCTCAGATTTATCGCCGACGTCGAGTAGTTTAATATCTGCCACGACATCATGAAGTTAGCGTACAGTCGGCGATATCTAAGATTGTATAGTAAGTACCTTTTACTTAAGTAATGGTTTATACTTAGAAATCGTAGTAGAACTTGAAGTTATAATATAATAATAATATCAGCTCTATATTTCGACTGTCCCGCAGTTGGGCACCAGCCTCTTCTCAGTGTGAGAAGGGTTGGACATAGACATAGCTGGCTACACTGGGCCAGTGCAGGTTGGCAGAATTCACATATTTTCAAGAACTTAATGGAGAAAGATAAAGCGAAACAACTATTTCTTAGCTTTAGCTTTAGCTTCTTAAGCTCATAATTTCGAAAAGTTAGAGATACGCACCTTGTTGTGTTTATATTTGTGGCAGTCCAACGGTGTCCTACGAGGCTATCGCTGCATACCTGATTTCTCGATTTTGATAGTAACTATATACCTATTATATTAAAAACAGGCTTTGAATCGTGACTTCAACTTTGTGTGATTTGCCTTGAATGGAAAAAGCATATTTGCTATCTGAAACCATGTGAAACGTTAATATTTGCTTTTAAGACACTGTCATGTAATCTCGAATGACTTGATTGTATAACAATTATGATACCTGCTGTAAGTATTAAAAAGATTAAACCTGAATCAGCCGCAACAGTGAATTTATTAAAAACGTTTAAGTAGTTGATCATTTTTCACAGATTTTTCATATTTACAGTCTTTTACCAAGTTGCGAAGTTCAATTATGATCGGTGTATTACTAAAGCATATCAACTGTTGAACGGCTATTTGACTTGAGCGCCATTATTTGTGATAAAGAATTATAAGGCACACACTTATATTTAAAATCAGAAAAATTGCTGACTTCAAATATGTACATATATAATAATAGAAGTAATTATCCCAAAAACATTTGAGTCATTATTGCAAAAAAATGGCGCTTAAGTCAAATAGCATTTAACCGTTGATAACATAAAAAAGAATGAAGCGAGAGCAGTGTGTCAGGATCGTAGCAAATGGAAATCTGTAGTAGATACTAGATTATATATATATTATAAGGTAGGCAGATGCCTACCCCTCTGGGAAACAGGCGTGAATCTATTGTATCATAAAACAGTACCTAGTGTTGAGGCTAGTTTCGTTGGAGGCATCGAAATATTTATTGTAATAAATTCACGCCCAGCTTGGCTTTCGCAAAAATCGTAAAATATTATTCTCGGCACGTTCCCGGTTTTTTGATCCGGGTCAACCTCAACGCTAAATATGCTAATGTGAAAGAAGTTTTATACAATGTAATAAAAGAGTAATAGTGTCACTGAATTATGTTTGTATAGACACAAATTGGAGTTTTTGAAATGGAGCTTAATTTGCATGATGTTAATGTTGAAGGAATATTAGTCAAATTTAATTTATGTTACGCTAATATTAATTGAAAAATTATAAATTTAATAAAACTATGTAGCTATTACTTATTGTTATAACTAAAATACTATGACACATGTGTATATTTAATAAATTTTATAATAAGCTCATTTAATATTATTTCATTAAAGTACTACCATTATTTCGAAATATAATGAAATAGAAATAAATTTTCGCGTTTATGTAAACGATTAAATGACTAGCTTTTGCCCGCCGCTTCGTGCTTTTTTTAGGTGAAATTAGATAAGCTATGTCCTTTTTATGTATCACTGACCATCATGTATGCAAAATTTCATGATGATCGGTCGAGTAGTTAAGACTTGAAAGTATAACAAACAAACTCATATTCTGAATTATAACATTAGTTGATTTTCCCATGAATTTATTTAGTAACAATTTCACATTTACATGATTACGCAATTGCTTTCTTTTAAAAATAGGTACTCAATTTCTGACAACAGTTTCATAGCGCTTTATTAGGTACTACATCGACCAAATAAACTGGCATTATACCCAAAAATGATAACTTTTATACAACGAATTATGAATTTTCACAATTAATGTTCTACGTTTAACGTTGTGATTGATGCACGTATGTATAAATGAACTTAATAACAATTTTACACTTTGGTAATACTGTACTTTACTACCGTCTATTGACTGATTAGTAAAGTTACAGTTTTATCTAAAATTGCGTCACTTATTATTGATTTTTAGGTTATGACTGTATTAGCTAAATCATCACATCACACTTCACTGTGGCTGTGTCTGATATTACCCTCGTCAATCAAAGTAAAGTCGTCGTTCAAGTAAATAAATCCACAACTTTTTTAATTTTGCGGATTCAAACATATGAAACCTGTTTTTTATACTACATAGGTACTGTGTCAAATAAATAATTAATCGTTCTTTCTATAAAAATGCCGATTAAAAAGAGTAGCCGTGAGTTTCCAGCCATTTCTTCTCATTGGTTCTATGCTCTTGCTTTGCTAAACATGGCAACAGATAAGTGTACATTCACATTAATAAGTGTAACTTTGACGTCCATAAGTGTTACTTTGTATCCTATATGTATAAACATATTTTTGATTTAGATTTTATATAATTATGTATATTCTAACTAATATTATAAATGCGAATGTGAGTTTGTTTGTTTGTTACGCTTTCACGCCTTAACTACTCGACGGTTCATCATGAAATATCATATACACATTATAAGGATCACAGAAAAGGTCATAGGGTCATAGGGTCATAGGTCATTTTAACCAGATAAAATTACTATTCCTGAGGGATAGAACACTGACATAACCTACATGTACGCAAGCGGAGCCATGGGCAAAATCTAGCAATATTGTATAATCTCAAACGCTGATATTACTGATCGATTATTATCGTACATCGCTAGAGTTCTCTCATAAAACACATACACAAGGCAAGCGGCGCCTTTATTTAAAAATCAGTCAATGTAATTCTAGTTTCAGTACAAAAGAACGTAAATTAAAGCTGTTCTCAGGAGCGCGCTGCGGAAATTAGAGGCTGCGACTGGAAATTGGAATCTTACAGCCAACCTCCTGCTTTAATGCTCCCTGTATTTGGGTTGTGGATTTATTGATTTGACATTTTGCACTAAATCAGCTTGTGATTCGGATTTAAATTGAAAATTCGCTCTTGTGATAAGAAAAATATTACATTAATACAAAACGTTTACAGCACGTTTAATACTATTAAACTACTACTGTTAAACTTTTCTACTATATTAACATTACTATACTACTAAACTTAGTAGTATAGTAATGTTAATATAGTAGTCAACAGGCTGTCAACTGACAGCAATAGTTTTAAAATATATCGCGATAAAATCAAGTAGTTTAATTTTATTTGTTTATTTATTAGGGAAAAAGCGGATACAATAGATTTTATAACGTTTACAATATATAGACAGTACATAATCCAGAAGCATTTTCCACAGATAGTAATAAAGTACATATAGGCTATAGTAAGAAAAGAAGAGAACCTAAAGAACAATTTACAAAATATACATCATATTTTAGAGAACCATATTATACATAATATACATTTTCTTTCAACAAGAATATAGTCTATGAAAATCGAATAGCCAAGTCTTTCGAAACATTTATTTTAAATTCTGGGAGAACAAGGTGGAATTCATCAATTAGGTTAGTACTATCATCATTAGCCATTAATTCGACATCCTCTTCTAATAAAATCAATAAAATCATTGTTACCATAATTTGTCCTAAACTAAGAAATATGGAAGAGAGACTTATTACAGCTAGTTCATGGACATATAACACACATTTTGCTAAGAAGATAAGGGGAGTCCACTAAATTTCTAAATATTTTATAAATAAATAAAATGTCTTGTGCACCCCGTTGTTGTTCAAGAGATTGTATAATTTTTATGTTGTCCAATGTATTATAACGCCATTTCATATGCTTTAAAAGCCTATTTTGAATATTTTCTATCATATCAATATAAACATTATACTGAGGATTCCATACAACTGATGCGTACTCCAATATGGGTCTCACAATACTCTTATATTATAACAATAACGTGGATGATGTTTGAAATTCTTACTAAATTTTTAAATGAATCCTAACATGCGGTAGGCTTTATTAGTGGCAGTTGCGACATGAGTATCAAAAAGAAGATTACTATCTAGCGTCACTCCCAGGTCTCACACCTGGTTACTTACCCTCGTTATTATTTCATTGTTAATCTTATAAAAAATAATTTTGGTGAATGGGCAAGTACTTATACATACATACATTATGCACCAATATACCTGAGACAGTAGGCTGAGGTTGTGGTGCGTCTATGTAGATATTACACCCATATTTAGCTAGCTATGCTTTTAGGTCCCACGTAATAAGTGACGTCACCAAGTAACCTTATTGTATTCTAACATGTGGAGCCCAAACTCCATGCTGCTTAAGAATTTCTCGACAGAAAACTCAATAACATTTAGTACAGCCCAGAGATCGAAGTCAAAATGTCATGTACAGTGATTTGCAAAAATGCATATCTACCCATTTCAAAACTAAAATGGTATAAGCTGATAACTGACGCCATCTAACGGAAATCGACACAAGAACTGTGAAGTAGTTTATTTATATCGTAATAGATGGCGGTGCTACTACTATAAAATTAAAGGAAATAGATTTCTTAATAACTCAATTTTGGTGAATTTACTTTAAATATTCTTTTAATCTTAATTCACAATAGTTTATTTAAAAAAGAACACATTTCAGGGTAAAACAAGAAGCAAAGTATAACAAAAGAATTTAAATATAAAGAAAATTTAAATATAAAAGAATATAAATTTATAGCGGGTAGTTAATTTTATAGATACTTTCGATGATTCGCTATTCTGTTCGTACGCAAACATTATTCTGTCCGTGTGTTCGAGTGCCTTTTCGGTTGAGATTATAATTTCTTATACATTTCACCTATTTGCTAAAATGAGTACGCGTTGCAATATTTATAAAACAACGCCATCTAGTTCATTCATATTCATTCTAATTCGAGTGTTCACAGGATTTTGGACCTTAAGTTATCCATGCACTGATACAAGTGACTGTAAAGCAGTCGCTTTAAATACGAATGCTGCTGCTGACGCCGGCAATCAATCAAAATGTCAAATAAAATCTACTAACAAAAAACATTGATGAGTATTGCAGCAGGTCAAGTATACCAATTATTTATACAAAGGCAAGTTCGGCAAGGCTTTTCAGCACCGGGCAGTTAATTAATCACATGTCGTGATTAATTAACGTGAAAATGTGATGAGCGCACAAAAAGAAACCAATTAATCGTGAAGTTATTATACTTGGGACCGACTGATGACGTGATATTACTTATTGACAATTTATATTACGTCAATAGATATTGCTTATGATACGTGAGTAAATAAGTACTGAAGATATATGAATTATCAATAAAAGGTAAAATGGAATATTTTGGTACAATGTAAGAACCATGTGGGTACAATGTAGGAACTATGTAGGAACTATGTAGGTACAATGAGGAGACTACGTAGATACAAAATGGGGACTATATGTAAAATGTGGGTGATTATATAGTCAAAATGTGTGTTTAATGAAAAGCTTTCAAGACTCCGTAAGTTTAATCGGTTTCTTTTCCACTCCTATTCATTTCCTCTTGTTACCATTTCTTCCATCTTTGCTGAGTGATGCTCCTTTAGTGCAAGTGCATACCAGCTACAGCAACTGCTTACCATCTAGCAGCCTCTTAGTATGCATATACTATTTGGCATCTTTTTGGTTTCGGGTAGTCAATGGTTTGATTGTGTTTACTGCGACTTGCTTCTGCAATACCAAGAAAATACAACCTTATCCACGTGTGGTGCTTAGCTCTTACCATCAGGTGATGTGCTGGCATGACAGACACAAGAAGCAATACATTTTTTTAGGTATTTTATTTTATTTGTTACCATTATAATTTTATTAGGTAGAAAACAAGACATGATATCTTATGATCAATTGGAGTTTAATTTTCTTTTATCGATATGATGTCTGTTTGTTAGGAAGACAGAAATTATACATCGAAAGAGAAAACAAAAGAAAATAAAGAGTATTAGTTTTTTTGTTGTTCGTTATTCCGACCCTAATTGCTTTAGTAACAGTAATTTGACTGATCATACAAAAAAACTGGCTTTTTATAAATATATATCAATTGTATATCATACTTTTTTTATAGTTTTGTTGTAATTAGACAATCAACAAAACATTGTAATACATTCGACATCCCTAAATTCTAAAAATAACTTATGACACGAATATTAATTAATTTCAATTGTATTACCTTTGTGCATTTTATAATAATTCGGATTAATAATCATGTACAATCGTCACCTTAGTAACGGACTGCATGCGCCTCGATGGCGCAGTGGTTAGTGTAACTGACTGCCGCGCCTGAGGTCGCGGGTTCGATTCCCGCATAAGTCAAACATTTGTGTGCATGAACATGGATGTTTGTCGTGGTCTGAGTGTTTCTATGTATAATATAATAATAATAATTTCTTTATTGATACCAAATAGATGACAATACATACAACTTCTTAACCTATAATACAGTAACTGGATGTATACAATATTCAATGAACCCTAACGTTTAAACTAGGCCGAGCCTGTGTCTCAGACGTTAGATTCATTCCGTTAAATTATACATTTAAAATACATGTGTACTATTAAAATTAAAACTAAAGGAACAGAATAAAAATGAGGGTAAACTATATAATATAAAGTAGGTAGGTAACTCATATATTTTGAAGTAAGCTTAGAAAATAGAATCAATAGTGTCGTACCTGCAACATACATAGATTCACACCTGTTTCCCAGAGGGGTAGGCAGAGACTACGGATTTCCATTTGCTACGATCATGACACACTTCTCTGGCTTCATTCACTTTCATCACCTGCAACAACATTGATGAAATAAAATTACTGTGTATGTGAACCAAGGCAATTATTTTTTCAACATGTTTTCTATGATTTGATACTGGCTAAGTATGTTTGTGTAATTAAGGTATGAAAAGTACGTTAATGTGATTTAAAAAAAAAAAAAAAATTTTGTATTTGAATGATAAATTAACTAATAAGTGAGTGAGTCAATTTTAAATAAATTTTCTGTTTCTTCATAGTTTTTTGATTTTAGCCAGGTTATTAAAACTTTCTTACACGTGTTGATTTAATGGTTTTAAATCAACACGTGTGATAGATTTTTAAGATTTATTTATTTTATTGTAAAGCATAGGTCCATAGTAACACTGAAATTTCTCAATAAATGCTGTTTTGTATGAGACAGTAGGACATACCCTGTCTATACGTCTAGAGGTTATACTATTAACAAATTTAACTTTTTGATGTTGTGACATAATGATGTTCCTGATAAATAACTGATAATAATATGTATGCTATTACAAAAAAAAAATAACATTATATAATATGTATGTTTATCCAAGCTCTGCTTAGTTTGAGCTAGATGGTGTTGTGTGTATGTCATAGAATATTATTATTATTATATGAAAATAATCTACGGATTCCTAAAGTACCTACAGCCATATGAACCCCAATACTCTAAAGCCCTAGCCTACCATAAAATATACTATGTGGTGAATAAATAAATAGATAAATAAATTCGGGATGCCTGCACCAAGCTTCCTATGGTAACAGGCGGAGAGTGGACGGGAAGTCCAGGTTGAAGATAAATAACTCACTGCTAGTCGAACAGACTCACACGACTGATCAATGATGGCTAAAAGTGTCTTGGCCTCTGTGGAAGGTTGGTAAGGTATTAAGTCAATTAGGTAATTACAAATTGCAACATTTCCTGTGAGATACACAGCATAGTGCAAAATTATTAATTTAGACAGAGAGATTCACGCCCAAATTTCTGAAGGCAGTAATATAATAATAATAATGATAACGTTTATTTTCTCACCACAATATACACATATTAAATAAACAGTATTACAAATATTACATAATTCGGTTTACAACATATATTGTGGGAGACTGGTGCCTAAGCTAGGCTCGAGGCCTGTGTTTCAGGACACCAGGTGTATTATATATTCTGTTAATGTACAGATGTACATATTACTAGCTTTGGTATTAGGCTCCACGTCACGTATATTGCCGTCTATCGCGCAAACTTTTATCTCGACACCGGGCTGCTACTACTTTTTTACAGCAAAACTTAACAACACTTTGCCGGGAAATCAAACCAGCGTTCTTAAGCAATTGGTACCGCTGCACCAACTAGAAGGTCTGTTTAAGAATATATAAACGAATTACTGGATCCTTAAAAATTGTTAGCATCGTAACCATTTTCTATATTAAACTTAAGATGTTTCTTTTTCCGCCTCGATAGCTTCGACAAGCTCTCTTGCTGGGCATATGCATTAGAACGATGGAATAAAAACCATTCACTAAGATGGAGTCTATAATACTACGGTAGTTCACACGTATTTGACAAGCTTTTGAAGTTATATCCCTGTTCAATTTAAGACAGACAGTAGAAAAAGAAGGTAGGGCGAATTTTAAATAGCTATGCGATCAAACTGAACATGAAGGTAGTGTTTCATAATGCCAGTAAAAGATTCTGAGAATATCATTGTTGCCTTTGAATGGCCCTGTCAAATATACTATTGCAAGTAATTTGTTTGACGATGGAATGTCTTGAATTTTCTTTGTGACATTACTTCACAGAAAAGGTTCTGCTGAATCGAAGATTATTTAATTGTTTGATGTCAACAATGGACTCTGGTATTTACTGGTATTTTATAATCTTCTAAATAGGTAAGTATTTCACCCTAACGCGACAAGGATTTCGGAAATAAAGGTCTTAATTGAAACCGTCGCTTTGTTATTTTGACTGATTGTAATAAGTCTGGGTGGCCAAAGGCTAACGATACCCTAAGGCTAGACCAGTGTCACCATATTATAGGGTACTGACTTCCCAATAACGACTGCCACAGATGTTCATGGCAGCCGGGACCGACGGCTTAACGTGCTCTCCGAGGCACGGAGCAGGCGATAATTGTCAATCAATACGCACATAATTTAGAAAAGTCATATTATAACTTCCGAAAGTCAGAGGTGCGAATTCTGTCATCTATAAATGGTTGATTTTAAATAATATTTCGAATCTAAATTAATTAAGTAGCAAGTTCTGTCTACCTTTCATGTCCATAATTATAGACCTAATCACACATGCTATAAGACATCTTATTCCATATAACATTTCAAATTACGCAGAAATTATGGTACAAATGTACAGCATAGTAAGTTTTTTATGTACATATACACCTAATCATGCATTGCACAATATGCCTCATCCCATATAAAGTTGCAAATTAAGCAGAAATTATCGCACAAAAGTTCTATGAACATGACCTCATTACAATAAGTACAATTACTATGTGACATTTGACATTTGTGAATTTTCTTCATAGTATATAAATTTATTTTCTTTCTTTTCTTTTTTCTTTCATATCTTATCTGTCATAATAGTACTACTCGTATTAAGAATTGTTGCCACGACCAATTCCAAGAAATCACATAAACTAAGTTGTGCTACTTGGGTGTTGCAACTGTCTCCGTGTCGCGGCTTGGAGCTGTCCGAGAAGTTTATTAAATATTTATTCTATACATTAACACGTTGACGGACAGTACCATTGCACTAGTTTTAGCTGCTGAGACAGTACTCATTTTCATACATTGCCCAGGGGCGTAGTGTCATATCGCGTTGTTACAATAATATATAATATGACAGAACGGATATAGGCGTATACGTCATAAGGCGATCTGACACATATGACATTACTTTATCTAGATATATAACAGTACGCCCTCGGACGTATACGCCTATATCCGTAGTGTCATATATTAGCGTAAATTACTATGCATTTTGCACTTTACGCCCTCAGGCGGCAGTGCTGTATGGGATGGATAAAGAAAAATGCTGTAATCAGTAAATATTTACATTTATTATGAGATCAACACAATCACATTCAGTTACAATTAAGTGGCACTATCGCTACCAGTTATAAAACTTAAGATCTTTTCAAAAATTAACAATACAACTATACTATAATTAGTCATAAATTGTGAAAAGGCATGAATTATCACAATTAGTTACTTATAAAATCTAAATCACATTACAAAAATAAATTAACTCAAAATAATTCTTCTCAAAAATTAACAATACTATAATTTCTAATCAGTCATAAATCGTTTTGAATTATCACAATCAGTTATCTTATATCTTATTATATCTGAAAAATAAAGATGTTACTAATCAATGTTCGCTAAATTATTGTGGTATTCTTCGAAACAAGAGGGGCATAGAGGAGGTTTATCTATGCACCCTTTGCAACGATAGCTTGTTTCTTTTCTAAAATTTTTTTTATTACAGACTTTGCACTTCAGGAAGGCAAACTTCTTTTTTGTTCCAGGTCTAGATGGCACTTGCTCCGGCCAGTGACCACTCATTATATTTTCAGATGCAGTGGCGTTCGTGGGCTGAAAAGCAGTCGATGTACTGGGTCTAAATCTCCTATTATCATAAATGCTGCCTGTATTGATGATGTTTACTCCTTTCAGATTACGATCACCGATACCAATCATTATCTTGATCAGTTCTTCACGGTAGTTTACGTAATGGCATGTGGAAGCATTGTTTTCCTTATATTTTTTATAAAGGAAATATGCATTCCACACTGCAACATCCAAAAAGTGAAATAGAACTTTTTTATACCATCTAATGGTTTTCCGCGGGCATGAGTAGTAGGATACCATTTGATCAGAACGATCTATGCCAGACATGTGTCTGTTATAAAGTTCTACTTCTGACGGTTTCAATCTTGTCTTGCCAAATCGGTTCCTCACTTCCACTATCGAAGGATGGATGTTAGTGGTAATCATTAGGACAGGCCGTTTATCCTTCCACTTTGACACATACACCTTGTTCTTACGTACCCATATGTGGTCACCTGTTTTCAACTTCTTCTTTGTGATGTCTATAGGATTTCCTTTACGATCTGACCGCAAAGTACCGGTACAATGAGTTTTTAAATCTATCAATTTCTGTGATAGATTTACAGAGTTGTAATAATTGTCCATGAATAGATGATGCCCGCGTAGTAAATATGGACGCATCAGTCTCATGACAACTTTTTCTGTCTTAGATTTAGACTCACCCATGTCCTGTTCTGTGGTTTCTCTTCCAGAGTACATTTTTACATTTAATACATAGCCATCAGAGGTCGTGAGTTCAAAGAATTTTATCCCATAGCGGGCTTTTTTCGACTTGATATATTGACGGAAGTGTAAACGACCCCGAAATAGAAGTAGCGACTCATCTAGTGACAGTTCTTCACCAGCGTTGTAAATTTTACGAAAGTTTACTGTCAACATATCAATGAACTTCACGATCTTATTTTCACCCTTTGAATCTAATTCCGATGCACAGATACAGCGCAAAATTTGTTCATACCTGCGTCCGGATAATATGTAGCTAAATATTGGATGGTAATATAATGGATCGGATAATGAAAACACATTTCTTTGTTTAGGACATTTAACGTGAGCTTGGAGAAGGGTAAGTCCTAGAAATTTCATCATTTCCTCGCAGTTGGTTTGACGGTATACAGTTTTGCGGCTGTGTCTGGTATGGGGTCTATTAGTGTTACATAGAGCGTTCCCATAATTGTTGGTACAATTTACCAGATATTCTAAAAAAAATTGAGGAAATACAAGGTGAAAAAAATCGATTACACTATTTATCCCATCAACGTCAACGGTTATACCACATTGAGAATGATCAAAATTGAAATCGGGTATTTCAGTAACCGTCTGAGACCAGGATTCCTCTACAACAGGTGTGTCTGACCTCCTAGTAGTCACATTGATAGGGTTTGGCTGAAAAGAAACATCTCGAGACGCACTAGGATTTTGTTCGTCAACCATAGGCACACCTGTTATCAATGGGACAGGTTCTTGTATTAGGTCTACATATTAATCCAAACTTTGTGCAACCTCAATGTTCTCACGCTGTTCTTCGGGTTCAGAACATGACGTTTTGTCATCATCATCATCATGATCACTAGACGAAGAAGATTTGGACTCACCAGAGGATATAGCAGCTTGCTTCTGTCGCCTGCGATTTATTTGAGTGGTCTGAATTTCGTCTTCAGAGCTACTGAAATCTGTGGCTGTTGGTTGGTAGTCCAAGTCCGATCCATATTCCCCATCATCAGCAAAAGGATCTTGACTTGATGGAGGAGTAGACGCCGCATCAAACAGGTCCTGGAGTAATTTTTGTTCGCGTTCATACGAGTCCCGAGACGACATCTGCAAAAAATGTAACGTATGATTTTGATACAACTAAATAGGTTTCAAATATATTTTAGCAATGTAAATAAGTTGCTGAGATGTGACACTAGACTTGAATTAGTACTTGGCAAGCATAAAATAATATCAAAACGTAGAAAACAAATAGTACTTACCTTCTAAATAAAGATTGCGCGCGAAAACATGCAGCGACACGTAGGCGCGTGCGCGGTGCACCGTAGCGCGACACTGCTCGACTCATCGTATACAATGGCGACGTCTAAAGACGTAGTGTGCGTGTAGAGGGGAGTAAAAAAATGTTTATGTGTGCGTAGAGGTACTTTCTTTGGGTGAGCTTATCATAATGTATTGTGCCAGTACGACGATCTTATTTGTACCTTTAGTGACGGTATGACATGCCGTGCCTTATGATAGTATGAAAAATCGACCGTCCTATGGCGTACTGATTTTACGTAAATAAAAATGTGAACGTCGACCGACGTACTGTCATATTGCTTTTTAGGCCATGACGCCTACGGGCGGTACTGTCCGTCAACGTGTTAAACCAATTTTATAGTAATTAATACTTTAAGCTGTGCGGCGTAAGGTATATTTTACAATGCAATGTGTCTTTACTAACGATCAGTTCGTTTCGATTCATAAATGTTTTGATACTTATTTATGAAATTTGTTTTATATAAAATAAGTCATTCAAACTATCCGCTGTCATTGACAGTGTCAGATGAACGTCAGTACCAATGGAACCGTAGCCGTAAAGCCATTTATGTATATAATTGTTTGACTAATTGTATTAGAGGGGCTACAGTGCTACGAAATTCTTAGCACATTCGTAGCGGTCAGCTGTACAATTATTGGGCCATAGATAATTAATTATTGATATTTTATATTTTATTTTAATTAATTTATTTTGCTTTATTTATTCATATTTCATAGAATTTTTCATATAAATAGTTTTAAGTTGTTTTTATTATTATTAGTAGACCACCGACCGGTCACTAATTTTCAGTACCGTGATGCAGTAATTAATTATTGTCTATGGCAAAAAGAAAAAATGCTTAGCTTGTATCACGGCATCATGCTGAGAGGCCACCATTATTTCATGCATTAATTCTATGTTTGTTT
Organism: Catocala fraxini; assembly: GCA_930367265.1. Taxonomy (NCBI): domain Eukaryota; kingdom Metazoa; phylum Arthropoda; class Insecta; order Lepidoptera; family Erebidae; genus Catocala; species Catocala fraxini. The sequence continues at coordinate 15,342,150 of OV884040.1, read as the reverse complement.
TTGTGATTGTATTATTGTTTTCTTTCTTTTGTGTGCTGAAATGAAAATACAATTTTCTTTCTTACTGTCTATTGACGTTAACAATGCATAGTTGTGCTGTGTTATTTATTACTGACCACCCACTTATATATTATATTTATTTTATATTATCCTACAATATGTTCTTAATCTTTTGTAATTCTCTTACTAGTATAGTTTGAATCGTGAAACAAATAACTCTTATATCTTATGAATATATTTTAAGAATATTCGTGGATTACGTAGTAAAACTAATTACTTGTTTCGTATTATAAAGGTTAGTTCGTACGATTTGATTGTTTTACGGATATTGGCTGGACGATAGTTTCTTTGACAATGAACTTTTCGATAAATAGTGCCTTGTGTGTGACCGATATCGCGATTATCTTCGTACCGGTCAAATACTCGGTGTTGAAGTTTTGATTGCAGTGAGAAGTGAGTTTAACGGTTGTGGTTATGTGTGATTGGTGCAATGTTGCTCAGGATTTGTAGTTGAACATCGCACTGATAAGCTCTAAGCTTAAGGTAACGTATAATTTGCATATTTTTGTTTTGTATTTTGATTAGAACATTTAGGTTACATAATACATAAAATGCAGCTACAAAATCTTAACTTTAATAATCTTAATCGACTAGTTACACTTGAGCATCCATTAGATATTTGTTATGTTCGGCGACTTTAAATTTAGAAGCGAGATGGATTGATCGAGTGGAGAAAATGAGGGCACTGAATTAACGGCACATAATTTTAATTGTTGCGGTAATTAGAAATGTGACAGCGCTTTGGCCGAGCCATAGAAAAGCATTATAAATCCCTAACTGTTGAGACTGGTATGTATAAATATAATAGGAACAATCATATAAGCAATCTTGCTTAACTTTATGGCGTAGTATATATAAAACGTAATATGATTCTTGGTTCAAAATAAATAAATAAAATTCAAAATATGTAACTGTATCTACTTTTCGTCGATCTGCCATCAGAATACTTATTATGAGATACATGCCTTAAGTATAAATTTGTATGCCTCCAGAAAGCATATAATTATTTACTGCCCGTTGAAAGGTTTCATAATCCTTTCCTATAAGTTACGTGAAAATCGATCGTTATATTCTATAAGATATGTAAAATCTGTCATCTCGCACTGAGCTGTCGTGGTGGACTATGGCCTTACTTATCTGATACTGTGAAAAGGCTCGTACTAACTAGTGGAACAGTTGGTCAACAAAATAGATATTATTTTTATAGTACCACAAGTAAACTTTTTACGAAAAGTCCGCTTTAATAATTTTAAATGACGACCTATGTAAATATTTTAATTTATTTAATTAATGATTATAATGAAGTAACAAGAATAATATAGATATTATAGATAGTTGATATTGGTAATATAACAATCCATATTTAGCACACTAGTTCTTTTATGTGAAACTGGTACACATATACTAGGGCAAAAGTTTTTATATTGACAAGTACCTAATAATAAGCTTGCCGAAGCTTTAATAACTAAGCTCAAATCAAAACGTGGCATTTTACTGAAATGATAAATACTGAAGAAACGCAGTTGGTTTTTAGCCTATTTGGTTTATTTATGTTAATTTTAATAAAACTTTAGAAAGATTTAAGAATGCTGTAGGTTCGAATCCCACACAACACCATGATTTTTGCGATCCATACATGATTGTTCTAAATTTGGGTTTACTTGTGTCCATTAATTGTTTGTTTCAAATGTACTCTGTGACAGAAAAATGTATCCTGGTGCAGAAGATGTATTTTCACCTTCTAAGTCACAGTGACACATCGGCGGCCAGACAGATTATTAATTATGTCTGGTATGCCAAAACTTGTCAGGTTAAAGGAAAAGGTACTTTTTTAAACATCAGCCCGTATGAAGCCATAGCCTAAAAATTTAAAGTGTAAGCCAGAATGTAACATCAAAGAGCGTTGTTAGCTAACTTCGGTTGCGCCAAAACACGGCTTTCTTCCGTTCTTATTTGTAGCTTTACATTGCCAGACAGCCTCTAACGAGCTTTCATTTACACTATCCTAGCAAGTCGTTAGGTCATTTACTATTGACATTAGATTTTCTGTTTATTACTTTTAAATAATACTTATTAATTGTGATGAAGTATATCTGAATACATGATTTTGCAATTTTAGTAGCTAGGTATTCGTAATAAACACTCATACAAATGCAGGGAATGCTCATAATTAACAGTTCTACGAGTACATGGGGGGATTGTCAGAGTACTAAATTAGTCACTAAGAAAAGAGATTATCTTTATAAATAAAGTACCTAATACATTTATGCTATCGGGAGTTTGGTGTGTGATGGTACATGAATAAAAATTATGAACATAAACTGAGCGCGGAGAAAGTATATTTTTCTTAAATAATAGTGACTTTAAACATACAGAGGATTTTATTAGGATTAGCCCCTAATGGGAAAACTAACTAAACCGTTTACTGACACTAAAAAGACGATACGGACGCAACCTGTTGTACCAGTCTTTATTTTTTTGATATCCTGGTCATCCTGCCAGGATATCAAGACAAACTTATGACATTTTTGTATTATCATCGGTCCTTGATAGGTTTCTAGTTAATCCGATGTTTTAAGTAGATAAATAGCGTGTTCAAAAATTCCATTTTATAGATAGATACAGGTCAAGCTAATAAAAGGGTGTTAAAAAGGAAGCCTGACATCATCGAACCAGTGAGCTTGTGACCACGGCCAGAGTCGAAACGTCAAGCATATAAGGTAAACTATATGCATTAATGATATAATAATACTACTACTGCGTAGAACAGAGGTGTGGTTATTTTTAAGCGTCATATAATTTAGCTATTCTGTACAATTGTACAGGATAGCTAAAATGATGACAAATAAATCATTTTCATTTTGTATTATTTTGACTAATTTAGGCGATTTATCATTTTATATCGTGATATATCTATAACTATAGTTTTTTATCGGGATATCAAAACCAAAAAAATTTTTGGTACTTTAAAACAAAATTGTCTCCTGATATAGTGACCTCCGTGAATCTGAAATGATCAGGCACAATCACAATGTTGTATATTTTAAGATCTATTTTAAGCATTTCCATTTATATTGCCGTAGAGATGTGGCACGACGCGACGAGTAGAGTAATATATTCTAATATTAAGAAAACGCCGTCACTAGGAATAATAACTGTGTCACGGGTGACTTCACATACATTTAAACAGCATATCTAAAGAATATCCAAACTCGGAACAACTATTTATGGATCACACAATTTTTTGTTCTATTATATTCACAACACTCTGTGCAGTGGCAGTGTCAGTCAATTAAACTATATTATTTTTATATAATTATACTATAAATTTATTGATGCTAACTTGAATCTAATTATAATTCTATTACTATTATTTAAAGACAATCGAATAAGGAGTTTTTATAAAGAAGCCAAGTAAATTATTTTCATATTATGTACTATTAGGTAAATACATTCCTAGTTTGCCACTGAAACTTTATGCGGCAAGTGTCTAGATAACAAATCGTTGCATTTTTCTTCAGTGACTCTATGGAAATTGCAGGAACTCCCACTTTACACGTACTATATTTAATCATGTCACAATTTTTTTTATTTTTTGTTTACGTAACCTAAAGGAGTTAGAACAAATTTTATATTTTTAAGTATTTGGTATTGTCTTTTGCGCCTGTAATACCTTAAAACTTTTGGCTAACGCTCAAACCTCGGCGTCCAGGGTATACTTTTTAAGTGGTTATTCTATTGGAGTGTTTAATAATGCACTTCATTAAATAACCTCGGACTTATATATATTTTAAATAAAAACTCCACAGGAATTGTGTTAATACATTGTTTAAACAATGAATTAGGTCATACATAAGGATGAAATGTTTGCCGCTGTCTTCTGCAGCTATTGCAATAATTTACATTGACATTTGATACTGGGTGTGAGTCGTATTTGCATCTACTAGGTAACTGCACTGTATGAAAGCGGATTCCTTGATATTTTGGATAGACTTTTCGACTCGATATTCGTTTCTTGCTCGAAACGTGCCATAAAGCCGGCGCGCTGGTATTGTGAGGCAAAGTAACCATTCTACAGCTGTTATATTTACAGGAATCATTTTTTGTATAATGTTTAACTGATATTTACATAAAGCTCTTTCGACTCGCATGAATAGGCAACGATCAAACAGTTCAGTATGATTATTTTTCTTCTCTGTTCGTCAGTCCCTATTTTGTTTTTTGTATTTATACGTGATCAGCAATGGAAGAACTTTAGTGTTATCAATAAACTAAAATTCAGTTAGTTGTTTTCTATCTAGATAGATAAAAACTAAGGTTTCTTCAAATGTTCAATAATGATTATGGTTGAATTTCGATGTTTAAAATAATTTGGTTTGTTTTTGTGTAATAAAATGTGTTATCCTTAAGTTGTAGAACTGTCTCACACTCTGACAGACTTTAAAGATTACAACAATACTTAACCAGGCGTTTGGCTGTTCTCACATAATAATAATTATGATAATGTAATCTATTTTTCTTTAGACTATCATTTTTCATGATAACATGTTAGAATAAGTTTCCCAGAACACATATTTTACTGATTTATTAATAACTAGTTTTTACCATAGCTTCGCTTGCGTGAATCTTGCAAGAACGTATACCGAGATAACCCTTGCGCTGACAATAGATGATTCAATTTTTTATTAATTAACTCAAATATATATATTACCCAAGCTAGAAGTGAATGTCACATGACAAAAAAAAAGCTCGATTAATACTATGATGTAACCGCTATTTAAACGCTGCTGTCTGAAGGACATAGCGAGATATCCTCCCTACAACCCTACTTTTTCTTATATCCTTTTTTTTATGTTCTAGTGCCTAACCCTTCTCACATTGAAAAGAGGCCCGTGCCCAGCAATGGGACAGTTAAATACAGGACTGATATTATTAATTTTAATTAATTTTCATTGCTATTCGCCCTTATATATTATATGAACTTTGCCTTTTTTAAATACAGGTTGTATTTGTGCATTTAAGAAAATACTAATAGAATATTGAATGACTTTGCAGACATTGAAACAACGTATATAAGGAACATTCACATTCGTAATGTAGTTTTAAACAAGAGAGTTGCATCCCAAAAACAATCTGTGTCAGAAGTTATCCCTCATATTATGTATTATTCCAAGACATCTGTACACTAAGTTTCAAATGCGTTTAACGGTTGACGCGTGGATGAGTGAAAATATCCAATATGACAAAGTATTGCATTTATAACATTAGTACCTATGTTATCGTATAGTTTAGCAATTCAATCATTAATATATATTAGATAATAATGAGACTAAACTTGTACCATGACCATGGTCATGGTAATATTATTATTAGCTTTAAACAAAACTCTATTTAGTAATCAAAACGAATGCTAGATGTTTTTGCTTTATAGCAAAACCACAATATTGCCTACTAAGAAACATAATGAGTGTCTGCGATTACAAACGAGTACAATATTGCCTACTAAGAAACATGATGAGTGTCTGCGATTACAAACGAGTACAGTCAGCAACGTAAATATACCTGAGCATTAAACAAAGCTTTTAGAGTTGAAATTAACGCAAAGTTACGCGCAAATATCTCTTAAACCTTAACCTTAAATTAATGATTTTAAGTGTAGTCAAAACGAAACATTTAATTGAAATTTAAAGCGTCAAGGCTAAGAAGTGGATAAATCTTTTACTTTCCGATTACGTTCACCAAAGCAAATTAAATTTTAGTCCCACTTGTAATAATATAAATCAGTGCAAAATGCGAAGATTTCCAATTCGATTAAAGGAATAAGTTTGGAAACACCGTGACTCGCTCGGTAAAACTTAACCATGAAGTAGCACTGTTGATTTTGGTTTGTAAATAAAGAGTGGCATTTAATTGAATTACAACTAAAATGTTACCAAAAAGATTTTTTTTAAATACATCTGCCACATAAGAATAACTCCTGTTACACGGAGGACTTTACAATTTTTGAAACAAGCGACACTAAGAACTGCCGCACTCGTAACATCAATTTGTAAACATAAAAAATTTCTTACCGTGTGGATCGAAGCTATTACACTCGGCACAGTGGCAGTGGCAATGCACTTAAACCACTAAACCATCTGTGCAGTCAAACAACTCTGTGTAATCAACTCAGTAGCAACATAACCTGGGTAGAAAAATATTACTGGGACAAACAATTTAACTTCTCTAATGTCAACGTTTACAGCAAGTCAAATTATTTACCTTTATATAAAGGCATTTAACGTAGAATTAAAGGAGGATAATATCAAACACATAGGTATCCCGTAAGATAATTGACGTCACACTAGACGTGTATTGTCCGTGAAATAACGTCATTATGAACTGTTACATGCTTGGATAAACGATTAAACAAGATAGAAATTTGTGAAGTAATTAGCTGTAAAGCCTTTGTTTCAACGATCGGTCCATTTGTTGACCTGAGTTACATGATATTGTCTTACGTTTACGCGAATATTATTCATTGAATTAAACTAATCTGATATAGATTTTAACATGGTTTAATTCGAAAACACTATTATCTATTTGTCTTTTTTAACCCTAGATTACAAACCATTCATCTAATAGACGCGTACCCGGCGTATTTGATGAATCGATATGTTCCCGTTGCTCGCCACCCCGCCCACTTTCATTACCTTCCTAATTTGCGTTGTTAGTGACCCGCATAAACTTATTGTTGAAAGACGTTTAGTGAATTAGGATATATCGTGACATCGTCGTCTGACGGACGAAAGGTTGTAACTGCGTAGCTTTTTTACAAAGTAATTTAATTGTTTGATATCTGTTATTATTTATTATTATAATACATTTTAATTATTTTGTAATATATAATAAGGAAATTTTGTACTTGTGGATAATAGGTTTCATTATAAGGGTCACATTTTGATATCTTTTTTCTGATTATGGTTTGACCTAATTTTGTATTTTTTTTTTCCCGATGTATTTGAGAAATCAAAATGATAAAATTGCACAATGGTTAGCTGCGTCGGACACGGAACTAATACCAAACGATTAAATTCATTCATCAAACTCTGAGGAGGAGAGCAACTTGGAGACTGAGGTTCAAATCGATACTGAAGAAAGTGAGAAAGATGTCTTTTTTTCAGATGATGAATTCTTTTTAATTGGCTTATGTCCATTCCTCTGACTATAAAACTATTAAAACCGCCTTATAATTTAAACTTAGTTGGTACTTTACGAAGTAATAAAAGAGAAATCCCCAAGGCATTTTCTTAACCTTTTAACATTAAAAATAGTACCAGTCTAGAAGTTCAATGATTGGATTTGATAAGCATTTGACATTGGTATCGTACAAACGAAAGGCAAACAAGATCGTCTACCTACTATCTCACCACAAATCGTGACCAAAATGTGGGTGTAGTATATTTACCTTTGCCTACCCATTCAAAGATAAACAGGCGAGAGTTTACATAGATAGATACAGATTTATTATGAACTAAATTTTGCCCGTGGCTTTGTTAGCGTAAATGTAGGTCAGGTTAGGTTGGAAACAGTACTTTTTCCTAAATGAAAGGTACCCTGTATATCCTATTCTGCAACCCTGAGTTGTCAGGGTTGCAGAATAGGATATACAGGGTACCTTTTCTCTATTTCTCTATTCACATACACGTTGGTGTATGTGAATTTCGTTATGATCAGTCTAGTATTTAAGGCGTGAAAGCGTAACAAACAAAGAAATAAACGCATATTCGCATTTATAATATTAGTTAGGATTTCGAGTAAACGTGAGAAAATATTATGCTATTTGAATTGTTAACAACATTTTTATATTGTGGCGATTCTGATTCCGAATGGCCTGTGTCCAGTATTGGAACAAATTGTAAACAATCTCTTTAAAATAACCGTTTAATAATATTCATTGCCATTCCCAAACAGTATCGTAGTTTGTTTAAACTCGGGCGTGCTTTACTGTTTATATTAGCTCTCTCTATTTAACCAATGGAATAATTTGATTTAAACGTTACCTGAAACGGAAAGCCGCAATAAATAATTAAGTTTATCGTAGTGTTAACACATGTAAAAGGTTTAATCACAGATTTGCTAATGGATCGGGCACGCCACGATCGTGGCGGTAAGTCCCGTGTTTGAGGAGTGGCTGGAGAGGCGGCATGGCGCCCTCACCTTCCGGCTGACACAGGTAATGACTGGCCACGGTTGTTTTGGCCAGTTCCTGTGTCGTATACGCCGGCAAGAGACGCCCGGTTGTCACCACTGCGGCGACTGCCGCGACGTAGTTGAGGACACGGCGCTGCACACTTTGGCGGTTTGCCCCGCCTGGGCATCGCAGCGCCGTGAGTTGATCGCGGCAGTCGGATTAGTTGCCCTCTCGCTCCCGTCCGTAGTTCAGTCTATGGTCCGGAGTGAGAGGTCGTGGAACGCCATCGCCTCCTTCTGTGAGGAAGTAATTTCCATCAAGGAGGCGGCGGAGCGGGAGAGGGAGCGTTTAAACCCTCTCCCCAACCGCAGAGCCGGGCGCCGGAGGGCGCGGGACGACCTCCAGCCACCCAGAGGTTTGACCTGGGGGTGGCGGGCTTTGTGGGCCTGCCCGCCATCCGTTCAGCACCAGGTCCGAGAGGCGGCGTGCGTGTTCCCACGCGCGCGTCTCTACTCTATGTCGGAGTCCGTCTCCCCTCTAGGGAGGACAGTAGGGAGTTTTAGAAGTGCCTTTGGGTAGGTCTGTCGTGTAGTGACCTGCCGTTTCATACGGCGGGCCGAAACCTCGGCGGGGTCGCGATCGCATGCGAAAGTGATTCGCGCGGCCCCGTCGATAGTGGTTTTGTCGAGGAACACCGTGGTAGGTTTAGTCGGTATTCCGGGAGGTACGTTATCATCTTTACCATCTTCTTTTACCCCGGCGAGTCCGACATAACCCCTCCGCCCGCCCCCGCGGAGGGGTATGGGTCATGCATTCCACTACGTAAAAAAAAAAAAAATTTGCTAATGGATATTTATATTATGGTTGTTGCCTACAGTTTTATAAAGCACTTGCTTTTTTCCGCGGCTTTGCTCGCGTAAATTTAGGTTAGATGGGGTTAGGTTAGTAACAGTCCTTTTTTCTGGATGACAGGTAGCCTATGTCCTATTCTGTTACCCTGACAACGTGTATGCGAAATTCATGATGATCGGTTGATAAGCTGAGGCGTGTGAGCGTAACAAACAAACAAACGTTTATTCTCATAAATGTACGTTCAAGCTAAACTTGGTTTTGTGGTTTATTCAGTATCGAAAGCGTCTCATTAACAATCCTTGACAGTTCTATCGTCGCTTTGTAAACAAATATATATCGAGGATACCATGCCGTTTGACAAACTACTTGTTGACTTTTCATGTTACGCTTGGGAATGTATTCCTTGAATTTACAGTCATTCCGTGATAGGTGACGTTCTCTAAAGAGTGATCAATATGCTCACTGGATGTATTTTTTAACGCAGTAAACGTAACAGTATGAACAAGGTTTGTATGCGATACTGTCTGCAGTAGTAAAGTAGATATGATGAGTGAAGACGAATCTTTTTTACGCAATTTCTGTTTCCTTTTAGAACTAATGATTTGAAAAAATTTAGCTAGGTAATCACAATGGTTTTAGTGAAATTTGCTCCTTAATCATATATTATTTTCTCGTTTATTATCAATAAAGTTATGAACATAAATTCTATTTAAATATTATAGTATTTACTTGAAGCAAGCAGGTTAAGCGTTAATAAAGCGATTAAAGAAGCACAAGCTAGACAGTAATTTATGATAGTTTATTATTATAACAAGCTGGTATTACCTCGCTTTACTAGTGTCTTAGTACGTTTTGGACAAATTTATCTTAATTTTAAAATGTGTAGAGGTTTTTATCTCCATGCGAAGGAACTCCTCAACAATACAAAATAATTTCAACTTTGCTAATACGTTTCATTTTCATCATTAAATGTTTAAGAATTATAATATTATTATGATCTTATAACGTGAACTGAAAACTGTGTACATATCTCTTTATATGCATACACGGAGGTGTAGTGTGTATATGATTTGTCATACTAAAAGTTCATATTATTCATTAAAATATTAGACCGAACTAATTATATTAGAAGCAATCATTCCCGGAGTATATAAATCAGGCAACTTACGTAAGCAACTGAGTTAGCACATTGTGTGGGTCCTAGTTCCGATATAATCAACTTCAACCATACCGCGTAATGTTTGCGTCGTACTCCCAGTTATCCGTCCTGCCCTATTCAACTCTAGTAGGTATCATCAATTTGATTAGATAGGCCCCAGCTATTGTGTTGAAGACATGGACGTGCTGATCGTTCAACAGTATTCACTAATTGAGGAAACTTCTCAAGGCAAGATGATTTGACCTTTCTCAAGGTCATATAACTGTATTTCATTAGAAGAGTAACTGTATTTGTTAGAAGATTATTACATTATTATGTCTAGTTTCACAAACCATTTGAATGCATAGATAGCGTAGCTCTTTAAGTAATCACCCTGTCAATACTAGTGCCATTCTGTGCACGTTTAGATTAGTTTTAAACAAAGGCATAAAAATTGTTTCTGGTTCGATTTATTTATTGCGTCCGTTGTTTAAATATTTGTAAAGAGCTTACAACAAAGAGATTATTATTTTCTAGCCTGAGCGATGTCTTAGTCTTAGCCAATTATAATCTATAAAGACAATTTGCCTATCTATCTTCCACAAATATTTTTTTCCGCAAAACATAATTACCTCAAAACTTTGAAGGTAGATCGAATTCGTAACAAGTATCCGAAATGCGTTAAGTTAAACAAACATCAACAACACAAGTTTCTGAACTGAACATAATTAGTGAAGCCCGGTACTTTCGATAACAAATGCTACAGTGTAATTTACACTGTATTCGGGATAGACCTTGAGATACCGTTCGGCAGCTCCTCGCTAGCGCTGATTATCTTGAACGAAATGGTGTACTAAACAGATGCGATGGATTCATTTGAGTTTGGTGGACGAGATAAATAAGACTCAAAACATCCGCATCGACGTCGTCTGTTCATTTATCATTTACTTGCAACATTTGTATGTGGACGACATGAAAATGTAGATTTTATTTTAATGTTCATGCCGGACATTAAAATGTTACTTTACTTACTTTACTTACTAGCGATAGCTCAGTGGGGAGACCAACAGACTGCAATGCAGAGGGTCTTGGGTTCGAACCCACGTCGCGCACCTCTGACTTTCGAAAGTTATATGACTTTTGGTCGTTCGGCTACCATGAACATCTATGGCGGTCGTTATTGGGAAAGTCAATACCCTTTAATATCCTGACACTGGTCTAGCCTTAGGGTATCGTTAGCCTTCGGGTTGCGGAGGTCAGGTGGCAGCCGCTCTGTGTAAAAACTGATATCTGAATAATAAAGGCTAAGATAGAAGAAGAAGGTGTTTTGAAATTAATATATCTAGTACCGTATATCTTGAAATGATGTATGTAGGTTCCAAATGGTTGCTGTTATTTATAGTTTGTAATCAAAACTATTTACAAATATAAATACTAATATTTCAGGTATATTTTTAACAGTGTGGCAAATTCGTTTAGTACCAATCTCAGTATAGCAGTTTTCATAGCATATCTTTCTAATACTAGTCTATTCAAATAGTAATAAAAATAAGGATATAAATTTACAAGCTGTTTGCGCATAAGAACATACATACATTGCCACAACATAACATTGCCACAGATTTTAAACATGGATTTTGTGCTTTGTACATATTTACGACGATATTATAGTCTTTATTCAAAAGTATGGCTGCTATCTTCGTATCTGTTGCCGATTCAATTCAATTAAAGGTAAGTATAACTAGTGCGTGTGGTTTTTGTGCTTTTAAAATGACAACTGCCGCACTAGAAATAATTCCTGTATCGTCGTGGACCAAAAATGGTATCTTGATATGAAATGCTCAGACCCTAGATAGAACAGAAATTAAACTATTAGTGGATTTCTATAGGTCTTCTAAATTCATTGGAACAGAGAATTTCATCGCATGTTTAACGGTCCGAACTCAAATTATCGTGTAAGCGTCAGTGAATGGGTAGCAAACTAGTTGATTTAAGAGAATCTGTCACCCATATGTGGCAGAGAAGTTAATTTTGGTCCAACAAACCAATTCTATTGATGTCATAGCATTGATATGTTGGACCGAAATTAACTTTGTAACGTATTATTTTGATGATAGTATCTATATCTAAGCAGAGTTAGCCTAATGGTGGTCTGGGAGACCGTGGACTGCCACGCAGAGGTCTCAAGTTCGATCCTCCGATCAAATCCGCCATCCTCCGATGTCTGAGAGTTCTCTATAATGCTCTTGAAGATATGTGAAGTATGCCTACTCAAACCGTGCTAATATGGTGGCCTATGGCCTTATCCTTCTCACACTGAGAAAAAGCCCGTGCCCGGCAGTGGGTCGGTTTAATACAGAGCTGATATTATTATGTTATTTATACCTTGTGGCGTCGCATGGTATATAAAATCGCATATAATATGACAATCTTTTACGTACGCAAATGTCTGTACATTAGCATCTTAATTGGTATTAATATAAGTCATTTAGCAGTCACAAATCGTAACTAGATTTTTTTTAAATTTATATTCTCTGTTTTTAATTAGTCTTTCTGATGAAAAACTTTTAGCTTTCACTTTAGCCAAGGTACCAACATCTAGTACATAGTAAGGTTGGTATGTATTTCGACTCACATATTCGTCGGCCATTTTACTATCAAACACGTAAGAATTTCTGAAGTAGGGTAAAACGTTCCCACAAGGTCGGTTAAAGTTTTTGTAGCCAGACGGTATACTTAATTAAAAAAGTTGCTGAGCTGAGGTCTATTTAAACCTTTCGAACATATACCTATTATATTGTATATTTACTTTTTGGGTAATTAAAAATGTATTTTTGATGATAATGTTCTGAATAAGATTGCTAGCGTCATTACTTTAAAGCAGTTAGAAGGATAAGATTGGTGTGATATATAGGATTATTTATTATAAACAGGGACAAAGATTTCTAGATTAATCTAGGGACATTTTAAGCAGGGCATATAATAACACAAATATGGGAATACATACATGGTCTGGTTTCTCGTTGATTACTATTTTTATACTTGCAAAATATGAAACATTTGATATGGTGCCTGACTGAAACCAGGAAGATATTCTTATGACCACGGCCATATTCAGAAAATATGTAGCATGATCGCTTAAATTTCCGTTTCCTATCAAATAAGCTTTATGTATTATTATAGTAATGAGAAATAAACAGAATATATTTTGCTTGTACGAACATTATTTAGGTAAGAAGCCGTTATTATTTTCAGTGGTGAATAAAACGTTATATAGTGGTTCTCCAAATAGACTAGACCGCAAGTGGCATCGTTTAATAACTATACAAAACATAAATGAAAGCAAATAGAGCGCTGATACTAACAGTATTATTAACACACTTTATTTGGATATGTTGTAATAGGTTTCATTTGGCAAATTTATTTATTTTTATTATAACTAACTATGGCCGCCGATTCACCCGCGTTTATAGTTACTGCGCCGCCCCCGTGGGTCGTAGCGTGATGTTATATATGCCTATAGCCTTACTCGATAAATAAGCAATTCAATACTAAAATAAATTTTCAATCTGAACCTGTAGTACCTGAAATTAGCGCGTTCAACCAAATAAACAAAGTCTTCAGGTTTATAATATTAGTATAGATTTCTCTCCTAATGTTGCTTTTGTCCAAATAAATAAATTTCCTTTCTTTCTATGTTAAGATCCTGAAAAACGACTAGATAGCTTATATTAATACTTACTGTACTTACTTACTTACTGTACTTTCACTCGCTATATGGAGATTCTCCAAGTGAAGTCCCATCACTCACAATATTCTTTCTTGTTTAATTTCTTTTTTTACTTTAAAATTGATATTTTATAAAGTATTATTTCTACAGAACACAATAATACATAAACTAAAATTATTACTGTTTTAAATATCATCGATTTTTATGTTAAACATTTCTTAATATTAGCACTACAATTCGAATTTAGTAGTTTGAATTTAATTACAACGGATGTAAATTGTCTAGAGTACGGCAATTAGCAGGATTTGGGTTTAGTCCAGCTCGCTCGTTCCTTTACAGATAATATCGTTATCTGACAAAGCACTTTCTATATGTGCTAATTGTTGGGAGCGATCTAGCGCTTTAACACAAGTGTAAGAAGTATATTTAGTATTTATGAGATTAATATTTTTATATACATTATGTATGTGCTAATCCTAACTAATATTATAAATACGAAGGTAAGTTTGTTTGTTACGCTTGCACGCTTTAACTACTAACATAGGACCTTTTATCCAGAAAAACAGGCAGGTACCCGAGCGAGCAAAGCTGCGGACAAAAGTTAGTATGTAATATTCATCTATTAAGAAGTAGGGACACACAGCCGATCAGACATAGTAGGTGTTCAATTATGTCTAGCATTCCAACAATTGACAGATTAATAAGTAATAAGATGTTTAATGCGTATTCATCAAGTTTTTTGTTTTACAGGTAAGGTGGTTAGGAGACAAACATACGAGCCGGCTGATGGGAATTGGATATCATAGCTACCGGGCTCTTGTGATTAGGCCCACGTTATCAATCCTTCAATCAAGCTATGTTTGCAATCATGATGTACGTTTCCAATAATAGTTAAAAAAAATGCGTTCATAAGTTTAGTTAGTGCATTAATTCTACGCAAGTTTACCATAATATTACATGAATTAATGCATCTGGATTGATCATCTATACAAATAAATAAAATTAAAGTGTCTGTTTGTAATGTCAAAATAGCTTTTTACCAAATGCATATGAAAGTATATACGGTATTCATATCAAAAAAATATATTTTTTTTTAATTTTTCCATTTTTTTTATCTGTGTCTCTGTGTGTCTGTTTGTTCCGGTTAATCTCTGAAAAAGTTGAACCGATTTTAACAGGACTTTCACTGAAAGATAGCTGGTGTAATAACCACCACTTTTATTTTAGGAAAAATAGGGTTCCGCGGTATTAAATTATAACTAATGAAATAGTGAAAAATAGCCGATTCATCGATACAAATAAATAAAATTCAACTGTCTGTTTGTAATGCCAAAATAACAGCTTTTTACTAAATGCATATGAAAGTATATACGGTGCTTATATCAAAAATCTATATTTAAAATTTTTGTCTGTCTGCCTGTTTCTGTCTGTCGGTCTGTCTGTCTGTCTGTTTATTCCGGCTTAATTTTCTAAGCCGGAACAAACAGACAGAACAACAATGTAATGTTTGTTTTGTATAACAAGTACATTAAAAAAAAATTGTTTACTCCCATACTAGGAATAATCCTGTGTCGCGGGGACTTTACGAACATTTAACCAACGGACACAAAGAACACCCAGACTCGGAACAAACGTTGGTGGATCACACAATTGTTTTGTCACGTGTGGGACTCGAACCCACAACACGCCGCGTAGTAGCAGCGGTGAGGCGACCACTTAAACCACTACGACATCCGTGCAGTGATTAATATAATATGTGTATGATCTAGAAGTCTTTACTGGAGTGGTAGTGTATGCGACTTCTGTGCATATTATTGGGTTTGACTCCTGAATCAGGCAAAGTGTTATTGGGTTTTTCTGTAAGAAATTCACAGTAGTAGTACGAAGTTTGTGATGTTGTGCAATATATATTATCAAGCATTTATGTCACTTAAAATATCATATATAAGCGCTTGCTTACCCGTGCTTGTTTACTGAAACAAATTCAACCTAGTTTCGATATAAAAAATGTACGTAAATTGTAACTGCTAGAAGTTTTATTTAGGAAACAAATAGTTTTCACATTGTGTGTACTTTGTTTCTATATGTATGTATGTATCTTATGTGGAGGCCAGTCAGTGCAGACCGGTGACACTTCGACCCAGTGGCATCTTTTGTGTCGACACTCTCCCAATAACGACTGCCATAGATGTTCATGGCAACCGGGACCGACGGCTTAATGTACTCTCCGAGGCACGGAGCAGGCGATAATTGTCAATCAATACGCACATAATTTCGAAAAGTCATATAACTTCCGAATGTCAGAGGTGCGCGACGTGGGTTCGAACCCGAGACCCTCTGCATTACAGTCTGTTGGTCTCCCCACTGAGCTATCGCTGCTTGTTTCTATATAGAAGTGCCTGAAATTGTTATAATTCACCAGCTGTGGTATATTAAGATAAGTCCTAATATATTAACTTACCTTTATATTTATTACAATTCAACATATCAGCTGCATATTGATGGGTAAATATATCTATACAAACTATTTATTATCCATAAAAAGCTCTAAAATAATTTCTAACTTGTTACGGGAAACCTTTCAACAAATGAACCCTGTTATTATCAAAGCGTTCAGATTACACATAGAATTTTATTAAATTAGGCTGAACTGTTGTGATCTCGCCTCATAGAAATCGCACACGATTGTCATAAATATGCGCCATCACGACGTTCCACCCGCTGAGAACAAATGCTTCACATGCTTTAAAATACACGACGTGAAAGAATTTGTACCGCAATAGCTGGGTTTGTATGAATGGGCACGTATGTAGCTCTTTTGTAATTTCCTCAGACATTTTTATATTCATCTGAAAAAGGAAATCTGCTCTTTTCTTGTAAACGAAATGTTATACCAACGTACAAGTTACATTTTACAGACAATTGATAAAAATCTTCTAAAAGAGTACGGAGAAAATAAAAATAGAGAGTTTCTGCAGAAGAAATCCTACGACAGCTTGCTGCTTAAATAAGATAATCTTGAAAAATGAAAACAGTTAGCAACTTTTGCTTGGCCATTGGTTCTACATAATCTATGACTTGGTTAGACTTTAATTACCTTCATAAATAACCATATAACTTATTTAAAAGCTTTTTCCTTACTTATTATCTTACTTAAAATGTCGTAAATTGTCTTTTCTAATCTAAAACAACGTTTCAAGCCGATTAGTTTTATAAGAAGCGTAGTAAAATCTCAAACGGTGCACTCAGGGGTTGGTTTCCATTTGGCAAGCCTCCAATGTCGTACGTATTATAATATGAGTGGTCTCTAGGTACTGTCATGGAACTTGAAACAACGTATTTATATGCAAGTGACTGTATCGTCTAAATATTATTATCCTGTTTCAAATCTTTTCTCTTTAGAATATTTGTGTGTATACACACAAATATGCTAAGGAGAAAAGGTTTTTGTTTGTGATGAATAAACTATAAACCACAGGACCGATTTAAAAAATTATTTTCATAACTCATATATATTAAGAAAAATTGCATGTTGCTTCTCACAAAATTATTTTAAATTAGGAATCTGTATTACCGCATCACGTGCGATAATATAATATTTAAAATGCACGTAAGTTAGACTTTAGAATTACGAACAGAAAGATCTACTGAACAATTCATTCGACTACAATTCAAACAATGGATTCTGTCTAACTTGGTGTTTATATAATACGATAGCTATTTGAATAAAAATATGCTAAATAGCTTTGGATTCTCAACCGTGTATAAGAACACTTTGTGTAATAATATTCTGAATTAAGAGTCAATATGTATTCTGTTCTGTGAACATCGCGACTTTTTTGTGAAGTTCGTTGGCCTCTAATGTATTTGCCAACTTCGCGCGGACTATGTGTGAGCGCAGAAGGCTTACAACCCGTATAGCGTAATGCCGGGGCAGTATGCTTATATTGTGAGGAAACTAAATAGCCTGATATAGATATCTATATATCTCTAATGAATCCTAAGTCATGCTCATGCTACGAGATTAAACGGAGCAATTTTGATGGTGGTGGAGTGGTTTTTAGTAGTCAACTCACCACTGCACGGCCACAAATTGTTGTTTCGAATTGAGTCGAGAGACTTCTTTGTGTCCGAATGTATTTGGAAAATTATCCGCGACATAGGCATTATTCATAGAGCGAAAGATGTCGTTTATATTAGTAAAGGATTAGTAATCAAAATGTTTAAGTCGATTTTACGTGTAACTAGCAAATCATCAAAATAAAGTGTATAATAAACTTCACATCAAACCGTCGATCTCATTTACTCTCAAATAAGATCTATTGTTTTATTCATAGGTGCCATGTCAAGAGATTGCAAGATTGATAGTTATAAGTATAACTTTATAATACAGCTTTGTTGGAGTGGTTGTGGCTATGTGTTCCTAACAGATACGTTTGGCGCCGACTTAGGCCACCACTACTGGCGGTACCGAGGGCGAGAACAAACCTGCTCAAGGAGTCGCCTCTGACGCGCGCACTTCGCATTCTCAATCTCATACTCAACAAGTCAGACCTATTCATGTGTACTTTGAGTGAATTTAACAGAATAGCACTAGCGATTATTTGCTATTGTATTTAAATTAAATTTGTGCACTTGATATTACCAAGTGTTTATGTGATATTGTTTTTTTTGGCTGTACTGTCGCATTAGGTTTTTGCCTGTAAAGATAGTATAAGTTTGATTCAATAAATAAAAATAAATAAATAAATAAAAAGTACAAAGGTCAGAGTGCGAAAAAGTTTTTCGTATTCGTGATCTGTTCAGAATACTTAACCGAATGTTTGATGTTTATCGTAACAGACAACCCTTTTGTCTGCTTTCTTCAGAGTACAAACACATCAACAATAACGAAATGCCACAATTTGCGCGGCTTTTTTTAGAAGTATAAAATTGTATTATATAATAAATATTTTAAAAATAAAATGTGTATACCTTTTTATTTTGTATTATCTTTCTATTATCAAAATGCATTTATCTCAGTTGATTTGTCAACTCATCTATAATCACAATCATTAAACTACTTACTCTTAGATGTTAAAGAAAATTATATTAGTAACACTTTTTACTCGGAGACGTGTGAAGTAAATACGTCACCAATATTACATGGTAAACACCTCAATAACACCGAAGTTATTGTTCGGTTTGACATGTAATCATTTCTCGACTAATGAGATTCTTTATGTTCGCTTGTCGCGTCGACGTCATGTATCGTGATTAATTAACTGCTATCGAGTAGATAGCCTTTATTAAAAATTTCACAATGTGCAGTATTGTAAAATATTGATGTGTATTACTAGTCATCGATATTGTTATCCATACATAAAATATTATTGATTATTTTGTCTGATATTGACTTTATTAGAATAAAGCCAACATCAGACCAAAAATCTACCAGATTTTGGTGACTGCATATCACCTTTACGAGCCCACAAGTCAGAATTGGATTGCTGTTAGACTTTTAAATAAATTCTCAGTAGTAGCTCGGAGTCTGGAACTCAGAGTGGAAGAAAGCAAAAGGCTTGCACACATGGAACCTTATAGCTAGGGAAATGTCGGTGTAGAACACCTGTCAAGAAGTCATACGCGTGAGATTATGTTTATTAATATATAAATTATGCCTTCCATAAATTGTTAAATAATTTATATATATTTTTATTTATATTTATATTTTTATTTATTGTTAATTCCAACCAGGTGGGATGACGATCTGCGAAAGACTGCAGGCAGATGCTGGATGCGGTAAGCTGAAGACAGGGCGCTATGGCGCTCATTAGGGGAAGGCTATATCCAGCAGTGGACTATTATAGCCTGATGATGATGATGAAATTGTTAGTTTGGAATGCAGACGCTAGTTCAATAGAGTCCAAGATCTCGTACCCTTAAAAGAGGTAAATAATATGGGTAATATACTTATATAGCTTAGCATGACCGAAAAGCTGCATTTTTCTGGGCGTATAAATCATTATTGGCCTGCGACGTAGAAATACTCGATAGGTACTTTTTGCAGTCGGCTGAAAGGCGGAGAACGCCTATATTCACGATGGGCATGCAAAGGTGGATTCCATGTATGGATTTTGAGTCACGCTTGGGCGTACCAGAAATTGTGCAAAGTACAGTTCGGTTCTGTTACTTAAAATTTCTGGACACAAAACCCAATTACAATTAGCCCGATAAGACAATCGAAAAACAAGAAGCAATAGACAGACATGGCAGTTGTTTACAGTACGAATGCGTCACCGAGATAGAAATAAAATGACATTATTCATTAAAAAACGTAAATGTCACTAACTATGTTATCGTACCTACCAATAATAAATTACGATAAGCATGTGTTACAATTTACTCCATAATATATTTCTTTATAAAATATGTTTCACAGCATACGTCAATGTCATCAGGTATGCAGTTCTCATCGTCAAATACAACATGTAAATAAAGTCGTCGAACGTCACCAATATAATATTGTTTCGGAGATTAGCCGGAACAAACAAACAGACAGACAGACAAACATTTTAAAAATTGATTTTTGATATTGATACCTTATATACTTTCATATGCATTAAGTAAAAAGCTGTTATTTTGGCATTACAAACAGATACTTCAATTTTATTTGTTTGTATATAGATGAATCGGATATTTTCACCATTTCATTGGATTTAATATTTTTCTGCGGAACTCCAAAAAATAAAAGTAGCTTAAATTACTCCTTATAACATCAGCTATCTGCCAGTGAAAGTCCCGTCAAAATCGGGTCAGCCGTTTCGGAGATTAGCCGAAACAAAGAGACAAAAATTTTAAAAATAGATTTTTAGATATTGGTACCTTATATACTTTCATATGCCTTAAGTAAAAAGCTGTTATTTTGACATTACAAACAGACACTTAAATTTTATTTATTTATAGAGATATAGAGATATATAGATGTAAAGATGTATCGGATATTGTTCACTATTTCACCTACCTATAGATTCAGGATACACAGTGTAATTTACAACTCGTAAAAACATCGATCTCTGTATCCTGTTTTTCATTGCTTATTACAATATCCAACTAAAAGGAAATTAGATTACTTCCAGAATCATATCTTTTTGAATTTTCTTTTAAATAAAAGAATATTTTCAATAACAGCACGGAGTCTGAGTTTGTGCTCACGGTAATAGGCTGAGCCTTATAACGTGGGACCTATAAATGTAGCTGGTGAAATACGAATGCAATACTCCTCTGCCTACCCCTTTGGGAATACAGGCGTGTGACTTTGTATGTATTAACTATAGGTATATTTTAATTCGTATATAGAACTATGGAGTTTTAGCGCGGCTGTTACCGTAACTGTGTCGTGCAATTTATACATACATACATTTGAACATCAATTTCTCGTAAACGTAAGACAGCAAACCAATATTATGTGTTGAAGGAATGTAGTATAAAGAGGAAAAAAGAAAATCTTTACTCAGCAAAATCTCTAATAATTTTCGTTTACTAAATACTTATCAAAATAAGCAATTAATGGACTTGAATTACAAAATATAAAAACTGCGATTCCATTGTAGCCAAAGTTAAAATGAAATAAAACATAAATTTTATGTGTTTTCAAAGCTAGCGCTGGCACAAAACGCAAACATTCTCCAAATCAATAATTAAAAGTTTGGTCGTACAAAACTTAGTCGGATTTTATTGCACATTTTCCAATGGCCAGCACCTCGACGCGGATTTGTATGGAGTTTAAAAAGAGAAATAAAAATGACATCGGAAAGCTGAAATTGAACTTGTGCAGTCATTACGCCATCGGTGAGACTCGCTTAATTGTTGAGTGTACTGTACAAACAACGTTCTTAATATATCTTATAATATTACAGCTAGTAATCGTATATTACTAGCCGTAACATATAAGATATGTTAAGTATATATCGCAAAGTGACAATTTCTTCTTTATTTACAAAATGCAACTCCGACACTAGTAATAAATCCTGTGTCGGGACTTTACAAAAATTCAGACAACGGGTACATAATACACCCAGAGGCGTAACAACTATGTATTTGTGTATCTATTACACAAACTTTGTCTCGTGTGGGGATTGAACCCATAACACAGTGAGGCCTAGCATGTCTTTCGGTGACTAGTTAATGGGTTACTAAGATCTGCAGTTAAACAGCTCTGCTACGCAGAGGTGTCGAGTTCAATCCCAAGGCTCTCTTTATTCTCAGACTTTTCGAAGTTATGTGCGTATTAAATCATTACTTATCACTTGCTTTGACGGCTAAGAAACATATTGTGAGGAAACCTGTATCTCTGAAAGTTTTCAATAGCGTTCTCGAAGATATGTGAAGTCTGCCAACTGGCGTTTTCTATAATAATCCTAAAATAACCTAAAAACATAGCTGGTATAGCTAGCGTAGTACAGTACTGCCTACCCCTTCCGAGAAATACATATGAGTGGCTATGGTTGTATGTAGTCATATCACCATCTCTTGTAGTATTTTTATTAAATGCAAACCAATCAAAACTATACACTCCGCAATCGTTCATCGTTCTCGAAAATGCGATAACAACATTTAGGCTTAGACTAATTTTGCTATAATTTTTAAGACTTTTCTCGCATTAACAATATTTTCTGTATCGTGGGGGTCTTTACAAACATGCAAACAATGGACACAAAGAATACTCAGAAAATCATTTGTGGATCACACAAACGTTTGTCTCGTGTGGGATACTCAGGGTAGTCACGCTTCGAAGCGACGACGTAAACCACGTAAGTTATTCGTGCAGATTTTGTTTGTTATTAACAAAAATAATAGCTTATTATTGTAATAATATCAAACTCGTTACAAATGGCCCCCTGTACCGTATGAAAAGGGTTAGATGATATGATGTATGTATGTATCCTATGCCAGTCAGTGCAGGCCGGCGACACTTCGACCCAGTGGGATTTTTTGTGTCGACACTCTCCCAATAACGACTGGCATAGATGTTCATGGCAGCCGAGACCGACGGCTTAACGTACTCTCCGAGGCACGGAGCAAGCGATAATTGTCAATCAATACGCACATAATTTCGAAAAGTCATATAACTTCCGAAAGTCAGAGGTGCGCGACGTGGGTTCGAACCCAGGACCCTCTGCATTGCAATCTGTTGGTCTCCCCACTGAGTTATCGCTGCTTAAAATTATTCGAGCATATAATAAAATGTAAGTCATCTACATTATAATTAAAATAGCTATGCAATTGAAATCTTCAAACAGCTTTAGACTTTACTGAAATTGTGTAACAGCTTTCTATATTCTCAGAATCGTATGTACTTAAATTATAATCACTTAACTATGTAATTACTTTTGCCAATATGTAATTTTTTTAATTTTTTGTAATGACACCATTTTTGATATTCCGAATTTATAGATCTTTTACAGTCTACCTAAATTCTGCCATCAAAAATATACATGATGGGTCTCATCGTGTATATTTTTGATGGTAGAATTTCCTGTAGAGTATATTTTGAATGTTTGAAAATTTATTTATTTTTATCTCTTGAGCCAAGACTTGAGGAGTGCTCAACCTAGGCGTATAGTTATATAGGCATATAGCGATTTATATAGAACAAAGGTTATTTAATTTGATTCATATAATGTAATATTGCGACGTCTCAACAAACCACACGTAAAACAACTTTTAGTTTATGTTACAACCTGTGGTTACAACATTTAATTTCAACGGAGCAATCCAATTTCCCTTTATGACATCCTGGTTGAAAATATTTCATATTCAGTGCGATGATGGAGCCGACGCGATGTGCAATACTTCACAAGTATTTCACACTGGTGGCTATAGGTATATTACAACGCTGCCGTGCAGGTTTTAATGGCGTTTATTGTTCTTTAGAAATACTTTGAACTACGTTGAACTTTGGTGGGCTTTTATTTTTACATTTTATGCATCATAATTCGAGACATAATCAAGACGATATCTCAATAATACTGTATTAAAGAAGACAATGTATACTTAAATTAACCATACCATAAACATTTTAAAACATATTTTAATCTATTCTCTGCCCGTGGCGGCGTGGACCTGCATCCGATTGTTTTAGTTAATCTAAGTAATTGACTGCCAGTGCCAAGTTTTATATAAATATTTAACGTTTTACGTGTGCCTTAATAAAGATTCAAACATACACAAACTTTTTCATATTAACAGTGCTTTTACGCGTGTCTTAGTACGCGTGGAATTTGGAGGTAAATACCTATATATGTTCTCTAACTTCTAGGCAGCGTATCAAGATCAAACAAGCTGAACATTTAAAGCTAAATCCTCAGCAAAAAAATTGTTAAAACCTTATTTAATTCTGTGCAGTAATTTTTGTATGACGAGTGTACAAACATACAAAAAAAAATATTATGCCCCTCTATGACTTATAAAGATCACACAATTATTTGTTAAATATCTCTTATTTACAGGCGACGACCAGTTACAATTTTACTATATATGAAAATATTAGTGGCATGTAGAATTCACAAGTAATTTATCCTGTCATTATATTTGCAAGCATCTGAAAGACTATCTGTCAAGATGTATTTTATTATACTTTAAGAGTGAGTCCTTAATATATTGTTAAAGACGTAATAGAATTTTATAGGTTCGTGTTTATGTTATGTTTTTATAAAGACAACACTCGCAATAGGAATAATTCCTGTGTCGTGGAAGACAACATCAAAGACAACAAACATTCAAACAACACCCGTGTGTTGTTTATTTGTAATTGTGTTAAACCCACAACAACACTTGGCTCACCAAACCACTACAAATAAAAAGATTTATCTTTGCGACTACATATTATTATTGTATAGATACCTTTGTTATATTTTTAGATTGATTAGAATATTGTTATAGCTTTATTAATGTTTGCTGTTCATTATTAAATCCATGTTTGTTTTCCAGGAACCGGGCATAAGGGTTCTGACCGCCCACACAATTAAAACAAACATATATTGCTTGTTGTTTTCATAATATTAAGAGTTACATCATAAAAATGAAGTATTTGCAGGCTTAGTTTATAAATAATGTATTAAATACTTTAAAAGTCGCGAACTGATCGGAGGGATTATCAATAGTCAAAGGCACCTCGCGACTGTTACTCCGCCGAGTGTTGTGGGTTTGAATTCCCTATGAAACAAAAATTTGTGTGCTTCACAAAAAGTTGTTCTGGGTCTGGATATACGAGTACATTAAGTTCGTTAGATGTATGTTTGCAAATCTACTAAAGCTATTATTCCTGGAATGGTGGTTATCTTTTTATTATATTAAAACTCATCATATTAAAACAGAAGCAGCTAGGTTCCTTTGGTGTATAGAATTATCATATTTTATTTCACAATTTGACAAATAAATTACGTACGAGGCTTTTTAAAAGACCAACTGACGTCATCTACCATCAATCTTCGTAAAGCATGAAAGTAGAAATAGATAATAGCTGCCTGATTTGTTGCACCGGTAATAAATGCGACTGCTAAAGTAAAATAAAGATTTTCTGCCAAGAGATTCTCAGTAGTAGCTCGAAATCTGAAATTGTACCCAGTGAACGGCAATAGGCTCACCCCTTATTCCGGGCGTGTAATACACATTTACTTTTTAAATTGGGTGAATACAATTTACGCACCCTTCTCCGCGGGAAAACGGGTGCAAAAGGGTATCGGACTCACCTAGGAAAAGATGGGAAAATAAGTTTAAGGTCCCATCGACTAAACCTACCACAGTATATCAATTTGACTAGAATGGTAGATGGGTTGCAAAAATGAAATTACTTCAGCGGCGCCGTGTAATGCACCTCTGCCAATCCCGTCGGGATATACTATATAATTTTATAATAGGTATCTACAATTAAAGTTCGAATCTAACCTTTACCCGTGGTTTACGCAAAGCTAACAAACTTAATCGCAGTTTATATCTACTATCTGTCTTTATAAAAATTTGGATTTACCCTAAACAAGAGCTGATTATTACACTTATATAACTTCACGAACATTATGATAAAGTTCCTTACGATGTTTCTTGCGTCGTTGAAGCTGGTTTATGACGTAAATAACTTTTAAAATTGCTGTAGTCTCGGAAAAGATCCATTACGTCATTGTGGTTTTATCTTTGTTCTCAAGTTAGCGTTGTAATTAACAAAATATTTTTGTTTACATTACGTCTAATACATACCAGGGATTATTAATATCTGTTTATATATTTAACTCGCGACTCTGCCAGCGTAACTTAAAGTTGGCCCGCGATTTAACTTACGTAGATCATAATAGTATATCTGAATCTACTAAACCTAATCAGACAAAACGTTGCTTATGTTATAGGTAAAACTTGAAGTTACTATACTGTAAAAATCACCTAAAAATCTAATCAGTTTTTTTGCATGATCTCGCAATAACATCAGACAGATTCCAACTTCTCTAGTTATTTGATCGCAATTAGTTTTTCAATCAAGAAACGCGCTGTTTCTCTAGATGACTCAATTAATGTATTTATTTATTTAAAAAAAAATATTTTCAACTTACAGACACATTCGCCATTCTATATTTATATGAAAGATAGTTGAAAGAAGGAAGAGTGGTGTATTACGTTTTAAGCCGGAACTGTTGACATGTTAAGCCGTTCTACTAGCTCATTGCTACCTGTATTTAAAAGAAAATACATTTTTCATTGTATAGAGTTACATTTCTATTTTAATATCGCGAGAAACTTAATTTCAACAAAAGAATCGCCTAAGCACAATACAAGTAAACAATGAGACAAGTCCATTCATTTGAAAGTAGAAATAAAACAAACAAAAAAAGATTCTGCCACCATTTCTTAAGAAACACTACGAACGCGATTCGACTGCTTGTGTCAAATGCATGGTTGTGTGCGTGTAGTGTTTTCCATTAATTTAATGTATTTGTAATGCATATTTTATAAAAATATTAGGATTCGCCCCTCATCCTCCATATAAACTTTAACTGTGCCAAATTCCATACTCCTCCATCCGCGCAATTTTCATAAAAAGAGGTACAAAGTTTTTGCTTCACGTATTAATATATTCTTTGATGGGTTCGAGCACCATGAAATGCTACAATTTATTTTTACTTAGATATATATTATTTTTTAAGTCTTTATTGTAATAAAATTATTTTATAACATGAAGTGTCACTGTGAAGTATCTATTTATTTGCGTAAAAGATTTGGATTTGCGCCACCAGGTGGCAGATTCGTCGTACACGTTCTCTACATGTATGTGTATCTGCGTGTGCGTGTCAAATGCATGGTTGTGGATTCGCCTCTCCTTCTCCATATAAACTATAACTGTGCCAAATTTCATACTCCTCCGTCCGCGCAATTTTCGTAAAAAGGGGTACAAAGTTTTTGCTTCACGTATTAATATATAGATTAATAATATTATAAAGATATATTTTATATAATTTAGTTCATTATTTTTGGTGTACATAACGACAGTGATAGACGTTGACGGAGAGGAACATAGAAGGAAATCATATGATGTATCGCCGAGCGAGATTGTGACACTGAATAATGTATCTGTAATGGAACAATCATAAAAGGTACAAAATCTCTGCTAGTTCAGAAGCTGATCAATTATTTATCTTTTCATTGTATTTATTTGAGTTAAAGTCACAGGAATTATGATCTTGAGATATTATATCGAAATGGCAGTCTTTTTATTGATTTTATATATTATACTACATACAATTAAAAACAGGAATAACGTCGAATTAAAATGACTTTTTTTGTATTTCAGGACAATATTTTATTTATATGATGACAAGACTTTATTATTTACAAGAAAATATATGTGAGGGTGTGATCTTAATCAAAACGCACACTGCAACTCGAGAATGTTTCTCTTTATTATTTTCACCAGTAATTACAACAAAATTACATGCACATTTTTTTCTTTTACAAGAACACACGCGTCCTGCCATCTCACGCCTCACAGTAAAAAATTCCTTCTCTCTCCTTCCTCTCTCCGTCCCTTTCACTCAGTTACCTTCAAAAATCAGCTTACATTCTTCACGTTCAGTAATTCAATCCATCCCACAATATTGTGGCATACAAATAGACACTCAATTTCCTATTATTAGTAAAAAATAACCAGTAACTGCCTCGGTGGTGCAGTGGTAGTGAATGCGACTGAAATCCGAAGTCTTGGGTTCGTTGCCCTTTTGTGATATTGGGTTGGCACAAAATCTGAAACTAAGCCCAGCAAAGAGAATAATTTCACCTATAACTAACCACGTAAGACCTATAACGTAGCTGAGTACCCTTCTGACCATATACAAGCGTCCATGTACGTAGAAATTAAAATATCGTGGCTAAGCGGTTTATCGAAAACAAAATTACGGACGGCAACTCGGCACCTATCCTATCCGTACTCCACTGAACTTTTTATTTTATTGTGGTCACGGCTGCTTCCCTTTGCGCGGATTACCTACTACCTACTTTTTAGCATTTATCTCAACTTCTATTAACATCACAAACACATAAGTATTGTGTTCGCAAAGAGAATTTTCAAATCCGTAGCGAAAACATAAACAAAGGCTTTCTTATACGAGTCCAAGCATTAGGAAATTTTAAATGAATAAGTGGCTATAAATCTATATTCTGCACTGGCTTTGCTTGCGAGTATCTTATGGAAACACAAGTCAATATATGAAGTATCGTATGAGTTAATCCGAGAGAGATATATACAATATATGGGTATATATAGTACAAGAGATATATATCCGAGATATAGTAAAATAGTCACCTGCAAGAGTGTTGTCGGTTTGATGCCGATACGGAACAAGAGTTTGATAAATATATGTGTATAAACATATGTATCAAGTTTGCAAGATTTTTGCATCTGGCGTTTGAATTTAGTTACCTACGTAAAGTACCCGCGATACAGAATTGTTTACCAAGTTTACGTTTTTAAACACGTAAATAAATATGTTGCTGCCATTAATTTGACCTATTTACTTTTAATGCCCTGGTTATATGGAGATTTAATATTTGATTGCGATTATACGAGACATAGCCAAAGCAAACTTATTTCAAGATCAATTCCTAGAGAAAAAAATAATATGTATATATTCCCAGTACGATAACGATCTGCGCCATATTAAAATGAAGCGGTACACATTACTCCACAAAAGTAATATCCATCTATTCTTTCTTCTTTTTCTTTCCTCATATGCATATTACAATAACAGACAATAATATTTAATGACGTCAAGATCAACATGGATGCCCTTGGAAAATGTTTATGATATCTTGACAAAGAATAATCTAAACGGCCTGCACGTATGGCGTAGTGCTTTAAGTAGTCGCCTTGCTACTGCTTCCGCGCCGAGTGTTGTGGGTTCGATCCCCACACTGGACAAAATTATGTATGATCCACAAATAGTTGTCCTGAGTCTGGATGTTCTTTGTGTTCATTGTTGGAATGTTTGTAAAGCTCCCTGCGACACAGGATTTTCTCTAAGTGCGGGAAAATGGAAAATATTTTTAACTGGTTTAAAATGGCTTCACGTGCATCGAATTATGAAAACAATCCGAAAAGATAACAGCGTATATTTTTGAAAATCTATTTATTCTTTAGTTCTGTAAAGATCTTAAATCACAGATTTAAGAAATAATCCAGAAATTGAACCCAGATCGCTGCAATCTTAAGTATAGTATTTACTACGTTTCTTGTAAAATTTAGCTAAAGTACTGCAATCTGAAAACAAAAACGTATCATCGATCTTATAGCCGGCAATTACTCCATAGCCAAGCTCGCTATAACTCCATATAAATTAGGGCTTAACAAAATATAGCTTTTAAATAGTGGGTGTAATACTGCTGACCCATAGAGTGATATGCATTATACAGGCTTGAGTCTTTATTATGATATTCCGACGTGGTCGTGAAGTAGAATTTCATAAATTAAAATCGAACTATCTAATCTCATACTGCGCTCGGACACCAAATGTTAAATTCCTAATTTGTAAATTATTTACCTAAAGTAGTCAAAATCAAAGTTATTTTCAATTAATTATATACCGTAAACATTTTTTATTATAAGCAACTTTAGCTGATTAGAACATTGTTTACTCGCAATTTCCTAAGATTGATCTGATATCGTCTATAATATATTTTTGATTCAGGAAAGGCTCTCTTTTTTACGACCAATCTCCATCAATCGAACAGTGGATGTATCCAATCGTTATTAATGACTGACGAAAATAAATGGTGCCATAAATTTTGTATTTTCATTCTCTCAATAAAAATAAGAAATAAAGGATTTCTAAATAATTCAAAGCTTTCGCCCTTCTGCTAAGCTGGATATTTAACGTTGTAAAAATTTAAATAGATTTCACTTGCTTTGATTTAGTATTTTTTGAGGCTTATTAAATAAACATTTTAGTAAAAAGTATGAAACTATCCGAAGAGTCTGTATATTATGCAATTTTTAAACCAATTTGAACTTTCAATGTAAAACAAAAACAAACAGATTTACACAATCTTCTATTTATTGTCGAAATAAATTAAATATACTTCAGTACCACTATATTTCCTGACTCATTGTCTGTATTAAGAAACGATGGTGTAAATTGTCTATAGCATATTAATCTCTGACTTACGTTTTGGCTGTAAACATTAACACGAATTATGTTGTTGCAGTCCAGAACACGGCCAGCCATTCACTGCATTGCCGGAAGCAGCCATCAATTCCTGCTACGTGCAGCTGTCGGCGCATGCAAGGCGCAATGTAAGGTAAGATATCGTTAGGTAGTACCGCACAAATAACCTAGTGTAGTACCGTCCGTCAATCGCCACCTGAACGTTTGTTTTACTTTCTCCAGCCAACCTGACCCTGACGCCTACTTAATGATTTCAGTACTGGCTATGGGTATTTATGTCCAGGCCGAAGACTCTCAGCAGGTAGCATAGCATGCTATTTGACAGTTAATTTGTAAACGTCATCTGTCAATGTTTGCTGTCCAGTTTTTATTTACAAATGTGTAACGTCACATGACGTAACAAGGTGTTTTGACAATTTAAATAATCAGTATATTTTAAAGTAAATAAAATAGTAAAAACAAACATTATTTGTTTGGTCCAAAGATACCACTGAATAATGTAATATGGATTCCAGAATCTAGTCAAATAGCTTATTGAGTTTGGTAAAAATATTCCTTCAATCTAATTGTTGTACCCCATTTTTAATGTCTGCGATTTCAACGCAAGCCTATTACAAATTTAAAAAAGAGACTCGACATACCTGGTAAGACTTTCAAAGCTCTTTAGCTTTTGCTGCAATGGAATATGACCATGCGTAGGGTTCCATGTGTAGGCCTATCCAATTTTACAGTCTCTATAGAGATCGTCGCACCTTGTAAACTGAAGGCGCTATACCAACCCGTGATGATTTGGCAAGTTTCGTTTAGTGCTGTATCCTTTAGTTTTACAAAAAAGAACGAACCCACAAAGGACACGCAATTTGAGAGCAGGGAGTGCTAGCGCCCTGGACCGCATGACTTGGTGTGAGGCGCCTCATTCAATAGTAGTAAGATGGTGAAGTAGAAATAACAAAGTAAAAAGGTTAAACATTTTTATTTTATTATAATTATTATAGTGTTTTAAGCAGCGATAGCTCAGAGTGGAGACCAACAGACTGCAATACAGAGGGTCTCGGGTTCGAACCCACGTCGCGCACCTCTGACTTTCGGAAGTTATATGACTTTTCGAAATTATGTGCGTATTGATTGACAATTATCGCCTGCTACGTGCCTTGGAAAGCACGTTAAGCTGTTGGTCCTGGCTGCAATGAACATCTATGGCAGTCGTTATTGGGAGTGTGTCGACACAAAAGATCCCACTGGGTCGAAGTGTCGCCGGTCTGCACTCACTGGCCTTCACATAACATAAGATAACATAGTGTTTTAAAATATCAGCAACTAAAGTATTGTACGATGGTTAATCATACTGTCCGCTGAATAAGTTTTAACAACGTTACGGTTTAAGTAATATTATTTTGTATCAACACTTATCATAAATTGCCATATTGTAGAGATTTTGATAGCAAGGTATGTTTTCTGTATAAATGCAAAAAATATGCGGATTACTTATATACCAAAGCTGGTCTGGCTGGCAGGCAAGAAATTATCTTAAGTGAAATAATAGGATGATTTAGATTGCTCGACGAAGATTTCACGACGTAATACGCTTTTAGACCAACTAAAAGCGTATTACGTCGTGCAATCTTCATTCTAATGTGTAAATTAATACGATTACAAAAGATAATATACGTCCTCAAACTACAGATATTTCAAATTCGGCATAATCAACTAATATAAGTGAAATTGTTCGTTAACCGCTGAAAGGATTTAGATGTATATAAGCACAGATAGGTTATATCTTAGATTTTACACTTATGGTTAGATACAATTAGATTCTATCTAGATAAGTGTTTACGTGGGATTCATACAGGCGGAGTAATGGGCAGAAATTAGTTAACTGCCGGTGTTCTGTGCGGCATGAATAAAAGATCTCACAAATCACTTAAGAAATCTTAATGCATATGTGGAGGAACAGGGTGTGATGTCCCTCCAACACAAAGGGAGGATTCTCCGACCAGGCTGGTTGATCGTGTCTGGCGGGCCGCGGCCCCGACGGTTGATGTCGGGCCTTTGTATATATACTTAATCGCTGTGTAAACTCCACTTGTGCGATGCAGAATAGTATGAAAAAAAAACAATTGTTTAAGAGGGGAATCATGAACAATTGTTTCTTATCTTATCTTATCTTGTTACGGGGGCCAGTCAGTGCAGACCGGCGACACTTCGACCCAGTGGGATCTTTTGTGTCGGCCCCGAGATCTATACCTTAGCTATCTCCCTATGAATGTACTGCATCAATCGCAGCGTACACTTCAGAGGGAGAAGCCTGAAGTCCTCAGGGCTCGGATATGCCAACCCCATCAGACCCATCCTTAGTCCAGCCAACGCGTCACATTCACACAGTAGGTGTAATATGGACTCGTCCCGCTCACCACAGGCTCTGCAGATCAAATTGTTTGTCAAACTCAATCTGCACAGGAAGTCATTGGTGCCAAAGTGACCAGTAAACGCTCCTGTGAGCAGGCGTATTTGGCCCTTGTTGTACCCGCAGAACTTCCGGGTGAAGCCCGTGGCTCTGTTTGCAATGAATTTCTTGGAGTGTTCCAGACCCCTAAGGGCCATCCACTCCCGCCTGTGTTTATCATTGCCATGTGCATTCATAGCTGCCTTGACGGTACTCTCAGAGAGTCCTACAAATGGCTCGGGGCCAACAAATAGTTGCTCCGAGCCCTTCCTGGCCAATTCGTCAGCCTCCTCATTACCCTGCACACCTGCATGCCCCGGAACCCACACAAGCCTGACTGTGTTTTTCCTGCCAAGTTTGTTAAGGGCTTTAACACAGTTCAGGACTAGTCCGGAATCCACCCTACAGGAGTTCAGAGCCTTAAGAGCAGCTTGACTGTCACTGAGAATATAAACAGTCTTGTCAGTGACATTTTTGTTGATATTCTCCTGCGCGCAGGCAATTATAGCATAGGTTTCCGCCTGGAAGACCGTTGTATATTTGCCCATGCTTGCACCGCATGCACCTTACAGTCGTTGGCATAAATACCAGCGCCTGATCCTGATTCCATTTTGGAACCATCGGTGTACCAGATGAGACAACCCTTGTTAGGGGATTGTAGACCTTGTCTCCATTCCTCCCTTGTGGGGACCTTTATTGTAAAATTCTTTTTGAATATGTGCATTGGTTGCATTTTGTCGCATCCCATGCTCATAATCACTTTGAGATCCTTTGAAATCTCCAGTTTTGTGTGTCGAGTTACCGGCATGTTGACGCTCCACAGCCCATGCACAGACAGTCTATGTAGCGCCTTCAACGCCTCCAACTCCACAACAATGTGTAGCGGCGTTAGGTCTAGCAGGATCTCTAACGCAGCCGTTGGCGTAGACGGGAACGCCCCTGTTATAGCCATGCAAGCCAATCGCTGCACCTTAGACAGCGCTTTCCTGCATGTTGCTAGTTTAGTTCTTGGCCACCAGACAATGCTTCCATATGTGAGTATGGGTCTTATCATTATCGTGTAAAGCCACTTGATGACCTTGGGCTTCAGGCCCCAGGTCTTCCCATAAGTAGAACGAATCATGCCGAAGACCCGCTGGGCCTTCACTATGGCTTTGTCTACATGAGGTTTCCACGTTAGCGTGCTATCCAGGGTCATGCCTAGATACTTCACCTCCGTGGACCATTTTAGCTGTGTACCATACATGGATAGAGTTTCCAACCCTGTCAGATCCCTCTTCCTAGTAAACGGCACAACAGTAGTTTTCCCTGGGTTGATCGATAAATGGTTGCTACTGCACCATTTTTCTACCATAGTCAGGGCCCTCTGCATGAGACTGGATACTGTGCTCGGAAATTTTCCATTGACGAGTATCACCAAGTCATCCGCATATCCAACCGTTAAGTACGGACCTTTGTTGAGTTGTTCTAAGAGTGAATTAACCACCAAGCACCATAAGAGTGGTGAGAGTACTCCACCCTGAGGGCAGCCTTTGGTGGTCGTTGCAATCATTTCATCCCCTAACAACTCAGACCTAATAATTCTTCCCCTGAGCATACAATCGATCCACTTGCAAATGGTTGGCTCTATGCCGTGATTTGCCGATGCCACACTAATGGCATCAAAGGTGGTCCGATCGAAAGCTCCCTCAATATCCAGGAATGCAGCAATGCATAATTCCCGGTTATCTAATGCATGTTCTGCCTTGTTTACCACAAAATGCAGTGCCGTCTCAGTGGATTTGCCCGACTGGTAAGCACATTGTAGCCCGTGGAGGGGGAATTTCCCTAATGCTCCCTCCCTGACATGTCTATCTACTAACTTCTCCAGGGCTTTCAGGAAGAACGACTCAAGACTGATAGGTCGGTATGCCTTGGCTTCCTCGTAGTCAGCTTTGCCTGGTTTCGGTATGTAGATGACTTTAACTCGCCTCCATATCTTTGGAATATATCCAAAAGCTATGCAGGCTCTGTATAGTCTGCACAAATGCGGAACCAAGAGTGCAGCTCCCTGTTGTAGGATAATGGGCTAAACCATGTCTGGACCAGGTGACTTGAATGGTTGAAAACCATTTAAAGCCCATCCGATCTTCCCTTCATCCACTACCTTCCTTGCAGTGTCCCAATCTGCTTTGGTTGTACGGTAGCTTAGTTCAACCAGGCTGATCGGGTCCTCCTGCTCCTTTTCTATTATCTTACAGTCTGGAAAGTGTGTGTTTAGCATAATTGCTAGTGTCTCCTTACCAGACCCGGTTCGCTGCCCATTGTTATCTTTAATGGATGTCAATGGGTGTGCTCTGACAGTCGAGATTGCTTTGGAGAGTCTCATTCCTTCAGGAATAGTACTAATGTTTTCACAGTGGGCTCTCCAAGCCTTCCGTTTGGCTTTTCGCACAGCTTTGTTGTAGTTGGTCAAGCAGCGAGCGTAACCACTATAGTCCCTGCTGGTCCTAGCATTGTTGAACGCTCGCCTGGCTTCTGACCTCAGCTTGACCAACTCTGGCGTCCACCACGGTACCCTCTTGGTCCTAAGTTCCTTTTCAGGACAGTTACTAGTCCAGGCCGTATTCACTGTCTGGACCAATTTGTCGGCTGTAAACTCTATATCTAGTATAGAATTAAGCTTACCCTTAGAATCCTCCAGATCTATTCTGAGGTCACTCCTAAAGGAGTTCCAGTCAGTGTTCCTAGGATTCCTTCTACGTGCTGTAGGAGCTGGAACCAGCGTCCTGTACTTAAAGCATATGTAATTATGATCTGACAAGGTTATCTCGTCAGACACATGCCACTCGACAATCTTAGTGCTAGCCCTGTTGGTAGCTAACGTGATGTCAATTACCTCCGCTCGCCTACAGTTAACGAACGTTGGCCTGTTTCCCTTATTTAGAATTTGTAAAGAGGTACTTACCACATATTCCAGTAGCTTCTCCCCTCTTACATTCACATCCGTGCTCCCCCAGACTGTGTGGTGTGCGTTGGCATCGCACCTCAGGATCATGTCCAGGTTCTCCCGGCTGCCATATTCAACAAGGTCCTTTATCTGTCTAGATACAGTTTCCTTGTCCGTATAGTCGAGGTATGCAGAGGTCAGGATTGCAGTATCCCGCCCTCCGCTCCCTCGCACATCGATCTTAACTGTCGTAAGATCCCTAGAACAGAAATTGTATAAAGGCATTGCATTTATGCCATTTCTGACATACACACATGTCCTTATATCATTAGTGGAACAGTTGTGAAAAATAACACCTCCCGTCCCACCCAAACCTCTAATCCTTCCCTCTTTAACATAAGGTTCCTGGATCAGGGCAATATCATATTCCTTCATCCGCAGGTGGCGAGCCAAAACGGCCATCGCCCCGATGCAGTGATGAAGGTTTATCTGTACGCACCTTAGTCCTGCCATTTGGTCTGCCTACATGGTGTCGTCAATTGTGGCAGGCACTACTGGCCGCTCTCCCTCACTCCCTTCCTCCATCAGCGCCTCCGCAGCCTCCGGCGACGACAAATTAAGACAGTCAATGTGTCCGATTATGTCGTCGGTCTTCGGAGACGTGCATGGCGACGATGAGTAGAGAGCCGTATCTGGTTCATGCACCACTGGGTTCACGGGCTCCTCCCCGTCCCCCACCTGTGGCTCTTGTGTCGCAGCTGGGGCCCCCTCCCCCACGCCGGCATCCGCTGACACCTTCTGCACGTTCAAGTCCTCAAGGATTTTGAACGTGCTTTTGTCCATGCCAGCATGGAGACAGAAGCCGCCTGCCTTGATCACCGCAGCCGACACTCTGTCCACCAGGACGATGCGCCTGGTGTGCGTCTCTTCAACCTGCGTGCCCAGCACCTTCCACTCGCAGGTCCTCAGAGAGGGATTGAGGCGCTGCAGCATGGTCAGCACCCTGGAGGCATCTAGGCACCAGGTATTCCTGGTCTTCCAGGCCATCTTTATTGGCCTTGGAAGCTCCTTGGCGCTGACCACTCTGAGCTTCATGTTTCCAACGGTTTTGCCGTTGAGGCCGCGAAGCCACTCTGCGGCTCTCTCACCCTCACAAGTCAGGTGCAGAGCTCCTCCAAGCAGTGCACCAACACTAATGGCCGGTAGAGGATCCGGCGTGGCCTCTAGCTCGTCCCAAATGGCCACCCTTACAAGTTCCACCTGTTTTGCATCAAGCAGAACGTCAGGGAAGCTGTCGGCAACAACGGCCATTTTCACCCCCGTCAGCGCCTCCCTGTAGGAGTCGCCTTGGGTCTTGACTCGTTTGGTTGCACCTGCCTGAGCAACGGTATCGTCGCTGGCTTCCCTGACCCTTTTAGAATTGGCTGCATCGGGTGCCAGTGCCATCTGCCGCTGCAGCTCACGCCGCTTACGGTTGGCACACCCGCTGCGCCTCTTCCTGCCCCGGGTATGGTCTGCAGAGTGTGCAGCAGAGTTTGGCTCCCCCTTGGGGTGTGCCTCGCTCGACTGCTCCTTACTTGCCTCCCCGATCTTGGAGGGTTGACACCCACTCCCCGAGGTTGTCGCGCTGGGATCCCCTTTTGGGTATTCCCTGCGAATCTGACCCCCTCTGTGGCTGCCACGCCCTCTGTATTGGTAGCCCTTTCCAGGGTTACCCCCTCTCCATCCCTTAGAACCCGTGTGAGCACCACTCCCCTGGCTCACGCTCGGACGGCCACTAGGGCCATCACGGCCATGCAGCTTGGGTATGTAGGTGCTCCCACGTGCAGCTCCTACACTAACAATAACCTCTCCCCCTAAGGGTCCAGAGGTCCTATGTTGCTCGCCCTTATCGGTCAAGCCCTTGGTTATGTTTGTGAAAGAATCCATTTTTTTGGTCTATCAAGTTATTCACCTGCTGGCTCCCCACCCACCATGGAGCCCTCAACGTTGGGGGTGCCTTGTTCAGGCACCAGGGCTACCAGCTAGGTATAGCGCCCCCAAGTGAGCTGTCCCCGAGACGTACAGCACTAGTTGCTCCACCCCAAACCACTGAGGTGGGAAACGAGCACTGCCGGCTGGAGACCTCTTCACCCAAGGACACTCACCTGGCGGCCGCATGAGCGGACACCGCAGCCGATTGATCGCAGCTGGTTAGACTACGACCTCCCGTGTGAGAGGAAATCCGGACCAAAGGGGCGTGTTGCAGATCAGCGGCACCACTATCGCCACATCACCACTCAACCCCCAGGACTCCTTCATCCCTCCGTACGGGTCCCCGCGCACGGCACAAACACGCGGGAGATCATTACTATCCATCGTCTGTCGTTCGACGATGAACCCGCCGGAACATGACCTCTCCATCCCAGGCAGTGGTCGTCTGGTGGTTTTAGTTACGTCTATTTCAGAGGGAACTAGACCAATAACAGGGGGCAACCACGTGAAGGCTTCCTCACCAGACTTGCCTTAGGGATCTACACGACTGTTGCGCTCTCCCCTAAGACCATTAGCACTTTACCCGTCTTGAAGAGTCGAGTAAAGCAGGTTTGCATCTATACTAAACAAGCAGCTGATCCAGTGAAGCTAAAGAGCAGAAAAAGCAAGCTAGGCAGTGCAACTATTAAAGCATATATACAAACCCCCCCCAACAATTGTTTCTACTCTTCCTCGTTTAACTAGTCATAATTAAGCATTAAAAATAAACCAATAAACGTACATTATTGATAATATATAATAATAATAATAATCTTTATTTTATACCAGAAAAAATTACAATACATACAATTTCTTAGCCTATAGTTAGTTTATCTGCTTCTTTGCCAGCTACCAGTGCAAAAAGTGGAATTATTTGACAGATGGCATTGGCACATAAGGCTGACATAATGGAAAATAATTAAGCGCCACTTTCCCTCGTGATGGCAAAACGAGATAATCTTGTGTAATTGCTCTAAAACTTGGCAAATTAAACGATTCAATGATTAATTTTATTTGCCTTTTGTATATTGAACTCAGCTCTGCGCGTGTATTGGCATTTCAAATATAGAATAAGCTATGCTCTAGTACAAAAACGAACTCTTCTTCTCCCTTAGCCTTTTATTATTCCCAAGTCACTTGGGGTCGGCTTTTCTGGTCTAACCGGATTTGACTGGATATCAGTTTTTACACGGAGCGGCTGCCACCTGACCTCCGCAACCCGAAGGCTAACGATACCCTAAGGCTAGACCAGTGTCAGGATATTAGAGGGTACTGACTTTCCCAATAACGACTGCCATAGATGTTCATGGCAGCCGGGACCGACGGCTTAACGTGCTCTCCGAGGCACGGAGCAGGCGATAATTGTCAATCAAACACAACACAAATACAAAAACGAACTGTGAATACAAAAGCTTCTTTTGCCTCGTTGCGCAACTTTAGTGTGACCGAGGAGTGCCGAGTTCGATTCCTGGCTCAGGCAAAGTGATATTGGGTTAGTTAATTCTTAATAACAGCACGGGGTATGAAAATAGTTTCCGGTTAACATCACCGGCTTAGCTCACTTTCTAATACGTAGAACCAAAAATCATGCTCGGTGGGACGTATGTAAGACACATCTGCCTACCCCTCCGCGGATATACATGGCAACATGAGTCTATGCTATATTACCAAACATATAGCCATGATATTGGCGTATCACTTGATGAAACATACTAATATATTGTTTGAAATCAAGTTCCAAATTCATAACACTGTGGTGTCGCGTGTTAGTTAATTCGCAAACAGCTCACGTGTGTCCTGGGGGTAAAGGACGTGAGCCAATGTCCAACATGATTACCAACCGCCCACCTGAAACCTTCTTCGACACACCTTACTGATGCAGCTCACATACGCACTACTATCTAACCAAACGTTAATAGACACGCGAGAGTGTAAGCGTCATTTAATTTTCTTCCTAAATTGGTGGTAGTTTTTGTGAGCTGGTAGTGGATGTAAATAATAATGGGTCTTAATTTTTTTAGGGGTCATTTGGTACCTGTTGTAAACGTTATTCAAGTTTTTACATTTAATGCCGCGCCGGTCACAAATGACAGCAAACAATTTTTTTTTTTATTGTATCCATGTTTTAGTAACGTTTGGTTTGGTAAAAATTTGCTGCGCCGTTATTCCTGAAGAAAATAAAGCGCATTATACATATGAATAGTTGTTATCGTTGCGTCCGATTATTTTGTTAAATGCCTAACCGAAACACTTGTGAATGTCTTTAGTTCTTTAAAAATAATAATATACGTAAAGGAACAAAAACAACATATTAAAAAGATGCATAAGGTGTTTGTTTATTGGAACAGGCAAAGTATTGCAATTTTCTGTCAAGAAACTCTTAATGCTCAGCAGCACGAAGTTTGAGGTCGATTATGGCGATAGACTTACGTGGGATATTAAACAATAGCTGATTATATATTTTTTAAGCAGGGATATGTGCCTAAAACTATGTACATATATCGGCATTAATGGAAGATCGCAACTATTTTAAAGGATTGTAAAAGAAGTAAAAAAAAACATTTGTAGAGTTTAGGATAGCAATTTAAATTCTGAGTGGTTTTAATTTAATGCCTTGAACACTAAGACCTACTTTCCAGAGTCAGTACTCACAAGTTTATCCGTAGTCAAAGCACTCGATGCAACATGCATTATTCACTCACCGCTCTATCCTTTCCCTACTTTCCCTCCATCATCGTTTAAGTCGTTTACGCCCTACTATGTGTTATATTGATGGCACGGATGGTATGTTGGTTAAAGTGGTCGCTTTACTACTACTACGCAGAGTGTCGTAGGTTCGGAAATTTAGCTCCCAACAGGTATGATCGTGTATGATCCACAAATAGTTGTTTTGAGTCTGGGCAGTCTTTGTGTCCGTTATTTGAATGTTTGTAAAGTCACCCACAACACATAACTATATGAAGAACGGCAATGGTCTTTAAAAAGCTTAGTTAATGAAAAAGACATTAAAACTGGATTGCAGATCCGTCGACTTTAATTATAGTTTGTTTAGATTTCCATTCAAAAGTTGATATAATTTTTATAACGTTATGATACCTACTTACAAAAAATTTTTACCAAGCAAAGCTAACTCACTGAACCGGCAGGCATTACAGAAAGTGATTTTCAACACGAGCTCAGTCGAGTTGTCAGATATCTTTAACACATGACCTGATTCAGCTCTGCTCTTTAATATCATCCATTCTTTGATCAGACGGATCAAGAGGCTTTGTGAAACGCTTTTCGTTCCAATATTAAACAGTGTTTACATTTTTAGGTTTCTGTATTTCTTGTTGGTCTGTTATATAAAAGCATAAGTATATTTATATAAAATACATAGATATAATATGTTTAAAAGTTCTTCAAAAAATGTGCACTATATTCTACTTATTTACAAAATTTGTTGATTTAGCACTTAAAGTAAAATGCAAACCTACGAAATTAATAGACTAAATATGTTTATTTTATCTCTGAATCTACTTCCCCCAAATGTTGCTGAGCTTGGTATTTCCTTTACACACTTCGTTGCAACACTGGCCATCTACGCATAAGATATTAAAGTGCACAAAAATGTGCTCAAACACAAGTGCAATGCCTGTTCCTAACTCTCATTATTCAAGGGATCGGCCAATCGACACGACTGAAAAGATCAAGCGTTAGGCCAACGGCACGGGGATGGGTAACATAGTCAACTTCCTAATCCCAGGCTGCTACTGTGAATTTCTTGTCTGAAAAATCCAGTTACTTTTTGTTGGCCTGACCCATAATTTGAACCTGAGACCCACATGTATAGCAGTCGCATACACTACCGCTGCGCCACCGAGGTAGTGGACTATCTTGTTTTCCCGTGTAGTAGGTATTACGAAACTAAAATAGTAAAATGTCAGTAGTTTTAAAGGAAGTAAATTATTTGACATTGTAGCTTTATAAAATTTAGAATTTTGTACACTCCAGTGCATAGATTACAATATAAAAAACGGCTCATAAACATCTATTCAATTACATTTACGAAGTAAATGAATAGATTAACAACGAGTTTAAGTTTCAGATCCGCGTTCGTAACGATAGTAATGAAAAATAAAATAATCTAAATTTTGTGCAATATCTATTCAAAAGCGCAGGACGCAGTACATCTTGTTCTAAAGATAATAGCATAAGTAGTATTACCCGACTCTAATTTATTGTCTTGTTCTTACTTCATAAATCTGACACTGGCCCAAATTTTACTTCATAAAACTGACACTGAGTGACAAAGTCAAAGATCACACTTTGAGCTTATACTGGTAAAATCATCCCTACCTAACATAAAACTACACTTCAAGACATTAAGAAGATCATACCTTAGTATCTCCTTGACCAGGCTGCTGGAAAGCAACCGATACGTTCTGCAAAATAGAAATATAAATATTTTAAGAAGTAATCCAAAGGTGTAACATTCACGTAAATGTCAAACAATATTATGTAACCATTTCTTTTATTGATGTTTGTTGTTGCGTTTAAAATGTTACTTAATGGAATATTAGCAAGTTCCCTATTTTAGTAAAGTTCTATAAGATTTTTACTTTAAAGAGTTAAAATCATCGCAGTTCATCTGTGATAAAAGGCTTTAAAAGCAAAAATAACAGTACAATAAACTCTTGTTGTAAATTTTCCTTGCTTCAGTTAAACAAGGCAAAAGTTTTACCATAGTATAAAATCTGTATACGAAACACACCTATTGACAACAAGCCAAACTAATGAAAACTAAAGTAGTATCCATTACTTATAGTTCAGGAAGTAGTATCAATTCTCGTATTCTACTTTCTCGTTGAAAATTCAAAGACACTCCTCTAGGGGGAAAGAAAAGGGCAATAATAAAAGAGGAAATGAAAAAGTTATGCCATGAGCACAATTTATAATTTCAAAATGGTGTGGTTTTTTGTTATGTAGTTAGTAGTAGTAGTGTATTTTTTGATACTAAAAATTTATATTTAAAAGTAACAAAACGTATATTGACTTCTTAAATATCACATCAACGCACTTACAATACATTTGAAATGAAATCACAAATGAAAATACGATATTTTATAATGTAATAAGGGGCCGTAGAATGCTTTCTTGTAGACTGGTTTAATTTAATTTAAGTTTTGACGTATTATGACTGTTAAATAGGTACTGTATACGCCGGTTAGCACAAGTGTGACGGTGGCTGGCTACATTAACCTGCGTGGGGCTAAGAACACCTAAAAAGATCTGTATTCTATTTGTTTATGTTTTTCTTATACTACCAAGGTGGCTAACAGATAGATCGTCTGCCTGGTGGTTAGAGGTTGCCATAACCTTTAGAAGTAACGGTACTTTGACATACCACGGAGAACACAACTCGGTGCCCTTAAAAAAGAAATTATTGTGCTT
Source organism: Catocala fraxini (assembly GCA_930367265.1). Taxonomy (NCBI): domain Eukaryota; kingdom Metazoa; phylum Arthropoda; class Insecta; order Lepidoptera; family Erebidae; genus Catocala; species Catocala fraxini. The sequence goes on along the minus strand of OV884040.1, from coordinate 15,298,697 downwards.
CTAGCACAAGGAGTACAAATCGTAGAACAACTATACACTGACCACACATCGTCAGTATTTCATTGCCATTATTTTGTTTTATTGTAGTATTCTTGTGGATAACGATGATTTGATGACGATTTCCATGTACGCATTTTAGTTACAAATACGGATAATATAAGAAATAACTAAATTTTTTCGGACTCGCATTATTTTAGCCCCTTAAAGAGGCGACCGTGCCACTTAAAATGTCACGCCATCCCTGAAGTCCCAAATATGTGTTAATAGAACACGCTAAAATTGTACTTTAGACTAAGCCTCAGGATATAATTGTGTCAGCTTCTTCAGCGTGCACCGTTCTGTCGAATTATACTGACGTCGGCGCTGACATCCGATTAATTTACGATGTCTACTCACTGGCGGACATTCGCTGCGAAGCTGTGTTGTATTTTGTAGCTTTATACTTAAACTACATTGTTCCCGTGACATCGCGTGTCTTCGTTAGTCTAGATTTACTTACTTTTTCTCAATAAAAGGTACACTATAGGCTTTCCCGTACCCTTAACAGCGGTTATGGGAAATTTCGTGATGATCAGTTGAGTAGTTATGGCGTGAAAGCGTAACAAACAAACAAACTCACATTCGCATTTATAATATTAAGTAAGGATTATACACATTATGTTTAGCTATTACGTAAAATCGTAACTTGCCGTAATAACACTGTGCATGTCCATTTGATTTTCATATCTAGTATTAATTGTTAAGTGTCAGATGCCAGCTGTCAATATCACTCTGACGCAACACCGGACACTTGAACGTGTGGTGTGACAGAACTCACAGCTGACAATAAGGTTGGTTGATAAATGGCTATGAGATATGAGATAGGACCACATCGCACGTAGACAATAAATGATCGATGGTGTATCATAACCATCAAAGTTCTATAAGCATTTTAAGTGTTTTTATGTAAGAAAGATCATAATTATAACATTCCAGCAAAGTTTTACTTGGATGGCAGGTAAAAGGCCAAATTTGTTCATATTTTTATTTCAACCTTACTGGGCAACAACACAAGAAGGCTTTTGTAGTAATCTTTAAAGAATATTTCCTTGAGATTATCGTTTCATAAATATTTGTTTCAAATATCAACTGTTGGTATATCTGATTTTCAGAGTATATTTATTGCAAGCATTTACGTAGAAATAGAACTAATACTTACATAACTAATGTGGAATCTGATTATGATAACATTGTGATAAGCACTAAATGTTCTAATCTATTGTTTTCATGATCAGCTATTACAGCTATTACGTTAGCGACAAGCATTATACAGTCAGACAAGGATTATAACCCTAAAGTCGCCACCGCAGCGTTTAAAGACAGATGATTAAATTGATCGTCCAACTAATGAAATCAGAAGCTATTCAATCGTGGCTTTTAGAAAGCCATAAATTTGTGCCTAAACCTCGCAGTCTAACTCGAATTTTGATATCTGAATTTTGATAAATTGTTTGAAATATTTGAAGAGCCCTTGCAACTATTTATTATATAAAGACATGTATAGGGATATGTTTATCATTTTGTTTCTGCTCTACTTGTGAATAAACCGAAGTCTGTATTAAATAATTACTTATAAATTCAATACGAGTGTTACGTAATAGACAATGACCAAGTGTTGCGATTTTTTTTTTTTTTTTTTTTTTTTACGTGGGGGAATGCGTGACGCATACCCCTCCGCGGGGGCGGGCGGAGGGGTTATGTCGGACTCGCCGGGGTAAAAGAAAGATGGTAAAGATGTTAAAGTACCTCCCGGAATACCGACTAAACCTACCACGGTGTTCCTCAACAAAACCACTATCGACGGGGCCGCGCGAATCACTTTCGCATGCGGTCGCGACCAGTGTTGCGATTTGCTGATGCACGGTTTGATGTCGCTAACACAAAAAAAGCACATCTATAAATATTATTGCAACACGAACAATATGTACATTTTTTAATAATTAATTAGATAATAACCTTGATCCTTTCCTATACTTCATTTACGAACTTTGTTATTTCGGCGATATGTTTAATTTAATTTAGTATTTAAGTTTTTTACCTATGTTAATATATATATAGTAGTATACTTATATATATCTTAAGTCTGTTCCTTGCGATAGTTTACTGAATTTATTATATTGGAAGGCTTTGACACCTGTGATACAGTTCTTAACTAGTACAGGGATGGGTGACCTTTCTACTAGTTTAATCATTTTGTACTTGTAATTTTAATATACCTTTACACAATATTTGTAACTATTGATTTTTCGAAATAAAATGTATTATTATATTTATCGATTGCTAAATTAGAATAATATAGAAGTAATATATAATAATGGAGTAACATGATGATTATGTCAAAACTGAAATAAGATTGACTGACACAAGCAATAATATTTTTTATAACCAACCGCGTCATTGATGAGGTTCTGTGATATAGAAATTATGTCAAAGCAGAAGCAGCTTAACGCTCTCTTGGACTTTAACCCAGAAGTTGATATTTTTGCGGATTAATGGAAAGTATTATTATTAGAATGTATGAGGTACTGTAAGCAGAATATGTGAATGCAAAATTTTTAATTTATATTATATTATTAAATAGTGTAATTGGCGCAAGTCGTTTTATTTGATGTAAATAAATAAATAAATAATTTTTAATGTTGCGGGAACCACGTAGGCGTTTTATATGTAGCATAATATGTTTCCGACATCATCAAAATAAATAAAACAAGTGCAAAGCTAAGTAAGCTTTGAAATCATAATAAATGCCTATGCGTCCTTTTCGATTGCTACCGCTAGACTAATGTTCAATGTTTTTATGAAAAGCTGAATAAATTATATATAATATGGAACTATTGAAACAATATGCAATAGAAAGATAACGGTTGCACAACTATTAATAATGAGCGAATACATTATCCAAACACTAAATAATTATATATATGTATGTTCTTGGCTATCAATTTCGCTCGCTTGTTTTATAGTCAAATTGTGAAAGTGCATCAAGTTTTACTTGGTGGCGTATAATGAGTGATGCAATGGTTTGCCTCACACTTGTTTACTACTTTTTTTGTGTTTTCAGTACAGTATAATGGTAACATTTATTCATTACGATATTAGACTTCAGGATTTAAAAATAATAATAGACATACATACGATATTAATGATCGCATATAGAGTGAATAACATGCATGATGCCTTTATAAAATCTGTGATGCAAATAAAATAATAGCAATTTTTAACATTAAGTGATAGCTGCTGCACTGAATGTATATTAATATAAATAAATACTATCAGCCTAATTGCCGCTATTATTTATATTTTATATAAATTTTTGCTTGCTGGGCAAGGGCCTCTTTTTAGTTTAAGTACGGTTATTCCATATTCCATTATGCTGGTCCAATGCAAGTTAGCAGTCCTCACATATCTTCGAAAACATTATGAAGATATCTCAGACATGCAGGGTTCCACACGAAGTTTTCCCTCGTCGTTAAAGCGAGAGATAAGTAACTATTTAATACGCGCTTGGAAACGTCAGAGGTTCGTGCGTGTTATGGGACTGAACTCTAGCCGTCTGTATGGTTCAACGGTCTACCACTAGGCTATAGTGCTATCTGCTTACGGTGAAGTAGTTAATTACGTTAATTCACAGTGATTTTACTTCCTAATATCGAAATAACTGTATGTTTACTTAAGGAAAGTTGTGTTTTTAGTACGTTTAATCTCAGTAGCAATAAATTACATTTTCCTTAGCAGGAATGTCGCATTCATTCATTACCTTGGTTGTCTCAAATATACACTCCATTAAATTAATATAAAAGGCAACAACATCCGTTATCACAATTACCGCGTCGCTCTGCATCTTAGTGTTGTTTCTTTTGAGAACATAAATTGTTGTCGCGATGCTATAAATTACTGGCCAAATGTCTTTCGGCGGTGCTTGTAAAATTAACATCCTTAATAAATAACTAAGCTTAAGGCTTAACATCTTCATAAAAAAAAATTAAAATGTTTAAATCTTATTTAAAAATTTACCCGTATCTATAGGGTATCTTATCTATAATAAGCTGCTCTACAAAGTTTAATATTTAAGCTGTAAAAAATAAGATACAGAGTGCGATTTATGATAAACGTAAAATGTTTAATAACTTTGATCGTACAAAGAAATCTTCAACCGAGTCTCACGATTTCTGCAAAACTAACCAACCAACCAAAAACCCAAACCAACACACGCTCAAAGAATATTTAATATATACACTTATTTTATATTTGGCTAAGCGTTAAAATTAAATTATCTCCGTGTATTAGCTGCCACTCAAAGAGCTAATGTATGTAATGTCTCAGTGTAATAAATATCATAAATGGTGTTCTCCTAAATTAAAATAAACTTCAAATAAGAGCATAAATTCAATTTTAGTTCACATTTACAGTTGTTAGATTTGATTGACACTCTGCTTTGAACAGTTTTTACTACAAGAATTGGCCCACTGACATAACACTGAAAAATAAAAACTTGTATAATATATCAGCTGAAAAACTTACATTACGTTTATTTTATGACATTTGTTGAATTTATTAAATTGGTAAATCCTTGTGTTAATTTGTCACACGGTTGGGCACGGGCCTTTTCTCGGGGCGAAAAGTATTAGGCCATAGGCCACCACGCTGTACTACTGCGGCTTGGCAGACTTAAATATTTTCAAGAACATTATGGAGAACGCTCAGACATGCAGATTGCCTCACGATGTCTTTTCTTTACCGTTAAGGCGAAAGATAATTAACTATTTACGTATTAAATAGCAAATAACTTCGAAAAGTCAGAGATGCGCACCTTGGGATCGAATTCTGCGTGGCTGTCCATCTCCCACTAGGCTAATTGCTGCTTAAAGTCGTCAAGTACCTGAAGGTAAACAATACGCATGATCACCCGTTTCGAATTATACATAAGTATATAAATACCATTCAAGGCGAAAGTTTAAAACTTATTATGAAATCTATTAGGATGTTATTGGACTGCAATGGCAATATATACCTACGACTACTTGTCTTAGCACAATAGTCTAAGTAACTACTCTTATTCGTGTGCGCTATAATCGGATGAAACAAGCCAAATTAACCAAACCATATTATATTTTATTCTCCATAATAATTTGCATCAATTAAGATATTTTTTAATTTCCCAGTCTTGTATTCATAATAACTCGCTGATTTCAGCATGAATGGGCCGGGTCGGCTTGACCGGAGAAGGACAGTATCTCCCAGAATATCGACGTGAAATAGCAGTATTCCTACTGGTGTGTTTCGTTCGGTGAGTGAGAGTGCCGGAGGCCTAATCACCCTCTTTCCCCCTTCCCGCTTCTTCTCCTCCCCACTTCCTTTACTACAGGGTCGGCAACGCGCAAGTGAAGCCTCAGGTGTTGCATGCGTCCATAGGCTACGGTGACCACTTTCCATAAGGTGTGCCGTATGCTTGTCTGCCACCACAGTCGTATAAAAAAAACCGAATCTTTCTAAAATATGCCAGAAAATGAAGTTATAAATTAGGTCTTGAAGAAAATAATACTCGACGCCGCAAACGTCTCAAGTTGAATTTTGTCCGGCACCGGACTAGCACCGGAGTTATGTAGGTTTAGCACAATTATTTTATATGATGTTTACGTTAAGAACAATCCTCATAGACTTTTAAAAGTTTTGTGTCATCTAAATACGTGATATGCTCAAACAAACCTTTACTCTTTCTTTCTTACAGAACATTAAAATATAAGCACAATTTGTTATTTATACAAGACAAGCAAGGTTTTCGAAGGCTTTGACCTCTGAGATAGACAATTCTTGCGTAAGAGATGCTAACATACTAATATTGACTTTTAAAGAGAACGATTTACTAACTCTACTTTTGAACTAAAAACATGTCATATACAAGTAAATTGTAAATATTCTTATTGGCAATTGACTAACGGAGATACGACGCTTTGTAAAAATATAATTTACTAGAAACGTTAAAGCAAAGTAACATCTTACATAATTCCTGTTTAAATATTTATTATTAACGAGAAGCACTTAATTACCAAGAAACTATTCACAAGCGGAGCACAATAACTATTCTAGAAATAATACTGCAACGTAATACTATAGTGAGGTCTGTATTTTAACTTGAAGCCGATTCAATGCCGTGTGGTCTCAATAACAAATTATTATTCAGAATATACATATATATAAAATGTAATATAGATTTTAATATCAATCACAAATAATATTGCACTGAAGCATCTTAGTGCGATTTTATATTTAACAATAATTTATGTAAAAGGTAATGCTGAGCTTTCGGCGGATGTTACATGTTTATTTCAAAAACTATAACTCCCGCTGTAGATATAATTCCTGTGCCGCGGTGGACTTTAAAAACATTCAAACAACGAACACAACACCCAGACTCGGAATAACCATTTGTAGATCACACAATTTTTTGTGCAGCACCCACAACACGACGCAGTGGCAACCACTCAAACCACTAAGAAATCCATGCAATCTTTCAATAAAAAAAAAGAAAATATTTTGTCGAAAATAATATTATAATTGCGAATGTGAGTTAGATTTTTTGTTACGCTAACAAAAATTGAGCATTGAATCCAGAAAAACTGCTGTTCCTGGAAAAACCGCGTGCAAAAGCTTTTCACAATATAAGTAAATATTCACAAACGAAACCTGTAAATATAGTCTTACGTGAACTTTAAAAGTAATATTTTGATACAGTAAAGTTCAGATTATATCGTATCAAAACATGTAGCGCTGTGGTATGTATTGTAGCTCTAAACGTGATTCGTTTCAGGTCACAAGAGTAATCACCTAACAAATAGCAGTATTAAACATTACAAACACGTTCGAGCATTTCACTTTAAGCGTAACTAATAGCTACTGATTGATCTATGTGTGTACACTAAAGCAACGCTATCGTAATGAGATACACATCAATTTAAGCCTCAACGTTTCGAATGTGCTATTTAGGGCTGGTAAAATAACAACGCATACTAATTGTGGTGAGGCTAATGAAGTAAGTGATGCGATTAGTGTGTAGTACAAAGTTATGTTGTTATTGTTGTAGCTTCATAGATGGACAAACTAACTAAGTACTATCAACATTTACATATAATTCTTTTATACGTATATGTCACTGAACGTTTCCTATTTGAACTTCTTGACAGAAAATCCCAATGGCAAATCTGTCGTGTATCATAACGTCCCAATTTTTGGACTTGGGAATAAAATAACACAGTGTATTTATTTTTCTATAAACAACGCGTTCGAATTTTGGCAATAAAAATATATTACAAAAACCAGTTGACATCGTTTTACATTTAACTAAAATTAAGCCAGGGCTGCCTTGACTAAATTTGGCAATTAATTTCATGTTTAGTAGTCAGCCTGTTAGAATAATCTTTGCAGACACAATAAATTCACTTCTATATAAAGCAGCGCCCTCTCTGCTTTGCCACAAAGGAAAATATCGTTAGACACTGTTATGACTCCCCCAAGGCAGTATCATAATCATTTTAAACAGCTAATACAATAAAGTAAGAAAAGAAAACTGCTTTCATAAACTGCTTTAGTTTCTGAGTAAAGTATAATCTCAAGCCTTGGCAATTTATCTATACTATAATAAAATACAAAGAGCACTTTGTCTGTACATTGAATATTTTCGCGAAATTTAAATTGGAATGTATCATAGTATCGATATAAAACACAAAATATATTTTATGGAATTTTTGTCTGTCTGTCCGTGTGTCTGTCTGTCTATTTATTTGTTATACTATCACGCAAAAACCCGTTAACGGATTTTGATCGGGTTTTCGCCAATATGTTACCTGAAGGCCCAAACATAATCTTAGATAACAATCATGACGTGCAGTGCTATTTATCAAATTAATATACATGAATACCAGCATCACATTTAATTGTTAAATTGATAAGCATAAGCATAGTGTGTGTCTTGGGTTATCATTTAGTTTTTGTTTCATTAAAATCCGTTAATTCTATCGTAAGTAATTTCTAATTTAAAATTTACATAAATTAGTCACATGTACGGATACTAGATGGCGCTGTGCGAAATGATTTTAGTTTAGATTATCTACATTTCTTTTAATTACATTTAAGCTGTGCCGTAATATATCTAAGCATACAAACTCTGCCATACCTACTATAATAAAATTTAAATAGCACTTTGTCTACACATTGATTATATATTTTCGCGTCAATTGGACTGTATCATAGCTTAGGTGTCTAACGATATAGAACACTTTTTTAAAAATCTAAATCTGGGTAGGAGTCTGCAAAACTATTTTAATCCAACTTGAGAGAGCCCAGCGATCTATTTTAAAAGTCATGACACGTAAACCTTATCGTTATCGAACAAGATCGTTGTATAAGGAATGCCAAATTTTAACTGTCAGACAGCTTTATGTTTTTCAGATTGTAACTAAGCAACACAAGTTACCTAACACCTTATAAGAGAAATAAGTATAGCATGAAACACACAAAAACAAATGTTTATACGCATGCTACATTCTGTACTGCATCTGCTCGGCGACAACAGATTTACATGGGTCCTCGACTATATAATAAAATAAATAAAATTATTGACATATATCCTTAACTTACAAAGAAATAAAAACTAAAATTAAGAACTGGCTGCTAGGTTTAGACTATAATGAAATGGAACATATTCTGCAATATGAATAATGAAAGATTTTACTAATATTGATTGTTCAAAATAGTGTGATAAACTTTGCAATAATATCAATAGCACTACGCTACCCTTGCTTATATATTTTATAGATATCTTATATCGTTTCTTATCGCTAGCATAAAATTTTAATTGTGTTAAAGGTGAGAAGGCACTGACTTCTGTAACACAGATAGTTAATACCTAGCTTAGAGGTCAGAGACTACAATATTTCCTGTGTAAAGATTTGATGCCAATAAAAAATTATTATTGTTATTATTATTATTATTATTTCATGATTTTCGTGCATATCGACATGGACAACGACACACTAGGAACTTACCTAATAGTTTCTGTCATAACCTTACTAACTTTGTTAAATTATTGTTTAATAAATTAGTTCCATATTATTAACAGTTCAGTTTACTAGAAAGAATCGGTACCTATATTATCTAAGGCCATTTGGATTTTGAATAAGGTAATATTGATACAAGGTATATAAAAACTTAAAAATTAAAATGCCTTCTCGAAAGAAACCAAATTTGTCGCATACTTCTAGAAGTGCTAAAAAAATTAGACTACTGTGGTCCAAAGAGACCGATGATAAGCGTAAAGTTCACTTAGTTTAGCTTGAGAGGGAAAGAGGCTCAGTATCTCGCTCCACTGAAACTCTTACTCAACGCAAAAATCGACTGAGGGTTGCCAGGGAGCGGCAGTCCTCATCCCGTGCCGCTAGAACACTTAGTCAGCGCGAGACACGACTAACAGTTGATCGGGATCACCATACAGCATCTCGGGCTTCGCAGACATTTACGCAACAAGAAAAGCGGCTCACGGCTGACCGAGAGCGGCATACGCAGTCTCGCGCTTCGATGACATTTAATCAATATGAAACGCGACTGACGGCTGATCGAGAACGCCATACAGAGTCCCACGCTTCTGAGCCGCTCATGATGAACAGAGAGCGCCACAGAGAGTTCCGGTCTTCAGAAACTATTACACAGCGTGAAATTCGAATGATGGCTGAACAATAGCGTAACTCCAAATATTAAAAAAGAACATAAAGCCTGTGCCACTCGGGATGATATAAGGATACTAATAATATCACACAATCGAATCTGTTCAGGCATTTAGAAGTTATGGTGGAATAAAGAAACTCTCATACATACATACTTAATTAATTACATACATACATGAACCCTAAAACATTACACTCCTTATTGGGCAATCGTGTAAAAATTATCGCGAGGACACTTACCTACCGAAAATCAGTGTGCTCTAAACAGTTATAACAGTCGTTAAAAAATGAGATGAAAGGAAGAGCTAAGAATAGAAGCCGCGGGCACAGCTAATTTCTTTTCTAATACTTCTTACTAACATTAAAAATGTGAGTTACTTCAAGCACTCATCGAAATATAAAGAAAATGACAGGACAAGCCGCGGGCACATCTGGTAATAAATAAATGCAGATTTATCTTTTGAAGTAGTTTGAATTACAATGTCAACTATAGTGAGCAACACAGAACATATTATTATAAGAGGACGACAATAATACTAGCGAGCGCTTGATATAAAAAAAAAATTATCATTCACGTTTTATGTGTGAAATTTACTAATATCATTATAAATGGAAGATGTATGTATTTTTGGTTGTAATGAGCAAACTCCAACACGACTGCACTGATTTTAATAATTATTTTAATATTAAAGATCTACTTTATTCAGAAGTAACTTAGGCTATTATATAACATCGTGCTACGAACCACAAGAGTGAAGCAGTAATCACAAGCGTAGGTGCAACCGCAGCAAACAGCTAGTATTGTATATTTATATCACTTGAGCAGAGCAAAAGCTCATTGAGATATATATGTGAGAATAATATTTCTACTTTGATTGAGTAGCTAGAGTGAAACTGACGATCTGTTCATTAGAATTTATCGAAAAATAATTATGTTCTACTAAACTCCTTGCTTTGTAAAGCATCATTTTTTGACAAATATGCCGACGTATTTAGTAGACTTATTAATTTGCAGATAATTAGTAAAAAGTTATTATAGACACTATTCTCAGTTAAATAATGCAACTAAAGTAGGTACTGACAGATTATGATATCTTAAGCTGAGCAACACCGTTAAGGCTAGCTTCGATGGCCGATTTTCGATAAAAATCCGATTATTTATTTCTTTTTATATGTCAAAGGTGCCATTAAACTAATTTTCAAATAATTGATTATGATTCGAATCATAACCAGTTACAACGAATTGCAGAATGCGAAAATAATACAATAGTTAAATATTAGACTTTCTTTTTTCGTAGCAATTCCACGTCGCTACTTCATAGACTCGTGACGGAAAGAACCTACTAATCAAGTACGTAACAGATACTATGCTCTCTCGTCTTGCCCCAAATTGTTGTTTAAGTGCGATCATTAGCAGATTGTATGAACCATAGGTATAGTAGAAACATTAACAAAACTCATTCAATAAAGTGATGTTCTTATCTCTCAAAAAAAATAGTTAGAGATATTGCTAATATCTTTATTTTTTTATTTACATATCATACATACATTGTCTTACGTATGTAACCTGAAAGTGTAGATTGAGGTGTATTATACCTACATTTCACTGGCTATAGTTTAGGTCTTACGTAATGAGGCGTAAGCATGTTGCAGTTTACCAGGAGAGTTTTTTGACATTCCTCCATAAATATTTTAACGGACAATAAAATGTCAAACGTTTGAAATGTTGTTTGAGTTCCCTTATTGTTTTTTATATAAACGGTTTTATTTTACTTGGCTTTGATATGTTTTATTTATTCACTCGTTCTGTTACGAGAAGTGATATCTTCAAAATAAACACAACTTGATGAATGAACGGATTGAATTTTGGATATTTCCAAGTATAAAAACTCGGCTTAATTTTAATCTAAATTTCAGTCGTGTGTAGCAACAGCTTTTAAGATAAGGCGTATTCCCTGACGTCTTATTTTACAGACAATATGATGGTGGTTATGTTCTAAAATTTAAAGTTTCTTGGGTTATGTTATTTATTTTATTTTAAGATAAGCTCATCGTATATCTAGGCTAAAGATTCAGGCATTTTTAATTGTAACAGATACATAATTGTTAACGGATTTTTATTGCTTCATAACTAAAGATACTCGAATAAAAAAATTGAGGGACAGTGAGGAATTGCGTGTACGTTAAACCACTACGTTCCGTGCAGATTATCTTTATATCATCATCTCTTCGAAGAACGTCTACTGCTAGACGGAGACCTCAATCTAGACATCTCTAAATAAAATAAAAATTGTGGCCTTACATTTAAACTACCGATTATAGTACAATAATTTAATAGTTTTAACTGGAAAGGCTTCCGAGAGTTTTGAAAATTGGTAATTTTATAGAGTTGGAATAGAGTTGGAAAGTAGATATTGTCAAAAAACTGCTATCAGTCGCCATTTTTAAATATGGGGGAGCGAGCGATAAAGGTCCTAGGTAGCAAAGTGTGGTGTGGTGGGATTCGAAAAGAGCACATTGATCTATAAATCTATAAAATTACCATTTTACGAAACTCCCGGCAATCTTTCCAGATAACATATTTACTTTGGATCAAATTACTGTACTAATGCATGCATTGTTAACCTATATATTACGAACTCACTGTCAAAAAATCTCCTGTTATGAAATGACGTAGCTCAGGCGGCCTGGGATTCTTATACGCTTTGAAAACTGCGTTAATTTTCATCGTCATTTATGTAGGTATAATAACAATATCAGCCCTGTTTATAAACTGTTCCACTGTCACGGGCCTTTTTTCAGTATGAGAAGAGTTAGGCCATAATCCACCACCCTGGCTCATCTTTGACAACATTACACAGAACTTTCAGGCATGCAAATTTAATTTGTTTTAATCTGTCAAATCTTAGAATCCCAGACACAATTAAAAATCTATTGTGTCTGCTGTGTCGCTGTGACTCAATAGGTTAAGAAACAATGCAAAGTGATTTGTGTTTTGACCCAAATCTTTGTCATATAAATCATACGTCAACGATAACCAATACAGAGGTAGCCCCGAGCGTGTGAAACTATTGAAAATGTCGAGCACTGAGTCAATATTGTGTTGAATTGAGAGCGAATTTCTACGAATGTTATCTATTGAAACTGACACTGTTGACTTTTCAAAAGGTACTTGTAGTTGCCTCGCCACTGCCACTGCTCTGAGTGTTATGGGATCGAATCGCACACGGAACAAAAAAAATTCTATTCTACAAAAGGGAGTTCCTAGCTAGGGTGTTCTTTACGTCCGTTGTTTGAACATTTGTGAAGTCCTTCGCGACACAGGATTTATTCCTATTGCGAAGGTTGCCTTTTTAAAACAAAAAAGGCTGCATTTTGGGACGATCATATTTTACACAAGTACTGCTGAAATAATCAGCTTTGCTAAAAAGACGTCCGTCTAACTTTGAGATCTAGTACAATAAAAGCCAAATATAGCTCATAACATATCATCAATACAGTTCTATTTACCCTTAGCGTTGACAATCACGTAAGTGAAACAGTTGATAGCTCTAACGTTGAACAAACAGACGCGTGGGGTGTGAAATGTCGTGTCCCGTGTCGGGAAATGTGTTTGTTACCTATTAGGTTTTCCAGTCAAGTAATTTGCAGTAGCAGCGTGGCGTTTGGAACTGTGCCTGATAAACAGCACCCCACTAGGTATGGTTTTAAGTCTCATATAATAGATATGTGACCTAAAACCATACCTAGTGGAATGTGGGTATAATATACCTACATCTGCCTACGCCTTTAGAGATATAGGCGTGAGATTATGGATGTACACGTTAATTAAGTTCTCCTGCTTGTTTCTATTTACATTCCATGGAAAATATAAGAAAATAATCAACTAAAAGAACACTATCATATGAAATATTATACCTCGCTAAAATATTTAGTACCCTTGATAAATTTTAGTCCCATATTTAGGATAGATTGAACAAGAAATGTAAATATCGTCTTAAACACCTTTATTACACCAACTTAGGCTAAAAGCCATTCCTTTAAACAGCACGGTATTATATGTAGATAATGATTATTTGGCACTTTGCCTACAATTCAATTACTTTTAATGGCAGTTAGACTCGCTTAAGATTAACCTTGCCTTTGTGGACTTAAGATTGCCAACTTAACTTTACGAGAGAAGGCTATTAAAAGCAAACACATTAATTTTAAATAATTTTAGCTTTCGTTTATAGGTTAAATTAAGGTTGCCTCTTAAAATCGGAAAGCTTAAAAAGCTTTACAATCAGATGGATAATGTACTGGTTTTAGAGATCGACTGGCCATTGCTAGGACGCCAAGTGTTGAAGAAAAATCTTATGTTTAATTGTTGTTGAAATATCTTTGAGAACATTCTGGATCATTATTTATATGAAGAGGTAAAGGTGCGTGCCATGGGACTGAACTTGAGGCTTCTGCGTATCAGTCCAACGGTGTCCCACTAGACTATTACTGCTCCATCTCTAATATATTTAACAACAATAATATATTAACTGTTACAAAACCTTCCAGTTCGTATTTCCCACAATCTACAAATTACGCTCTCATCCTTTATCTGTCAGATCTGTTTTCAGTTTCCTCGTGGTTTATTCAAAGTTGCCTCGATACGCTCGCTCTTAGTTGTAGATAAATTACAAATAAGTTGGATATATTGTTTGGTATGTGAGTTTCCTTTCTATGTACTTTGCTCAGATCGGAAAAGCTATAGAGAAAGGCTGGATTAAGAGGGCATTAACCCAACAACGTGCTTGAAAAAATGAGAGTGAATGAGATCAAAAGAAGCATCCCAGGATCGTATCACACTTGTTATGATGTTGGCGTATCTTTCTTGCTTGAATTTTATAGTCTACACTTACCACTCCCGAAAAAAGGCATGCATGTGTAATTTTTTTCTGGGCTTTAGATCAGAGATGTTCTGAATAATAGCAGGACTAAGAATAACCAAAGCCGACGAGTGGAAATGTGTTATATTTTAGTGATTCATCAATCGGCGATCTTGCTATTAGTGTTGAATATAAAATAACGTGTAACATAAGGTTGTAGTCATATTTTAGGAACGTGAAGAATTAATGATAAACATCAAGAAGTACCTAACGTGTTTATTTGGGAGAATATCAACTCTCATGAACTGGAAAATTATTTTGGATTGTTAATAAACAATATTTGTAATCCATATTTTCTTTATCCATTGAGATAACACAATTCCCCATACAGTTAATGATGTTAACATATCAATATCAGTAATTTAGCTGTGTTCATACGAACTTATCGAAATTAATTTCATAACATCTAATTAGGACATCTTCCTAATAAAAAATTAACTGCCTTCTTTTAAGTTTATATTCTGATTTATGTTTTCACATAGTCCACTATACTATAGGTACCATACATCTTAAAATATGGTTACTCCATATTGCTTTACAGAAAGTAGTAAAAACACGTAAAAGCCACTCAAAAATAAACAATCATCGCACCCATACTATGTTCAACATACATCCTCATAATATAGCAGTAACACATACAGAAATTTCTTCACTAAACGATACACACGAAACCTGGGACGAATAAAAATGGCCGGTTTACTGGGCTGGCAGCGGAAATGGAAACAAATGATACACGTTGTGAGAGAAGGTCGATTGTAATGGCTCTGATGGACGGTGTACCATTTTAAATCAGTCACTCTGAGTTAGACAAGTGGTTTGGGGCACCTCGAGAATAAGGGTTAGTGTTTCGGCTTTTTTATAACCTTTGTTTTTTTACGCGTCAGGTAGGTCATCCATATGGTCACGTCCTGTATAAACTTGAAGAAGGCAGAGATGCATGACACCCATATCTCTAAGTCACGAGTATGATATCTTTAAGTATTTCTGCATATATAGGTATACTGTCTATTACGTTAATTTTAGTGGTGTTCTACAGGTTTTTGTCATAAAATCCAACGGATCCAAACTCGGCATCATAATAATAAAAAGCTATAGTCTGTTTCAAATATGAAATCCCTTGTGACACTTCATAGCACGTAACTCTGCACTTTTCATATAAATTGCCAAAATAAACCATGATTATGGTTATGGTACTAAAGACTATTTAAAAATAATTAGAATCTATACTAAACATTATGTAATTGTTTCACAAACATAATCAACTAATCATTTCTATTGATATTTGTCTTAAATAATTTAAACATCAAAATAAAATTCCATTTTACTACAATACTATGGTTACGCACTAAGGTAATTTTTTTACTTACAGTCATAGTGACGCGACAATATGAATCGGATAAAATCGTACTAATTCGAGGTAAAAACAATTGTCCGAGAAATACTTTGGTAAATTTGTATTTGGTATTAATTATTATTACTTTGCAACGTACCTTAAATCCTATTCTGCCAACCCTTAATATATTTTCTTCATCAAAAATGGATTTGTAGATGCGATATTGGACGTATGGTTTATATATCACATAGTTTTTATGGAGTAGTCGTCTTGAAAATAAAAATCTGTTATACCACATTTATTTCATCCCTATACTAAGTATGGAGTAGGTATATATGTGATACTAGGAATTAATCAAGGATAAGACCAGTTTTTTTTACAATTAAACACGTTATATACATATTTCTTTGATGTAACTATCCTTTCGATATGTCAAACATAGATGGACCTCTTTTTTGATTTTCTGTTATTATCATTTTTGTTTCGATTCTAAACCCACGATTACAGTTTGTTTAGAAAGTTAATCGGTAATCGATTTCGTGATGTGTCGATTGAAACGGTTTCTTCACTATCACTGTTCAACGATCATCTGTCAAATGGGACTTCGTATTTGAAACGCACTATAGCGTTCTCTCAAGAGCAGTGGTTTTAATCAAAAAGAAAAAAAAACTTTTTTTACAATAGGTTCATGTCCTTTCCTCTACCCCTGACAACGTGTATGAGAAATTTCACGATGATTGGTCGAGTAGTTGAGGCATGAAAGCATAACAAACAAATTCACATTTGTATTTATAATATTAGTTAGGATTGCAAGTTACTTTACGTGCTTCCATAGACAGGAGTAAGGTAATTGACAGACGGTAATCAAATATAGCATCTGTACGGACAAGGTAATGACGGCATTACCTTTACTGGATCAAGGAGATGAATTAACCTGAATCTACTCGACCTTTGCTCTTGCGGCTAAAGTCATTTTACCTTTGATGTTCAACTAGTTGGCGAATTGTCTACAATTGTAATTGCTCAGGTTTACAATAAAGGCGATTTTATATTAACTAATGTTACAAATACGAATATTATTTTATTTGTTTCTTTGTTTGTCACCTATTCGTGCTTTAAATACTCGACCGATTGTCATGAAATTTCGCATGTTGTCAGAGGTACGAAAAGAAACATAGAGATACCCTATGTCTTTTAAAAAGTCCCGAGGGATAGCAATTTGTTGCAAATCTAAATTCACGCAAGATATAGTTTATAAAACCGTTTCCATATTAATTTTACGAATTTCACGTCGCAATCTCGTTACGCATACGCGGCCAACGTGCATTGTTTTGCATACGTGGTGAGTTTGTTAACTAATCACGTCACTAGTGATATATTCGCAAATCGCACGTGTAATATAGCCTAATCAACGAAAATTTAAAAAAGAATGTGTACTATAATTTTTAATCGTACCTTGTCGGATTCGAACCCACAACACTTATCGCAGCCGCAGAGGTAAAACAACCAGTTGTCTTCTACGCCATTCTCTTGCTATTTAGCCAAAACTTAACAGGGTAGAATATTCGCGCAACATCAATGTTGTGCTCAATGATCATCCTTTTTCACAATACATTTATAAAAATGGCTCCGATACGTATATTGCCAACTTGTTATTAATAAAACGGCGGCTTCTGTTGTATATGGCTGTTTTATAGATTTTCGATATTGCTGCGTCAACGATATGCCCGGTGTTTATTGTTTACATCATTAGTTCCCAAAGTGGTCCAGGGCCTATTGTCCACGCAGAGGTCTCGAGTTCGAACCCAAGGCGCGCATCTCTGACTTTTCGAACTTATATTATTATGTTTATTTAATAGTTAATTATCGCTTGCTCTAATGGTGAAGGAAAACATCGTGAGGAAACCTGCATGTCTAAGAGTTCTCCATAATGTTCTCGAAGATATGTAAGTCTGCCAACCCACACTAGGCGAGCGTGGTGGACTATGGCCTAACTCTTCTCACAATGAGAAGAGGCAGGAGACAGGCAGGATAGTTTAATACAGGGCTGATATTATTTATAATTATGAGAACTTAAGTCCCATAAACAGGGCAGATCTCTGTAGAGTTTTAAATACTCCGACAATGTTGCACGCTCGCTCGCCATCACGTGTCAACTTCGCCCAACGCCTCGATCAAAATGAATACACGCGGTCGGGTAACAAGCTTCCACACGTTTGGTTTGTCAACACAATGCCTTCTATTTGCCCTTTGTTGCGAGTTCAGGGCTGGCAATCAAGGTCGATTGGATATCAACTCAATTTGGTTGACCGACCAACGATCACACAATCAATTTTAGCGTCAACTCAACCAAGTTCGACGTGACCTAAGTTGAGTTGGGCTGCTGACCCGACCGTGTAGAAGGCGTTTTAGGTGATCACGCGTCTGTTTCTCCAATCGAACACAAAAAAAATACAAGAAGAAAGAAGTACATTATTATACTCCTTTCTTCTTGTGCATGTTTGAAGGTACAACACTGTTACAAATCGTTTCTCAAAGGACAATCCACTAATAATGCTTTGAGAATGAGAACAAGGCACTCACAACTAGATATTACGTATGCACTGCGAGTGTGACGTCATTGAAATTCTAATTCAATCAACAATCTAGCTACTAGCCTACTCCTACCCATAACTTAGCTCAAGTGCTGATCAAAGAGCAGATTATGATACGATGACATATCTGAACGTCATTAAGAACAATTGATGACGAAACTAGTCGCCTAATTTTTTAAACTAATTTCTTTCCATGGCTTTACCCGCGTCAATGCTCCGGGCAGGCATTACCGATAGAAAAAGTATATGTGATATGTTAATCCAGTACACGTTCTCTGTTTGACAAGTTTTATTCAAATCCGTTCAGCAGTGAGTAACAAACATCCAAAAAATCTTTTACAAAGTTCCACATTTATAATCTTAGTGGGTACTTGCCTAACAATCAGCGTTTGGGTATGTAATGATTGAGGCACAATATATAAACTAACGTACACAAATCCAACCATTGCACAAAACGTTTCTTCCTAATTCCCTGCGTCAACCGCGGTCGACAAACTAGTACCTACAGTTCTCTAAAAAGTCAATTCCTATTGTAGTAGTTTCTGCTTTGATCCCTTTACAATGCATGGCTATGCTTGGAACTTTCCCAACTGATGAGTCGTTAAAGTTGCTCACTACAGCTACTGTCGGACTGCGAACATAAATAACAATGCTATACTTAGGAGGGTCTTTTCTTAAGAAGTTTCTTGAACTTATGAATTTTATTGGGCGCTAGAAATATGTCAAATATTTTTTAAAAGACTTATATTAATATATCGAAATGAGAATTATATAAGATAATAAATGTTATCATTGTAGTTTTAAAGACAACGCCCGTACTATGGGTGTATGTCTAAAATTACGGACGAGGTTTTACAATCATGCAATAAACAGATACTAATTACACTCAGACTCAATACAATTATTTGTGGACCACACATATGTATAATTGTCTCACGTTGAATTCGAAAGCACAATACCCGGCGCAATATTAGCGGCGAAGCGACTATTTGCCTGCTGCGCCATACGTGCATTTTCAAAGCCAAAAAATATAACACAATTAATTTTAAGTTTAATTAACCCGCACATGTAGCCCCCGCAAGAAGCTTGCGCATGTAACCCGTTCCAATTACCGTATATATTCTGTATTATAATATCTTATATATGGATTGCACGAATGGGTTTGAATACTACACGGCATAAAAAATTGTGTGATCCACAAATGGTTGTTCCGAGTCTGGATGTTCCTTGTATCTGTTATTTGAATGTTTATTGAGTCCTTATAGTTTTTTTTTTTTTTTTTTTTTTTTTTTTTTTTTTTTTTTTTACGTGGGGGAATGCATGACGCATACCCCTCCGCGGGGGCGGGCGGAGGGGTTATGTCGGACTCGCCGGGGTAAATGAAAGATGGTAAAGATGTTAAAGTACCTCCCGGAATACCGACTAAACCTACCACGGTGTTCCTCAACAAAACCACTATCGACGGGGCCGCGCGAATCACTTTCGCATGCGGTCGCGACCCCGCCGAGGTTACGGCCCGCCGTATGAAACGGCAGGCCACTACACGAAAGACCTACCCTATAGGCACATCTAAAAACTCCCTACTGTCCCCCCTAGAGGGGAGACGGACTCGACACAGAGGCGCGCGTGGGAACACGCACGCCGCCTCTCGGACCTGGTGCTGAACGGATGGCGGGCCGGCCCACAAAGCCCGCCACCCCCAGGTCAATCCTCAGGGTGGCTGGAGGTCGTCTCGCGCCCTCCGGCGCCCGGCTCTGCGGTTGGGGAGAGGGTTCAAACGCTCCCTCTCCCGCTCCGCCGCCTCCTTGATGGAAATGACTTTCTCACAAAAGGAGGCGACGGCGTTCCACGACCTCTCACTCCGGACCATAGACTGAACTACGGCCGGGAGCGAGAGGGCAACCAATCCGACTGCCGCGATCAACTCACGGCGCTGCGATGCCCAGGCGGGGCAAACCGCCAAAGTGTGCAGCGCCGTGTCCTCAACAACGTCGCGGCAGTCGCCGCAGTGGTGACAACCGGGCGTCTCTTGCCGGCGTATACGACACAGGAACTGGCCAAAACAACCGTGGCCAGTCATTACCTGTGTCAGCCGGAAGGTGAGGGCGCCATGGCGCCTCTCCAGCCACTCCTCAAACACGGGACTTACCGCCACGATCGTGGCGTGCCCGGAGTCCTTATAGTACAGGAATTATTTCTAACACGGCTCTCTTTTTACGAGGCAACATTCATGCATGCCGTATCTCTTTGATAATGTCATATTTTTCAAATCTTTTACTGTATATCGCTGGTACATCTCCTTTCATGTATCGACAGACCATCAGGCTTGTCCCTTTATTTGTCTTTATTGGTTTATCCAATATGGTACTGCGACATAATCTTACACATACATCCAAGCCTCTACTAACACACACAAAAGCATAACAATAAACAAACATCTCTTACTATAGTTCGGTCAATACAATTTGCTCACAGTATGATTGCTCCTGCACGAAGAATATTAATATAGACGAACGTCGACGAAACTTGCGCAATAGAAAAGTAATTACTATGATTAAAGGTTCCCTGGATACCTAATCAAGTTGGTTGTATTGAAAGATATTGATTTGGTGGCGTAGTGATAGTGAATGCGACTGTTGTACTTGAGATCTCAGTTCCAGTGCCTAAGTCAGGCAAGCTGTTATTGGGTTTTTCTGTCATGAAATTATGAGTAACAGCACGGAATATTCGCCAATAGGCTTGCCCTCTTTTGACACTCAAAACCACAGCTGGCGAAATGTGATCATAATATAACTCTACCTATGCCTTCGGAGATATAGACGTGAGACTAAGTATGTATGAATATTTCTTGATACAACTGAGGAATTGAGTTTCTTGCAGGTATCTTAAACGCTCAACTCTTTGCCTGAGCCTAGCAACTAACGTTGATTTATATTCAGTAACTTCAGTAAATTCACTAACTTACAATGATTTTGATTTTGATTTTTATAGACTAGCTACCGGCTAATTGACAGTTATTGAGTACTTTTGATAAACTATAAATATGAAGTAATTGTGGCTGGCATCTAGCAAATGCGTGCATGTTTGCACGCCACTGTTATGGTAAAATGTACCTTACATTTATGTAATGAATTATATCTGATATTAGGTATATCACTAAAATTAAACTGCTATATACGGATTTTATCGCGTTGTTTATTTGACATTTATTACAAAATTTTGAAAATTGTTACACTACTACTACTATTAAACTTTACTCATTTTTAAGCCAATTAAATTATTATTAAACTATTTAGATTTAATTTATTTTTACACTTTCCCCGACGTTTCGGTTGCTTTTCAGCAGCCATGGTCACGGGGAGACTAAGATGGCAGTTGTCTCAATGTTCCAGTGTAGTTATTTCAAAGTACCCGAACATAATTTAATCATTGGTGTTTCTATTTACGCAGAATGAGCTCAAAGTATCATGAAGTCTAGCTGTGGTTTGCTTCTTCTTGGGTTTGACTATTTTTATTACTGGATCCCAAGCTAGTGGTACATTCCAACCATCTTCTCTATTAAAATTAGGATGTTTTTTGATTTCAATAGCCTCGCGAAGCATCCTTGGTAGGAATCGGTGTTCGATTTTCGATTTCGTATGAAACGTTCACATCAAATAATTTATCCCGACCTTGTTTTACAAACGGGTAATTATTTATCGCGACGGCTGACCATAGAGCGCCTGCTGCGATGTGATCTAATGTATATAAATATTAAATCTCGTTCAAAAAGATGGGTATCTTTATACTTTTCTTTTTATCTCAATTTATAAGTTGAGTATAAGTGAAAGAATAAAAATGTTTCTTTATTATAATAAATATCGAAAACATTTTCATAGTTTTAGTATTAAATTTCGTTAAATTTTGTTGTGTTTCCAGTTTTGTTTTATTAACATAGACGCAATTTAACGAGAATTGTTTTAATTTCTATTTCCGTATGAACTTTGGAGTAAAAGCTATATAAATTTATTTTATAAAAGACAACTCCCACTCTTGGATAAAATCCTGTGTCGCGAGGGACTCGGAACAACCATTATCGGTCCACACAATATTTTGTCCTGTGTGGGATTCGAACCCACAACACTCGGCGCAGTGGCAGAGGCGAGGCGATCACTTTAAGCATTACGCTGTCCGTGCAATCATTATAAAATCACTCATATATAGAACGTAACGTTGTCTCAACATTTTGAATGAATTAATCGAGTACGTTTTACGTTATACGTGTCAACATTTTGAATAAATTAATCGAGTACGTTTAACGGCTCAAGAAGTTTAAAATCATTAATTCGTATGATAGAATTATGGATTTTATATAAGCTCACTAACTGTCCCATGGAGCAAATCAGAGCAACCTGGTGGCAAGGATTCAGTGACAGAGGGGCAATATGGTGTCAATGATATTTACACTATATTGATAATAATATTATTACCGCTGGGTAATAAATTTAATAAAGACCGTAGACTATGAAGCTAACTTGCTATAAAATTAGCTTCCTAAAAGCTTTTTGTCCCCGGCTTCACTCGTTAGGGAATAGTATTTTTTCCTGACAATATGTATGCGAAAGTTCGTGATAATCTGTCGAGATGTTAAGGCGTGAAAGCGTCGCAAATAAACAAACAAATTAACATTCACATTTATAATATTAGTTAGGATTACGCTTTGATCCCTTATTTAATTAATATTGTAAAACGCCAAAGAGATAACAACATTTTAAATCAGGAGTGAGTTTCATCCATATTTTGCTAGCTAATGCTTCTGCGTTATGGAGGGGCGTGGCTACTGCTTGGATCGGTCACCAGTAAACAGCTAATGGCCATACTTTCAGACACTAATACTGCCATTAACAATCGCTTGACGGAAAACTTAATAATACTTAGTTCGACACTGGCATCACATATAAAATAATATGTTGTATTCACTACCGCTGCAACACTGAGACAGACAGGGCCTTACATTGATAACGAATAAGCGCTTGATTATTCAAACGCTTATAATGTTATCATTATAAGCAGTTTCAGCTCTTACACGAAATTAAGAGAACGATCCGATACAAAAAGCAGGATGTTCTTTTGTGACTAGTAGAAACTTATAAGTACTTAAGTAAAAGTAAGTACCTACAAAAAAGTGATTCGTTTACAACAAACTCCAATAAACTTTATGTTGACTGTAAAACTAAATTTCTTTTAGTTCAAGACTCAGTACTGTACTTTTAGCTTTTTGTTTACAGTTGTAGCTAGTTGACTCAATAGTTATAGAATCGGCTAGTTTCTGCCTGTGGCTTTGCCCGTGTTACTATAACTTGAACTTAAAAGTATCCTATAATAATTAATAATAATAATATCAGCCCTGTATTAAACTGTCCCACTGCTGGGCACGGGCTTCTTTTCAGTGTGAGAAGGGTTAGGCCATAGTCCACCACGCTGGCCCAGTGCGGGTTGGCAGACTTCACATATCTTTGAGAACTTTATTGAGAACTCTTAGAGATGCAGGTTTCCTCACGATGTTTTCCTTCACCGTTAAAGCAAGTGATAATTTACTATTTAATACGCACATAACTTCGAAAAGTAAAAGATGCATGCCTTGGGGATCGAACTCGAGACCTCTGCGTGGCAGTCCAACGGTTTCCCATGAGGCTATCGATGCTTTTTTTCTCCTATGCTATAGGTATGTTAATTTGGAACATGGTCTATCTATGTACTAAGTCACATCCAAATCCAATTAACGGTTTAAGCGTGATTGAGTAACAGATATCCTGACATCTACACAAACCTTCACATTTATAATATGTATTATGACATAAAAACTTACTACATTATACAATAACATAAAAATATAACGTTCCGTTGTGCGTTAAGATAATGCAAATTATAGTGTATTAGGAAAAACATAAAATTTGTAATTACACTAATTATGATTGTCCTTCAATTTGTTTTCTACAGATCTAACCTTACAAACACAACAACTTAATTATGTATACAGGTAGAGTTTGATGCCTAAGACATTATTACCAGCTTAACTTAATTTTTTTAAGACATCTCTCCTTACGCGTACATTAATTTGTGTATCGCGGGTACATTACATTCTTCATACTCGGAACAACCATTTGTAAGTCACACAATTTTTTGTCTCGTATGGGTTTCGAACCCTCAGCGACACACTACAACACTCAACGCAGTGGCAGTGGCGATGCGACCACTTAAACCACTACGCCATTCGTCATTATATTAAAAATTATATTATTATTATCGTAGAAATTAAACTACTATATACGGATTTTATCGCGTTATTTATTTTACATTTTATCACAAAATTTTAAAACTGTTACACTACTACTAGATACTATTAAACTTTACTAGTTTTAAGCTAATTAAATTATTAAAACTATTTATATTTAAATTTACACTTTCCCCGACGTTTCGGTTGCTTTTCAGCAGCCATGGTCACGGGGAGACTAAGATGGTAGTTGTCTCAATGTTCCAGTGTCGTTATTTCAAAGTACCCGAACATAATTTAATCATTGGTGTTTCTATTTACGCAGAATGAGCTCAGAGTATCATGAAGTCTAGCTGTGGTTTGCTTCTTCTTGGGTTTGACTATTTGAATGACTGGATCCCAAGCTAGTGGTACATTTCAACCATCTTCTCTATTAAAATTAGGATGTTTTTTGATTTC
This sequence comes from Catocala fraxini, assembly GCA_930367265.1. Lineage (NCBI taxonomy): Eukaryota > Metazoa > Arthropoda > Insecta > Lepidoptera > Erebidae > Catocala > Catocala fraxini. The sequence goes on along the minus strand of OV884040.1, from coordinate 15,273,381 downwards.
AATAGCCTCGCGAAGCATCCTTGGTAGGAATCTGTGTTCTTTAGCGAGAATCTGTGGTTTGTCAAATCTCAGGTAGTGGTTGGTCCCCTGTTGCACATGTTCGTTGAAGTCTGCTGTGTGTGTGAAAGTGTAAACTTAAATATAAATAGTTTTAATAATTTAATTAGCTTAAAATTAGTAAAGTTTAATAGTATCTAGTAGTAGTGTAACAGTTTCAAAATATTGTGATAAAGTGTAAAATAAATAACGCGATATAATCCGTATATAGTAGTTTAATTTCAATGAATAACATTCGCGTAAACAGAAGACAATATTATTATTATCGTAATTTCAATTTCATAATTTGTTGTTTATCAGCGGAATATTGATAAATAATACACATTAAAATAAATACATTTCAGAGTTTTAATGATAGTGTTAAGATGTCATGCTAATGATAGTACTTGCAACTCATATAATTCTTCAGTTACTTGTTTATTTTCCTGAACAAACAACACTTATCATTTTCCTCAATCATCTTTGGCGAGTCGTATGAGGCTTTAATCAGTCTTGTTTTTCTTTCCTTCACGAACACGCTAAAACTATGACGTAATATACCATGTTCCCTCAGCGTAAGCAATTTAATAATGCTAATTAAATATTTATGAAATCTAATAGCTATAATATGTTATCTGTTTGTCGTTTTGAGAACCGCAATGTAGCGATGCGTACAATTGCACTCGAACATTAGTAATGGAATGCCAATATTATATTGATTATGCAATGTAGTATCGCGTTGTGTGCAACGGTATTCGAATTCGAAAGCAACGACGCACGTTTCTAGCCTTCTATAAGTAGCTGGACTATAGCGCCACCTACAAAATCAATAAAACATCGTCGTGATAAAATGGGAATGTGAGTCCATTGGTCAAGATAAACGTAAATTGCACGACCACAATGCGAATATCGCCTTAGATTATATACACATCTAATCGCTTTATAATGACTTAGTAGGAAATGAATTCATTTGCACGTTATTGTTCAAAAATTGATTTATTCTCTTTGCTTTTCTTATTTGTATGCATAGTAATTGACTAAAGTAATTATAATCATTAAGTTTTGTATGTATAACGTATTTCACTTCAAAGCGTTTCAAAATTATTCATGTTTTTATGTGGTTTTAATCCAGGCATCTAGATAATCAGTATTCACTAGCACCTCAAATACGTTTTACCTCTCAAGTAACAAGAATTCGATTTTAACCTCAAGCTGTATCACAGTGAATTACCTCCCTCGCTAGTTTATATAATCTTATTTTCACGGTCTGTCAATTTGTTGACTTGCTTTTCGATATTCAGTAGGTACATGTACCATTACCCTAAAGAATTTTCTCACAATATATTCACAACACAAATAGAGAATATTTTCTTACATAACAAAGGAGATTAGGAAGTGGAAAACATTTTATTCCAGAAAACGACGAATAACAAAGCACTCTATTGTAGATTAAAGTTGCGTTAACATAAACATTGCAAAATATGATATTGCTTTACATAAATATACACAAGTATGGAGAAAGCAGAGCAGACACACAATTGGTGAATATTGCAGCTGTGCTTTATCCTGCCATAAACTTGTAGTAGTACAACTTGTACAAGATCCAAAACCGCCATACTTACATCAATTTAGCACCACTGATTTTGACGGTATATGTATAATCCCCCAAAATACAGGCACTCGCCTAGTTTGGGGGAGCAGTATCAGTACATTTTACTAAAATACAACAACAATGTTAAAACTGACTCAAATTGTAAGGTGTAACATGTTTGTATTATATGAAACAATAAAGATTTATTATTATTATTATTATAGACAAAAAAAAATCCTTTATTGGTGGTAGTGGTTTAAATGGTTGCCTCGCCGCTGCTATTGTGCCAATTTTGTGGGTTCGATCCATACACGGCGCAAACATTTATGTGATCAACAAATATGTAATTGTATTGTGTCTAGGTTTTATTTGTGTTCGTTGTTTGAATGTTTATCAAGTTCCCCCGCAATACAGGAATGCATATAGCTACCATACCCATACTTTTTCTTATATCCAGACTTAAAATATTAATTACTCCCTTATTTTGTAACTAATTTTGATACTGTTTGTTCAAAAAGGTTTCTTGTGATCGCTATTTGCTAAAATAATGTACGAAACCACACACTACCTTATTGTCAGATTATTTTGAATTTCATAGCTCGCATACATGAGCCAAACGTGCTCTTTACCTTTATTTAAAACGTTATAGGTAAACGAAATTCTAGTTTTAGTGCAAAGAACGCAAATAAAGGCTATTCAATGATCGTACATTAGGCGCGCGCTGCGGCAATAATAGCAACGACTAGAATAACTAAATAAAGTTTTATATTTTAGTAAATAAGATAGAAAAATGTTAATAAATACATTAAAGTTTTTTTATCTTATTTACTAAAATATAAAGCTTTTGCTTTCATTTTAATTGCGTTTTTAGTGGCAGCATCTTTCAACTGAAACAAAAAATAAGAAAATAGAAGTTGAAATTAATTTAATTTAAAAATCATATGAATGAATCCATCATCCAAATGTACCGAGCATTATAACTGGGGGTAGGTTGTAATGTTCCAATTTCCAGTCATGGCTATAATTTCCGGTGCTTTATGAAAATTGTTAAAACGTTTTTGATAGACAATCAATAACACTGACTGACTTATGCTTAATGCCTAGCTCAATTCGTTACCCTATCTTCAATGATGATAGACTACTCGTATTAACTAGGCATGCAATAAGATGCCACGCAGACTTACATCGCTAGATCAACTCTACGTGCATGCGTCGTGAGATTTCGGTTTGCAATCAGCTTTACACGAACGACGAGCGACGCTTACGTGCTCGTTAACCCAATACCCACTTCTCTCAGTAATGGAGTTCGCCCCTGGGATAAAGACATATTGCCGTATAACGTGTTAAGTTAGAGAGGAGAGGAGAGACCCTTATTGTTTTCGTTCGCTTAAGTTTATATCAATTTATTTTAAAATTGTGACAATATAATAAAAGGCTATGCAGTAACAATGTTAAGGTTTTTTTAAGTTGACTAGTTTTGGGTTATAAATTATTAATATTCTTGCTAAACCTACAGGCTAAACTGAAGTGTGTGTATTATGAGTGGCCTCGTATCAGTATTGCAATGAGTGGGATTCAAACATAAGGCCGCTTTTACTTTTGTCGTTATATTATCTCGCATACTACGTTACTAAAAGCCTACTTCATAAAAACATTAACTTTAAATATTGAAATATAGAAAACGACGAATACGATATTAAATGTGGTAATGTAACAAACGAGTAAACAAGACAAAGCGTTCTTTAGAACCAAACAAAGCTTGAGTCTGTAAAATAATAAACTTCATCCCAAAAATATATATCATCTTGGAAATTTCTTTAAGAAGGGCGCGAAATGTGGAGCTTCTGGCTAATTTACAAATCCAATTTAATATAATAAGGTTGCGGCCTTGGTATAACAGTTGCGCACTCGTGACGTCACGACGCGACGTAGGCAACCAGTCAGTAAGTACTGTCGAAAAGAGAGGGCAATATCGTGTTACTTTATTCAGTTATGTGCGTAACAATTTGTTAATGATTGCTTGCTTTAACGATGAATCAAAACATCGTGAAGCAACCGGCATGTTGGAAGATATAGTGTGAACTCTGCCAACCCGCGCTTAGCCAGCCAGACTGTGTGGAGGACTACGTACCCCTTTTCATACTAAGAAGCTGCCTGTGCCCAGCAGTGTGACAGTTTATAAACACAACAGAGCTGTTTCAAAACGTGGTAGGAAGGTGCGAAACGTGTTGATGCAATTCCGGATCGCTTATTACAAACTTGAATATATAAAGAATATATAATATATATAAAGAAGTTTTGCCGGATGGTGTGGCCTCTGGCTCTTTTAAATCCTAACTAGGAGTATTATAAGTGCAAATGTGAGTTTATTTATTTTTGTTTGTTACGCTTTCACGTCTTAACTACTTGACGGATTATGTTATTTCTCATTCACGTCATTAGTAGTATAGAAAAGGACATAGGGTACCTGTCATTCAGGAAAGACTTCTGTTCGCCAGCGAAGCCGTGGGAAAAGCTTTTAGTAATATAAGTTATGTCATTCTTCAAACAAGGTTTAAAGAGGGTTCTTCTTTCACTGTAGGCAGCGGCTTTGCTGTGTCCTGACAGCAGCGGTTACCACTTTCTATCAGGTGGGCCATTTGCTAGTATCCTACCAAAGGCAATAAAAAAAAGTATGCATCTATGTACATATATAAATGTACATATTATTATATGATATTTCTTGTGACCTTTTATTTATGATATATCGTTATGTAAGTATATAATTTTAAAATAAAGAATGTTGTCTCTCCCTACGACCGCGGCTGTCTTGCCGCGTATTTCTAATTAAATAATCATAACAATAAGTTTAAATACGCTGCGCTACTGAGGCAGTATGTTTAAACACAACGCTCTTTATTTATTAAGCTTTTTATTTTTTAAATAGCTTCTCGTTAATTTTATTGCGTTAGATACGTTACGACTAAACCAGTTCATCATCCGTGCAGTCACACTTTAAGAAGCCATGTTTTATTTCACAAACACTATTAATCGACGTGTAATAGACTAAAGTCGTTAAAGTAAGAACGACCATGATTCTTTCGCACTTCAATAATTGTAAACACAACTTTGATCAGGTGAAGAGGAATAATGTTAACCACATCATTTATTTCATCGATTAAAGCGGATTGAATAAATAACGAGCAATAATTGTGCGAAGAAATATGATACATAACAATAGATTTTTTATTAATATTATATATCAAGGGATAGCGAAAGGGTTTAAATAAATTCTGCTATTATATAAATAACAGGTAGCTTTAAGTCACATTTCTTGTTATGAAATCTGGAAAATTCCAAGAAACCAAATGTTCAGAGGTGCTCCATTTTTGGCAATTTACGCCTCGCTAGATATTGGTCGCTCCTTTTTCCGTTTCATCTGTTAGGTAAAAAAGCAATTTTTTTAGGCGCCAATTCCCGCAAGAAACAAAAATAGAGTAGCAAATATTTTGATTTATCCTGGTATTTTCAAAGGTTGGCAAGATATTTTTAGATGTTTATCCATTATGATCTTATACTGAGATAAATGCCTATCTAAATAGCAAAAGACTAACCTAGATTTCTGGAGAATCTTTATTAGAGTATCACGTCTATTTTTAGATCAAGATATATATTAAGATTATAGCAATCTGTGATTTTTGACAAAGTCTATTTAGAAGAGTGAGACATCAAATTATATTTTAATATGTTAATCTAGTAAACACAAATCAAATAACCTAAATTCGAGTCAAATCGAGAATTTAGTACACCGATGTGCGAATCAATTATCAATCATTAACAAAGGCCCAGTCATTTACAAATTACTAAGCTATTCACTTAATCAACGATCGGGATTATCGTATGTGTTAGCTAACGTTTCATTTAGAAGCTTTTCTCGGATCACTACCTACGAAAAGCGTTCCTAATCTCTAACTAAAGGACTTGAGTTCAGTCAAACGTGAACTAGGGTTTGGCTAGCCATGGAAATATAATAAAATCGAACTACTCTTGTATTTATAGTATGCATTGTTTTATGGCAGTTATTGATTGTTTTTCATCGTCTGTATCCGGGTACATATTGGAGGACTGTTTTTTGCTTCAAAATATGCTTCCTCTGCAGTGTTTGTGAAAAAAGCAGTAGAAGGTATATTTTTTAATAACTTATACAGATTGAAAAAATACTTTCATTTTACGTTATAATGTATCTATATGAAGACAGATATTAAATCAGGCATCTAATGAAACAAGCAAACAATAATTATTGATCAACATTTCGAATAAACACATATAATACGTCTATATTGGGAGATGTACAACTTACGCAGTCTTCTCCCGCTAAGCATTTGTATATTTAACGAGTGACCAAGAGATCATCAACAAAATACGATGTCCGCAAATTTGTGAAATTTGTATTTACGATAGTGACCTTTATTATAATCTACAGTAGTTTTTAAAGAACTCTCCTTTTATTTATATATAATCTGCTGGTATTAAAGACGAATTGAAAGAAATTCTTTTATAAAAAAAAACTTTGCAAATATTATCCTTTTTTACTTGACCTACGCAGCCTAGGTTGTATTTTTGTATAGTCAGAGACTTTAAAACTTTCAAACAGTGGAGAGAAAGACAATCTAAAATCGATACAAATATTTATGCATATTAATATCCCGTTAAACACTGAAAGTATTGGCAATGACAAGAAAAAACGGGTGCAAGGGTGACGTACAGCGTCATATTGTGAGATAGTAAGCTCTTCGAGGATTAGATAGAGCCTAACAGTGCATTTTCATTGAAATTTATCAAATTTATTGTTTGCCCAGCAACGTTTGCACTTATACAGTCAACAAGCAACTTTAGGGTGCTTTTTATCATAGGATTATTTCATCACTCCCTACTATTACTTCAGATTCCAATCAAAAGCGCTTTGACTCATAATAATATTCAAATATATACGTCATTAGACTAAGCTTCAACAACTGTTAGACGCTTGAGGAGGGTTATATAACAAATTACTTTATGTGTCATCGTACAGGAGGTCTGATATTAGCTAACTTCGTCAATAAGCGAGTCACGGGCCACGGCGTTTGTCAGGTAGGTACATGTACTATCTTCGTTTGATTTATGGAGGATTTAATTAACACTTATATGTACTAATGCACCGATAGCCTAGTAGAAAACCGTTCGATTGCTACGCAAAGGTCTCAAATTTGATCCCGAGACACACCGCCGATTTTTGGAAGTTTTGTGCGTATTCATTCGTTTATTAACTGTCGTTTTGACGGCGAAATAAACTCCTTCGGTGGCGCAGCGAAGCAGTAACATCGTGAGGATATTTGCATGTCTTAGAGCTCTCCATAATAATTCATACAGATATGTGCAGTCTACTAAACCGCACTGGGCAAGTGTTGTAATCTAACCCTTCTTATACTAAGAAGTGGCCCGTACCTAACAGTGGCACAGTTTATATCAAACAGGGCTGATGTTATTATTATATTTCTACATACATGGTCTTTTCCTGTATTCCTATAGAAGTAGGCATACATGTTTTACACCGGAATTTCACCAGCTATGGTCTTAGTTTCTATAAGACCATTGTCGCCTACTGCGGACACTTACCGACTCCGTTCTGCTACAGGTAAGGTATTACAGAAAATCCCAACAACAGTGTGCTATAAAAGCAGCAAAGCAGAAAGCAGTCGCATTTACTACCGCTACGCTACCATAGCTGACGTCTTATTAATCTTCTTTCTAGCTTTAAAGCTACACCGAAACTTACTTACCTAATGAAGTAAAATCCATTGCGCGAAAACATAATGAATATTCTTAACTCCGCATAATGTCTGCTTCGCACGCCGAGTTATCTTAATAGCATTTCTGATTACATTTTGTTATGGCCAATTTGATTAGCGCAGTCGTAGTTAACGACTGACACAAAGCCACACGTGTGTACATGGTTTGCCTCAATAAGAAATGAAAGCCTAACTAAAATTATAAATGCGAATGTGAATTTGTTTGTTTGGTAATCTTTCACGTCTTAACTACTCAACCGAGCATCATGAAATTTCGCATTCACGTTATTAGGAGAACAGAAAAGGACTTATAGTACCTTTCATCCAGGAAAAATTTTTTACGTGGGCTATGCATGACGCATACCCCTCCGCGGGGGCGGGCGGAGGGATTATGTCGGACTCGCCGGGGTAAAAGAAAGATGTTAAGAAGAAAATTTACCTCCCGGAATACCGACTAAACCTACCACGGTGTTCCTCGACAAAACCACTATCGACGGGGCCGCGCGAATCACTTTTGCATGCGGTCGCGACCCCGCCGAGGTTTCGGCCCGCCGTATGAAACGGCAGCCCACTACACGAAAGATCTACCCAAAGGCACTTCTAACACTCCCTACTGTTCCCCCTAGAGGGGAGACGGACTCGAAACAACAGAGGCGCGCGTGGGAACACGCACGCCGCCTCTCGGACCTGGTGCTGAACGGATGGCGGGCAGGCCCACAAAGCCCGCCACCCCCAGGTCAAACCTCAGGGTGGCTGGAGGTCGTCTCACGCCCTCCGGCGCCCGGCTCTGCGGATGGGGAGAGGGTTCAAACGCTCCCTCTCCCGCTCCGCCGCCTCCTTGATGGAAATGACTTCCTCACAAAAGGAGGCGATGGCGTTCCACGACCTCTCACTCCGGACCATAGACTGAACTACGGCCGGGAGCGAGAGGGCAACCAATCCGACTGCCACGATCAATTCACGGCGCTGTTTGTTTTTTTTTTTTTTAACGTGGGGGAATGCTTGATGCATACCCCTCCGCGGGGGCGGGCGGAGGGGTTATGTCGGACTCGCCGGGGTAAAAGAAAGATGTTAAGAAGAAAATGTACCTCCCGGAATACCGACTAAACCTACCACGGTGTTCCTCGACAAAACCACTATCGACGGGGCCGCGCGAATCACTTTCGCATGCGGTCGCGACCCCGCCGAGGTTTCGGCCCGCCGTATGAAACGGCAGGCCACTACACAAAAGACCTACCCAAAGGCACTCCTCACAAATTATCCCTACTGTCCCCCCTAGAGGGGAGACGGACTCGAAACAACAGAGGCGCGCGTGGGAACACGCACGCCGCCTCTCGGACCTGGAGCTGAACGGATGGCGGGCAGGCCCACAAAGCCCGCCACCCCCAGGTCAAACCTCAGGGTGGCAGGAGGTCGTCCCGCGCCCTCTGGCGCCCGGCTCTGCGGTTGGGGAGAGGGTTCAAACGCTCCCTCTCCCGCTCCGCCACCTCCTTGATGGAAATTACTTCCTCACAAAAGGAGGCGACGGCGTTCCACGACCTCTCACTCCGGACCATAGACTGAACTACGGCAGGGAGCGAGAGGGCAACCAATCCGACTGCCGCGATCAATTCACGGCGCTGCGATGCCCAGGCGGGGCAAACCGCCAAAGTGTGCAGCGCCGTGTCCTCAGCTACGTCGCGGCAGTCGCCGCAGTGGTGACAACCGGGCGTCTCTTGCCGGCGTATACGACACAGGAACTGGCCAAAACAACCGTGGCCAGTCATTACCTGTGTCAGCCGGAAGGTGAGGGCGCCATGGCGCCTCTCCAGCCACTCCTCAAACACGGGACTTACCGCCACGATCGTGGCGTGCCCAGTGCCCGGGCATGACTTTTTTTTTTTTTTTTTTTACGTGGGGAATGCATGACGCATACCCCTCCGCGGGGGCGGGCGGAGGGGTTATGTCGGACTCGCCGGGGTAAAAGAAAGATGGTAAAGATGTTATAGTACCTCCCGGAATACCGACTAAACGTAGGTTTAGTCGGTATTCCGGGAGGTACTATAACATCTTTACCATCTTTCTACCACGGTGTTCCTCAACAAAACCACTATCGACGGGGCCGCGCGAATCACTTTCGCATGCGGTCGCGACCCCGCCGAGGTTACGGCCCGCCGTATGAAACGGCAGGCCACTACACGAAAGACCTACCCTATAGGCACATCTAAAAACTCCCTACTGTCCCCCCTAGAGGGGAGACGGACTCGACACAGAGGCGCGCGTGGGAACACGCACGCCGCCTCTCGGACCTGGTGCTGAACGGATGGCGGGCAGGCCCACAAAGCCCGCCACCCCCAGGTCAATCCTCAGGGTGGCTGGAGGTCGTCTCGCGCCCTCCGGCGCCCGGCTCTGCGGTTGGGGAGAGGGTTCAAACGCTCCCTCTCCCGCCCGGGCATGACTAACCCAACTTAATCTAACCCACATTTACGCGCGCAAAGCCGTGGGCAAAATTTAGTAGAAATACACACTCAGAGCGCTGATTCCCATTTTTTGTCCAAAAACGTAATTACGTTGACCCGATCTGGTAATCATGCCCTTAAATCTAATGATTGAATAAATTCGTTATTGGTGGCTACACATACCTACATAGTCTCCCACCTATATCCCGGCTGGGTAGGGACCAAGCTATGGTTAAAGGTCCCACGAGAAGCAACCAATTTAATCTACTCCGAAGTTTTATAAATACGTATTACTATCATCAGCGCTAGTGAGAAATATCAGTATTGTTTTATGGTATTTCTAGCTTTGTCCAATGATGTAGGAAGCCTTATAAACTACTTCTAATGACTCCTTTATGGCTTATATCAAAACTTTTCTTATAAACCAATCTCAAGTATTTAAAAGATAAATAAGTATTAACTAGCGACTAATCAGATAAAGATGACCTATAATTAATCAATAGTTAAAGTTGAGTTATTAGTACAATAAAAGTTTTGTAACAGCGACGGGTCGTTTTTCAAATGATCAAGAAATTAAGAGCTATTTCGAAATCTAGTTACTTATAAAAATATTTTATAAGTAATATAAGAGTTAGAATTTTAATTTGCCGTCTTGTTCATACAATAAATACCTATATGTAATGGTTGGCGTCTATCTTATATCTACATTTCAAAAGCAACGCTAAGCCGCCCTAATCTTGTGTATGTACAACTGGATCAGTTTGAATTAAGGTGGCTTTCCAATTAGAGATGAGATTGTGCATCTGTTAATGTTGTTGCAATTATATTACTCTACACAAGGTAATTTGAAATTAAACGTGTGAGGTAAAAGGTAAGGTAAAAGGGGTGTCACTGACAAGATTAGCTACATCTTGAAGCGAGCTTCAATCAACACATACTTCAAGCCGCCCACGAAGATAAGTCAATTTTTACCATCCGTCAAGTGCCAACTACCTTTACAAGATGCTTCAACGCTCCTTGAAGTCTGCTGTGTGTGAACATGTGCAACAGGGGACCAACCACTACCTGAGATTTGACAAACCACAGATTCTCGATAAAGAAACCGATTCCTACCAAGGATGCTTCGCGAGGCTATTGAAATCAAAAAACATCCTATTTTTAATAGAGAAGATGGTTGGAATGTACCACCAGCTTGGGATCCAGTAATAAAAATAGTCAAACCCAAGAAGAAGCAAACCACAGCTAGACTTCATGATACTTTGAGCTCATTCTGCGTAAATAGAAACACCAATGATTAAATTATGTTCGGGTACTTTGAAATAACTACACTGGAACATTGAGACAACTACCATCTTAGTCTCCCCGTGAGAATGGCTGCTGAAAAGCAACCGAAACGTCGGGGAAAGTGTAAAATTAAATTAAATCTAAATAGTTTTAATAGTTTTAATAATAATTCAATTAGCTTAAAAATTAGTAAAGTTTAATAGTAATAGTAGTGTAACAGTTTTCAAAATTATGTAATAAAGTGTCAAATAAATAACGCGATAAAATCCGTATATAGTAGTTTAATTTCAATGAATAATATTCGCGTAAACAGAAGACAATATTATTAATATTCTAATATTCTACCACATACACACAACACCATCTAGCCCAAACTAAGCAGAGCTTGTACTATGGGTACTAGACAATGGATATACATACATATATACTTTTTTTTTTGTAAATACATGCATATTATACATAGAAACACCCAGACCAAGACAAACATCCATGTTCATGCACACAAATGTTTGACTTGTGCGGGGATCGAACCCGCGACCTCAGGCATGGCAGTCGTTTACACTAACCACTACGCCATCGTAACATCGTACTTGTAACTGGAGATGAATTATTGGTGGCCAAGGTTTTTATTGAATTAAGACTTATCATATGAAATTGACTCATTATAATGTATGTATAAGCAGCGATAGCCTATTGGGAAAACCGTAAGACTACGCATCTCTGACTTTTCGAAGTTACGTGCATGTTAAATAGTTTACGCTCACTTTAATAGTAAAGTAAAATATCGTGAGGAAACCTACATGTCTGAGAGTGTTACATAATGTTCTCAAAGAAATTTGAAGTCTGCCAACCCACAATGGGCCAGCGTGGTGGACTATGGCCTAACCCTTCTCACACTGAGAAGAGGCCCGTGCCCAGCAGTGGGACAGTTTTATACAAGGCTGATATTATTAGTATTATATTAATTGATTTAATTAAATTCCAACTTTATTTTGCTGTATACTTTTACGGCTCTTGTAAGCGATGCGGATTACATAAGCAAGTTGCTTGCATTGCAAGCTCTAGGCTAAATTTACTTTACTTATAGGATAAACTTCTGCTTGTAGCCCGCGGGAGTAGCTCCTACGTGTAGCCTGTAGTAACGATCCAAATAGCTGCCATTCGGCACGCATCGTTCGTTTGCAAGCACATTAACCTGTCAAGACTTAGAATCCTAGACATAATTAATTAAAATCTATTGTATCTGGCCACCAGTGTGTCGCTGCGACTCAATAGTTTAAGTATAATTACAGTAAAATTTCACATTTTTACGTAATGAAGGCTTATTAGCATCTGAGCGACAGCCTCTAATAAGCCTTAATTTACATTTTACCGTAGCTAGTATCAAAATCAATATATTTCACTTCTGTGTTTCTGTTGATAATGGAGTTAATGTGTACGTGTTACCACAACATAATTAATACAAAACAAAGTCCCCCGCCGAGTCTGTCTGTCTGCTCGCGATAAACTTAAAATATACTGAACGGATTTTCATGCGGTTTTCACCAATAGACATAAGGATTCATAAGGGAAGTTTAGGTGTATAATTTGTTACGGTTTTGTACCACCCGTGTGAAGCCAGGGACAAGGATTATTATATATTAGTTATGTATATATATATATATATATATATATATATATATATTAGTATTATATACCTATTAGTCACAAATGTTGTTCAATTGGCTTTGTGCCTGAGTGGCGCAGCGGTAGTGTATTGGCTGCAGTGCATGAGGTTTGATTATTTGATTACCTGGTCAGCAAAATTTTATTTAGCTTAGCAGTCAAGGGATTCTGGTAGCAGCAAGAAGCATCGTGCTGGTCCCTGTAGATAGTGATAGGATTCATATTTCTCGGAAGCTAAAACCATAGTGGACAAAATACGGGTATATTAGAACTGACTACCCTTTAGGGGACATGGGCATGAACCTGTACCTATACTTAATTTTTGTCGCGTAGCCGTCATATGAAAAATAACTGTATTATTATATAGCTATTTAAGATATTTACCAAAATTCGCGATGAATAAATAACTGTGCGCAAAGTAATCAACCAGCGACAAACGCTCGTGACTCTGTAGCTTATTCATGAGACGGTATAAAGGAACTGACCGAGGAAATATCCCTTGCTGATACAAAAAATAAGGTCCGACCGCCAATTACACGCTAGTTCTATTTATTCAAGAAAATATTGTTTCATTAGATGGTTTCTTTTTGGACATTTGCCTGATTTATCTTATGTAATTTCTAACTTAAAATGGCTTTCCTTTTTCAATATCCAATCACTGCTTATCTCATTTGACTATTACTTGATTTTGGCATGATTAAAAATAGTTTCCATAAAATATTTAGAACGATCTTTATGGAAATAAATAACTTGAAAATTATAGTCCCCGTGTCATCCTGTTTATATCTATAGAAATTACTATAAACACTGCTGTATGCGTTATGTTATGGCCGACACAAGTCCTCTGGGCAAATAGCCCGTATGATTAACTTGCGCATTTAGCTCGCGCTTGCGTTATATACAAGCATCACTTTTCTTCTTTTTGGTTTACAAGATTGTTACTACATGTCGGCGCGACAAGACGGTCGCATTATTTAGATTTTACTAATAACGTGACAATTTGTCTGCTTCCGACTTTAATTATATATTAGTATTAGTCTTCACTAATGAAATAGCGCAGCCTATTTATCTGTTAAGTAATCATCATTTTATCTGTTTATTTTGTAAAACATTTTATTTTGAGATAAATATAAACTCACTCACTCGTTATTTTACACGTTCCTTCAGCTATTTTCAGTAAAAGTATGATACGTTGCTTCCTGACAATTCTACCATATTTTGACTAGTATAAGTTAAAGTTCTAGATACTTCCTTAGTGAAAGAAAGAAAATTTACATCTAAGCATGAAGTGTAAGTAAAAATTATATACAAAATGTTTTCCTAGAAGTACTTACATTAACTTTTTGGCTAAAAGCTTATTCCTTTATTACAATAAATGATTATTTGGAACTTTCCTATATTTTTCAATTACTCCTAATGGTCGCTGGATTTACTTAGGATTACAGCTTAGCTTCGTGAAAAGTTTCCAAATTATTTGCTTAACTCTGTCGATAAACGGTTTTCCGGTAAAGTCAAAGAAAAAATTACAGGTGAATATTTCGGTGAGTTTATAGAATATGTTTCGATGTATTGTCAAGATTTTTTTGCTAAGATTTTATTTTTAAATATTTAACTATATAATGTTACAAATGCGAATATAAGTTTTTTTGTTTCATACCCTTTTACCCCTTAACTATTTGACCAATTATCATGCAATTTTGCGTAGGTACATGAGTTCAGGTGTACAGTAAAGGAAATAGGTAACCGTTGATCCAGGAAAAATACCGTGCCGAGCGAGCAAAACCGCAGGCAACAGCTAGTAGAATATATTATTTTATTGTTGACTGCATGAATGGCGTACTGGTATAAGTAGCTGCCTCGCAACAATCACTACGCTGAGTGAGGTTCAAATCCCACCAGGCACAAAACGATGATTTTGAAGCAGCAATCATCTGTCTTATTTAGCTTGTCACAGATACACAACTACTGTCCACATGGTATCTTGAAACCATAAGCAAATAACCAGCAGATGTTACCTGCACGATAGTTAAATGCAAAATGACCGATACTTGTTACCAAACTACGTTGAATATGCAGGCACAGGAAATGTTTTACGGAGCGGGACACTGCCCGTCTCAGTTCGGAACAAATGAGAATGGTCGACGTACATACTCAGGTGGCAGACGGAATGGAAACAAATGACACACGAAGTGCACTATTTTAAATCAGTCTATCTCTATTGGACATTCTGGCATTGACAAATTGTTGTATTTCGTATTCGTAATAAGTTTGATTATCATTCTCTAAACCAACGAACTTCATGCTCTACTGGGATTACCATTTTTTTTAATAGTTTATTATTGCCGCTTGCTTTAACGGTGAAGGAACCTGTTGTGAGGAAATCTGCATGTCTAAAAGAGATGTTTTCGAAGATATGTGAAGTTTACCAACACGCACTAGGCCAGCGTGGCGGATTATTGCTTGACCCTTCTTACACTGAGTAGAAGTCCATGTTCAGCAATGGGACAGTTTAATAAAGGGCTGCTATTATTATTATATAAGAAAAGAAAACTGATTTTCATTAAAGCTGAATCAGTAGAGATAATTTATTACATTATATAAGCTTTTGCGATACGAAGTGTTAGAGTAAATGTCTGTTGTTTTGCATAACTGTAAAATCAACTGCACATAAATTAAATAGATGTACTCCTACAAAAATACTTATCCTACATGGTAATACACATGCACATACTTCACTAGTCACGAAATCGTATTACACAAACGGTTTTAATCATCCACCTGTCGAATCCAATATCCAGCCGCAACACTGATGGACACATTGACATTTAGAACGTTGCATGGTATTTTATTGGAAAACTAGTTGTGCGTCGTGGTTTCACTAACGTGTATGATTACTAACACGCACCCGTGGCTCGTAGCGTGGTATGATATAGCCCACCTTCTCCTCCTTAGATTTTTTTTCTTTCTGTGCATATTTGCAGCATTCTAAACCAAAACACTAATAAATATAATCATAATTATTTATTAGTGTTTTGGTGTAGAATGCCGCAAATATGCACAGAATGAAAAAAATCTCAAATACTGATTATTACTGCATTATGTGTCATCACATCATGGTATAGTTACATTATACATACATTGTTCACTTTTAGTAACCAAGAATGAAATAACTGCACTTAATTAGATGTTTCATGTCAATCTTAGAAAAAGCAAACGGCCTTAAGTTCTTACAAACATAATATTTTCACCCTGAATCAAGACACCAGAGCAAAAAAGGATAAAGATTTCATGTTTGTCTACCAGTGCAGTGTATGTTTTATTATCTTCATAATAACATTTTTAAGCACTACGAACTTTCACAAGTTTCAGACACAGGTCGGTGATGATGATTTCAGAGGCACAATCAATTATCTGAAGTTATATCTTTTTTTTTCTCAGCTTGCTTTTGTGTCCCACTACTGGGCAAAGGCCTCCCCTCTCAATCTCCACTGTTGCGAGAAGTCTCGTCATATTTAATCGTTATTTGTTTATAGACGTCTCGTTATATCTTTTGCACATTCGGGCTCAGAGCAAAAGCAATATATGTATGTATATATTTGTTAAAAATCTTTTCTTTCAATATTTTGATGCCGTCATTTTCTTTTAATCAAGTTGGCATAATACACTTTAATGTTTATCAGAACTTTATCATTTCTGTCAAATTCAATCATGGTTGCCATTACCATTTATCGCTTCGTATTAAAATTTATTTCGATTGTCTGTTCATTTTATTAATTCGCACGTATCAATTGTAATAAAAGTCTCATTCATTTATATTTTAATGCTGTAATGTATATTATTTCGAGTTCAAATTAGTAGTATAATAATTGATTTAAACACTCGAAGAAATTTTAGATAAATCTCGTTAAATTTAAAAGTTTATTAATATTTAATTATTTTTAAGTGACTACTTCAGCGGCGCGGCTATGGTATATGCGACTGCTGTACATGAGGTCTCGGGTTCGATACCTGAGTTGGCTAAACAATTAAGTATTTTTGTAAAAAAAAAAAGTCAGTAGCAGCACAAAGTCCGGAGTCCGATGAATGGTGGTGTAATATACATTTGTCTACCCATTCGATGATATAGGCGTGAGAGTAAGCATATGTATAATATGAACTGCTGACAGTCTAACGTTTCATTCTCATTACTTTTATCTTGCAAAAAACTATAATTTTAATTTAATTTATGATGTCAGTTTTATGTTCAATCTTGTTGGCAATAAACAACCGTTAACTCGCCACAAACGGCACATTTATTTCTCTTACGATTGTATTGATAAACATAAAAGTAACAGCTGACGTCACATTATCACCGCGTTGCTCTACATCATAATGTTGTTCCCTTGAGGTACATAAATTGTTTTAAGGATGCCATAAAATACCGGCCAACAGCTCTCGAGTTCAAGCGTGTTGAATTTTCTCCCGTTAGAAGTAACTTAGTTTAAAAGTTTATCGAATATCGTAGTACATTTTGCAGTTGTAAAGTAAAATCAAAATTGACGGCTAACATTTTGTTTGAAAATACATTCTCAAGAAACTATTATATTAAAAACAATTTAAGTCTGTAAAAGTTTGTTTTAAGTATGTATGTATCTTATGTGGGGGCCAGTCCGTGCAGACCGGCGACACTTCGACCCAGTGGGATCTTTTGTGTCGACACTCTCCCAATAACGACTGCCATAGATTTTCATGGCAGCCGGGACCGACGGCTTAACGTGCTCTCCGAGGCACGGAGCAGGCGATAATTGTCAATCAATACGCACATAATTTCGAAAAGTCATATAACTTCCGAAAGTCAGAGGTGCGCGACGTGGCTTCGAACCCGAGACCCTCTGCATTGCAGTCTGTTGGTCTCACCACTGAGCTATCGCTGCTCAGTTAGTTATTGTTTTAAGTATTAGAGCCAAGTTATTATAGCAAAGATAATTATGAATATTAGTTTGTTACTTGCCAAGGTGGCCAGTCATAGTAAATGCGATTGCTATGAATGAGTTTTCAGGTTCGATTACTGGAACGAGAAAAGGAACAGAACTGATTTACACTACAGCATAATATTAGCAATTGAATCTGAAGTTTAGATAGCTAGTTACGTGGCGTGATTCCCAAGACGATACACAACTGTTTGTACTGATAATATTGCAATATGCAACGTATCAACAATATGGGACGTCTCGCTAGTGCTTATCCTTACTAATATTATAAATTCGAAAGTAAATCTGTCTGTCTATCTGTCTGTATGTCTGTCTGTTACCTTTTCACGGCTAAACCACTCAGCCGGTTTAAATGAAATTTGGTACAGATATAGTTTAAAACCTGGGGAAGCGCGGAGCTGAGCCGCGCGCAAAGCCTAGTCTAATATAATATATTTGTTATATCTTTTTTATAAGACGAATCTTATTTTTTTAATTAATTTACGATATGCTGAACATACAAACATTTCGTGTGTAATATTATACAAGGTATTAAGTTAAGGAAGCTTAGAAGTAACTCAACACATACCAATTAGTCATCGATATGTGTTGAGTTAGATGTGAAGTTTAAGTGGGTACCTAGTGTCTTACGTGGTAAGCGCACAGATAGTACTTTAGTAGAAAAATAAGTTGACTGTAAGTTGTAAATACAAGAATACGCAATTTCTTTTTTAGCTTTATATTGCACTTTTGTTGCCGAACATTCTATTTTGAAGTCGGTTTTCTTTTTTGTTAAAATTTTTGTTTATATAGGATGTCCTTCGATTTACGATGTCAAACTATTATATGCGGATTTTATCACTATTTATAGTTATTATATCTTTAACCACTTTACAATTTAATTTCAACTTATTATATACTGTCCTAAACACCCATGGACACGGGGAGACTACAAGACTTGTGTAGTTAATTAAAAATACCTCGACCTTATAAATTTAACGAGTTTAAATAATCGTGACGTTTCATTGCAGTAAAAATATATGAAAACCCAAGAAGAGACAAATCATTGCATGACTGCATAATACTTTATCTATGTAGTTTATAAATACAGTGCGAAATAGACAACATTTATGACAACGTACTGATAAAGTAAAACAATTTGGAGTGCTTCTTTAAGTTTTGTAATGCCTGTATTAAGAGTAACTTATTATATGTTATACAGACTCGTATTAAACCCAATTTATAATACTAAATTACGCTTGATTGCAAAAAGCAATAAACAGAAATAGCCCACATGTAAGGAGATGAAACAGTTTTTAAAACTATTTATTTTGCAACATCGAATAGTTGAATAACGTATTGTGCCTTAAAGTGGTCGAAGTACCTCTCCAATATGGAGTGCGAGTACTCCGGCGCCTTACTTTTCATCTGGCTTATTGGCATAACATCTCAATTGTACCTCTCAAGATTTGACTTTAGAAAGGGTTAGGCAATTAAGTATTTATAACTTTCTCGCAAATGTTGCATGATCATTAATTTAAATTGCGATTATGTTAACAAAAACGTGGTGGAATAGGACCGCACATATGATTAACTGTGACATATGTATAATAAGTTTTATGGAATTTACAGATGTAACACACGTGACTTAAAAGTATCAGATATTATGTAATTAAACTTTAGAAGTCATTAGTACTAAATAATATATTGGTATACCTTACGTTCGTCTAAAATACGAAAGGTCTTTACCAAAACGAGAACTGAAAAACGAAAAAAAAGCAAATATTTGTACAAAGTTTTCCATATAATGTGGGTGTTAACATGAAAAATGAATAAGGTAACAGTTTTAAAGTACCAAATCTCGTTAAAGGTTTCCAACTTTTAACAAAGATATTCCCATAGATATTAGAATATTATTCTTTAGCTTTGAAGCAGATTCAAAGAAAGTAATGACTTTGTATTTTATATTAAGACTGCGCTGAGCGTAAGACTGATAATGTCAGAGCTCGTGCGGCGCATAGACAAATCGGCGCGCGGCCGCCGTAGTAAAATTGTATGGAGGATTTGAAGTGCTTTTTTGATAAATATGTATCTTTATTGTCAACCAATAACTTAAATATTTGGGGCGGACAAATTGTAATATAAATATTTATGTTTCGTTTAAGCTGTAAAATAGGATAGATTTCTACTGTTATAATATACTGTTTTGGCACATTTTGCTCGGCGCAATCCGTCAGTCTGTAAAGTGAAATGAAGAGTCATCTCTACTGTCTTTACTAAAATTTATCATAATAAAATTTTATTCTATTTTATTAGACTCCAGATTTGAATCAAACATTTAAGATTTTTTAGGCTAGCAACAAGTAACGTCACGATTCAAATTTGAGCAAAGATAATATACGTTACTCCTTTGAGAATAATTTTCAACTTGAGTTTTAGTTTCCTTGTATGTGTAAATCTACATTTTATTTAGGTTCAACCTTAGAATGAAGTAGACCTAAATTAGGCATATGTTAACGTTGGGCTTCTAGTTTCGTAGTATACTACGATGAATAAATATAACAATTATACAACGTGTCACAGATATAACGCACAACCTCAAACACCCCAATTAGATTATTAAATCGTAATAATAATATAATCATTAAAATCTTACTTTTATGTACTTAAATATTTTAATTTAACGAATTAGTTATCCTTATTGTGCGCGGATAGTATGGGTATATTACAATAAATCTAACATTATTGCCTTTATTGCATCAAAAACCTTATTGCCTTGAATTATGATACATTTTCGTTTATTTCGACTGTTCAAAGAAAAGGATGACTATAATTTACGTTGTTTAAATTATTTTAGGACAAAAAAAAATACCTATATTAAAATATCAGAAATTGATTCAGTAGCCGATTCTGAAAAAAGTACGTTCACCGTTAAAGCAAGCGATAATTAATTATGTAATACGCATATAGCTTCGAAAAGTCAGAGATGCGTGCCTTGGGATCGAACTCGAGACCTCTGCGTGGTAGTCCAACGGTCTCCCACTAAGCTATCGCAATAAACAATTATATTATAATATACGCAAATAAATAAGAAGATAAGTAATAATAATATCAGTCCTGTTTGTAAACTTTTCCACTGCTGGACACGGACCTCTTCCCATTATAAGTACGCAAACCCAGTGTAGGTTGGCAGACTTTCCACGTCTTCGAGAACATTATTAAAAACTGTCGGACATGGAGGTTGCCTCATTATGAATGTTTTTCTTCATCGTCGAAACGATGAAATAAAAATTTGACGTACATTATTTCGAAAAGTCACTAGTGCGTGCCTTGGGATTGAACTTGAGAGATTAGCATGTGAGTCCTTCAGACTAATTGACTGACTATCAGTAAACAGTCGTAATCCACCAGATTGATTATATTATAACTAGCTGACCCGCGCAACTTCGTCTGCTTCACATAAAATAATTTTCCCCGTTTTTCCAACATTTTTCATTGATGTACCGCTCCTATTGGTCGTAGCTTGATGTTATATAGCCTATAGCCTTCCTCGATAAATGGGCTATCCAACACTTAAAATATTGCTTTTAATTCGAACCCAAAGTTCCTGAGATTAGCGCGTTCAACCAAACAAACAAACAAACTCTTCAGCTTTATAACATTAGTATAGATTGTGTAGATATATTTAGTTACGAAATATGATGCTTTTAATAAAATCGCGGTCAGATTAGATCAGCTACATTTTGGTTTAAATGCACTAATGGTTGAGCATCTCTTTAAAACGACTCCGTATAAAATGCTGAGACTGCATTTTACTTTAATTGCGTTGTCAAAGCTCTCAAAGAAGCTCATGTGATGCTTTAGGCGGAAGCGCCTTTTGTTATAAAGTAAGTTAGAAGTCCTTTTGTTCTGCTTAAAAATCCTCTCCGTAATAAGAAAGATTCTCTGATTTTCAGCTACGGCGTATATATCTCTAGATTCATTGAAATTAAACTACTATATACGGATTTTATCGCGTTATTTATTTTACACTTTATTACAAAATTATGAAACTGTTACACTATTACTAGATACTATTAAACTTTACTAATTTTAAGCTAATTAAATTATTATCTCTAGATTCGTTTATGAATAACCTAGTATTTCTTATAATGTCAAATATAATATTATATGTATTGTCATACTTGCCCGCTAAATTGCCTTTATTTATAGTTTAGAGAATTTATTGTTCATTAATATTATGACTCTATGTTTAAGAATTAAAAACTATTATTTTGGTAAAGAAGTTGATATATTTGTCTTAATTACTTTTGTTTTTTATTCAAATATTGGACATTTTACTGTACCATTGGCGCAGCGGTAATGAATGCAACTTCTGTTCATGAGGGTCACCAGCTCGATTCTTGGGCAGTCAGATAAGCAAGATGATACCTATTGGATTTTCTCTCTAGGAATTATCAGTAGCACATCGGATTCTGGAACTGTACCCGATAAATGACAATAGGCTAGTCTTTTATTAATTCGGACCTAAAACCAAAGCTGGCAAAATTCGGATGTCAATGAATATATACTAATATATACATACATACATACTGCGAATATTTACCAAGATAAAGTATTAATTATGTGCTAATTCATGATAAGGTATACCTGTATGTTAACTTTACTTTAGATCTTATCAAAAATGTATATGTGATTGAATAGCGTACATTTAAACATATTCTTAACTTTTTACATTCTTATACTTTAAATGCAAAACTTGGTTTGCCCTTCCACATAGAGACAATTTCAACAAAACAATGAATTGGCATGTTTATTTGCATAAATTTCGTTTTTGGAATGGAAAGTAAAATGGGTAAATCATGTGAAAAAATTCACGGTTCCTATAGGCCAGTTTCTTTTAGAGCATCGTATTTTAGTTAGTTTATAATAGGACTAGTTATGGCTCAGAATCAATACCTTTTCTGAATGAAAAACACTCTCTCTTCTCTTAACCCTGACAATATATATATTTGCGAAATTTCGTGATGATCGGCCGAGTGGGTAAGGCGTGGGCGTGTGACAAACAAACAAACTCCCAATCACATTAATAATATTTTATCGTCAGCTTAAAGCTAGTTTCTGTGTTGAATACACAGTTAAAAGACTTAATATTACCCAGTTCACTGAACGTTACGAAGTGTTGCATATCATACATACTCGGTAAATGCAATAGGTGCACTGTAAGTAGACCCAAATAAAATCCATTTCACCGAGTATAACAGTATTGCATATCACAAGGAAATTGTACTATAAGTTCACACCGATTATTCCATCTTGGGAAATGGGGTGACGTGTTCGAATTAACTAAAGCGAGATACACGGTGATTCATGTTTAGTCTATATTGTGAAGTCGGTTATAATGTAGTGACATATGAAGCTATGAAGCACTTAAACGGTATTATGTTTAGAGGTAAGTATAATATTGTTTGGAGTAAATTAGGCAATTCTACATACCATACATGACGTGACTGCCTTGACGCATAATGGTATATGGCTGATGTTCAAGACAAAATGTTTTTATGTTTTCCTGTCAAGGAATTGTGTAGCAGCACAGAGTCTGTAAATGTGCCTGACAGTAGGCTCGGTACTACGTGGATACTAAAAACCATAACTGTTGATGTAATAGAATTCCGTCAACCTCTTCATATATATTAGGCTAAATTTTGTTTATTGTAGGATATTCGTTATACAAATAGATCGCGAATTCACCCGTGGCTGACCGATTAAGTGGATAGTTTATCGAATGTTGCGCGCAATAAATCAGGTCAAGTTTAACTGAAATAAATCACAATATTAGTGTTGACTCAGTATTTTTAAAATCAATATGATTTAATAGAAGTAAGTTTCCTAACTATCTATGTTATTTAATAGAACTGTTTGTTCACCTAGTGGCTTTGTGGCAGCACGACGATGAATGCGACAGCCGTGCATGATGATTTAGGTGAAATACCTGGGCTTAGCAAAGTGTTATAGTTTTGTTCTATCATGAAGTTTTTAACAGCGGCAAGGAGACTGTTGTTGACTGACTGCAATATTAAGGCTTACCTATAACATAGGACCTAAAATAGTAGATGACAAAACTTGAGTGTAATTCACTGCCTATCCCTGTAGTGATATCGGCAACACACTATAATACGTTGCTTAAATTACTAAAGGTTCTACTAATACATCGAATTCAATCTCATATACATTTATTTTAGAATTGTTATAAACAGATAGTGTCGATAACAATAAAAGCTTAAGCCGTATAGGTGAATAGCGGCCATGTTTATGCAATTAAGTGCGATTGCGCAATCTGGTACTCTTCCAACACCCTATTGTCTGCGGTTCACTTTCATGTAACTGAAATAACGTGACCGCTGTTTTTATTTAAATGTTGATATTGCACATTGTATAGTAATGGCCGTTTTCTGGAAAAATAGTTACCTACTAAGTTTAAGTCAAACATCGATTTGTTGTTATTTGTAAGCTGCCACGTCAAGGTTAGAGTAAGTAGTTTTAGTGGTCCACTCACCACTAAAACATCGCCAAGTGTTCGAATCCGACACGGGACAAAAAATTGTGTATTCTACGATTAGTAAAATAAGTTTAGAATTAACTAGATGTCAGTTATATGTAATTTTATTTTTATATTTTCATCCGTATATCTTATCTCTTATCTTATCTTATGTGGAGGGCCAGTCAGTGCAGACCGGTGACACTTCGACCCAGTGGGATCTTTTGTGTCGACATTCTCCCGATAACGACTGCCACAGATGTTCATGGCAACCGGGACCGTCGGCTTAACGTGCTCTCCGAGGCACGGAGCAGGCGATAATTGTCAATCAATACGCACATAATTTCGAAAAGTCATATAACTTCCGAAAGTCAGAGGTGCGCGACGTGGGTTCGAACCCGAGACCCTCTGCATTGCAGTCTGTTGGTCTCCCCACTGAGCTATCGCTGCTCTTCATCCGTATATAGTAATATATTATATTTACTGATCTAACTTTGTTCGAAATGTTGCATTTTTTTTTGTCATCCAGGTGTTGCCCGCGGTTTCGCTCGCGTAGATGTAGATTAGGTTAGTAACAGTATTTCTGGATGCAAGTTACCCTATATACCATAGTCTACAGAATAGTTGTCAAGGGTACTCTCCTGACAACGTGTATGCAAAATTTGATGGTGATCGGTCATGTATTTAAGGCGTGAAAACATAGAAGTAAACTCACTTTCGCATTTATAATATTAGTTAGGATTAGGATTAACTAGTTAACGCGTTGACGTTTCGTTAGTATTCGCGATATATATTTTTTTCCCTTTTCGTTGTGTCTGGTTTTCGGCTTATTGATGTGTTTATATTGTGCAACGTTACATCGTCATCCATTTATCACTCAATCTCTCTCTGTTTTGTTATGGTGGATTTTTATTGCCGTGGTCGCTGACAAGGCCCACGGCCCATGACTAAGATAATAAAATATCACAGAAACAATGCCAAGGAAATACCTACAACTAAGCCACGGCCTCGTGAAAACCGCATTTCTAGCATATAAACTCACAGCCTCCCCGATGGAAATGAAAAGACGGCATTTTACTACGTAAATAATAATTGGTGTAAGAAATATTAATACATATAGACTCATGCGTGTCTAGGGAGAATATGCAGATGCTGCGGCTATCCACTTGTTTCCAGCCTGGCATACCGCATTTACTTCATTTACTCAAAACATTATGTATAAAACGTTATTCAAAAATATTATATGTGGGTCAGACGGCTCTTAAAACTAATATTTGCGAGTATTGGAGAGGGTCCAAGCACACATCGCTTGCCAGAGGCTTATTATATATGCTTCGCACTTCATTAAAATTTTAAGACGATGCAAAAAATACTTGGAACTGTTTACAATATAGCGTTAAACTCGACGCCGTTATTATAAACATTGTCGAGGTTTTTATAGAAACAATTGCAGCAACATGTTGTTTAGTTATTTTGCGTAAGTGTTTGTTGCTCTTAGTTATTTCGAATCAGAGATACTGTGTTTATTATGATTCCTGTACACAAAACAGGTGAAGTCGTGGCACTTTGACAGCCGTTTACAACATGTATACATAATCACATTATAATCCTAGTCTCACGCGTATATCTCAGCAGTGTATGCATGTGTACCATATTACATCCGTATTTCGCCAAGTCTGGTTTTAGTTTCCACATAACTGGGGGCGAGTCTATTGCCGCCTATTGGGCTCAGATTCAAACTCCATGGTGCTACTGTGAATTTCTTGACAAAAACACACTATCACTTTTACCGATTGAGGAATCAAATTCGAGACTTAGAATAGCATCGCATTCAGTACCACTGTGCCAAAAATAAAGTTATATAAACGTGTAATTCGTTTATAATTTCATTATATTACGGTAACAGAAATTATAAATTAATCTTTTACCTTGTTATCTCATACCAAGATTTTTTTTAACTATCTGTTGCTGATTTTGTTTTGCCTGTTAATGACAGGGGTCGACCGACACCCTTGACATCAGTTAGCCATTCATGACACGAACGTAAACTTTGCCATTTGAACATATTTTTGTGCTTACTCATAAAATAAAATTTATGCAATAAAAACTGTAGTGCAAAAACAGTTAAAGGATTGTTATTTTAATCACAATTCAATACTATCCTAACTAAAATATTATAAATGAGAATGTATGATTTCTGTTACGCTATCGCGCCTTAATTACTCGACAGATCATCATTACATTTCGCACACACGATGTCAGGAGAATCTGAATAAAAGGTACCTTATGTCATTTTCTGATAAAATGACATAAGGTACCTTTTATTCAGAAAAGAGGACTGTTACTAATGTAATCTAACCAAATTTACGCGAGCGAAGCCACAGGCAAAACCTAGTAAAAATAATAGTGCGGGAGTTGTCTTTGTCTTAAAATCCCACGTAACTAATAGAGGGCAAACGTGCTGCTAAGAATTTTTCACAGAAAACTCAATAACACTTCGCACGGAGAATTTCACCTTACTCGGCTGATAATTTCTTTACACCTATTTTCTTAGAAAAGACAAAACAAGACAGACTATTAATACGTGTAACTTGTGACGCTAACGTCAAACAATGTTAACATTATTATATCTGTTAGCATTGTGTCTAACAATACGACCCTCCAGGTATACTTCTAAAATATTATCTAATATATTATAATATATTTGTCGAAGCGTCAAGAAAATAATCATTGGAATGTAATTTATTTATGTAATTGGAGTTGAATAAAGCGCTATCTATTGGTTTGATTCGGAACGTCAAGCTTAAGCTTGGTAGGTCGCCATAGAGCCAATGTGTCAGTTGAAGTGACAGTTATAACTGTCAGTGTCATATTGACGGTATAAAAGCGCCGGAGACACGTTCGCGGACACAGTTAAAGTCAGTACGGATCAAATCAGAGATAATTACAGTCAACCTTTATTGTTTTATTTCTCTTGTATTTGTCTATCATTAGTATACGTACGAAGTATAATAGCACGCCTATATTTTGTTGCTTCGATATATATTTGAAGCCCTGATACTATAATATCTAAATATGAAATGTGTAAGCGTAACAAAATATTACGCATTCGTTAATTTTGATTGACCAAAATTTTAAACCACATTGCAGTTTTTTATTCCAGGAATGCCCCAAAAAACCAAAGCCGAAAGGCAAAAAGCTTACAGAGAAAGACTAAATAAGGAAAAGCCAGATAAATATGAAGAAACTAGGGCTAAACATACAAGGTTAAAGTAAATATCAAAAAGAAACTCTTACAGAGGAAGATAAGCAAGAGCTACGAGAAAAGTGAAGAACATTTTTTATTTTATATATGCTTTTAATACCTATTCTGTTACTTAAATTTGGAAAGCTTTTTTGATATAATTATTATAAGTAAATTAATATTTTCTTGTTTTATTATACATTGAGCATAATAAAATACAAGTACTTACATAACATCACAAATACAAGATTTATTACTATCATCAAATAAGTTATATTCGTAAAATAAAATACAACATAACCAATTTACCAAATTAAAAGAGGTTGTTGCCTAAGTAAAATTGTCAGGTATAATTTATGTGGCGGATATATTTATTATTTAATTATTGAACAATTAACTAATATATTGCTTCATTGTACAATAAGCCTTAGGTTTACTATTTAGTTACATCGAATTTCGAACCATTTCATTGCTTACATTTATTTTGAGAAATACTCATATAACCTATAAAGACGTCACTGAAAGCCAAAAATAAGAATCAGTGACGTAACCTATGTATAACGTCACTGAGTCTCTCTATTTGCCTTTGATTTGAAACTATTGCGCCAGAGGTATGCTGTGAAATATATATGATTTCAGCGGTAAAAGCTTTTCTTAAAACGAAATCAGTTTCATAAATTATGTAGCAGTGTCGTACTGTTTCTATCCAATTAAACCTAACCTTAGCTAAAGCGAGAAATCTAGGCGATAGACCGAGTTCGGGTGTAATCAAAACGTTTAATCATTCATGTAGTTTAGTGGCGACACTGTAAGGTTTCGAAGTGTATATCTTGTGCTTGTGACATACAGACTACAAAAGCTTCACATTCAAATTTACACAAGACTGCTATGCATGAAGTCTCGGGTTCAATTCCCAAATCAAGCAAAGTATTATCACTATCACTACATATTCTAAAACAAAGTCTCCTGCCGCGTCTGTATGTTTACGATAAACTTAAAAACTGTATGAACGGATTTTCATGCGGATTTCACCAGTAGACAAGGTGATTCATGAGAAAGGTTTAGGGATATGATTTGTTAAAGTTTTGTACTTTCCATGCGAAGCCGGCGCGTGTTACTAGTAGAGATTATAGAATTTACAAAACAGTAATTATTTTATAAATAATTAAATCTCTAAAACTTTGCTGCATTTGAGGCTTTGGGTTCTATGAGTTGCGTAGTGTCAATTGAATTTTCTGTCAGAAATTTTTCAGTAGCAACAACTGAATGTGTCCAGTAGGCGTCAAAAGGCTAGACTTATAATACGTGGGACCTACACCATAAGTCGAAATTCATTTATTCCTTCAGACGAAATAATATGTATTATTGGCATGATTGTATGGTTAGTTAAATTACAAAAGTTATTGTTAGATTCAGTGCAAAGAGTTTTCAGTCTATAAGAAGATATCAACGTAAACCATAAGATAATAAAATCTCGGTCACTCTTATAAGCGAGCAAAGGTATGTAGGTATATTACATCCACTTTTCACCAATTATGCAAATAGCAATTTTAGGTCTACGTAATGGGGAAGGAGCCTGTTTATCTTTACCTGGCACAGTTCCAAACACTAAGAATATTCTCAATAAAAATGACCTATCCGGTAATAAAATCTAAGATCTCCAGAGCAGTTGCATTATCTACCACGCCGCCCCCGAGGCATAAAAAAATAATGTCTAGTAATTTTTTTTATTCATAAGAAATAAAGTTATAATTAGGGCAGAAATTCTGTATAAACGCAAACTGTCTTGTCATAATCTCGCTCATTTTTATCATTTTCCTCAATTAATATTCTTTGTGAACCGCTCGCCAAGTACGTGTGTCAGCCACGGTAGCCGTGCTAATCAAGTTGTTACGGCGGTACGATGTGATCAGTGAGGCTTTGAAGATAACTCAGAGTGCGACGCAAAACATGACGCGGTATTAAATGCGGTCATTATGATAAACACACGTAATGTATATTACTTACTTAATTAGTTACGTAATTATTAGCTCGTAATTATTCGTTTTGTTTTCCACGATAAGAAATCTCTTTTTTAAATGTGTTTTTTTATGTTATGCTTTTTGTATATGCCAGATGTAAATTAACTCGGCTCCTAACCGATATTCTTCTTCAATTTCCTTGTTACATAACATTACGCAATACAGATGTTTATAAGGTACAATGTAGTTGACGTGTCTTAAACTAAAACACCATAATAAATTAAAAAAATAAAATGTTTATAACGACGCCAACCATTTCTAACGTTAGCTCTCTTTTAGTTTGTTTAAGCCCTTTTATGTTAGGTACAACATTCATATATATCAGACTAATACATTTTTCACCCCAAACAACTTTACTCTGATCCAACATTAAATAATTTTAGTTTGACATTGTAAGTGAACATTTTGAATTATATTCAAAAGTAGAATGCTTCAAATATTAAACTCAAAGAAATGGTTGACGAATAGTTCAGAATGGAAATTTTATAATGTTCTTAATATAGTTTGACACGCGTAGGGTGCTTATTTGAGCTAGAATTTATGTAACACAGTTTGATATTCTTTATGGCTACGTTATTTTGCTATAGGTAAATATATTATTGTAATACATTTTTTGTTAAGAATAAAGCATAGTGCTTAAAATTACGTTTACAAGACAGCAATAAGGACACCCTCTTTTACTCTTGACTGAAAGCTGCCAACATTTTTGTGTATTGTCTATTCCTTTCGGTAAACATTTACATGAGGCTGTGGACGTAATATACATTATACATATTAAACAATAGAAGCCTGTGTTATTAATATTAAATACATAGAAAAAATAATGTGTCGTTATGTCTGTGAGAAGTCCATAATGTATTCGTACCCCTTCATAAATAATCTGCGTATTTGTTTACAGTATTAAAGTAAAAATTATATAGGCCTCCCTAAATGTTCAGCTGTTCAGGAAAAGCAAATCTTCCTTGGTAAGGCGATGATCGCTAGCGGGGTGGCAAACCGGGACACGCAATGAATAAACGATGCATCACTTCCCGTCTTTGAGCATAAAATATGACGGAATTTGTCATTTAAATTGTTTCGTATTTTATGATGCAGAAAGGCGCATGGGACCTAAATAAACATAAGTATTAACCCTATCCTACAAAATTTCGCAACAGAGTAACCACATATATTTTTCTCCGAAATCCCTTAAAGATACAATCTTATATTTACGGTTTCACTGCATAATCAAACCAATGCAGACAATATAATTAGTTTATTTGGTACACGAGTTGAGCTCGGTTCTAAAGTTCGTATGCTACATATAAAAAAATCGATGAATAATATGAAACATACAAGATCCATTTTCTATGAATTTAACATTATATTTCACCGTAAATTAAAAAGGTTAGCCGAACAATGCCGAAATACTACGAACGCGATTCGACTGCTTGTGTCAAATGCATGGTTGTGTGCGTGTAGTGGTTTCCATTAATTTAATGTACATTTAAAGCATATTTTATAAAAACATTAGGATTCGCCATTCCTTCTCCATATAATCTGCAACTGTGCCAAATTTCATACTCCTCCGACCGCGCAATTTTCGTAAAAAGGGGTACAAAGTTTTTGCTTCGCGTATTAATATAGGGATTAAATATGTATAATGACTATCAAAAATACTAATTGCTCATCAAATATTGCACAGCATAACGAGCACTTTTACGTAATACGCCTCAAATCACTGCATTCTGTTTTGGAAGGACTAGGTTATGTTAGGTTCCTTCTTAAACCGACCCAAAAATGGGAGCCCCGCGAAGCGGGGCTCTGTCGACTTAGTTTGATCTCTTTAAATATATTTTGCTGTGCAATTAGTATTTTTTTGCTGTGCAGTTAAATACTACCCATTATATATAGATATGCGAGGGCTTGCGAATAACAATATTTGTTAATTATTTCTTGTATATTATTAGAATAATTTAATAGATATTTCAGTGACACGGGGTGTAATGGGTGAATGTCACTAGATTTATGGTAATGGAATAAGTTTGGCTATATATTAAGGTTCAATTTATTGTGGAATGCTCTGAGCCTAATTTTAAAGTACCTATTAAAGTGTTCTCGTTTATTGTTCTATTATTTTAAAATACAAGTTGTTTTGTAAACATGTCCACGAAAGCGTCATGCATTTAGGATGGGAAAACCCTCGAAAAGGTTTATTGTCATTTTTGGTTTCCGAATATGAAAAAATACGTACGGAAGTTTGTAGAAAATTGCATAACTTGCAGAATGGCTAAGTCAAACTCGGGCAAAGTTCAAGCTGAACTACACCCTATCCCAAAAAACCACAATCCCATGGCACACCATTCATATGAATGAATGCAATAAAAATTCCAAATTGAGTGGAAATAAAGACACAAAAGAATATGTTTTTGTTGTAGAGAGATGGGATTACGATACGATATGTGATACTACACCATGCACGTAACATAGATACAAATAACGCCATTAAGGCTTTGAAATACAATGTTTCATTGTTTGGGGCGCCTACACGCATCATAGCTGATCAGAGGCGAAATTTTGCAGGAAGAGAGTTTAAAGAGTTTTGTAATACACACAATATTAACTTACATTTTATAGCCACTGGAACATGTCGCGCGAACGGGCAAGTTGAGCGAGTTATGTCCACATTAAAGAATATGTTAACTGCTGTCGAGACAAATAAGATTAAGTCGTGGCAAGATGCTTTGCCTGATATTCAATTAACTATTAACTGCACCATAAGTCGGGTGACAAAGGCAAGCCCCTTGGAATTGTTAATCGGAAAGGTTGCTAGACCCCTAGACTTAATGGCATTAGATACAGACGACATAGACATTGAATTGGGTAGTATTAAAGAACAATCAGCACGAGAAATAGAAGTTAACGCGTCTTTGGAAAAGATCAGGTTTGATAAAAGTAAAGCAAAGTTGAAAAAGTTCCATGTAAGTGATTATGTACTTTTGTAAAACGACGAACGCAATCAGACGTAACTGGATTCCAAATTTGAAGGCCCTTATAAGTGGTTGAGCGGCCTATGTCCAGCAGTGGACGTCGTTCGGCTCAGATGATGATAGGGTGGTTGAGCTATTGGATGAGGACAGGTATCTACTGAAGGCCCTTAATTCTAGTAGGACGTATAAGTACGCACATGATCGTGTGCGTGCTTTGCCCGAATGGTACGTTCCATTAGAGTTAAGTGATGGACTAGAAACCCCTATAAATCAAATTGTGACAGAATATGCCAATGACGGCGAAGGCAACTTATTATAATTTAATTTTTGTGGCACTTACTAGCCTGTATGGCGATGACTAGCCTGTGTGGCGGTGGTACAGGCGAACACGATGAGTTACAAGTTACATCAGTATTTGCTTAGTAGTTTTCTAGGTCTTTTAGCATTACTGTGGGTAGCTGATGAGTCAGCAGGCTACCTGAAGGTAAACGGTTAACCACTGCTCGCATCTGCATCACATAAGCAATACCAAATAAACATAGCTGCCATTTAGCGTAAACCACATGAGCGGCGAACAAGCACAAGATCCGCATGATGGCAAGCAACCAACGCAGTCAATGTATCAAAAACGAGGGGATAGGAGGGGAACAGTAAGAGAAAGCATACCTACGCGCGACGGGATGATTTGATTATACTAGTGACCCACCCCGGCTTCGCACTGGTAGAACAAAACATTAACAAATTTTTACAAACATCTAAGAATTAAAATGTATATTATTATTTATTAACGATTTTTGCACATAAGTGCCAGTTATTGACTATAAAAAACGTTTATAGCGCCCGGATGCCGAATATATGATATTTGCCGCCATTCCATGTCGGCTATACATAATCTCTGTAAAAGCTTAACAAAAATTTATTATTTTAGTACAATAATAATATTTTATATCTATATAAGCGTTAACCTCAGGGATTAACGTGATGAATTTTATTTATAAGCTGCTAATAAATTCTACTGAATGACACGCAAATAATTCTACCTTCAAAATGATTGACATTTTTCACACAGTCAAAATATTAATAGAAAAACAAAAAAGAAATTCATTGGGTCTGCTAAAAATACCAAATATTCTGCTTACGTAGCGCAGACTGTGCCGAGTATTATGCGAGAGTATTATTTGCATAACGTTACGTGCGTGTGTTTTAATTTTATTGATACAGTTTAATGGTTGCGTTCGTCAAATATATTATGTAACTGTAGCCTGTACTTTTGCGGTAAAAATGTTGCCATAGCTGAATATTAAGTATTTTAACTCTTGCATAAATGGTTATGGTAATATTCAAGCCCCACGTAAATACAAATCTACTTATAGATACCATCCAGAGTCAACTTTCGTAATAAAAAATAGTTAGAATAGACTTGCGGTCTAGTCTCAGTGACATAAATATCACTAATGATATCTCCTAAATGAGAATAAGCGTCAAATAAATGCGAACTTGAATTGTTGAGTTTCCATTTAACTTTTGTCAGACTACATCGACACTTTATTTAAACTCTGTCTCTGGTTGCTTACGCTGTATTAGAGAATCATATAATAAGAGAATTAATACCTGGAAGAAGAATAGAAGGTCACTGTCATGCAAATTTAAGCTTATGTGGCAATTCCAATAGCCCAATGGATAAGTACTTGCAATCGAAAGGTCGAGGGTTCGAATCCCACCCATTGCACTACCGATACCGACGTCAACCCACTCCTAACACAACCATTTTAATTTAGCTGGGGGAGTTACCGAGTATATTAGAAAATTTTACCCAAATTTTAACGGCAGATAAATTCAAAATTTAATATCTGCTATTTAGACGATGGAACTCTCGGAGGCAATGCAGATACAATATTACAGGTTATGGCCCTTCTTAAAGACAAATTTGCATCTATTGGCTTGGAATTAAATACCGGTAAATGTGAACTTTTTTTTAACAATATTGAAAACAATAACAAGCATCTGGTACTTTCAAATTTTAATTGTTTGGCTTTAAACATCAAAATTATGGATAAATGTTCTCTTCGCCTCCTTGGGTCACCAGTCTTTGAAGAAGCTTTTAATTCTTTCATAGATGAGAAGATACAACATTTTTGTGAATTTTCAGATCGCCTCCTCAAAATTAATATTCATTCGGCTTTATAATTATTCGATATTGCCTTTTTGTTCCTAAATTTACGCATGTGCTAAGATCATCACAGTTTTGGAAAAATTTTGATAAAATTATTCAAAATACTCTAATAAATATTTTATATGTGGATTTGAACGCCCGAGCTTGGCTACAGGCTTCTCTGCCTGTTCGTCTTGGTGGGCTCGGCGTTCGCAAAATTACCGATGTTAGTCTAATGGCGTTCCTGTCCTCGGTTCACAGCACGGCAGAATTAAACAGGAAAATGTTAGAACCCACACTGGTTAATTCAGAAGTCCTGTGCAAAACTGACGCTGTGAACGCTTGGAAAATGGCTTGTCCGAATTCTGCCATTTGCCAACCAACCTATTCTCCCAGCGGCAGTGGGACGAGCCGCTTAGCAACTTTGTAAGAGAAAAGCTTTTTTCTACATCTACCAATGTTGCTAAGCGTGCTCTATTGCTGACTGTAGGAGAATGGGAATCTGGTCTTTGGCTTCAGGCGCTTCCATCGTCCAATATAGGTACCATGTTGGACGATACCACTTTCCGCCTCGCCAATTGCCTCCGTTTAGGTGTTTCGTGTGTTTCTCCGCATTGCTGTCACTGTGGAGGAGCTGTCGATAGCCTGGGACACCATGAACTCTCTTATAGCAGAAGCGCTGGTCGAATTTCTCGCCACGCTTCTTAATGACATAATACGTCGTGCTCTTGTAACTGCTGGTGTTCCAGCTGTACTTGAACTCAATGGCTTGGTAAACGACAATTGGAAGAGACGGGACGGAATGTCGTTGTTGCCTTGGAAGATGGGCAGGCCTTTGGTGTGGGACGCAACATGCGTTGACACCCTTGCGCCATCACATCTTCCAAACACTGCGGGATATGCCGGCGCTGCTGCTGCAACCGCGGAAACCCTCAAACGGCGCAAATATAGTAATTTTGTTGGAATTTACATTTTTGAGCCGTTTGGGGTGGAAACCAAACTAGGTTCATGGGGTCCGAGCGCTCGTATTTTGTACAGGGAGATCGCAAAACGCCTGATCGACGTTTCGCGTGATCAGAAGGCTGGTCTTTTCTTGACCCAAAGAATCAGAATTACCATTCAACGTGGTAATGCTGCCAGTCTTCTGGGCACGTTACCCGTTGACAGCGATTCTGAAGAATTCTACGATGCCTAAACCATTTTTGTAAATATTTAGTATTATAATTATTTGTGTTTTTGTAATTATGTTATCTTTTTTAATACGTTTGTAAATATATATTATATTATTTAATTATAAAATAATTATGTAAATATTTTGTGAATAAAAGTGATGGAAATTTAAAAATATATTTTGTGACTTATGTCAACAACCAACATTACAATTAAAACTATTGTAAATCTCACAGTAGGTAAACAAAAAGTAAGTAGAAGGGTTGGATTATAAGCAGCGCTTAAATACAGCCCCTGCACGGGTCGGTAAACGTCGCCTAATTGGGTGTGCAACACAAACAAGTTTTAGTAACAACGTTTACCTCCCGTTATTGTTTCTCAACACTTTCATAACGAAGGACGGTGCTTTGGTCAAATTCAAATTAACGAGGTTAATACTGGTTTAACTTTAACGCTTATTAAGATTTTGTTGGGCTATATTAAGCTAAAGCGTTATATAGATTTATGGTACAGTTACTAAACGAAGAGGATAAAGATTTTAAGTGTGATTTTAATATTGTATTAAACCAATTGTTTATATTAAACGATAATAATTTAGCCATATTTAAAAAGGTGAATCAGTACTATGCACTACCGAAATCAGCAAATATGTAATTATTTTTTTATTTCAATATATATTAGTTTGCTAATACGGAGTCAATCTGGATAATTGTGCGATGAAACTTGCCGCCAATACGGTATGTGGTCATGGAGCAGACGTCGAATTAATGTATATACAATGAGGTACGTATCTTACATACATCTGTTTAGGATGAATACTATTTGTATTATATAGTGCTGTTATTTTAAATTGTACAATAAGAAATATATTATTGCCACTGTTCCACTGCTTGGCATGGGCGTCTTTTCAGTGTATGAAGCATTAGGCCCTACGGACTAAGGCTTCTTACACTGCGTGGAGGAAATATTTTTTCATGGCTAGTGCAGGTTGGTAGACTTTACATATCTTCGACAACATTATAAAGAACTCTTAGACATGCAGATTTTCTCATTAAGTTTTCCTTCGCTGTAAAAGCAAACGAAAAATGAATAGATAAATACGCACATAATTACGGAAAGTCAGAAGTTAGTGCCGTGGCAATCCAACGGTCTCCTACTTGGCTACCGCTAGCCATGTTTCTAACAAAACATTATTATATCATGTCTATTAATATGAACGGCAGGCAATGCAATATCGAACAGTAGAGGTTAATAGAAG
This sequence comes from Catocala fraxini, assembly GCA_930367265.1. Taxonomy (NCBI): domain Eukaryota; kingdom Metazoa; phylum Arthropoda; class Insecta; order Lepidoptera; family Erebidae; genus Catocala; species Catocala fraxini. Next base: position 15,236,259 of record OV884040.1, on the reverse strand, counting down.
CTGAAATGCTCAAATGCTGCAAGTTTAATTAATTGATCACAAACATTGATGACATTAGCTCTAATATAGACCACAACACTCGCAATCGCTAATGCGAGACCGCGACAGAACAAATGGCTGCAATAGAGATAAGCGAATATTGTGATTGAAATCCAATCGTGTTTTAAATACTGGTTTTTATTTTTGTACAGCCAGCAATTGCTTAAGTAGCTTACATTTTCTAAGTTTTTAATAATTCTGTCATTCGTAGTAATATCAACTTTTAGAACAATAATAGTTAGGAGATGGTTAATTTAATGGCAATTATAAATGTGAAATGTTTATTAGACCATATATTATTATAAAACGGCAATGTAAATTTAATAATTGCTCAGCTACTAGAAATCAGTTTCATAGAAATATTCCACAAACTCGTTAAAATATGACATTTGATGAGAATATTATGAGCTTTTCGATTATGAGTATTGTTTTGAATTAATCTACTTGACGATATTTTTTTCAACAGTCCAATTCTGCAGTACTATCTTAGATATGATAAAGTATAGTCTCATATACTTATACAAACCATACATACATAATCCCACGCCTGTATTTTTGATGAGGTGGGCAGTGGTGTACAACATCCATATTTTGCCGGCTTTGCTTTTAAATCCCAATAAAAGAGAGTGAACTAATTGCCATCTACTGGGCACAGTTTCAAGCTTCGTGCTGCCGGGCAGAATTTCGAGCAGAAAATATCGAGATTTTATGCACAGCAGTCGCAAACACTACCACTACGCCACAAAGAAAACCTTATTTGCTATCTGAGGTTTTAAAATTTATTCAAATTAATCGACTTATCTAATTAAAAAACTGAAAATTAAAAAAAAAAAACTTTATAACAATATTCTTTAAATTAAACAAGTTATTTAGTAATATCACAGAATTTTATTCTTTTTCTTAACACAAACGTCCTTAAGGCATAAATTTACGTCATAAAAAATTTCCTAATACAATGGATACAATCTCTATTACTAGTTATGTACATTAATTACCTACATAAGTTTGGCATATTGCACCCCTGTTTCCTTGTTATTTGTTTACTTACAACTATGTAAAACTAATGAGACGTGGTCACTTTATCTGTTTGTGCTATGTGATGTGGTGAGTTATTACTTTGCGTCCTATTTAACAAAAAGTCTAAGTCATGAGATATTTTGTTCAAAACTTTTTCTGTTTGTGGATTATCGTAAACTTTACTCCATTCCCTGTTGACGTGTTCTATACGAGACTTGTCACAGTCGTCTTTAATGGTGTCAATGGACGGTAGCGAGGTGCTTAATGTGATCCCACAGTAATTATTCTTCAAACAACTCTTTACAGGATAAGAGCCCAACTTGGACACGTCTGGGTTTGACTTTGCGCAGATTGTACAGGTTTCCTGTGAAAATAATCATGAACACGTTAGCTTAATCATATCAAGACATGAGGATAATAGCATTGGCCCTGGATACAGGCGTTTGTTCACCAATTGATGAAATTCGTACAAATAGATGAGCTTGTAAACTTCGTACATTCAGTGACATAAGTAGCTGAACATTTAATTCGTTAAAAAAAGTATTTTATAATTAAAAAGCCAAATTATTATTCAGTATTTTTGAACAAATATTTGTCATAATTTTGAAAGATACAAGCAATCAATATTTTGTAATTGTTATCGACTTATGTCGCTGACTGTACCACCTAAAATTGTTTTGATTGTAGCTCAAAATGTAATAAATTTCACACAACTTAATCCCTCGGAATAAATAACAGATATGCGTAGTGCAGCTGTCGAATGATAGATACGCCATGGACACCATCAATTGTAAGTCATCCGAAGTGGCAATTCTAATACGAAATTACAAGAGTCGATTTCAGATTTTCTAGCTAATCCTTAAGGCATTGCCTAATTTTCTTTTTTTTGTAAGCCAATCCAGTACCTATATAGTTAATGCATTGCATATTCAATTTAAATTAATTCTTAAATCGGTTGAGCCATTCCCGAGATTTGGCAAGACTAACTTACGGCAACTGATATGCATAAATATAAATAAATAACTTAGCAAGACTCTGTAAATGAAAAAGATAGTAAGTTAGTTAATTACCAACCTTTGCTGTATCAGCTCTCTTCTCAACATAAAGCTGCAAGTTCCCCTTCCCCGTTATTCGAAGAGGCGGATTTGGAGACGAAGATGGAGGCGTGTTGCAAGAGCGCATCTCTACGCAAACGGGAACATTGGCTCGATAATCTTGCGCAACGCGCAAAGGGATTAGGTCGCAAACCGGCGCTTGCACACATTCGCGTCCAAATAGTATAGAGTCTTTATATTCCACACTTCGAACTAAATCAGCGCGACTATCCGGGTTAGATCGTCGTCTGAAAAAATATTGACATTTTAATTCATAATCTTTCATGAAAGTACCAGAAGTACATAACATCGCAATGGTAATATTCCACCTGTCTATCTTAGAGGGTCTGTCAATTGTGTGCGCACGCCAGTACTGAACTGCAGGTGATACGGGCGACGAGCATGACTCAACTGTATCTACTGCACCGCCACGACTTTCCACCTCACCAGCTTGCTTTATGTATACTGCGAAAGTGTTACACCATTTAATCACTGTCAGTATTAACAATGTACAGCCAGCAACACAAGTAGCTTAGCATTTAACAAATTTGTACAAAATAAGTAAGAATTATAAATCCTAATTATTAACCTCTGAGTCTTCTTCGAAGAGGTTTTATTAACCTCTTCGAAGAGAAGAACAAGAACACTATGTGTGTCTGTCTGTGACAGTTTGTTAGTGACAGACATAGCTCCGAAACTACTGGACCGATTGACTTGTAACTTGGTGTGCAGACACTTTGGGGTCATCCCTCGGTGAAATTTCAATATGGGCCCTGGGGTCAAAAGACCCCCGAGATACAAGGGTCACATATTTTAAATGGGAAAATATTGACTTGTAACTTGGTGTGCAGACATCTTGGGGTCATACTTCGGTCGAGTTTGAATATGGGTCCTGTGGGTCAAAAGATCCCCGAGATATAGAGGTCATAAGGTCAGAGGATATCCACCAACAGAGTGAAAAAATAAATAAGAAATGGTCACATGAAAACGTAGAGGTTGGGTTTTTTACACCCATCTCGTTAACCTATATTTTGGGACTAACTGGTTAAATATACTTTCTTTTATATGTTACTGCTATAAAAAGGAACATTTTTTTTCTTATATTTTTAGAAGATAATATCCGCACTAGGAATAATTTCTGCGACGCGGGATACTTTACGAACATTGAAAGAATAGACACAAAGAACATCCAGACTTGGAACAACTATTTGTAGATCACGCAAATCTGTTCACGGTGCAAGCTGTATATTATACTCACAACTAAGAGAAGTATCTCCAGCGCGGGAATCCTCCCAGTCTCTGTTATCAGACGGCGATAAAAGGCGGCGTGTCGCTCGTAAACACTCCTCGTCACGTATCACGTAACAGACTAACATCCCCAAACCCTGTACAATACAAAATCCACCTTTAAAATCGTTAGTAAGATAAATTAGTAATCAATTAAAGCCATCAAACAAGTCTCCAAATAATGCGATATTTATTAATATGCTCATATTATATTGTATGAAGTAATATATCGAATGTACACGACGCAATGCGCAAGCTATCTGTGCGGGCTACATGCATACGTAACTTTCGAAAATCTCTTGCGTGAGTTGCTTACGTAATGCATATTATCTATCCATATATGAAAAACTATGTACATATTTTTTTACGAACATTGGCGAGCGCTGTGATGGCAAGAGCAGTGACGTGCGCGTGTTGTTGTCCGCCCGGCTGCACGTACGCAACTCCCGCTATCTGCACAGCTGATGTCGACAGGAGTAGCACCAGTGTATTACACACTACATTATTTCTGTCAAAATAGTCAAATATTATCACGGTTTCACTTTTATCGATTAAAAATAGCTTAGCTGACTCCATTTATTTAATTATTTTATTTATATACATAGCTACATATAATTCAAATAAGTAATAAGCTATGCAATAACTCATTGATTTTTTTATACTCGATTAGAAGTATTAATTGCTCTCATGTTGCAACCAATTTAAATGCTACTTTCCCAAAACGTTCCTTTTTTATTGCTTCACGTGTAAATTAAAATGCTTAAACATAAAATAAAATAATTAAACATAATACAAGCAACAATATGTCTAGTACCCATAGTACAAGCTTTGCTTAGTTTGGGCTAGATGGTGTTGTGTGTGTATGTGGTATAATAATGGTAAGCAAGGTCATGGCAAGAAAAAGAGTCAATAAAAATATTATCTGTTAAGGTATTAGGGAGTTTTACCTGTCTTTTATATAAGGCCTTCTATCAGGCGGTAGTTTTCGAGTGACGTGACGTATAGTCTTATGCGCACACATCGCAAGAGCAAGCGTGAGCACTGTAAGTAATGCCGTGCCGCCGAAGTATACCACACTCGCTGCAGAGTAAGCTTGTAACGGCGCGCCTCCCCACAAGCGAGCACAAAGGCATATTAATATACATACGCCTGTAAAGTGCACAGTTCTTTAATACGTTAGAAGAAAAATATATCCAATAATTTAAAAAAAGGTACTCACCAGCTAATAGTCCAACAGAATGTGTGCGCTGTCCCCTCCCAGCCAATTCAGCATGCAGAAGTAGTGGCTGCGCACACAGTGCCGCACACGAAGCACACCAACACGCCGCTAAGACCCAACCTAGCGTTCCCGAACATCCTGCCTCCTGCGTGTTACAGTGCAATAACGCGAACATAGTTGCGGCATGCCCAGCTGCAGTTGCAGCTCTAAGCAATTTGGCCAATGTATCCGGATTACGTGTGGCAGCAGGCCCTAGACTCAGCAGTTGAAGCGCGCACGCACACATGCACATCGCCCCACCCACGCTCACACTGATTCCGACAATACCTCGTAGCTCCCTCTCTGCATCTGTCTGGATAAATGCATCACATAATTATTTCTTCTTTACTGTTGACTAAGAACTATGTAAGTTTTGTCGAAAAGATACAATAGGGTAGTTGCCTATGTTTGATTTTTACATTATTTTACGCACAATCATACACAACAGCAAATAGCAATCAAGAAATCTTTTTGTGAACAAAGTATCAAAATTGTTTGCAAAATAAGGGAGGTATTAATATTTTAAATTTGGCTCTAACACTAAACAAAATTTTAATAAAAAGGAAATCTACTTCAAAAAGTAATATTCTAAAACAAAAAATGCAGTAAAAAGTTAAGAAATAATTCTGTGAATAATTAAATTCTTATTTTTGGAGTCGATGTCAAAGAATCATCAAAATCGGTTTAGAACCTAGAAAAAAGTTAAGAGGTAACACACATAAAAAAAACAAGGTCAAATTGAGAACCTCCTCCTTTTTTTGAAGTCGGTTAAAAAGTGGGAGTGCATATCAAATTTTTTCCGTGGCACAGCTGCATTTAAATAGTAATTGCGTCACAGTTTGTATTGTATATCCTTTTCCGTTATTTGACAATTACCCCTACTCGTTTCGACAAACCCTTGAATCTTACTTATTTTGAGTACAGTCCAAAATTTTTTTGACTGGTTTTATGTTTGGGTCATGTAACTATTTGATGTAAATAATGATAAAAATTGATGAATCAACTATCCTATTGCTGATACTTTAGAAGTAACTATTATGAATGTACTCACGTTGATCTGAGCGGCCCGTGTAAATAGGACTATGGTACCGATCCCGTGACAGCGACACGTTGCCCTCGACATACCAGACATTTGGACGTCACACGCCGAAATACTCCACGCATTTGGCGCTTCTACTGAGCGGAACCCACATGCTAGCATTGAGGCTGAAATTAGTACGTTTTATATATTGGGTTCTTCGTATCTCTAGTTCACTGACCTTCACTAGAATGATAACAGGACAGTGCTTTCGCATAAACATACCATCAGCGCTATAGTTTCTTGAATGCTCAAACACCAGGATGAAAACATATTGTAGTACGTCATCAAGATCGGTACTGCCGAATGAAACTTGCACTTGTTTTGAGCACACAGCATACCGCACTTCACGACCTGCCCTGTGATCCACACCATAGTAGCATTAACACATACACGACACGAATACCGATAAACATAATATCCGACATTTAAGAGAATTACACAGATGAACGATAACGGTGATTAATCAAAAGCAGCAATATAGATGCACTCTAATGGCTCTTGTACAAGAGACAGGTAACATGCTGAAGTTGATACTTCAATTTCTGCGGGCCATCAAAACAAATTACATGTCGTCCATGCCAGCTACTTGATTAGTTTACAAGCATTATTAAGGATAGCTATCAGTGATACAGCTTATAATGAATTAACTAACTTACTTAAATTCGACAACTCTATTCAGCGATGGCAGCCTAGCTTCCAAATTGTGGTACAGAACAGTAACGACGTTGGTATTCAGTCGGTCATTGGTACCATCAAGCATTTCCACTCCTGCTGAGATTAGTAGCCACTCGTCATTACCCGTAGCGGCATGGTGGAGCTCGAAATGCACTGTATTGTCACGCACTACTGGGTCAGTCCTAAGTGTAAATGAGTGCCACCGAGCCAGGAGTGCTTTCCTCATTCCCGCTGTGTAGACAATACTGCTCTGAAGCTCGTAGATTTTCTGAAGCATAACGGTGTATATAATTTCTAGACTCGCATTTACAGAATCAATCTTTGAAACCAAGTAAGGTACCTGTTCGTCCAGAAAGGCATCGGGCTGTGCAAGTAGATGATCGTATATATTAAGTAGATGTGTAGCACTGTGTAATCTGTCAGCAGGTCGTGCTACTTTAGACAGTAAATACTGTAGCATGTGTGTAGCGTGGCGTAGCGGTACAACTCCTGCACCCGGGTGCTTTGGGAGAGAGCGTAGTACTGACAAGTATTGACGGGAAACATCTGATACGCTGTCCCATGAGTATCCGTATGTAATAAGGGTAAACTAGAAATAGATGGTTAATGTTATTTTAAAATACGATGTTCTCTCTGTTATATCAATAGTTGAAACATGTCATATATTATACCTGTTCGTAGATATTTTTCAGAGCATCTGCTTCACAGCCAGAAAAATCTGGCAACATCCATTTAACGCCATGTTGCCCAGTCTTAGGCTCACAAAATCTAAAATTGTTATAAATGATATAATTCTTCATCGGTAATTTTTTTCGTCTGAGCTTTTGAAATTTTATTTTAAATAGCATTTGAAAAACAGTCAATATTTCAATAATCTTTCACCAAATTTTACTAATCTATTAATCTGTAATAAAAGTTACCTCATTGTTTCACCACTGTACCCTGCTGGACAGGCAGTTGATGCATGTGCCCCGGGAGCAGTCCTGGGCCAGTGCCTACCTCGGGCTACTTCACTCTGACATGCTTCATCGTAAGGGCCGAGTGCCCACACTGTCACACCGTCAGAATTAGTGCCTGTCACTGACGACACTTGGCACCGGTATTCACTCGATTTCTACAGACGTTTCCAAAAGTTATTATTACGTCACTAGCCATCAAAATATGTTCCAATATAAATGTATACAGACCTGTACATTATAAAGCTTGAGCACGCTGCCAGCTGGATACAGATCCTCCCACACATGTCTGTCAGGTTGCATCGGTAGCAAGCTTCTTTCTCGTGCCCAACTGAAACCCAACACTCCGTGTGCGCGCCCCGCACCCGCCAGACATGTCATACTTACATTATCGCCCTGAACAAGAAAGTTTATGTTTTTTAACTGCCTCGTTAGGCTGAATAAAATAATAAACAAAATTGACAGAGTTAGTAAATTGGCAAAGATTCTCTCTCTAAAAGAACGTAAAGCCTTTGTTCGTGCGTCCAATTTTTCACTGGTCGTACCAGAATGTTATCCCACCGAATTTAATGAGTATAGAAAGCTCTTATGTAAGCGGACATACTTGTGCACTATAATATCTCCTGCACTGACCAAACTCTGATAAGATTGACTGCCGTGAACTAAATTTTATATGCGTTTTATGGTCAAACAAAAATCTATACAAGTATGACACCAATTACCTTACTAAGAGTGAGAGCTGAAGGCATAAGTCGTACTGTAGGAGCAGTAAGGACGGTGAGAGTGAGCGCACGACATCGTCTCCTACCGGCGTCATCAGCTGCGCACGACCATGCGCCGCCATCTATTTGTCGTGCCACTGACACCCCAAGTAGTGACATGCGACGACCTAATGCATCTTCAGGCGCTAAACGCGTCCATATGTCTCTAGATTGCAATAAAACATATTAATTTAGCGCTTATCTGCCTGAAAACATTCACTCTAACCGAAACTGTTGACGAAAAAGAATATTGAAAAAAGACATTTCCTTTATTTACTATTTATGTATGAGTTAGGTTGTGGTCGTCACATTTTTAATATTGCGAGATCGTCGCTCAATTAACACATATTATGTAGTATATACATGTATAACATTGCAATGTTATACATGTATATACTACATAATATGTGAAGGTGCACCTTTATATACTTAAAACTACATAAATAATGTGCTTAAAGTCGTCTTCTGAGCCGAACAACAACTCGTGTGTGCTGTTAGAAATGTTCAGACAGAAAACGAAAAAAAGACACTTGTGCATATATTCGACTAATGAGTAACAAAGCTAGGTGGCTAATATAATGTTTAGTTTACCTCGTTGTGCCATTAAAGTTGATCTTAACACCGTCTTTGTACCAAGTGAAGGTGATGTCTGGAGACCCATATGCCATGCACGTTAGTATGAACTCTGAACCTTCCCATATTTCCGGACGCTGGTTAACTGTCAGAGCCTGTTGAACGATAATATTCCTATAGCGCTTGTTTGTAGGCATTTGACTAAAACTGGGAGGGATAAACGAAGCAAGGTACCGAGGTACTGCGGATACTTGCATATCATTACTTGAAACATTACATTCCATCTATAAAATATTTTCACCATCCCGAAGTTCTATATCTCAAAGCTTTAAACAATATGAGCCTCTTAATCTGTTATAGTTTTTGTAGTAAATAAAAAGATGAATTTATATTTACTATATAAGTTTTTAGAAAGTCTAAACCCATCCAAGGCTGAAGACTCCAATTTCGGTGAGAAGAGGTACTTTTCTATTAAATATATTTGCCTAATAGAACCTAAACAGAACTTGAGCGGCGGTTTATTCTACTTTAAAAGTTCTACATACTTAGACAGCAACACAAGGGCGCACAAGTAAGCGAAGTTATTGATCGTAACATATATTCGATACTTGAGAGATAATATAGCGATAATGTGCTTACTAAATTACAGGGCATAAAAATGTAGGGTCCTGACCTCGATTACTGTTAATATAAGGTTGGTATCCAGTTAGATCACATGAGAAATAGTAATGAAATGAATGAAACTTACTTCATACTTTAACTAATACAGTACGTAACAGAAAGATATGTTCTTATTTTAAGGCAATTATGTATATATACCTGATAAATAACCTATATGGCCTATCTCCAAACCGATTTTCTTTTAAATTTTATGACAATTTTAAACAATTTTTTTAAATTATTTATACCTCAAAACAAACGCATTAAATCGCTATCCAAATTGCTCCTGGTCATTTTTGGGCTCACGGAGGTCACTGAGTCAGCTATTAGTGTTGTTTAGGTATCGACTTGAATGCGCTGATATTAAAAAGTCGATAAAAAAGAATATACATATACTATATAGTTCTATACGATTCTAAATTAACGTTTACGCCTCACATGAATCATATAATGCAAAAAGCATTCAAAATCTTAGGATTTATCTTAAGAACCTGCAAGTCATTTCGTAACACTAATACAAAGATAGTTCTATACAACAGTTCGATTCGTAGCATTGTGGAGTATTGCAGTGTGGTCTGGCGGCCACATTACGCGGTTCATTCTTTGCGTTTAGAACGTATGCAAAAGCGTTTCATTTGGCATTTAGCGTTTTCTACCGGAATAGTTAAAAAAATTAAATCATATAAGAATAGATTAAGGTATTTTAAAATTAATTCTTTAGACAAACGCAGATGCGTTTATGACGCAATGTTTGCAATCAAAATCTTGAATTACAAAACAGACTCTTCTCTTTTACTAGCATTATTTAAATTCTGAGCACCATCCAGGATACCACGCAGCTGTACCAGTCCACTTTGCACACCACAGAAAAGGACGGTATTAGGCGCCAATTCTCCTTACGCGAGAATGTGCAAGAGAATCAATAGCTATAGTGATTGCGTTGACATACGCTGTGATTCTATTGCCAAACAAAAAAAGAATACTTCTTACACAATTGCCGGATTAGTATCATTATATATTATATACTTTTGGTTCCTGTAACACACCTTTAAAAATTGTTGCTTTTATAGTTTTTGTCTCTCACTTTTTACGAAATGTTGATTACCGCACTAATCATTTTTAGATGTGGTGTTTACCTATAAGTGTTTTTTACACTATTGTTAATATATGTGCTGTTTTTATTGTGTATTATTGAGTGTAAACAAATGTTGGTAAACTAAATAACATAAAAAAATAAATATCTTAATAAAAATAATTGTAGGGACACACACATACATAATTAAGTGCATTGTATGTATCTGGCTATGTATGTGTAACGCGCCACTTACTTCGTTTTCCCAAGATTCAATTTATAACACAGCAGTCTACTTAAAGCTACAGAAATTGTAATACGTGTTCGGACTATTATTGAAGTTGTATTATTGTAGACAATGTTAGACTTATAGACCTTAAAGTTTATTATATATTATAGAATTTGCGGCCTTGTATGTTAGTGTATTTGAGTGTGCCAAACATTGTAAAGAAACAATATAATAACAGTACAGTACAGTGACATTCTGACTTTATTTAAATACTCCATGTAGTGAACTCTACATAATGAGTACGGATTTATTTGTTACACGCTGAATATATAAACAAACTTCAAAATCAGACATCTTGCATTATCAGCATTCAAGTCTCGAAATGCCAGACATAATTAAAAACCTATGGTATCTGGCCGTCGGTGTGTCGATGTGATTCAATAGTTTAATGTGCCTAACTGAATTTGTATTAAATGGTCTTACATGTAAATTAATAGCAGGTTGCATTTCAAAGTGCAAGGTATCAGGCAGTAATCGTAGATTAGACCAAGTGATGCGCGTAGCAACAAGTCGCGCAAGTGCAGCTCGCAGTGCACCCGCCAACCGACGCGCACTCCAAATACGTACGAGTACATGCACCGAACGAGCGCCATTAAATTCTATTGCACTGTAAAGGAAATTAAGAGAAAAATAATCATGAAACAATGTTTAATAATCTGAATAAACAATACACACCGTGACACTTACCTTATATTCAAAATTTCTACTTCATCTTCTAACGTTATATTAGCAGATAATAAATAACTTGTTAACTGAAAACGTAATATAGAATATTTAGTAAGATCAAGATTTAATTTCGAATTTCATTTCATCTGTAGAGTTGTTTAAGATCAAATACTTGCTTGCTTTATTATTTCATGCGATATGTTGACGTTAGGTTGGTCCATTACTTGCAGTTTTGTATCAAACCGTGCTGATGCTGCATACACATATGAATAGAATGAAGTTTTATTTAGTATCATTGCAATTATACAGACTATATCATTCAAATGCATGTCGTCCGTCCAGTTACACAATATACTTACTAAAGTCGTCGTCTTTGGGACTACAGTCACAAGGTTTTCCTTTCTTACAGCCCTCAGAACATTCTTCTATGCCACACTCTGAAACAAAACTGTGTTTAATAATAACAATAACAATAAAATCAAAAACAATACAGGAAAATCCCGTCTACCTGCAAGCTTAGCTATTTTCGTTGCCTTTCTCTTTCAATAATATTGCCTTAGTTAGTTAGTTAGTTAGTAACTAACTAAATATTGCCTTATGTTTACGCCAATGCATAATATTGAAAGTAAACTGCTTTATACAAATTTTATCTCGTTGTTTATTAACACTTTTATTACATAATTTTGAAAATAATACGCTACTACTATATATACACTTACAGCTATTTAATTGAAATTTTCACTTTCTCAAAGTTTCGGTACCTCTTCATCAGCCATGTTCATGGGAACTTCTCTTTAAATTTTTGAATTAACTGGATCTTATTTATCTATCTTCATAATTTTAATTTCTTTCTTTGTACTTTTAGTAATTGTTAAAATTATTACACACTTACGGGGTTGGGCTAGCTGCGACTCGCACAAGTCGCCGGTAAATCCGGGAGCGCAGATACAGCTGATGGCGGCAGGTCCCATCTGTCTGTCGATACAACAGTCACATAAAACTGTTGGTATTAATCTTTTCTCTTTTATTAATACATCCTTTAACTAAAATAGCTTCCAAAAAGATGAAATTGTAAAAGTGTCTAAAGAAGTTGAAATAATGAGTAATAGAGAAAATATTTCTTGAATTTGTTCTAAATACGATATTTGTAGTTATATTTAATGTGTTTTCTGAATTAAATCAAATAAAGAGTATTTCAATGGGAATACGTTTATACACAATGTCGTGAAAAGTGTTATACATACAAAGGAATGCGTGATCGTCTCATTAGTGACGGTCCCTGGTTGAAGACAATGCGTAAACATGCACAATACGATGGAAAGAACGCTGTGTCATGAGCTTGCTTACCTGCAGGTGCCACCGTTTTTACACGTGTTGGAAGTTCTGGGACAAAGCGGACCTACACCGCAGTCCACTCCGGAGTAACCGTCGAAGCACGAACAGTAAAATTGCCTGCCATTTACAAAACTTAGAGGTGTTAGTCCAATATTTTGTAAAACACATTGTCATTAATATCTCCCTATATTATATGAGAAAAGTTATTATCAAGCGCTACTATATTTACAATTGGTTAGAACGGAGATGAGAGTTTCTTACGTACTGAATAAGACACGCTCGTATTCGGCGAGCAGAGTGCGTTTCGTAAGTGCGGTCGTCATGTCGATAGACACACACAAGGAACAATTATTGTGAGTATGTGTGTTCTGAGTAGGGGTCAGTTTATATCCATCAATTGTAACTATGTAGAGTCCTTTGAAAAAAGCACACATATTGACCTGTCTTTAATAAATTTTGCTTCGTCTTACTTTTTATTACCTTAACTATTTTCAAAAGCAATATTATTTGATTTGAAGTACCTATTTAAAGTCATCAGCGTCATCAAAATATGAAACCTTTACATTATTAAGTAAATTAATACATATAATTTTGTTACAGTACTTAAATCTCGTGTTAGTAGAAAATATCTATATATTAATACGTGAAGCAAAATCTTTGTAAACCTTTTTACGAAAATTGCGCGGATGCAGGAGTATGAAATTTGGCATAGTTAAAGTTTATATGAAGGAGTGGCAAATTCTAATATATTTATATAAAATATGCATTATAAATACATTAAATTAATGAAAAAATACTACACGCACACAACCATGCATTCGACACACGCAGTCGAATCGCGTTCGTAGTATTATGCATTGTTCGGCTGATGTAGTACTATTCTTCGTAACTATGGTTACAAGCTTAGAAATATCGTTAATGAAAGAGTATAGTTAAGAAAATAATAATTTGTTTGGAAAAGATAGGTAAATTAACCTGTATAACCTCGGCGAAATCTAAATGAATTAAAGTTATAGACAATAAAACCTTAAAGTCGAATTTTGACCACTGGGCGACCGCTAGTATAAATAAATATCTTATAATATGTCTAACCTTTTAGTGCACCTAGCATGAAGTAAACTCAAGCCTACTCTGATCGCTTGTATATAATATAATAATTATGTATAATATGTATATATAAGATTATTCATAATAATATATATATTTATAATATTCATATAATTTATAATACATTTATTCACTCACACCATCACACATATGAATTAGCTAAATTGTTAAATTTTACTTTTGTTTATTCATTTCCAATGTCATAGTGTCAATTAACTATTATGTTTTTTTTTTTTTTTTTAATTTAATTTATGTAGTCTTCTAACAAAATCAAATTCGGCCGAAAAATGTAGTAACCTGTAATATTGTGAAATACATCAGGCACCCACAGGACAGGCTTGCCTAGTGTGGGGCCACTGAAAAAGTGTAAACTTCGAAGCTATTTTGTCAATAAATTGATTTTGATTTTGATTTTTTTTTTGATTTAAATTGATAAATATTTTACAATCTAGAAATAAAATAGAATACAATACAATAAATATATAATTATAATAATTACTTACTGATAATCCTGTTTAGCATAACAGTGTCCCAGCAATCTGCATTCGATGGCGCTACACGAGGATGGACTCGGTAGGTCAGTAGGACCTCTCACCGCATACGTCATGTTAAATCCAAACATTGACAGTAGACCGAGGGCTCTCAGCTGGCTCCCTTCTAGTCTGTTCAGGTTTAGTTCCACAACTAACACTGGACTCTGGACCTAGGAAAATAAAAATTCTGCTTTTACTAAATGTAGATATTTCATTTATTTGCTTAGGATCTAGTTGTGAAATTTTTAATAAAGTGTTCGTCCAGTGGTCAAAATAATTATTACAAAATAAACACACACACATTACATACAAACAACATTTTCAAATATGTTTCTACACTTTTACATTACTGCGTCTTATATCTCAGAATATACACATTTCTATTTTATTTTATTTATATTTATAACTATAACTCGTGAATAGCTACTAAACCAAACAAAGGCACTCGGTTGACAAACAGATGAGTAAAAGCTTCTATATTTTCTTTCTTTCTATGAGTAAAAACTCTTTTGTCTTTGCCTATTTATATATAGATTATCTCCTGCCTAATAGAACATGAAGATTTAAAAAAAAGAGTATTTATGATGCTAGCTTTAAAAGTCTTATGCTGACAGCACTGTGTTTTTTTTATAAGTCAAAGGTACTTTAGTACCGCCAAAGCACAACTCAAGATTATTTGGCTGCCATTGTCTCTGGGGTGGGCAGGACTTCCCTAGTCGAGCATTTTCAGTATTAGTAAAATCCCTGGTAAAAACAGTGATTCTGCCCTGGTCTACTTTTCAAATGACATTGAATAAAATACATACCAATGACACCTAAGCACTAAATAATTAACTAAGTTTATAATTACAAGTTCCAAGCAGTTTTTTAACATTGATATTATATTTAAGAGCTGATCTATCTATGTATATACATATATATTTATGTATAAAAATTAAACCCAGTTTTCCTTGGTCACGCCATAACTTGACAACGACTTTACCGATTTAAGTTTTCTAGTACTTTGTAGAAGGTTCTTACGTAATGAAAAGATAAGAAAATTGCGCAGAAAATTGGATACATTTCGAATACTTAACGACTATTTTAACCTTGCGTATTTAAATCTGAAATGGTCAGCTTTGAACGTCTATAATGTTGTAATATACAATATTAGATAGATATTTAATCTGAATTATATTTTAATATAATTACCTTCGCTTCAGTCACGACACTAGGATTCGTAAACAATTAGTAATTATTCTGCTAATTAGTTTTACACAGAAGTTTCAACGCCGCCAGTTGAGCTCAACTAATTAAAAAACGCTAGGCAATTCATTTAAAGGGAGATAATCGACGCCACTAAAGCTGTCGATGGAATTTACCTCTTTACAAATTGTAGTTTTTGTAGTGAGTAGATTCTGATACTGATGTTAGCAATGTAGGAATAAATATGCTAACTATGATAAATGTACTGCAATATATACGTGACATTTTATTTATTTTCATACATATATAGCAACGATAGCGTACGTATAGAGATGTGCGCCTTACGATCGAACTTCGGTCGGTTTCACACTAGGCTATCGCTTAGTTACTTATTAATAGCTTTCAGATTTGCGTTTATTTACGCATCGTTGATTGCATCAATAAACGTAAATAAACATTTATTTTTTAATCTTTGTTTATTTGGTGGCTTTTATTACAGAGTAATATGTTAGCCCCATCGTGGCTTATTCTAAGATACTAACTTACTATTTCATAATAGGCAACAGAGGAAGTCGTTGTTGTACATATATCTCAAATAGGTCTAACACCGCATTTGAAGTAGGGTCACTTAGGATATTAATGAAAAGTCCTACATCGTACACGTTAAGTTTATATTTGAACATCAACGAGTTCCTTTGGCGCTGATATTTGACACAATCCATCAGTAAGTGTTGGACATCATCAAGGACTCCGCAAGTATCACAATCAGGCGTATCGACTATTTAAATAAATTTAAAAACTGTTTATACTACACACATACTTATTTCTAAACTGAAATCCTTCGTATATTGATAAAATATTACTTTAAACACTGCCATATTGTTGAAGTTCGCACTTTAGTCTTAAATTCTGCTAACCGTAACCAAAACAACGAGCAGGCGCCTTTTAAAATCTCAAATTCCGTTTCCGCCTGTAATATCCTACTAACCTAAAAATTAAAAGATCGCTATTCGAAGAAGCTCCAAGGAATTGTCTTGGTCTGGGTGTTTCTATGTATAATATGTATGTATTTACAAAAAAAAAAAAGTATTTAAGTATGTTTATCCATTGTCTAGTACCCATAGCACAAGCTCTGCTTAGTTTGGGCTAGATGGTGTTGTGTGTATGTGGTAAAATATTATTATTATTATTATAAGGAATTATATTCCATTTCATCAAAGTTTATGGTTTACTATGTATTTAATTTAGCTTTTTAAACACAGGACACGTTTTATGTACAGGATGAATTTATTAGTTTTAATTCACTGTATTTTATTTGCGGTAGCTTTTGGTAGAGTACATAATGCTGAGATAAAACATTTAATCAGTGGTATGAGATTGTGTTGAAAGTGTATGTTGTTGGAACGGCTCCAGGAATGACTGGTGTCATGTGATGGTATTATAGTTTAAAGCGCACGTTGAGGCTTTTAGGAGCATAAGGTAACATACTAAGACGTAATGTATGTTCGTATCGTATTTTTTATACCATTAGTGTATTCAATTAGAGATGCTTCTTTCTTATTTATTTCTGAAGTTTTACTATCTGGTTTTCTTGATAGTTTAGCTAGTATTAAGATGTTATGGTGTAAAATGGGAGAGGCCTATGTCCAGCAGTGGACTGCGGTGGGCCAATTGATTGATCGAAGATGTTAAGTTGGAATAAAGCGTTTGTTTTGGTGCTTTATATATTTAAACAAATCTTTTCCTTATACATAAATTACAAAACTATTGCAAGGCATTTACAAAAACTTTTGAATCTGCTGAAAGATAAATTTACTATATTGTATAACTAGATTTCGCCCGCGGCTTTGCTCACGTAAATGTAAGTTCGGTTAGGTTAGTAACAGTACTTTTTCTGAATGAAAACCAACCTGTGTCCTTTAATGTTGCCCTGACAACGAATATGCAAAATTTCATGATAATCGGTCGGGTAGTTTAGGCGCGAAAGCGTCACAAACAAACAAACACACATTCGCATTTATGATATTAGTTAGGATTCATAATCTTATAACTAAAAAGGAATGTAAATATTTATAAATATTGTCATTGAAATATCTTAAATGTTTTGTTATTATATTACAACGATTAGTGTTATTTGATTAAGACATTCTGTACATAATTTATTAGAAAAATAACTAGTTTTAATAGTTTATTTCTGTTACAAACTTGACAGTTAACACTACACGATTAAGTATTTATGAGATACAACACATTTAGTGTACCTGTAAGTCGAGTGTTGTTGCCCAAGTACCACTAAATTGAGAGAGACACGCGGCGATTAAAACCTCTAGCATGAAGTAACCGAGTATATAAAATTACATAATTAAGCCCAGTACTATAATATTTTTTAGGAGCTGACAAAATAAGTGACCATTTCGAAACTTTGTGATAATTCAAATATTTAGGTAGTGTTATCGTATACAAATTACGCTACATAAAGATTAACAATACTGTATCATTGATGCTTAGTGAGTTAACGTTTTATATAGACATAAATAAATAAATTAACAATGTTGTATGCGTTTTTAATCGTGCCAGTGGTGGCTCTTTGTAATTTGGTTAACAAATAATTAGTTAGAGGGCACACTTATGTATAAGTATAAGTAATATATAATAAAATAGAGTAGTAAATAGTAGTAATAGAATAATATAAGTAATAATAATGTATAAGTGAAAGTTGGGTATGGCAAAAGAAGCATGAGAGCAGAAGAAATGCTGTAATGAGAGCGCTGAGAAATATATGTGGTGTGACTCTGAAAGATAGAATAAGGAATAGTGTGATTAGAGAGAGATGCGGCATGAAAGTGGATATAGTGACAAGAATAGAAAAAGGTATGTTAAGCTGGTTTGGGCATGTAGAAAGAATGGACGAGGAAAGACTGACTTAGAAAGTTTATAAGACTAGTGTGAATGGAACAGTCGCAAGAGGAAGACCTAGGCGAATGTTTCTTGATCAGATCGGAGGTGTTCTGGACAAAGGTCAGGTTAAGAGCACCTTGAACCGACGGGCGTGT
Source organism: Catocala fraxini (assembly GCA_930367265.1). NCBI lineage: Eukaryota > Metazoa > Arthropoda > Insecta > Lepidoptera > Erebidae > Catocala > Catocala fraxini. Next base: position 15,217,618 of record OV884040.1, on the reverse strand, counting down.
ATGAGGAATGTGATGAAAGTGAATGAAGCCAGAGAGTGTGTCAGGATCGTAGCAAATGGAAATCCGTAGTCTCTGCCTACCCCTCTGGGAAACAAGCGTGAATCTATGTATGTATGTATGTAGTTAGAGGGTTGCAGTGTGCGCGCCATCATCATTTATCAAATAACTAGTACTAGATTTTGCCCGCGGTTTCGCTCGCGTAATTGTAGGTTAGGTTAATAACAGTACTTTTTCTGGATAAAAGATACCCTATGTTCGCTTGACAATGTGTATGCAAAATTTCATGATGATCGGTTGAGTAGTTAAGGCGTAAAAGCGTAACAAACAAATTCACATTGGCGTTTATAATATTAGTAAGGATTGAGAGAGAAAGAGAGATATGTAAGTCTATAAATGAAAAACCATTTAATTTTATTAACATTAACCTTTTGAACGCCACGCCATAACGGCACCTCCATGTCCTGTACGCCAAGCCCGAAAATCGATATATTATATATTGTTTTTTATGATCAAATATTTCAATAACTAATAACAATTTTTTTTGCTGTATACAATTAAGTAATAATTGAGGATTCAATTTTTAAGTTGTATCACTAAAACACAGAAAAGTAATGATTTAATATGTTTATTTTGTATTTTTCTGTGAAATGACAAAAAAAGTTTTGTCGAGTATAGACGACGTTGGCGCACAGGGCACGCTTGCGCATGTCGAGTATAGACGACGTTGGCGTTCAAAAGGTTAAATTGTATTTTACTTATTAAATCTTTTTACTGGTATTAGAATGAACTAAGCGCCTTTGCCAGTTATTTAATGACGGTACGGATAAGCTGCTTACAGTAAACGAGCATAAGAGTATTAACACTATTACTTGTCTGTAAATAAGAGTTCCGGAAACTCACATACCTACCTTTTACATTCTTTTCCTTTAACCCATCAGTAATTCCGATTTCTGGTCGAAATAAAGGTCATCATGGGCTATGGTAACCGCATTACTATCAAGTGAACTATGTTACGATTAATGGATAAAGAGAAAACTGGCCCGATCACCAAACTTTGAAAATTTATTTATATGTGTATGTACACAAAGTCATAACAAGAAAAAAGTCACGCACTTTGCATGCCTTGGGATCGACCTTAAGACTTTTGTGTGACAGTCCAACGGTCTATCAACGAGGCAGTCGCTGATTACCCTGCCTTCAATTAATATTAATTACTTATATATTAATATAATAGGCTAACTACAGAACAGTTACTAGATTTTACGTGCTACAATATCTATTTGAGTACTCAATTGTGGAATACAAAGAAATAGGGCACGCAAATAGCTTTCGTGGAACTGGAATAAGAAATATTTTGTACGTTGTAAACGAAGATAAGGCGGATTTTGATGAAGTGGAGAGATTCGTACAGATGGGGACAGCGAGTAAATAATGCATAGTGCATTGTGTGCACCAACTGCGAATAAACTTGAGAATGCCGCCTCGTAAATAGACTGTGTTGAATCTGTTAGAGGTTTATGTAGATCTTTGTGAAGTCTTGCAACTTCTTACTTTAATTAAGTCTTCAGTACACACTTTAGACGTGATTTTGTAACAAATCTTTAGGAACGATAATTTGAATGTTGATTTATTTCAATTGTATTATAACTTAGCAAATAAAGATTATAGATTTCTCTTGCCAATGTAATTGTAATTTTTACAACAAACTCACTTTTGCATTTTAATATTAGTTAGGATATTTGCCTTGTGGATAGTATCTAGTAGTAGTGTGACAGTTTCAAAATTTTGTAATAAAGTGTCAAATAAATAACGCGATAAAATCCGTACATAGTAGTTTAATTTCAATGAATTATTACTAAGTCGAAACATTCTCCTAACAACCATTTTGGCTTTACGTATTAATCTGTCAATTCAAATTACCCTATATTACGTGCGACCTAAAATCTTAGCTACCGAAATATGGGCGTGAGCGACCTGTACCTTTTTTGTAGCAGCTATAGCATAGTGGACAGCCAGTTAGAAGTCTCGATTTTGATTCCAAGACAACAACAAGTCTGACTTTTCGAAGTTATATAAGTATTAAATACTTAACTATTGCCAGCGTTAACGGTGAAGAAACATTGTGAGAAATCCTGCATTCAGATATGCAGGATTTCTGACAAAGTTTGATGATGATTTCTTTCTTTCTTCATAATGCTCTCAAATATGTGTATAGTTTGCCTACCCGCACTCGGCCAGCGTGATGATATATAACCTTGTCCTTCTTAAACTAAGAAGAGGGCCGTGCCTAGCAGTATAATATCAGCCCTGTATTAAACTGTCCCACTGCTGGTCACGGGCCTCTTCTCAGTGTGAGAAGGGTTAGGCCATAGTCCACCACGCAGGCCCAGTGCGGGTTGGCAGACTTCACTATCTTTGATAATATTAGTTAGAACTCTTAGACATGCAGGTTTCCTCACGATGTTTGCCTTCACCGTTAGAGCAAGCGATAATTAGCTATTTAATACGCACATAAATTCTAAAAGTCAGAGATGCGCGCCTTGGGATCGAACTCGAGACCTCTGCGTGGCAGTCCAACAGTTTCCCACTAGGCTATCGCTACGACAGTTTATATAAAGGGCTGATATATGATTATTCGTTTACAGGGACCGAATTCACGGGCAGAAACGAATAAACCATAATACCATTTATTCATTGTTTACTCGTAGCTTTGAATAAAAAAAAGACGTGAAAGCGTAACAAATAAAAACACTCACAAACGCATTATAATGTTGAGGATTTTCTCGAAGTGTGACTAAGATAAAATATCTGTATGTTTTCGAAGATTCGTTAGGTATCTGCCATTCAAGCCATTCCTGATTTTTTAACTCCTATTTGCTAAATATGTAGCTAGTATTTCAAAACTATTATTGCGCTTAAAAGCTTGGGAACGCTCGCTAATTTTTAAAATAAATAATGTTAATAGTAGTGCTGAAGAATTAAGAGAACTTTTAATTTGAAGTGTTAATTTTTTTTTTATATTGCAGGTATACATCGTAAGCGCAACGGACGTGAGCCGAGCAACACATGTAAGTAAGACGTTAGATTAAAAAAATAAAATGCTTCTAATTATTTGTATTTACTCATTCGTAGTGTTGTTGGAGTGGTCTTGTACGATAAAAATCCTTTGAATTTGTTTGTGGATGAACTGCGCTAAAGTGATTCTCACGGGTTTAATTAAATAATGATAGCAATACTAAGCAAGTTATTCACCCGACTACCCACTGTTACGTTTGTTTATATTGAGTTTAATAAAGGAGTAACGACTTTTGAAAAGCTCTTCAATTATAGAACAGTTTGTATGTAAAATACCTTCGGTTGTAATTACGAAGTAATGCCAGAAGTTTGTTTTAATAAAATATGTGCGTATATATAAGTGTTATTTATTCTGAATAATTATTATTAAAGTAACTTTATTAAAAATATGGTATTAGACAAAGTAGATTCCAATTTTTTTAACAAGACTACTCGCTCCCTTTATATAATTCCTGTATCACCGGGGACTTTATTATATATTATACGAAGACTAAAACATGTCTTTTTGCGTCGATTCCATATGATTACAAAATGGATGTTATATAGTTATAAATTAAAACATTGTCAAAATGCTATTCGACTGCACGGTTCGCGCTGTGCCTAAATATTCGTCTCTCTTTTGCTGGCATGCTATGGCATTTAAGGCCGTCCGCTGCGATAAGCGGGTGCACGGAACGGGCGCCCGCCGCGGGGACCCGCGCCGTGCTCCGTCACGGACAAATTAACCTATCGCGGGCGCCCGCCTCTTGCAGCGCCGGCAGTATAATTTCAAACGCGCTGTTGTATAGTCGACATCGTAATGGATTATTTGTTGTTATATTTATGATACACGTTGCCCGCCTCACGCAGCGCTGCTCTAAGGAAGATAATAGATAATTATAATTTAATTATTCACAAGAATACGCAATTATTTTGTGCACATTTTGTTTTAGAATATTCTTTATTAAAATAGATTTCCTTTTTGTTAAAACTTTGTTTATTTATCGGTTTTTAGTAAATCTGAAGTTCGATAACTGATTTTATTTGTCTGAATATTATGAGTACACCTACTAAACGCACTGCTCATCATAATATAAGACAAGCGGCGTTTAAATGAGACAAACGAAGAAAGGGAGAAAGGCCTCTCTCAAAATATGAAATCTATCGCCAGGGCCATATTAAAAGAGCGCAAAAATAGGCTTTCGAAAATGCGGGCTTACATGAAAAATGTTTTAAGCGGTATACCGTTTAAATCATCTTTGGCCATAGTGTATCTCATTATAATTCCAAATACGGTTGGAATGATATGTTTTATTCCGAAGTTCCGGTGCCTAATGGCTTCAGCGTCATATTAAAAGTTGTATTATAGAAATAATTTTGTTATTAGCTTTTTTGTGTATAACTTGTTAATTTTAACAGTTGCACGTAACTTCATACTATTAAATGCTATCAATAACTAATTTGGAATAGTGTAATCAATACATACATATATGTATGTGATTGTAGCAATCACGGCAGATTTTCTGTCATTTATTAAAGAATTCCGTTGTATAAAACCGAAAATATTCATCAGAACATTTACATAACACAACACCAAATTAGAATAGGGCTACCTCGAAACACTACGAAGGGCTTTCAAATCATCCTACACAGTTGTTTATTTTGTTCTTGCCAAAAATGAGAACATCATCAATGTAGCCAAATACGCATTATTAAGAATAAATCAAAAATTACTAGTCAGGTCTTAATCAAATTTAAATGGGACCAATCGGAAAGCACCAGCATCCGAATAAAAAAGAATCATCAAAATCGGTTCACCTAGAAAAGAGATATGAGGTAACATACATAGAAAAAAAAAACATACAGTCGAATTGAGAATTTCCTCCTTTTTTTGAAGTCGCCGAAACAGCACGCCGCACGGGCGCCCGCTCCGTGCATCCGCTTAACGCAGCGGATGGCCTTACGGTTGGTTTTAACCCCCTGGTTGGTTGGGTTTAACCCCGACAAATAAAAAATTGTGTGATCCATAAACAGTTGCTCCAAGTCTGAATGTTGTTTGTGTCCGTATTAAAATTTTAAGTAGTGAGTGAGTGAGTGAGTCTATTGAAGAAAACTATATTTTATTTTATTTGGTGAGCTTAAGAGTTTATCAAGACTGCCGCAATGGCGCAGCGGTACTGATTACGGCTTCTGTGCATGAGGTCTCAGGATCCATATCCAGGTCGAGCAAAATGGTACTAAGTACAAATTGTCATCTCAATATGGGTCTGTTTCACCTCTGCTTACGAATTTGAGAGTATAATATGTAAATATATGATTATGATTCATGTATGTTATTTCTATCAAATGTATTATTTCGATTATTTAGTAATCTAAAGCATTTACCAATCAAGTGCAAACTAAGAAACTCCGATGTTTAAACGAAACCAACAGTTAACCGAAAGTTTATTCAACAAGTCCCCTGAAATACCAATCGCACAGAACCTCATTTAATTCTCATTTAAAAGAGTATAATACATAATCGAACAGTTAATTCAGCGAGCTAACTGTTTAATTACGTATAGCACTTGCCTTTGAATTTCCATTTGAGCATTTGCAAATGAATTGAATCCAGGATCTATTTCATTTTCAAGAGACCGCCGCCGGCCGCTCTCTGCGGGTTGATCGTTGTCAAGTGCACTTGTTTACAGTTGGTAGATACAAATGAATTGTGACGACGCAATCCATGCGTCGGTTAATACGAAATTTGATCCAGCTATTGCTTAGTTTATATCATTGAAATGTGGGCTTGAAAATCAGGGTGTAGTTTCGGTTGTATCAATGTATGATTTGGCGCTAAATAGACGGCAAATAATAATTTTAATTGTTCATTTTGAGCGTTCTATATCATGGTATATAATTATTTATTAAGAAATTTACGGTTTATGGTAAATGTAATTATGGTAACTCACATTAGGTATTTATTTTGGGCTCATGTTTAGATTTCGTCATCATATTGCTACTGAGAATTCCGTACGCAACAGACAAAGCATAAAGAACATTTAGCAAGACCCGGAAATCCAATTCGAGACATTTCACTAAAGCAATTAAAAAAATTAAAAAAATCGTTACCTAGAAGTAAATTTTTAAAATGAACTGAGTTACAATATTGTCGTCGATTCATATATCACTACTGATTAGGAATATTACGTTGCCTAGACGTTCGTAACTAGCGTAGAGTCACGTAGCAATTCGTATCATATCACTTTGTACTCTGCAATTATTGCAATTCGCACTCTGTTTGCACCACCAACTGTTTTTGTTATAATATTGTCTTCTGTTTACGCAAATATTATTCAATGAAATTAAACTACTATATACGGATTTTATCACGTTGTTTATTTGACACTCTATTACATAATTTTGAAAACTGTTACACTACTACTACTATTAAACTTTACTAATTTTAAGCTAATTAAATTATTAATAAAACTATTGAAACTATTTATATTTAAGTTTACACTTTCCTCGACGTTTCGGTTGCATTTCAGCATCCATGGTCACGGGCAGCCATGGTCAAGTGTAAACTTAAATATAAATATGTAGTTTTAATAGTGTTAATCCCATACGTGACAATAGTTTATGTGATCCAGAAACGCTTTTGCCTATTCTCGATGTTCTTTATAAACATTCAAAAGACGAACTTGAAGAACCGTGTTTGTTTTTTGAATGATTGTAAAGTTCCTTACAATACAGATCGGCCAAGCATCTTTAAAAACTTATCCAAATTTTATATGTTACTTAGAAATGCCAAAAACTTAGTCTATCTATCATGAGTAAATTATAACTATAATAATAATAATAATAATATCAGCCCTGTATTTAACTGTCTTTCTGTTGTCTGTACCACTCTTTCTAAATCAAAGTTTGTTTTAACAAACAGATTTTTCGTATTTTTAGGGCCTTTTCTTTATAACAAGATAAATAAACAAACAGCTAGATATGACCTAAGTTATGTAAGACATAGCGGATAGTCTGTCGGTACTTACAAACTTTAAAGTATGGGGATACTGAAGATTTGCTGATTGTTGTTAAAATATTGGCCTTTTTGCATATATTTATGTAATAAGTAAGTTAATTGTATATAACTTAGTTCCTAGTAGTATATTGTAAGTGCCCTTAACGCCTGTGGCACAGGTTTACCCTAGTACAGGCACCCATATTATATTACCTATATTAAGTACTTTATGGACTTTATTCATGTTTTACCACTGTAATCAATAAATAAATTATTATTATTATTATTATTTCACTGCTGGGCACGGGCCTCTTCTCAGTGTGAGAAGGGTCAGGCCATAGTCCACCACGCTGGCTCAGTGCGGGTTAGCAGACTTCAGGGCACAAACTTCTTGTCAATGTCAGAAGGGTAGAGTAGGGTTATAACTATTCAATACACACATAATCCAAAATCAATCTTGCGCCAAGGATTTAAAAACAATTATGTCGCACTCTTTTTGCTAATAACTATAACAGTAAGTTGTGGTATTTTTATCGAGCGATAGGTAAAGTTTGCCAACTCACACTAGGGCTAGCGTCGTGGGCTATGGCATAACCCTTCTCTTATCGAGAAAAGATTCGTGCCAAGCATTGGGAATAATTTGGCTGATTTATATAAGTACATAATTAGCTTACTATAAAATGTTATACTAACTATAAACTACAGCTTATCGCTAAGATGATACAACACATTTCACTTTGAACTAACACACTCAGTCCAACAATAAGTTTCTTTACTTTTTCAAGTCACAAACAACTATTTATTTGTTTGTTGCCCTCGTCATGGCTGTCTCTCGGCGGTGACCTGACTAATGTGCGAGAGCGGTTCGGGATACGTTATTGTACACAAATTGTATAAATAAAGACATAAAAAGAATGCAAACAGCCTGTTTTCTGTTTATGGGCCACTTACAATGAATATCTGCAAACAATTATCAGCAAACTTTGCATAAACGATTTCATCGTAATAATCCTATCAACATTTTAAATGTGGAACTTTGTGAAGATTGTTGGTTGTTTGTTATTAGGTAAGTTGCATGTAGTCTACAAGCAATTTACCTAATGACAATCATCCATTAATTGAATAATAATAATATCAGCCCTGTATTTAACTGTCTCACTACTGGGCACGGACCACGCTGGCCCAATACGAGTTGGCAGACTTCAAATATCTTCAAAAACATTATGAAGAACTGTCAGACATGCAGGTCCATTAGGAATTAGTTAAAACTAGCATACAGATCTCGTAAAAAATCGTACTAATTAGGCGGTTTTGAGTCTTCACTTTGTGTGCACTAGTAACTTATCTGCTTCTTTTCTGTATCTATATAATATGTTTGATTGATCACCGATCCCTTGTGCCTCTAAAAAGTAACGCAGTGGCGTAGCGTGGGTGTCAGCTGCCAGAGGCGTAAGAAAATTATGCCGCCCAATATTTAAGTCTTTCAATTTAAAATACTATAATATACAGTCACTCTAAAGAACTTTTCGGCAAGAACAATCATGATTATTATGTGTTGTACAGTTCAAATATTTATAGGATATTATTATTATTTATTGTTAAATTTTGCCGCTCCCTAAAAGTGTCGCTCTGAGCGGGCTGCCCCTACCACTACGCTACGCCACTGAAGTAACGGAACCTTACTCTTACACCTGGTTTATTTGTAGATAGTTTGTGTTTCGTCTGCAAATTCACAATAACCACTTGAACACCATGTTCTTACACGTAACGTACTTTGTAAGATATGTATAACAAAATAATACGTTTACGGACATAAAAAGGAATTTAGATATGTAGGTAAATAATTTATAGATAAATGTCGTTTTCCTTTTTACTAAATTTGTATAATTAAGGTAGCTGGGTACTTACTTTAATTATATCTAATAATATGTGTTACTTAAAATGTTAACAGCTATAATAATTGTTGAAGTAGCAGTTTTGGCAACACTGACTTGTCATTGATTATCTGTGGTTCTGTGTCTTGTAAAACGGTTTCAAGAATATAAACATGCGCTAATAAACGTTTTATTTATTTATCCGCTTCCATCCAATTTATCAAGTATTATTACTTAAATAAAGTCAGAGTCTGAGAAAACGTTTGGTATTCATTTTATTATTTACTAAGTTTTGCCCAACGCTTCAACCGTGATGAAAGTAGGTGTGTGTCCTATGTGTTAAGCTTTTAATACATCAGTATTTCTTTGTGTCCCAATGAATAAAGTTATTTCGATTTTGATTTGAACAGAATCGAATACTGAAATTACTAGTAAAATACCTTAGCGTAAAATATGAGGGCGACAAATATTCAAGGGTAATGTACACTACTCTATGCCAGCTCTTCATAATAATGACTTATAAGAGGTTCTGTGAGTTATTATAAACAGTCTTGACACGTTTTTAAAGCTGAGTAGGCTTTAGATAAATAGGGTTGTCCTAAATATACTAATATAGTGTGAGAAAAGTGCCACAGTGTAATAGCGCCGGCTCTATATTTTATAATAAGGTTTTGGTTCCTTTGTTAAGTAGGCATTCTTTATTTTCTTTGTGTTATATACAGTGTATAACATTATTGTTATACGCTGGTATCAGCCTATATGGGCTGAAAATATAACCATACTAAGGTATGCTTATATTTTCAGCCCGCATAGGCTTAGGTGGCACACTTAGAATTACATAATATATATTGAAACAATAGTTATTAATAGTGCATTCTTTTATTTTTAAATACTTCTATCTAGATAAAATGTTTCAAAAGTTATTATTTTACCAAATAGATGAACTGATTTCAATTAACTATGGGTATTTACATTTAAATTTATCCAAAAATACAGTGTATAAGGAATAAGAAGCTTATTGCTGATACTAACATGTAAATATACTGATTATGGACTGCACGGATGGTTTAGTGGTTTAAGTGGTCGTCTCGCCGTTGCCACTGCGCAAAGTGTTGAGGGTTTGAATCCCACACGGGACAAACATTTGTGTGATTCATAAATGTTGGTCTAAAGGTTCTTTGTGTTTGAATGTTTGGAAAGTTCCCCGCGACACAGGAATTATTGGTAGTGCAGAAGTTGCCTTTAAAAAAAATTATAAATACGTATCTGGGGTAAAAAATACTGGTGATACTATTTAGCACAAAGGGCCATCAATATCGTATTAGTCACCACTATTTTAGTTTCCTTGTACATGAGTACACCGTTGTGTTATGTTACACGTTGTATACTATCGCAACTTATTACAGCACATGGTCCACTAGCAATTAGCAAGTACCAAGTTGGGCTAAAAACTATAAGCAAATGTGTCGTTAAGTCTTTGGTAGTGTCACTGGGCTATGCAATGGATGTGTGCAGATGCGTCGTACGATTACTCGTTCGGTCTTCATCTGTACTATCATTTGTAAGGTACCGAGTGATAATCGAGTAGACAAGAGATCTCGCCAGCATTGTAAACAGTCAACGATCAATTACTAATATGTGGGATATTTACTATTTGTGAGGGTAAATTAAATATCATGACTGTATATAACTTCAGGATATGTCCTTCAAAGACATGCGCACAATACACACCTGTCAGTCTTAGTAACTCTAACCAAAGAAGCATATCATAAAACAATCATTATTCATTCACGTCATTCAAATCAATACATCTTCAGCATTCATTCGTTTTCATTCACACCTTTAGAACTCAATATACTTTGAGTCTTGTATTTTGCCAACATAATAAATTTTATAATTAAATTTGCATTCCTAAGAATAAATGTGTCTCTTATTTACATGTTTTTTTACGGTTTATTTAAAATTGACGACTGCCATTAGCATACACCCCAGTTCGCGGTAGGAGAAGAGACTAATGTGGGTCACATATATAATAATAGCTGGCTCGGAGGGTTTAGAGAGACGTTGAATAAAAACCGAATTACAGCGACACGTTCTAAATATAACTGAAATTTATTTATTGTGTACATACTCACACGTGGGCCATTGCCAATTATTTACTGATTTGTTTTAAAGGCCATAGAATATAATAGTTCTTGAACATCCTCGAAAGGGTAGATAGATATTATGTAATTAACCTCCATTTTACCTACCACATCGCTTGTTATATTTTTGGTTCCAAATACTACGGGGACGAGCCTTCTGCTGTATCTCGAAATGATTTCTAGACTTTAAATTGCTATGTAGAATTTCTTAACAAAACAAATTGATTTTGGATTATTTTAAGTAGTGTAGTATACACTACTTTGGCTCCAGACTAATGTGCGTGTAAATAATTATCTATTTTTACCATCAAATAGTAGACACATATTATTGATTTATTTTCTAGGTCAGATATTATTGGCGTCGGGTCCAATATAGATGCTTGTGACGCTACATGATCTCCAAGTAGCGACAAAATAATGCATTGCTTCGGAAATATAGAGATAATACATGATGCATTAAACACACGATATATGAGTGAATATACCACGAACATACATTTTTATAGACCATAGTTTGAATGAAAATAACGACGAAAGCGGTTAGCTTAATGAAAAAATTCTCGAATTTTCCACAGTATGTGAAAGGGGCAGAATAAAATTATTACGTCGTATTTCTTTGTGATCTCGTCCGATATTTTTCCTTTTGTCCCTCATCTGTTCCCTTTTTATTGCAAATGGTGGGCGCTATGTACAACCCTCAATTGCACAGTGCAATAACTAAACTTTCCTTCAATTATGGTATGCTTATGATGTGTCACACGCACAAGCATTGCCCCGAGTGTTATTTCTCTGTGTTCCTCATGAATATATGGGCAAAGTTTTACGAAACTAGTTTGTGTCTATAAATAATTGATTTAGTTACTTTGTTGTTAGCTTCTTATTAAATTCCAAAGCACCCAAACAGTTCTTACTACTGATATTTTTAACCTTTTATCCGATTACGTTAAATCCCAACTAATATTATAAATTCGAATGTGAGTTTGTTTGTTTGCTTGTTACGCTTTCACGTCTTAACTACTCGACCGATCATTATACAATTTTGCATACATGTTGTCAGAGGATCAGAAAAGAACATAGGGTACAACCAAACCTACATTTACGCAAGCGAAGCCGCGGGCTAAATCTAGTAAAAAATAAAAGGATATTGAAATCTAAGCACTTTATATGGTGTCTATATGATGTGCTAAGATTTATATATCCTATAAGAAGAGCAAAAACAAAACATACTTGTAACCATTTCATCCTGGTGATATTTTCCTCTGTCACAGTGAGAGCTCTTCTCTCCTCCAGCTTGTACGTATCATCGTAGTACGTGTACTCAGTAAACGTCAACCCACTGGTGGTATACTGTTGCGTAAAGTATACCGATATAGTTCCATTTACTATGTCGTGTTCTATTATCCATTTGCACTTGATGGGAACTGAGAAAGGGTTAGGGAAGTTTGGAGTCTGTATGATTCCAACAGGGCCTTTGACGCGACCTCCGCAGGCTTGTGATCGCTGGTACTCTCTGTCGTCATCCTGCGCAAACACTTCTGCTGCGATACTTATAAGTGTAATGCTGAGCAGACGATGCATTATCCTGTAACAAATATAAATTTCATATTAAAATACTCGTTTTTTTAAAATTATTGTGGAGGTCCTATTAATGTCATTAATGTAAACATTTAAATATTTGTAAAGACGTTTGGAAGAATTGTAACTTGATTACGCGTAAATCATTAGATGGATTTTAATAAAAATTTGCAAACAGAAAAAATATGCCTTCCCGTAGGATTTACACAGGCGGCGCGGCGGGCAGAAACGTATACTTTATAATTTGTATTGCACACTTTTTTTAATATTGTAGCGCCTCGAGTATTTTTAATTTGCTTCTAGGTGAGCTAAACCATAGATAATATTCTTTCACAATGATAGTACCTAATAATATTCATTCATTATTCAAAGCAATAAAGGCCTGTTAGTTATACAATGTGCTTTTTCAAGTTGAATTAAAATATGACGGTTGAATAAGGAATAAATAGCTTTTGCAAAGTCATCGTGTAGCCAGTCAGTAAATGTTGTTAAGTTCTCCTGCCAAAAATTCTTAGTGGCTGCATGGTATCTGGTAAGTATGGTATATAGTAGACGGTAATAGGCTCGCTCCATAATACGTAGGACCTAAAAATAGAGTCGTCGCAACGTGGGTATTCCTATATCTCATTTGACGATGACACCGTGTATGTAATATAATCGAATTTGAGATCTCTATATCATAGATGATTACATCCTTTATACAAAGCATTCACGGCTTTGTAGGTAAGTATACACATTATAATGTATTGATTACTTATAAGACAGACAACACCTTAAATAGAATGGGTCGCTTCAACACGACGATCCATCAGTTTGCAGGTAAGCCGGCCTCAAGAGAATACTAATAGCGGCTAATGCTAATAGCGATGAGGTCCATTGACTATGCGCGATTTTCAGTAGAGGACTCTCTAGGGTACTGCTTGCTAGGCGGTGAACGATCATACAGGTCAATGACCGAACGTGACCTTGAACTGAACAAGTTATATCTTATTACGCTATATAACAAAATTTTGTGTATGATATTTGAGGCTTGTATTATTGTATATACATAGACTCACGTCTGGTTCGTGGAGGAGTAGGCAGAGATTACGAATTTCCGCTTGCTAAAATACTGGCATGCCTTCCTTCTTTCATTTAGTTTTATAATATGAATATAATACGTATATTTAACAGCTTAAATACTCTGAACTTAGTCTGTCTTCCAAATGTATTATTGTCATAAAGATTCAACATAAGGCTTTTTTTTATTATTTTTTTAAATCTTTATTTATTTAGAGCCTTTTATTACAGAGTAATATGTTGGCCCCATCGTGGCTTATTCTAAGATACTAACTTACTATTTCATAATAGGCAACAGAGGATGTCGTTCTTGTACATATATCTCAAATAGGTCTAACGCCGCATTTGAAGTAGGGTCACTTAGGATATTAATGAAAAGTCCTACATCGTACACGTTAAGGTAATATTTGAAAATCAACGAGTTCCTTTGGCGCAACATAAGGCTTAAAGCTACAGCAAGGTATAAAAGTATTTTTACTACTTCTTTAGGTTTGAATATTTTCGTAAATTACTAATAATAGTTAAATAAAAACAAAAATACATCTAGCTTTATTTTCTGAGCATCTTAAAAGATTATATTTTGGAATTGAAGCGGAGTTTACTTCAGTGAGTATAAACCAAATTAGACAATGAATAAACAATGAATCGTTCTCACAATTCGTGAATCAAAGTAAAGTATTGATTCTTGTCAAAAAAATTGTTTCGAATTTTTCAAGATGTGAGAATTTGAGCAAAATGATCTTAATAAATATTTGTTGGAGAATTTTTGGGTATGGAAAAATGGATTGCTGATAGTCTAGATTGGTTTAATATGATCGCTGATGATATAATAATATCAAACCGGATTGATAATTTCTAGTTTAACTGACTGATAATGAGACTGACTTGTAAAATACATTATACTTAATTTTGCCTGCGGCTTCACTCGCGTAAATATAGGTTATTTTAGTAATAGTACTTTTGTGCGAATGAAAGGTCCTTTTCTGTTGTCCTGACAACTCGTATGCAAAATGTTATTATGATAAGTCGAGTAGATAAGCATAACAAGCGAACTTACATTCAAATTTATTATATTAAGTTAGGAGAAGCCTTTAGATGCACGCGCGTGAATCCAATGCCGACAATGCCAACAAAAGTGTATCCTGTGTGAATGTAAGACATGGTCTATCTATGAGCTGAGTGTCATCCAAATTTGGTAAACGATATTTTGCGTGAAGTAGCAAACATTTTTAGAACCTTTTAATTAGATTTATATCTCTACATACATGAGTCTCTACTCATAAGTCAAAATGCAGTCCTCTCAAAATTAAAGATTTCATTTAGGAAATAAATAAATTTAGTATTCTGACTGGGCAGGTACTGCTACTTTACAGAAGATTGCACTTAAAGAATCTTGTGTCATATTTAGGCGCTAAGCAAAGTTGTAAGAGCTCATTAAAGTGACATTTTGCTTCTAGATTTAATAGTGCAACAATTTTGTTTGCCATTAATGAACAACTTAACTACCAATGCATCAAATGTTATTAAATCGATCCTTACACGAAACAAAATAATGTATGATTCACATATTGTTCTTTCGAGTCTGGTTGTGTCTGTTGCTTAAATCCTCTACAACAAGCGATTTAAACCTTTGAAAGATTTAAAGAAAAATGTATTTAAAAGAAAATTACTGTATAAATTATTGTTTAATATCTTAAAAAATCTTAGATACGATATGATTGTACAAAATATCACTTTGACAGAAATAGACCCAAGTACTGCCACAAATAGAACCGATGACAGTACTAAACTTGTCTGTGATACGTTAGCAAACAATTAATCTCATAAGATATCTAAAATTAGCACGCAGCAAAATTGCAAGCTCCACATAATATATTGATTGTTAATTATGTCTATATGTGTTAATAAAGCCTAGTTAATTAAGTCACCAGTAATCCCAATCTTTATCAATAGCGATCAGATAATAGCGCCAGATACATGACATTTAGTTAAAAAAGAAATAGAATCTGTTTGAAGCGTAAAAATTTGTTAATACAAACAACAAACTAAATAAAGAGACTAAAAACGCTAAGAAAGGAAATGTGATGCATAAAATATCAATAAATTGCCCGCCGGCTTACGAAGTATTAATTTCTGATTGGAAATATCAAATAGCGTCATCGTAATCCAGTGAACGTATGTTTTATTGTGACTGTTTTTGAGTTATTCCCTGTATTTTGAGGGGAAGAGGGAGGGCTATAGAAGTATTCAAACAAAAACACAACTGAAAAATTCCGAAACTCGAAACAATAATTTAAAGGTTAGGTACACCTTTTTTGGCTTGTGTGTGGATCATCAATCTAGAAACATGATCTCAATACAATCAACAGATATGTCAGCTATATTTGGTACGACTCTAATACTCTTAAATATAATGAGGACAAGATAAAAATACCGTCTTTAAAATGGTATATAGATGCTTTGAATTTTTAATCTTATTCACAAACTGTGCAGTAATTAATTTTACCACTACCGGTGTTCTTAAAACTGTTTCTCAATATTTATAAAATTGTTTTGCTCATGACTAATTAGGCCATTAATTTGCAATTCAATGACATATCTTTTTGAATTGCACTTTATCATCATAAAGGCGCATTACACCTGCGTATTTAAACAGTCACCAACTGTAAATAACTAAGAATCATTAAAGTAGAACTCTTTCATAAAGGCCTTTCAATAGAGATTAGTTCACAAAAGCCGCATTGTCCAATACTTAGAAGGGAAAAGCACAAGGGCACGGGTAAGCGGTAATGACTTACTGTGACGTCACGACGCTCAGTGAGCTCGTAGTCTCGTATTGCGGGGTCTTTGAGAAATGCCGCAGTATTAATAGGAACCACTTAATGGAGACAATTTGGTTTGTGTTCTATGCGCGTGAATGCAATATTGCTTTGACGTCGCTATTGAAAAGTAAACAGCGTCACATTTAATAACTATAATAATCTTTCATGAAACAAATACAAGTAAATAAACGAAATAGAGCAATCAATAGCTGTTAACTTTTAAAGAATAGTCTGAAGGTCCCTTATTAATCTAAACTTAATCGTTTAAGGGTTAAATAATTTGTATGCTTTGTCGTTACATATTTATTTTACGGGGATACACGCATTCATGATTGGTATTTACGTACCTCGAAAGTGTGCTTATAACTATTGCCAGGGCAAGCTGACCTAAATGTCAAAAGTTCCAATAAAAGAACGCTGGAAAAAACCTAGAATATTCGCGGTAATTCCTGTAATATATTTAATTACATATAACTTAGCTAAGGTCATATTTTATACATTAACCACTCGAAATACTTGCCTCGCCAGAATTATAATTGCTCGCGTAAATGTAGGTGAGCTTAGATTAGCTTAGTTTAATAAAAGTATTTTTTCTGGATGAAAGCCATACTTTGTCCTTTTTTAAACCCCTAACGACGTATAAGCGAAGTTTCATGTTGATCGGTCGAGCAGTTAAGGTGTGAAAAGCAAACAAATAACCAAACTCACATTCGCATTTATAACATTAGTTAGGATTATACTATTGTATAATTATTATGAAATACTTAGTTTCATAGACCGTATCTATATTTAAAGTAATCCAAGATCCATCACCCGAGGGAATCTTTTTTATAAAAACAAACAAAATCTATATATAAATTGGCATAGACAAAACAGTTCGGTACCAATTACGCCCCTGTATGTTAACAGATTTTTAATTTATTTACTATTGACGAGGTTTAGAGCTATAAACAAAAAATGGTAACAGTTCGTTGTTTTATGTAAATTCATACTATGTTTTATTTAAATTTTCAATAACTGCATCGGTTTCCAATCTGGGACTACAGCTGATGCGAGATGGTTGAAATGTCAAGAAATTAATAGGAATATAAATCGCACATATTAAAATCATATATATACAAGACAGCTACTAAATAAAAATGTCGGCCTCGATGGCGTAGTGGTTAGTGTAACCGACTGCCACGCCTGAGGTCGCGGGTTCGATTCCCGCACAAGTCAAACATTTGTGTGCATGAACATGGATGTTTGTCTTGGTCTGGGTGTTTCTATGTATAATATGTATATATTTACAACAAAAAAATAAAGTATATATGTATGTTTATCCATTGTCTAGTACCCATAGTACAAGCTCTGCTTAGTTTGGGCTAGATGGTGTTGTGTGTATGTGGTAGAATATTATTATTAAAATCCAGTATACTGTTCGATCCATTTGTGAGCATAAACAGATAAAATGACGATGTTTATTTATAACATCCTTTAAGAATTTTATTCCTTTTGCTCTTTGATACAGTGTAAGCCGGTACTATAATCGTAAAAGTAAAAGAATGTCCTTTGACTGTAACTGTATAAGTTTCTTATTCAGTTCTTAGTTTAAAAAGTTCCGATTCACGTTGACATACGTTTACTCCTAGTTCAAACTACTTTGTAAAACTCCTACAAAGTAGAAAATTTGTCTTGGCAGTAGTCGAAATCTTATTTAAGTTCAGGTGATTCAGGTTGTTTATGCTGCGTTTTATTTTGTTTGTTAATTATATTACGTCTTGGTCATATTTATATTGGTAGAAACAACCGCATATTACTTTATTCATTGAAATTAAAAACTTTATACGGATTTTGTCGCGTTGTTTATTTTAGTTTAGAACACTTTTATAACATAATTTTTAAAACTTTAACACTACAATTATTGAACTTTACTACTATTTAATCTATTTAATTTAATTAATATTATTTATATTTAAGTTTACACTTTGCCCCGACATTTCGGTTGCTTTAAAGCAACAGAAACGTCCAAAATCCAAATCCAAGTCCAAAGTTCCAAATCTGTCGAAAGTGTTTAATTTCAATGTATAACATTCACGTAAGTATAAGACAATATTATATTGCTTTATTTCCAATTTATTTACTTTGCTTGTTTGATTAATATTATTAGTTTATAATTCAATCAATCAAAGAAAAATATTAATCCACTTACTTTTGCCCGCGGCTTCTCTCGCGTAAAAGTAGGTTATGTTATGTTAGTAATATTACTTCCTTTTTTAAATAAAATATAGTCTATGTTCCTCGGTGATAGTATAGCCTTCTAATGGTGAAAGAATTTTCAGTTATGTAGTTTTTGAGCTAAATCCTTAATACAAAATCCATAAACAAACTAAAAATCAAATCCCTCTTCTTTATAATATTAGCATAGATAATAATTATAGATAAAAAAGGAAAATTATATTATTTACGTTGACAATATTTTTATTCGTATAATCATAGACAATAGGTATCTATTCTCATCGGGACTAGGTAGTAAAATTAACACACTCAATATCCTATTCGTTGGTAACACGAGGAACTAAAGCGATTTATTTTGTGCTTTTGTCGCCCATATGTTTGGCTATAACTTGGACAGGTATGCTATTCGAAAAAATAAACAATTCTTGAATAAATTCTGATCAAAATAGAGTCTCGATGTAGTCTCAGTGTTAGATACGATAGTACTCTGTAAAATGCGTTTTGATTCACATCTGCGTTTATTAGGCTAGATCGGTACTCTGATTTAACCAGCTTATACCAGAATTGGCCTTTACATTTGAGGCAATATTATATACGGTATAGTAATGCTTACACTAAATTTTACTTAAACGATAATACGAGAAAACTTCTACTGATTCTTGTACGTATTACAAAAAAACTGTACAATAAACCTACGTTAACATGATTATAAAGAAGACTCAGTAAAATGTTGAGGTTGCACTCTGACAGACGGAAAAATAATTCTTAACACTTTAAAGAATAGGTATTTAAAAGTTACCCAATTTCTATTGATTAACAAAAGAGCATTAGATAAAGTTAAAATTTCATAAATTAAATATTTTGTACTTTATATAAATAAGCAAAATAATAATTGGGATATTCATAATTGATAGAATACTTATATTTTGTAATTTCTGCATTCTGGGATATTTACTGGTTCTTTTCCTACGAAAGAAGCACTTTTGCTTTTATTCAAAATAATTAATTAAGAGAGTAATTGAGTCTGTGCAGTAAAGGTAAAAACCTAACCCGGATCAAGTAATTAAGGGTTTCTAAATACGAAGTTGTGTTTTAATATGTCTGTTTGCTTCGATCAAAACATATTCAGAGTTTTGTGTAAAGTTAAATGTCTGAATGGATTTAATACAGTTTTTGACGATTGGTAGTGTAGAGTTTCATTTAAAATGTAAGATACGTCTTAATTAATTTCACTTAATAGCACCGGGATGACGTAATTTGGTTTTTTGTATAAAGATGCGTTAAAGGTGTAAAGATTTTTGAGACTGTTCAAACAAATTTTTGTTTAATTAAGACAATTAAAAAAAAAATTGTAATAAATTCAATTTTTCATGCATAAGAATAACTAATGAAGTAATAAAGTCTTTTTCTTTATATTTTTGGAGGAACAACTCTCCCACTGGGCTAAATTCTCGTGTCACGGTTTTTACAAACATTCAATAATACCCAGACTCGGTAAAACTGTTTGCAGATCACACAAACTTTTGTCCCGTGTGGGGATTAATCTCACACGGTGCACTTACAATCAAATGCATAAACAAATGGAAACCGTTTTGTAATATACGTAGCTAGTATTTATAGGTTCTACTTAATCTGTAATTTTGGAGCCAGATAGATTTATTTTGGTACTCAACAAAATTCGACCGTCCGTAGCATGTAGGAAGTTTTTTCATTATAACACTCGGTTCTACGTTCATAATGCATCAAATTAAAACTAATATTGTCTTCTGTTTACGCGGATGTTATTCATTGAAAATAAACTACTATATACGGATTTTATCGCGTTTTTTATTTGACACTTTTTACATAATTTAGAAACTACTACTATTAAACTTTACTAATGTTTGTTTCGGTTGCTTTTCAGCAGCCATATTCCCGGGGAGACTAAGATGGTAGTTGTCTCAATGTTCCAGCGTAGTTATTTCAAAGTACCCGAACATAATTTAATCATTCGTGTTTCTATTTACGCAGAATGAGCTCAAAGTATCATGAAGTCTAGCTGTGGTTTGCTTCTTCTTGGGTTTGACTATTTGAACTACTGGATCCTTAGCTGCTAGTACATTCCAGATCCTAATTCAATTATACTTAACACTTATAGTTGCATGACTTTAAACCAAGTATGGATTGTCTTAAGTTATTATCATTCATGAAATAATGGCGAATTAAATCAACTAATCGGTACGGAATATCGAAAGTGATGTATGTATATAGATTTTTAATAACAGCTATAGTCTTATATCGAGAGAAAATTAATTTATAAATATACATGTGTTTTGTATAATAATTAAGAACTCCAAAATTAGATGACGAAAAAACATAAAATACATAGATAATGATCTAATTTTCTATTTATAAGCAGCTTAACCGGTCGTATACCGCCGGCTCGCATACCAGCCGGCAGATTTGTACCCGTCGTAGGCCGGTGGCTCGCATGCGAGCCACCAAATTGGCGCCAAAACGCCGCGCGCCGCCTTCGCTTTAGCTTAAGCTAACGTAAAACCAATTTGGTGGCTCGCATGCGAGCCACCGGCCTACGACGGGTACAAATCTGCCGGCTGGTATGCGAGCCGGCGGTATACGACCGGTTAATATGCTTAAGCTGCTCCAAAAAACTATACCAGTTTTATTGAGAAGCTTACAAAAACGTAATTATATTGAATAGGTACTTACATTTTAATATCCATTGTATCGTTTCATCTAAGTATGACACTTGAACACATATTACATACACCTCAATTCACTCGTATCACGTAAAGCACTCGAGCTACGTACACTCACGTTTACGGGAGCGACTGGCACTGTGCAGAGGTCTGTTCCCTACGACAGATGCCGCGGTACTGAACGAAACCTCGTTGATAAGTGTTGGCGCTAAAGTTAGGGTTGCCCTCCCCTTGCGTAACGTTACTGAGTGCCCGCAATACCACGCTCTCACCATCGTGGTGTTCATCTACGCAATGTTTCCATAAATAGTTATACATTAGTATACATTCTTAGTATATTGTTTTAAAATACAATAAAAATGCATTAGCAGTCAGTTTTATTTGATATGACGGTCTAAGCGTGATATCAAATAATAATGACTGAATATTATAAGGATTATTTTGCTAAGGATTATTTTACTTTATTTAGGATTTATTATGATTTTACTTTTTATTTTATTCTATGATGATTTTAATTTTATGACTACATTTATTTATTTAATTTATAATATAATTACTTTTAAACACCAAATCATATTATTCCATAAATTTCGTTATAATTTACTTCTTGGTTTTGTTATTATATTTTCTATTGTGTTGTTAATTGTTGTAAATGATTTAATTTGTTTTATTGTAATTTGTTGCATCATCTTGTAAATGTCAAAATTATATTGAAATCTAATTTATATATTTAATTAAAATTCAAGCTCCCCTATTTGTGCATGTAGTGGCTACCTTAAAAGATTATACAACCAAACAAAAAAAATATAACTATGTATGTAATATTAGTATTGTTGTGTAATTAACGGTGACCCAAAAAAAAAATATTAATATATCTAACGAAGCAAGATTTTTTAATTTTACAGAGATACTCGGTTGTTTATAATTATTGGTTTTTGTTATCTGGTTACATAAATAACTTTTAAACTTTCGCGTTGCATGATATATATATAATAGCATAAATTTACATAAACTTTTCTAACTACTAGCATAATATTGCTTAACATCTCCTAAATTAACATAGTTTCATCTCGTAAGCCTTTTTGAACCTAGTTATTTTATTTATCAGTTGCATAAGCACCCCATAGAATTGAGGCCAATATAATACATATACACATAAACTTGACCCCGAGATGATGGACAAAAGTAAGATGCACCCACATTTTGCCAGTTGTTTTAGATTCCGCATAGAGATATTATCTTAGAAACAGCTTATTTGCCTAAATAATATGTAAACGAAACGTGTAAAAAGAAATAGAAGAAAAGCAGGAAAAAAAAATGTACAGCACAGAGTCGGACAATGCTACCTGAAAAGCAGGTTTGCCTTGTTTGAACTGCTTTTACGTAGGTCCTAAAGCATACTCAAATAATGGCGAAATAGAATTGTTGCCAGTGTTTGAATTTGTACATTATAATATATTTAAACACAAGAGAAAATCTAATAAAAAAAATTATCTTGCTATTTTCACAAATGCATTGAAATAGTTACGTCACAGTTTGTATTGTACATCCTTTTTTCGGTCACTTGACAATTACTCCTACTACCAGATTAGCGATAGCTCAGTGGGGAGACCAACAGACTGCAATGCAGAGGATCTCGGGTTCGAACCCACGTCGCGCACCTCTGACTTTCGGAAGTTATATGACTTTTCGAAATTATGTGCGTATTGATTGACAATTATCGCGTGCTCCGTGCCTCGGAGAGCACGTTAAGCCGTCGGTCCCGGCTGCCATGAACATCTATGGCAGTCGTTATTGGGAGAGTGTCGACACAAAAGATCCCACTGGGTCGAAGTGTCGCCGGTCTGCACTGACTGGCACCCACATAAGATACATACATACTACCAGATTTGAAACGCTCGTAACTTATTTATATTTGTTTATTTATATGCTTAGATTTGAAAAAATCTTTGTTTTGTAGAGTTTGTGTAATGTAACTATTTAACTTAATTGATAAAGAATTGACTCAACTACGCTACTCACCTCTGCAACCTATTCAGGAATATACATAATAAGACCTGTAACTGTGGACTGTGGTTAGTCCACACGGTTAACAGATACTGGCAATTGTATAAGTAGACGTAAGGGGTAGCTTCTCCAGATATCGTTGCCGCGATACCACTGCATTGTCTATGATAGCACTGCAGTGCTATTCTGTTAAAAACAGCAGTGACGAAAGATCAGATTACTTTAATCTGGTATTCACTTCAATGAAAAATGCTGCACCAGTGGGCAAATTTAATTTTCACCGCGTATTACTATCGTATCATACAACGTACATTCTAGTAGCCAAAATAGATAAACAGAGGTCAATATTACTTTTAAAACTATAAAAACGCATGACTGAATTTGAATTTGAATCAGCGCTGCACTCTTTGTAATCTTTGTAAGGCTGTCTCGACGATAATCGATCTTCGTTGGTGTATGCAATAACATTTAGAAGTATAGTTTATATTTAATTAATATATACCTCTCTGCGGGTCGAACGGATATGTTATGTGGGGCGCACCTGAGGAAAGTTCCGGAGCCGACAGATTAAGCCTTCCACGGTGTTCCTCGACGCTACCTATCTATGTCGACGGATCCGTGCGAATCATTTTCACTTACAATTCTCGGCCCAAAAGAATATAAATCTTATATTTGCCGAATGCATAAAAACCGAACCAGAATGACTATTTAACTGACTGTTACTGAGCGAGATCGACTCTTAGGAGAATAGTATATCTAAACCTTCAATATGTACCATGATGTGATAAATGAGCTATACTTACACAAGTACTAAAGGAAAAAGGCAATTCCAATTTCATTACTAAAAATGTTGTATAAAGACTTTTGGTCAGGTCTGTTTGGACAATTGGGTTGTATATACAAATTTAACATGGCTGAAAGAAAAACTTTTGTAGTTTATCTATTTGTTATCCTTCGAGCATATGCCGGTTGTACATTAAACCAGTTACAGTACTATATCTACAAGAGTGAAAATCTTTATAACGAAGATATTTTCACATTTTCTCGATGATATCGCTGCAATATGATCCAATCTCTATAAATATCTTGTTGGAAGGGATGGATCAAAACTTAATTAAGATTAATTTTGTGAACGGACATTTATTATGACATTGACTCCAACCCTTAACTTTGGCTCCTATATTGAGGCAAGAGCCCAACTAGCTGCCAAAAAGCTGGGCATCCTCAGTAAGGTGAGGCAGTATTTCATGCCGGAACATTTGTACCAAGCACAGGTTCGGTCCTGCATGGAGTACTGTTCTCACCTCTGGGATGGCTCTGCAAAATATCAGCTGGAGGCTTTGGAGTCAATTGAGCGGAAGGCCAGGAGACTTATCGGCGATGACCAATTGGTTAACACACGACTCCAAAGCTTGGAGCATCGTCGTAAGGTTGCTAGTCTCTCGGTTTTCTATCGGATACATTTCGGAGAGTGTGCAGAGGAACTGCATAATTTGATTCCTCCTTCCCCATTCTACCATCGGACGACCAGACAATCAGGCCAGCGACACAGGTACATGGTGGATATACCACATTTACGCACGAAGCGATTTGCTTCCAATTTTATAATGCGTACCGCTAAAGTGTGGAATTCGCTACCTAAGTCTGTGTTTCCCGATGAGTACAATCTGGGTGTCTTCAAGTCGCGAGTGAATAGGTATCTTCTAGGCAAGCGTGCTCCATCGTCGACTGCATCTACACTTAAGATCAGGTGAGATCGCGGTCAAACGCTAGCCTATTAGAGTATAAAAAAAAAAAAAAAAAAAAAAAAAGAAACGTTTTCAAGTTATGAGTTCTACTGTTACATTTTCGAGAAG
This sequence comes from Catocala fraxini, assembly GCA_930367265.1. Taxonomy (NCBI): domain Eukaryota; kingdom Metazoa; phylum Arthropoda; class Insecta; order Lepidoptera; family Erebidae; genus Catocala; species Catocala fraxini. The sequence continues at coordinate 15,192,314 of OV884040.1, read as the reverse complement.
TAAATGAACGGCATGATTGTTGTAATTTAAGACCACATCAAAGTTTTCTTATTTAACCATATTGGTTTGAGGCAGTTTCAAATATTGCATCGTGAAACAGTCCTGAAAGGAAGGGTCCGTTCAGAGCTGTTATTTTCTTAGAAATATTTGGAGGTTGGCTATTTTATTTATTCATTTTATTTTTATTAAATAGGTACAGACAACAGATTAAATATTTACACATTATTCAATTGAACATTAAATAGTTGTCAACCTGAAGTCCAATTAAAACTATACACATCATTCAGCTGATATATAAAACTTTAGTGAGCTAAGATAAGCAATGGTAAAATAAATATAACAAAGACAGAAGAAATAGAACATATTATTTCAAACAATTTTCTTTAATAGGGCATTTTTAAACACATTATTACTATCGTGGCAGATATCTGATTCAGAGTAAATGGAATTGTCTTATCTGCACATTCGTGAAATTAAATTTTCTATGCCCTATGCCAGGTGAATAATCGAACATTGCTTTCATTTTAGCGTAGAACTAATACATAATCAAATAAACAATCATTATTAACAATTCATCCAAATATTCATAAGAGTACCAAAAATAAAAGAAAACTGTCTTCAAATAAGAATATTCTAAAACAAAAAATGCACTAAAAAGTTAAAAAATAATTGCGTATTCTTGTGAATAATTAAATTATTGTATGCATGTTTGTTGTAGAATATTCCTTTATGAAGTCGGTTTTCCTTTTTGTTGAAATTTTGTTTATTTCTCGGTTTTAGTGAATCTCAAGTTCGATAACGGATTTAATTTGTCTGAATATGGTTACAAAAGTCTCTTACAGCAATGTTTTTGTTTCACCATTGCAGCGTTTATGGTGTCATAAAACAAAGAATACCAAGAAACTGGATAAAATAGCTAAATCACTAGCCGATGTATATGCTAGTAAGCAAAGTGAAAATATTTATCATAACAAGCACAGAAACATCAACAGAGTTAGAGTAAATTTTGCTTTTGACGAATCATAAGTATGATCGCATCCTATAAAGTTTGTGTAAAATACAACATTCGTCGATATTCCTTCTTGTTAATTCGTGGTTTAATTACTGCTTAAAGCAGTTACTATCATCCCCTAGCTCTAGTGTTTTTTTTTATATCCTTAGTGTAATGAGCGACTTTTAATTTTTCTCGAGTTATTAAGAAGCGCAAGATGCTGAATGTACCAATAAAATCTTTGATTTATTCATGTAACCTGCTGTTTTACTTCGCGTATTTTTCCACCATTTGCATGAAGTGTTCTGAAAAACTTAATACCGATGCTATATTTTTTAAACTTTTGCAATAATGGTAGATTTAGATTTTGCGGAATATTTCTTCCGTTTATTTGTACCCACAAATATTGGGATTCATATTAAAAGCTGGCAAATTAATATAACTGCCTAATATCCCATGTACCTGTACTTTGCAATCGGAATAAATAAAATAAATATTTGATTCATGTAGTTTTTAATACTTGTATAATTTAAACCTTTGAATTGAATACGAAAATTAAGGTAAGGTAAAAGAACTAAAATTGTGTTAAGATGTTAAGATATTAGGATGTTTGTTACTCAATCACGCGTAAACGCGTTGAACGAGTTTGGATAAAACTTGACACTCAGAGCATGTCCATATTATCGCGTAGGATACTTTTTATTCCTGTATCGTTTCGGTGGACATCACGCGGGCAAAAAAGTGGATAAAAGCTAGCAATCAAATACGGGCAGAATTCTTAAACTTTTTTGAAACACTAAATTAGAAGGTGTGCGGCACGATTATCAGCACAGTTAATTGAACAACGACAATTCTCTTCTTAACGATTTTGAAGTCAACTATTAAGTAAAATGTTTTAAGTTAGTTCTCTTAAGTTAAATATCTCATATACTTTATCCCTTCAAAGTCAAGAGATAGACGTCCGAAGGCTCGTAACTATCACTCGGGCGTCGTCACTTCGTCGCGTCGACGTCGTAGGACAGATCAAAGTGACTGAAACCCGCAAGTAACAGCTTGTCCCTTTTAAATATATGTGTGTAGTTTTTCGGTATGCTTAATGTGTGTGTTTAGTGCGTAGAGTTTCAATAAGTTTGAGTTGAGTTTCGACATGAAAGTTGAGTTTTAACGTTTTCATGACTGAAAAACTAAAAGCTAAAGAAAAACATGAGTTGCTTACTATTTTACGTAATATTTAAATTTTAACACCGACTCTTTACAAAAATTATCATAAAATACTATATTTAAGATTCCAAGGCCAACCAAGACCAATAAAATTTAAATCAAGTCATTTGATTGGCTGTTGTTAATTCAGTCTGCCAAATACAATAGTTAACATCCGTTTGACTGTTTGTTTACAAATTGTTGTGTTAATCTGTTAGCTAAGTTTTTGTAATCCTTTTAGTAACTGGGTATAAGTCTCGTTACAGCTTTATAAATTTACACGAAGATAGTTGAAACTGAAGTTGTGTTATTTTTTACATGACTACTTCTAATTTTCATGACTATAACATACTGTTAATAAATGCTTAGCAACAGCTTAAAAATCAAATCAGAGAGTACGCATGTACAAAAATAAAGAACATCAAGCAACACACAGGTGATCTTATTTTGTCCCTGAAAAATACGTGAACTATTTTTGATGATAACTGTTGTATCGAGTGACGGTCCGTGCCTAGCATAGAGACAGTATACATATCACAGACTAGTAAGCCTGATAATACATGTGTCACCATTATATCACATGGTTACTTATGTAGTGTGAGCGTGTTAATAAATGTGCGTGTTAATAATAATAAACAACTAACACGCTTGGATTATACACAGACAACCTAGGAGACAGCTAAAGTGTTTCGTGTGTTAAAATCATATTTGAAATAACTTATTTTATAAACTTCTTTTAATTCGTGTTTTCGTTAGGTAATAATAATAATAATAATGCTTTATTGGAACAATAAAGCATTAGAATTCCAGTTCTTATTAGAATAAAACTTAATTTTGACTACTTAGCACTATTTCTAGATACCCTTTACAAAAGTTACTTCAGAACTAACTTAACGGTAATCTTATCTGTGAGTAGGTCAACTGGTCACCACGGCAAAGTCGATAGCTTACTCTCGGGACGCTGCCTGTTTTTTAATCCGGATAACACTGAAAGCATCTCAAGGCGTGTATTATACAACAGTATCTGTTTCATTGATAGTTATATCAGTAATGCTTTACGTCCTCGAAATATGACTGCACTTTTATGTAACACGCTGTATAAGTGAGCAGCCGCACAAAAAACGGTGGTGGTAACTAGTAAGTTCTTCTGTCCAATAGATATCCAAAATAGGTCACCACATTGGTGTAGGTCCCAATCCACTGTGAAAAACGATTCACATGCTTCACAAACTATGATTCTCTTAAATTTTGGCAATAACTAATACTACCCACAATAATAAATAAATATTTATATACATTAGTTTCAGTTGTAATTTTATTCTAAAATCTTTATTGTTTTGTTAATAATTTTGTGTCAGTTATTATGTAAAATCTTTATTAGACTTAAGTATATTTAATTATTAGGTATGTTGTCTTTAAGAAAATGTTGTGCATATTTGTAACTGGTGTAAGCACACGATTGTCTTAGTTAGTGATTATGTAAATTACACACATTTAATATGCCTTATAAATAAATAAAATGTCAGACAGCTTCACAATTAGTTCGTTATTTAACAAAATTCGAATTATTGAACACAAATTAGGCAAGAACGAAATTATTAAAATTTAATTTACTGCCAAATACTTATCGTAAAACGCGTAATAGAATTATACTGTTTTATTATAAGCCTAGTTGCTGTCCCTCTGCAGGCCAAAGGCCTCCTCCTCGAGCAACTGTTTGTCGATCACAAACATACATAGTCCTATGGGGCTTAAACCGACAACACTCGGCGCAATGGCAGCTGCGAGATGACCACTACGCCATCCCTGCAGTATTAGTAGACCCGCATGCGAAGTTGCTCCTAATAATGTATAAAAAACGATATTATTTTTTGACTTCTTGTTAAGACAACAGCTACTGCGATAATATTTCAAACGCTTTTACAAAAAGGCCAAAAAATAAACTCACGCTAATTTATAAGCTGTCTGACCCTTTCCCCCACAGAGCACATCATGACTTACGTAAACTATTAATTATGATAAACATTCTGGTTTAAGCCTATGAGGGTCTCATATAACAACATGTGGAAATATTTACATATCAGTTAAGGTAACGAGGTAGTTACCTAGTAGAGCCCTTGGTATAAGTTTTGATTATGTTTGCGATCCTGAGAAGTCAGTAGGTCTACTATGAAAATTTCCATCGAAGACTTTGGACCATACAAAAAAACCTAAGATAGAGTTTCGTCAGATTTCTTTCTTGAAAATGATATTACTTCGTTGACCCTACTTGAGGGTTAAATACAATCAAGATGTTACGCACCGAAGCTTAGGAAGAATTTTGGAATAAAGTTTCACTCTGAAGTTTCAGGCCAACTGTTCGAGTTGGCCTGAAACTTCAGCATTTTAATTCATGGTAGGTTACATTACTGCACCAGGCAATTTTTTCTGTTAGTAAATTCGCAGCAACAGCACATATTCTGGCAAGGTGACAAGTGCACATTTCCACACTCTGGAACTGATTACATAATAGGTGCTTTGTCTCTATTCTGTGGGATTAAAGTTTCGAACTATACGACTTGTCTATAGTTTCTATCTATTTATTTTAGCCTAATGGTGCTTATCGGAACAATAAAGTGAATTAGAGTTATTCATAGCTCTGTTACTTTGCTAGTTCATTATATGAAGCAAATTATTATTATAAAGCTGAAGAGACACTGCCTTGGCGGCGCAGCGATGCATGAAGTCTCCGATTTGATATGCGGGTCAGGCGAATGTTATTGTCTTTTTCTGTCTATAAATTCTCAGTAGCAGCATGAAGTTTACCATTACACGAAACCTAAACTCATAGTAGGGGAAATGTGGGCGTAATATCCCTCTGCCTCTTCCAGCGAAAGTAGAGGCGTCAGACTATGTATGCAATAGAACGGTGATTATACTATCCTCGAGAAACATATTCAGCTATGGTTTATTAAACAAAGTTGAACCCTTGTCAAATTATGTCTGTATACTGTTCGACCGGATTGCGTACCATAAAGTGAACCTTCAATGCAACTATGATTGATGAGTAAGGATGTAGAGCAGTTTGAATATGTATGATGAGATACTCCTTCAAAATATAATTATGGCGTAGTAGTTAGTGTAACCGACTACAACGCCTGAGATCGCGGATTCGATTCCCGCACAAGTCAAACATTTGTGTACATGAACATGGATGTTTGTCTTGGTCTGGGTGTTTCTATGTGTAACATGTATGTATTTACAAACAAAGAGAAGTATATATGTATGTTTATCCATTGTCTAGTACCCATAGTACAAGCTCTGCTTAGTTTGGGCTAGATGGTGTTGTGTGTATGTGATAGAATATTATTATTATTATTATATACATATTGCAATACGCAGTGAAATACTTGACATCAATTGTAAAAAAAAACGTGAGTTTTAACAAGAGTTAAAACCTAAAAGTTGAATGCAGCGATTGCCTTGCACCACGTTAAAAAATAAAAAAAGATGTTAGGTTAGTAACAGTACCCTTACCCTTTGACCTTTTCTGTTCCCGTGATAATGTGTATGCGAAATTTTATGATAATCGGTCAAGTAGTTAAGGCATGATAGAAAACAAACTCACATTCGCATTTATAATATCAGTTAGGATAGTAAGATGAACAAATCAAAAATTACAAACAACTTATTTTTCAATATCAACATCACGGCTACTTTAAACGTGATTGAACGTTTGCAACAATATTCAAATTGACTATCGCTAAACAATATTTCGAAGCGAGATGTAACTTGTTTAATGTATCGGCGCAGTTTGCAGTAAATTGTACTTCATTTTGAATTAAAGTTTCCCTGGCGCTCATGTTTTAAATAATGTTAACTACACACCAACTCGAAGGCAATCTATTTGAGTTAAAAGGCTTGTGGATGTATCGTATTAGATCTAAATTTAAAACAAACCACCAGAACCTTTGCAGATCATGTGGTCAATGTATAAGGATTTGAAGACTTCCCGAGGGTTTTTCTTCCTTTTTATTTATAATAATGTCCACATCGAATTTAGTTAATGATAGCCTATCTTAAAGGAGACCGGCCATCTAAGCAAGAGATATAACAGTGCAAAAGTGTGTGCTCAGCCACAAGTGCACTCTCTGATCCTTAACTTTCAAAACTCGAAGGGAAGGCAATCCGACACGACCGAGAAGCGATCAGGTACAGGACTAAAGCCATTACGTGCTTTCTGAGGCCCGGAGCTTTCACTACGAGCGGGCAAGGTTACTTAAATCACTACGATACTATATTTCTATTCATTTTAACATTTACTATGACACTGTACATTAAAATTTATTTGTTAATTAATTTTAATATGAAGACAGAATATAATACTCCTTGGCAGTTTTTGCTTATTACTTTGTCATTATAAAAGTTTTGATACCTAACTGTTTTAATGAATTTCGTTATTCAGTTGCAAACTAATGAATATTTCTAAATAATTTACTAATGTAGTTAGATGTTCAAAACATTATGCAGAATTAAATTAGTGTAACTGTCAATATTCATTTATTTAAATGTAAATTCAAGTGATATTCAAGTTAAAGAAAACTAAAAGATTATGTTTAATTTAAGTATACATCATTTTGGCGACGGCAATTTTAACAGTATATGCGCAAACACAAGTGTAGACTCTATTCAGTCAGCCTCATAATCCGATAGGACGGCTATCTGACACGGCCGATCAGGCGCAGGACCAGCATCTTTACGTGCTTTCCAAGGCATCAGCAACTTCCTTACTTTGGTCTGCTATTGACAATTTTAGTCTTATAGTCAAAAGATTCTGTGTATGAATATTTATTTATCAGCGTAGCTCAAGCACTTTATTGACGGTTTCAGAATTGACTCTTTTCCTAAATTCAATTCTAGATAAACACGGGATTGTAACTGTCCTAAAGATGGCAACAGACACCTGTTTAGACTCCAAGAATTAAACATAAAAGGCATGATGAGAAGTATAGTTATCTCTATCTAATTCAAAAGGTGCTTGGTGAGTGGTTTTAGGTCACAAAAATTCCTAATTTGATTTTTCTTTAAAAAAACTGCTGCCTCAGTTTAACTCATCAGATATGTCCGCCAAAAAGTAAAAATATGTATGTATATTTTAATAATGACGCCCACATAAGGGATCATGCCCTGTGTCGCGGGGGACCTTACAAACATATAATGAACTTACCAGAGGCAAAGTATAATATTTGTCCTGTGAGAGATTAGAACCTAATGCACTCAGCGCGGAGAGAGCACCGAGCGCAGGCAGCTGCACCATCCGTGCACTTTATGCACAATGTGTCTCTTTCTGTCGTTTAATATCAACAAGGCCACAAGCCGACCGAAATAAGGAAACTACATTAATCCACGTTGATCCTGCTGTGTACTCGCAGGATTACAGCGGCTTAACACGGCTTCCGCAATACTATGAACAGATTCACTATTTGCAGTTCATCGACTCTGTTACGTAATATTATTGAAAAGTTTAACAGTATCTTCGGGGTTATATGTGTGAGACTACACATAGTGTCACGCAGATATTGATTGTTAAAATCATACGTATTAAAAGCAGATGAAAGTTAAAACTGTTTATCATTTATATGAGGTACACAAGAAATTATCCCAGGTTATCTAACTGTTGAAATATTAAAATACGTAAAAATATCGCTATACGACATATGTACATGCTTCAATGTAATTAAGTATGTTTTAAAACTTTAATTAGGTAATAATATGTTTATTATTAATTAAAGTTATAATAATAAAAAAAACATAATATTACATTTGAATTTGGAATCTGTCATTCTTATATGAATATTCATTGTGTTTTCTCACTTTCGCACCAATCGGTGGTAAATATTTTTGTGATATTAAAATGGAGTGGGGTGATAAAGAGAACCGAATTGCTGTGATAGCATTACACAAAGTAGGTATGGAACCAAATGAAATTTTTGAAACTCTCCACCCGCTTGGTATTTGTCGAATGTTTGTGTACCGGGCTATTTATAGCCCTGTCGCATACCTGTCACAAACAGAGGAGGTACAATGAAACCTCCTCTGTTTGTGACAGGAAAAGATCTGGCCGTCCACGTAGTATTCGTACGAAACAGGCGATCAAAGCAGTGAAGGAAAGAATTTGAAGAAATCCTGTCTGAAAGCAAAAGATAATAATAATAATAATATAATATTCAACCACATACACACAACACCATATAGCCCAAACTAAGGAGAGCTTGTACTATGGGTTCTAGACAATGGATAAACATACATATATACTTTTTTTTTGTAAATACATACATATTATACATAGAAACACCCAGACCAAGACAAACATCCATGTGCATGCACACAAATGTTTGACTTGTGCGGGAATCGAACCCGCGACCTCAGGCGTGGCAGTCAGTTACACTAACCACTACGCCATCGAGGCCGAGATTTTATCTCGGGAAATGAATATAGCACCTAGAACCATGTTGCGTATTTTAAAAAGATTACTTGGAACTTGCAGCCTATAAGATACGCACTGGTCATTATATAACTGATAATTTAAAAATTAATAGGTTGGTAAAATTAAAATAACTTCTTAAGCGGTAGGTACCCAAAAGAAGTTCATAGAAAAAATATTTACTGACGAGAAATTGTTTACTGTTAAGCAATGTCATAACAAGCAGTATCACCAAGTTTATGCTCATAGTTCTATAGAAGCTTACCAATAATTAGTCAGCAGATTATAACGTGGAAAATATCGAACTTCAGTGATGGTTGGAAGGAGAGTTAGCTATCAAGGAGAGATTGAGCTATATTTTTGTGGAAAAGGTGTCAAAACATCGCCATAAGTGTATCGAGATACGATTCTTGAGAAGGTGGTTAAGCCTCTTAACAACACCATATTCCATAACCAAGAATGGTCCTTTCAGCAAGACTCAGCACCAGGTCACAAAACTCAATCCACCCAAGTTTGGTTGGAAACGAACGTTTCGGACTTTATCAGAGCATCTAGTCCCGATCTTAATCCGCTGGATTATGATTTATGGTCAGTTTTAGAGAGTTTGGCAGGCTCTAAACGTCATGATAATTTGCAATCCCTTAAATAATCCATAAGATTGTCAGTGAATAATTTTTCTATGGAGAGAGTCAATGTCCATACGATAAACAGTGTTGTGTTTAGCTTTGATTCGGATTAAGGGTAGGACTTGAAACACGAAGTAATAACATAAATTCATGCATCTTAATAACAGAAAGTACAAGCAAGTCTATAACGATAGATGATAAATAAAATTATTCTCAGTGTGATTTGGGTTACAACAAAATCTCAATATCGTCCATTCAAGCCAATTTATACCGAGATTGACAAAAACAATTGATTACCAAAATATTTTTCCTCAAGCAATAAAAATATCCGATGACCTCCTTCAGATGCCATCTTGAACATAAATTACAAAGACGAGCAAACAAGAAACAATAGTTTATTGTCTATGGACAGTTACAGCAATGTGATACTTCACTTGTTCTTGTAAATTTGACCTTTGTTTCTTGGAAGTATTGGTAATACCATTTTATTGCTGTAATTTTAATAAGTAAGTAAAGCAAGCAATAAAGTTAGTAATTTAATTGTATAATTAAGAAAATGTAAACATTTTCAAACATACAAATGAAAGTATCGCATATTTTTTTGAAATTGGCTTATATGTCGGGCTGGCTAATTCTATGCAAATACTGTGTTTTTGATTGGTCTTAGTCATTCAAAGTCAAAGGCAAGAATAATAAGTTCTCAAAGTACCTAATATTTATGAACGTCAAAGTTTATGAGTTAATGAGCGTAGTAAGCTATTGAATTTAAATTTAGATTCGTCACTAGGTTCCTTGGCCTATGAGAAGATGCGTGCAAGATAATCACCGCCACTTTTTAAACCGTCATTCAATTATAATTTTAGTATTTTACAACTCATATATACAAGGTGTCGCAGCCGTTATACAATTTATTACTTGCTATTAAAATTCTAATCTTATAAATGCGAATATGAGTTTGTTTGTATCTTTATTTGTTTGTTACGATTTCACGCCTTAACTACTCGACTGATCATCGTTTAATATCGCATATACGTTGGTAAGGGAACAGAAAAAGACATAACCTACTGAACCTAATGACCTACTGAAAAACTGGAACCTACTGAAAAACTACTGTTACTAACATACCATAATCTAATCTAACCTTACTTACGCGAGCAAAGCTGTGGGCAAAATCTAGTCTGAAATAAAGCAAAACAAATGCATTTTTTTAAATAAGACTTATCCCGCTCTAGTAATAATATACGTAATTATTACTAGAGCGGGGCTATCAAATAATGCACATAAAGAACATCGTTATCGATCGTTACGTTGTCCATTCTAGTTAAACTAAAACAAGACTAGAGAGTACGGATGAATAGCTTCTCTTTACTATAAAAGTTAATGATGCTTTAACCATAAGATTTGGCAGCTTAACATTGACTTGAAATTTTACTTAAAATATCATAACGTAAGGTAAGGTCGGTGAAGATGTTTGGATGTTTGTTACTCATTCACTGCATGGGCAGAGCAGTGGTTTAAGTAGTCGCTTTGCCGCTGTCACTGCGCCTAGAAATGTAGATTCGATTTCCAGTTCGAGATTCGACGAAAAATTGTGTGCTTCAAGAATAGTTGTCCCGTGTTCTTTATGTCCGTAGTTCAAATGTTTGTAAGCTTCCCCACGACATAGGAATGTAATCCTGTGTCGTGGGGAAGTTGAGAGCGAGTCCTGACAATTATACAAAATATAAATTACACGTAACCGTTGAAAGTATTTAGACCATGTTTTGAATACCACATAAAAATTACTTATTCATTAATAGGATACATATTACCCCGTAAGGCATTCCCGTGGGATTCACGCAGGCAGACGCTAGTAAAATATAACTTTTAGTTAAAATCAGATAATTATTTGTATTTTATCTGTAAAAATGTTTGAAATACTGAATCAATGTCTGGCAGTCATAATGTATTGTACCTACTTATATTACTTGTGTTTAATGCTCAGAACAAGCAAACTAACAATTTAGGTACCTATTAGAATGTTATAAAGAACTAAGTACCTACTTGCCCATCTTAATATCAAATGAAACAGCGTTCTGTGGATGAGGATGAAACACTATTCTTTTTGTGCCTATGTATACACACATTTGTATTTTATTTATTTTGTGTACTTTATTGTTTCCGGTAATGGCAGCGATTGAGGCAATCGATGCTGTCCGATAATTGGTGATGTTTGTACTAATTGAGTCATGATTATGACATAGTATTCGGATTGAAATATTACAGATTACAAAATAATTACATAATATAAACTCTGATTGTTTGGCGTGCGGAAGGTAGTATATGTAATGTAACCGCTGTTGGCGTCTATGTACATCTCGCTCTAAGGCATTGTCGTTTGTCTCATTTCAACATTGTTAAGTATTGCTTTTCACAATTATTAACCACGGTGAAATTTATTTGGAGCGGGACTCTTACTTATTGTTATGAGCCAGACCCGAATACAGTGTCTCCACTTACCAGTATGCTTAATTGGTTGAAACATTTCTTCTTTGTGTTTATTATCCTAGATTGTTTACGATTATGCAACTTTATCATATATCGATTATGTAACGTGATCGTGCATCTGTCATTTTATGTAGCGTAAGTGTCATGTCATTAGTGTCAATGTCAGAAAGAAGGTGCGTTCATGAATGTAGCTTTGATATAAAAAGAAAAATATATCTTTGGATATTCGGTTACTGTAATGTCTGTGTGTGAATGTTCAATGTTATAATGGTATAAGTATTGCTCTCAGGGTCTTGACGTCCGTGTCTATTAAGGAGCCAGTTGAAAACCAGCGTCGGGCACATGTGCCCGGCAATATTGCTGAACTGGCCTCCTATTTTTGTACGGACGACGGGCGTGTACATTTATTATTAAGTAGTATAGTTTAATTTTTTTTTTTCCTACATTGTTTATATCATGTCCTTCGTCTGTTATGAAATAAACGTCTTTATTATTATATTATTATTATTTCTATTTATACACATAGGCCAAATTATATCAGACATGTAGCCCACGTCTGGCTTACCCGGAACGATTTTTGTTGTCGCATGCCAGCACTAAGATCCAGAGGTGAGCCATAAAGGTCACTGTATATCGAAGTATGCCTGCCTGTAAAATGTTTACGAACTATAAAGATTGGATTTATACCTTCCAATTGAAATTTATACCTTCAATCTGCAAGTCACGGCAACCTGTGATGAGATAAAACATAACACGTCTTTGCAGTGTAGCATATTATCATGGTGATTCTAAAAATAGGTAGTATACACCTGACATAAACTAACATAGACATAAACATGAGAAGTTTCTTCTTAGGTTTATGTGATTATTCAAAAGTAAGAGCCTTTTTGCCTAATAGGAGAATTTTATACTTTTTGGTCATCATATTTTGCATGAATAATACACGTGAAATTAAACGTGGACTGGCTGTCTAGATGGCGCAGCGATAGTGTATGCGTTTACTGTGCGGTCTCGGTTACAATCCCGGATCAGACAATGATTTTGAGATATTTGTCAAGAAACTCTTAGTAGTAGCACGGTGTCTGGATTTGAGCCTACTGGAAGGAAATAAGCTTAACCCGTATCACGTGGACCTAAAACTATATCTGGCAAAATATGGATGTAATACTCCTCTGCCTAGCCCATTTTCTCTCCCTTGGACTTCCAAATTACTCTGTTGGTGGATATCCCCTCACCTTACCTGATCTCTGCACACCAAGTTACAAGTCAATCGGTCCTGTGGTTCCAGAGCTATGCCTGTCACTAACATCAATCTGTCACAAACACACAGACCGTTACAAAGTGTTTTCATTAACCTCTTCTAAGAAGACTCAGAGGTTAATAAGGGTTTAGTTATATTATTAACAACACGTATGTACGATAGATAATACTTAAATACGAGTCTGAGTACACGTAAGTCGATTGCACTATAACTATATTGGTAACACTGAAGTGCTAGATTTTATTATAGTCGTAACTATCCGTTATAATAAAGGTGACAATCGACCAAATAACGAGCCATCAAAACTCCTAACTTAGAATCTAATGACCTCTTCTAAAAAAAGACCCTCTATTTGTTTCAAAAGGAAGCAGGTAATATAAACAAACGAGATGGCTTAGAGAAACGTGTTAACGTAGATAATAATCACGAACCATTATTTTTTATGAGATTATTATCCCAGGACAATAGGGGTTATGGACATTTGTAATAATTGCTGTTAGGCTGCAATCACGCTATGTGGATAGAATTAAGGTTACACGGAATTACAGTCATTGATAATCTCCGTCTAATAATTAATAATTCTGGTTTATCAGACCCTTTATTCTCAATCAGAGATAATTATTGTACGTAACGCTTTATGTGTTTTCTTGTTATTAGCTATGTATTAGCTCTAATTTTTGCTATCATAGTTTAATATTAAGCTTCTATACATGCCGTGTTAATTTTGACGCCACCTAAATGTTTGGTGCGAAAAATACCTTAAAATAGTATGCAAGGTACTATATATTTTGCTTGTAATGGTTCTATTACAAAATAAGACGCGTTTGCAACAGGTTAAGATTAAAGTGAATCCAAGGTGCATGCGAAGGGTACATTACATACACTAAAGCATACATAGACACGGTAACTGAATTTAATCCTTAGTGAATAAGTATGAGGTGGACCTACAATCTGGTAAGAGTCGCGTATATGGTTGGATGCGGGTGGCCCAAGACCAGTCTGTGTGGAGGAGGCCTATGCCATCTTTCGGCTGAGGTGACGATGATGATGAATAAGTGTGTATGCGGCAGAGGTGTATTATGCCCATCGACTAGCTATTTTTTCAGCTCCAACGTAATCCACGTAATAAATATAAACCCAAATAAATTTTGACCAACATAGGAAACGATTCACTATTCACCTCATGAGCAACATTCGTATCAAATACTGTGACACCGGGCCATTTCAAAGAATTTTATATTATTTAATTATTTAATAATCAAGTTTTATTATAATTAAATTAGTGCGAGAATAAACGTGAAATTGTACCTAAACAAGTTTGGTTTTCATTAAGCCCTGAACGGCCACTAAAGGGTCCGCAACTGTTAATCAGCCTCGTGGGATAGAATACTGGGACGATAGACGAAGGACTGGGACAATTTTATGTAAAAATACTTTAAAACAGCTATGTACGTATGCTTAAGTTTTAATTTGGAAATATTTGCATAGGTTTAAAATAACTGTACAAGGTAAAGCCGTAATAACTTTAAACGACTAGTTCAATATTAATTAATATTTAGCATCTAATTACTAATTAATAATTTATTAGGGCCTAAATATGTACATGAATCCAATCTATTAACTACTAGCTGACCCGCGCAACTTTGTCTGTTTCACATAAGAGAATTTGCCCCGTTTTTGCAACATTTTTCATTGGTGCTCCTCTCCTATTGGTCGTAGCGTGATGTTATACAGCCTATAGCCTTCCTCGATAAATGGGCTATCCAACGCTAAAAATATTTTTCAATTCAGACCAGTAGTTTCTGAGATTAGCGCGTTCAAGCAAACAAACAAACAAACTATTAGTATAAATACGGTAAAAATATTAGTATAGATACGGTACAACTATATACCTATGTTCCGATAAAGCACACTCGCAACTAGGTAGTCTGTTCCCTTGAAATTCTCTTGTCTCCTCGCCTCTCCTTCCCTGTTTATATACTTTAAGAACATTTTAAAGCTCCACATTACAGTGGACGAGCAGTGTTACAGTCTACTGTAAACAGTTCCAGACTAAATCTATAATAATAATTGCCTAACAGAAAGTATCAATAATTTTACACGGCCCGGCAATCGAACCTGAAAACCTCATACACAGCAGTCAAATTGTCACTTCCTGTGCGCCGCGGATGCACTCTCTTTTATCAGCTAGTAATATAACATTACTTCGCTTATATT
This sequence comes from Catocala fraxini, assembly GCA_930367265.1. Taxonomy (NCBI): domain Eukaryota; kingdom Metazoa; phylum Arthropoda; class Insecta; order Lepidoptera; family Erebidae; genus Catocala; species Catocala fraxini. The sequence continues at coordinate 15,177,069 of OV884040.1, read as the reverse complement.
GTATTTCTGTAAAGTATGTGGCGATTACATTGCGCTTTCACGATAAAATAAATTAGGAGTGTTAAAATGAAATGTGGGGGCCCTCGTATATCATATTTACGGGCAGTCGATCCGACGTCACCTGTCGCGGCGTAACCGGCTAAATAAAACATGAAGCAGCTGCCGACCCACCAAACCGTGTTAGGCCAGCGTTGTGGAATGAGTCGAAATTTGCTATTTGTACCCCGAAAGAAAGTAACATGTGAACTTATCGATGTATTTAAAAAGCTTAACATTGTACTTATTTAGATTCAATGACTATACATACATATGTAAGCTACAGATTTTTACACAACAACACTCATAAAACTAATATTATAAACTAGATTTTGCGCGCGGCTCCGCTCGCGTACATGTAGGTTATGTCAGTTGTTAGTTTTTTTAATCTGCAATAGGCGTGCTTTTGACCGCGGATTTAATTACGCGTTTTTAGCCAATAAGCTTAGAAAAAAGGACTGTTCTCGAGCAAGCGACGCCACGGATAAAAGCTAGTAGTTTATAAAAACTGCGTTTATATTATGTCAAAAGTGCCTATTTCTATACATAAGGAATAAAATAACAATTGGAGACATCATGCTACATATACATATTACAATAAAATATAAATTTTACTTGTCTGTACATTTCATATTTTTCTAATAATTATTGCAAGCGACTAAGAACCCTCATTAATTACATATCTTATCTTATGTGGGGGCCAGTCAGTGCAGACCGGCGACACTTCGACCCAGTGGGATCGTTTGTGTCGACACTCTCCCAATAACGACTACTATAGATGTTCATGGCAGCCGGGACCGACGGCTTAACGTGCTCTCCAAGGCACGGAGCAGGCGATAATTGTCAATCAATACGCACATAATTTCGAAAAGTCATATAACTTCCGAAAGTCAGAGGTGCGTGACGTGGTTTCGAACCCGAGACCCTCTGCATTGCAGTCTGTTGGTCTCCCCACTAAGCTATCGCTGTTCTTAATTATTTAAATAACTAACATTTTAAAAATATTTGACTACATATTTAATTATATAACCTACTTTTTGGCCTGTAATACACACACAGACAACAACTAGTTAACAATATACTGCTATTGCTTCTTATCCGCTAACTTATTTTACTATATAATATAGAAATAAGATTAAGTTTTGATAATCTTAAAAAAGTCTTACATCTTAGTTAACCTGAGATTCGAATCATCCGTAACATTCGAATTCTTTCACGTAAGATTGCGAAGACTTGCTAGTGGTAATAACATCTGATTTCTACAGATGTTCTATTCTGTTGGCCTGTGTAGCAATACTTCAATTTCAACGGGATAATCCAGTCAGGTTGAAAATATTTCACGCTCAAAGCAAGTATCGAGTCGACACGAAGTGTAATATGTCAGCAGAGTATTACACAACATACAGGCATATTTGAAAATATTTTTGAATGTTTTAATTATTTGTTTTTTTCTTCAGAACGTATTAATTTTAGTCTTTAGGATTGCGTCGATGGTTTGAGGTTTGAAGTTCAATTGTCAGGACAAGCAAAGTGTTATTAAGGTTTTCTGTTAGAATATTCTTATTAGTAACAAAGAATCTGGATATGTGTCCAGCAGACGACTATAGGCTCATCACCTATTACGTGGGGTCTAAACAATGTATGTGCAATAGAGCTTTGCTTGCGTTGGAAATATACTATAACGTAGTATGTTCCAGACAAAGTACCTATTTCAAACAACGGACACAAAGAATGTCTCAACTCGGAACGAATATTTGTGGATCACGCAATTCTTGAGCCTTGTGGTATTCGAATACAACAGTAGTAAACGAGGCGACAAATTAAAATAATACGCAAGCGTATATTAAATTAATTGTATATGTTTAATACAAGTCTAGGAAGTATAATTTATAGCAAGCTGTTTGGTATTTGGGTGGACCAAATCTGATTCAAAACAAAAAAAACTGGACAGAAAATAAAAAAATCCGTGAAATAGATGAGATCATTTAAAACTTTTGGTACAGGTACCTACATTCTAATCAAACTTATTTTCTTTTTATAACGTGAACTAAGTTTATGAAGGACAACTTTATCAAAGATAAATTCTTTTGAGTTAATACTGAATACAATATTGTCTAGCGGATAATGAAGTTTCATAGGAAAATTTTCATGAGTTCTCTTGTCTTCTATTTACGCGAATATTATTCATTGAAATTAAACTGCTATATACGGATTTTATCGCGTTGTTTATTTGACACTTTGTTACAAAATTTTGAAAATTTTTACACTACTACTACTATTAAACTTTACTAATTTTTAAGCTAATTAAATTATTATTAAACTATTTAGATTTAATTTATTTTTACACTTTCCCCGACGTTTCGGTTGCTTTTCAGCAGCCATGGTCACGGGGAGAGTCTCCCCGTGTTCTCTTGTATGTTTTAGATAATTTAATATTGTACCATGGGTCGGTGCAATATTCTTAGTCGAGCTCATTCACGATTTTGAGAGTGGTGTGAATGACTGGGTTTGACACTTAAATTGGTTTACAAATGATATAATAGTTTGCAAGACAGCCGTATGGTTGCGTGTAATAGTGACGTTTCGAATTCGTTACACAAGTCAGGCAATTATTGAAATTTACTGTTAGGAAATTCACAATAGCAGCACGGAATTTAGTAAATATGAGATGTATACCTAGTGAAATGTGAGTACGATATATCTTGCTGACTCTTTCAGGGACATACACGTGTGCCATTGTATCGTAACTGATATTATAAACATGAATGTGAGTTTCTTTGGTACGCTTTTACGCCTCCGCTCGACCGATTATTATGAAATTTCGCATAAACGTTGTCAGTGGTATAGAATAAGACATAGGGTAATTTTCATTCAGATAAATATAATGTTCCTAACCGCCGCTGACAAAATCTAGTTTTTATATATTTAGTAATAACATTTGATTTAGTTGTCCAATAAACATTACATCTGAACGATTTCGAAGTATATACATATTTTGTAAAGTAAGATTATTTTCATTGAAACTTGTGATCTAACTTAAGTTATACGCTAAATGCTTAAAACTTCTGCTATCTTGTAAAAACTGAAGGGAAATTAATTTATTAAAGTTCGAAGCTTGAATACTTACATCTTTCATTTCACTTCCCTAGGGTTGATAACACGCGAGTAACTGCCTTAGTATCATAAGACACGATAATCGCTTACCAAAGTTAGTAGTTTTACTTTTACCATCTTTACAATCTTGCCAGGTATAAAAAGAATATTGTGTTTACGTTACATGGAACTAATGGTAGATTTGTTGTTGAATTGCTAAACAGGCCTTATATAATAATTAATCCAGCCTAATGTTCTCTTTAAAACTTAATAAGTAGGAAATTAGTTTATGAAAACTAATTAGAACCTTATTATTAAGCACTGGGTACTCGATGTTTGTTTTAAGCAAAGATTTATCATCGCAGTTGAAACGATAATAATCTCAAAGCCGTGTATACAAACCCCAGACGAGAAACTTTGGCGTTGGGAGCGGACGAGTTTCTAAATCAAATCAGATTGTGTCCTAGTTTCTATGTCGGAATATAGAATGTTATCTAGTCTCTGATTAGTTAACGAGTTTTGTAATGATTCTGAATAGGATGCAGTATGGAACGATTACGTATTGGAATATCTTCGGACAGACAAAGTCAACCCATTGGTTGACTTCAGCATGCCGCAAGCAGTCATTACCGACTGCTTGTGGTATGCTGATGTTGGCAAATAAACCAGCGTAGGCAAGCTATTATTAGGTGGGCAGCCAAAGTCGTCCAATAATGCAGTATAAGCGCGTCTGTGTATGACGACTCAGTTTGCAGCTGAAAGTTTAGTACAAGCCAAAAGCGCAAAGCGAGGCAACTGCGCCTCTGTAAGCAACATTTCGATCGAGACATCCTCAGCACGCCGAAATCGGCAGATGCTCCAGTGTAAGCGAGCGGCCAAAGTCGACGACTCGCTTTATAGCCAATACCAACCATGCTTAGGTCAAGCTGAAGGCGGCAGTTGCCTCTAAGTAAGCGATACTTCGATCGAAACACTTCCGACACGCCGTAGTCGGCATACAACGCAGTGTAAACGCCTAATCGTCTAATGACTCAGTTCGCTGCCTAAGTCGAGCAAATTCAAGGAAGTCAAATATATGGCAACAGTCGCCCCTTTGTAAGCAATGCTTCGACCGAGCCGCTTTCGGCACGCCGAAGTCCAAGTATAGGTAAATGAGTCACGAAATGATCATTCGCATTCGCGCAAGTTACTAACAGTGTCCAGACTTTATTAAGTGTAAATTAATAAGAGCAAAGGCCAGGGTAAGAGCACCTTGAACCGACGGGCGTGTATGAGGAATGTGATGAAAGTGAATGAAGCCAGAGAAGTGTGTCAGGATCGTAGCAAATGGAAATCTGTAGTCTCTGCCTACCCCTCTGGGAAACAGGCGTGAATCTACATAGATTCACGCCTGTTTCCCAGAGGGGTAGGCAGAGACTACGGATTTCCACATACATATGTGTGTATGTAATAAGAGCAAAAGTAACGTTGAGTGACTACTAAATGTATTTTAGGAATTCATAATTAATAAAAAAGGGTAGTTACATATTATATTTATTTTGTTTACCTTTTTCTAGTCAACATACTAATAATAATGTGGGTAACTTACATCACGCAACTCCGTACATAAAATAAATAACAACATTTACAACTTCGGAGCATTGTCCTTGTCTAAAACATTTAGGAGGTTTGTGTTAATTCGCTTTGTCCAGTGAGGGTACTTCCTTAACGACGGACGGATATTGTTATCGCCTGACATTTGCCAATTACTTCTATGTGGGATGGCAGCAGGGTAACTTAAAATAGACACGAAAGTTGTATAGATCATCTCCCAATCATTGCGAAGCAAATATACTTTTTGTTTTAGAGAAGACAATAAGTATGAATGTAGATGATTCTACACGATAAATAAAATTGGCTTTAATTTCTTCTGATCCAAAGAGACAGTTAATTTAAACAAATCTCACATGTTTGCTTTTTTATGTTCTCGAAATCGATTTCTTCATTGAGTTTTCCTGTCAAGAAATTCTCAGTAGCAGCAAGGAGTGTAAAACTGTATTCAATAGAGCAGTAGAGTAGTTCAATACAGTAGTAAACTCGCCTTCTATTACGTGGCAACTAGTTCCCGTAGTGTGTAGTAGTAGTAATGAGCTGGTGAAATGTGAGTGTAATACACCACTGTCTTTGATGTATTTTAGGTCAAAAGCAAGACCTTGAAATTGGAATATATATTACTTGTTATATATTTATTGTTATAGATATATTTTTATTGCTATTGGTGTCAGACGAGCTAGCGGCCCACCTGATGGGAAGTGGTAACCGCTGCTCATGGACTTTAGCAATGTCAGGACACAGCAAAGCCGCTGCCTACCGTGAAAATAGAACTGTCTTTAAACCTCGTTTGAAGAAGGACAAGTATATAAACTTAGCAACATAATTTTTTTTATACATGTAGGTATATGATGTCACGTAAAAGTCTTCATTATTCGAGGAAATGCACAAAAGCATAATGTCGTTATTCAACTTTACGACATGTTTGGTGAAAGGCACTTACAATAAAAAAGCAAAACTGCCTCAAATTGGCCTTTATGCGTCGAACTCGCTATATCTTAGAATACTTATGATAAAAGACGGCGGAAGTGAAAACGCAAATCTATTACAAGATAACATGACTTGAAAGCCCAATGTTATCCTCTTGAATGTTACCACAAATTGATATCATTAAAAACAATTGCCTTTCGAACGATATCAACCTGCTCGAAATATATTTATTATGTTTATAATTACAATGCAGATACTCTCACAGTGATTATGTAATACATACTACAGATAATATTACTTTATGTAATTAAGCATTTAATTTACATAATTACAATCCATAATTATTACGTGCGTGGGAAGTTATAGGGATTGTATTTATAAAATTCAATCGGTATTAGTTTTCCTAAGCTTGCGCTTGTGTAGGCGTAGCAACAAAATTTATGCAAAGAATAAGTAATTTTTAAAAGATATTACGGTTTTTATCGCAGTCTATGGAAATAAAATAAAAAAACTATTTATATCTACACTTCCCCAAAGTTGGGATGCTTTTCAAAGCATGTATTTTCCTCTGTTATAATTTACATTGTACCTTAGCATGGAAAATGCTCATAATTATATTATATAATTTGATATATGTACTAATTGATCGCATACTTTTATAAATATACCATAGATAACGCATACGCCTTGGGTATAAAATACAGAGGCTAATTTCTATTCTTGACGTAGGACCATGAGTAGCTTAGTAGGCAAAACGACGAATAATAATAATAATAATAAATTTTTATTGCCCAGAAAAGTACATAGTTTAAAAAAAATCAGCAAAGTTAACACAATATTAGGTGAAGACAATATTTGTTAAAACACTGATACCCAAAGTAAGATTTAACTTGTGTCATGGGTACCAGGCCCCTCTCAATTTATTTATTTAATAACATTATGATATTTTTATACAAATAATATACAAAATAGAAATAGAAGATGATTAGGGTGTATGTGTCATGTGTTTGATGGTGGGTGTATGTATGTGTGTGCGTGTGTGTATGTATGGATGTATCGAGATCGCATGTGCAAATACATTCATGGACTGTCTTTTCCCTCTGTCATAATTTACATGTCTTTGCACATTAACTGTATTCTAGTTAAAGAGGAAATCATTACTATCTCGGGATTTAATATAATATAATATTATATATTAACGATCATGTGTATAGATGGAACTTGCTACAGCATAATTATAATCAAACATGTATAGAAACTATTACTATAAAAAAGAAGCACGATACAACACACCACAAATATCACCAAATTTCCAAATATCTCTATCATGCACGATTTTTGGCGTATATCGCGACAATAACAGATGCTGACGGAGAGGAAAATGGAAGAAAATCGTATGATGTATCGTCGGGCGAGATTGTGACACTGAATAATGCATCTGTAACGGTACAATCACAAAAGGTACAAAATCTGTGCTAGTTCCGAAGCTGATAAATTATTTATCTTTTTATTGGACTTTCTCGATGATAAGATAGATTTACAAGAATCAGAATGTTTGATGAAATCTGGAGTTAATAGGAACTATTAGGTATAAGTAATATCATTATTTGGTTTTATTCGTACTAAATTCCTGTATTAATTATTAGATCTAAATTTAAAAAAGGATAAATATAAAATGAAACCTCTGCAATATAATAATAAATGAGTTGCATTATCCTATAATCTAAAAATCTTTATTTAAGATTTCTCCTATCCGAATTAATTTCTGTACCGCAAGGAACTATACAAACATAATAATATGATGAAGTAAGTGCCAAAGCTACCTTTTGCTTTTTAATCAAGCAACCCAGGTTTTTTAGTATGTGGCAACGTCCCTTTGACAAGGGCAAGTATTTCATGACCGTGAGTCGTTAAAACCACAAGAATTATCACAGAGGCCAAATTTGGGGAAGCTTTGGATCCAAAGTGACCGTGTCTGTAACACATGTGGTGTTTAGTCAACAATGTAGTACATACAGTCTTAAGTCTATACTCCGAAGGGGTAGGCAGAGGTGTATTACAACTTCTCGACATCTATAATTTTATAACTATGATGATAATATATTTACTATCGTTACCAATGTCTTTGAGACTTAAAACATAAAGAAATCTATCATTTTGTTACGCAATGTAACCTATCTAAGGATTTTATCGAATTAGAGTTGGTATTACCGCTTCGCTAAACACAATTTCTTAAAACAAATTAAAGCATTTACACATAAATTTGCAACACTTTCCAATTAAAATTTCTGTGTTGATCTTCCAAGATATTTAATTATACAATGGGAACTTGGAATATTTACATTTCGCTTTTCGTTATATAAACCCTTTATAGCACAAGAAATAGCGCGTGTTTCTGAGGTTATGTGATATTATACATTAACGATTAGAAAGCAGCATGGAAAAAATACTATTTGTTGTTTGGTCTGAAATTAGCCTCATTTGGAGTCTATGGATTTTCAAACAACTGTTTGCGAACTGTTTTTATTATTTTGACCTTTTGTTTGGTACAAAAACGAAACCTATCTTCCTAACTCATATTATAAATGCGAATGTGAGCTTGTTTGTTACACTTTCACGCCTTAACTACTTGACCGATCGCTATATTCATATAGCAAAAGCACATAGCGTTCTGTTCCCGAGGGATAGCAAATCTTCTAGTAGTTTTGCCTGTCTATCTGTCTGATGAATGTGTTACTATAGACATTAAATAAAAGAGTATTTTCTATACTATCTTAACATGTACAAATCCACGATTACTATAAAGCCTAGATAATATTATAATCTAAAACATTTTGTTAGTCGTGACCTTGTTTTAAACTCTCTATTTGTTCCGAAACAAATATTGCTTATTTTAATGACATCGAAACTTTTTTGTTTTGTGTTATTTTATCGTAAGTGGAGTTTGTAGTCCCATAACGTACAAAAGAACTATCAAGGGTGTACACCGCTATGTAAATAATATTATAAAATTATGTTTATATTGTCGGCCTCGATGGCGTAGTGGTTAGTGTAACCAACTGCCACGCCTGAGGTCGCGGGATCAATTCCCGCATAAGTCAAACATTTGTGTACATGAACATGGATGTTTGTCTTGGTCTGGGTGTTTCTATGTATAATATGTATGTATTTACAAAAAAAGAAGTATATATGTATGTTTATCCATTATCTAGTACCCATAGTACAATCTCTGCTTAGTTTGGGTTAGATGGTGTTGTGTGTATGTGGTAGAATATTATTATTATCACCTTTATTTATCACCAATCAATAAAAATTACATTTTTAAATATATTGATAAAAAAGACACATTTAAATATATAAAAATTATGAGAGACCCACCGGCATCGAGACAAGATCCAAGCTGTCGGTGGTTAGGGGTCTAGAGACAGGAACCTTGTCAGTATGCGTGCCGTATCTAGGAGGACCGTCTTCTGCATCTGACCCTTGACCTAAGCACCTAACGTGAGCTTTTTAAGCTGTTGGTCGAGGCTTTTGGCTATTAGACCGTTCACCGTAACGACTATCGGTACAATGATTGCCGAGTCCACATCCCACATATCGACAACCTCGTGTGCTAAGTTCAGGTATTTTAACTGTTTTTCCTTCTCAGCTTTCACGAGGTTGCCATCATAAGGGATGGTGATATCGACAATCATTGCACGGCACTCTGTTCGATCTATTACCACAATATGAGGCTTGTTGGCAACAACAGTCCTGTCCGTGATAATAGATCGATCCCAGTACAGTGTGATATGGTCCTGTTTGAGAACTGGTTCTGCTACATATGTACCTGTGGCACCTCGACCTCTACAAGCTTGTATTTCAGGGCAAGTTGCTGATGGATAATTCTGGCTACTTGGTTATGCCTGTGCAAATACTTGCCGTTAGCAAAACGAGAACAGCGGGAAACTATACATACATACATACATACATAGATTCACGCTTGTTTCCCAGAGGGGTAGGCAGAGACTACGGTTTTCCATTTGCTACGATCCTGACACACTTCTCTGGCTTCATTAACTTTCATCACATTCCTCATACACGCCCATCGGTTCACCGGAAACTATATTTATATATCTTGATATTTTATTATAAATATTTGAATGCATGAGGTTTCGGGTTTGAGTCAGGCAAAGTGTTATTATGCTGTCAAGATAAATTTGGTAGCAGCACGAAGTTTGGAAATGTGTCCGGAAAACGGCTATAAGTTCGCTCCCTACTACGTGCGGCTTAAAACCATAGCTGGCTAAATGTGGGTGTGTAATGCTCCACTGCCGTGGCCTGGCTCTTTGGTCATAGACGAAAGGATGAGTATGTAATTAGTACTATTCCAACAAAATTTAAATGCCTTTATTTAGATAAATAGATGTGATAGACATCCATACGATCGAGCGGACATTCTATCCGCACCATAAGAGATTTCATTCCATTTTCCTGCAGATAAGCCTCTAATAAAAGGGACAATGGTGGAATGTAATTCGACCGTATCTAATGAGGTTATTAATTATTTTGTTTCTAAATCATTATTCTCGTTAACTTCGCAGCTAACGAGATAATCTCGTCTGTAATATTAAATAACATCCGACCGCGTGGATCCGGATTACAACGTCGTAGGTTCAATGCTTCCCAAATTAATTATGTTAGCGTTCAACTTTACAAAACTTTACGAAGTACAGTTTGTATGAGGTAGTTTTTAATCTAGTAGGACGTGATTTATAAATACTAGTGGTTACCCAGTAGTCGACATTTAGCCGCCATTTTAACTAATATAAAAAATGCGAAAGTGAGATTGTTGTTTTTACGCTTTCACATCTTAACTACGCGACCAATCGTCACGAACATTTGCATACACGTAGACAGGGGAACAGAAAAGGACATAGGGTACCTTTCATCCAGTTAAAGTACAGTACTGTTACTAACCTTTTTTTTTTCTTTTTTTTAACGCGGGGAAATGTGCAAATCATATTCCCCATCGCCAGTTTTGGGGCGGGCGATGGGGATATGTCGGGATCCAGCCCATATGTTTGGGCTGAACCGACTAAAACCACCGCGGTGTTCCTCACACCTTTATGGCGGGGTCGCGCGGATCGCTCTCGCATTCACTGTTACTAACCTTTTTTTTTTTGTTACCCAGGAAAAATGCTTCATGCACTGCCCGCCGGCTAGGGGACGGCACCGGCGGGGGAGTGTGGGACTCCCAGCGAGACGCGCTGGTATACCCACTAAAAAACCTGGGGAGTTCCCTCATCCAATAGGGGGGGCCAGTTGGGAGCTCTAAAAGGATTCATCCATAGCAGGCCCCCCCGTGTGGGTGCGGGCCGGGTCAAACGGACCTGGCCACCTCTCGTCCCCAGGGGAGAGCCTCACCGCTCTCCCCTTTCGACGGTAGAAGGCGCGCGGGAACACCGCGCGCGCCCTCTCGGGGTTCCTAATTTACGGGTGGCAGGGTCCCCTGAGGCCTTGCCACCCGGAACCCTTAAGTGGGGGGCAGGAGAGCGACAAAAGCGCGTCTCCTGCGCCCTCTCCTCCGGCGGCGGACTTCCGGGGCGTAAGGATCATCCTCACGCCCCCGTTCCGCCGCCTCCTTCTGCGAGATGACAGTTTCGCAGAAGGACCTCATTGCGCCCCAGCACCTGTCGTCGCAGACCATCCTGGATACGACGGTCGGGCAACGAGAGGTCGGGGCCAATCACGGCGACCAGGGCGCAGCGCTCCGCGGCCCACGCCGGACACTCCTCCAGCGTGTGCTGCGCCGTGTCCCGGTCACACTCCTCACAATGGTTGCACCTGGTTGTCGGCTCCCTACCGGCTATCTTGCAGAGGTACTCCCCGAAACAGCCGTGTCCGGAGAGCACCTGAGCAAGCCGGCAGGTGAGCGGTCCGCGCCGTCTGTCCGTCCACTGTCTTAGTACTGGACGGACAGCCTCGACGGTCCTCACCCCGTAGCGGGGCTGGGCCAGTCTATCTTCCCACTTGGCCTCGAGGACCAGTCGAGCCTGGGACCTTCGCGTCTCCACCGCACAATGCGAGGGAACCTCGCCATGGAGACGGAGGTCCGCGCGCCAGTAATACACCGACGCCTGGACCTCCGCCTCCAAATCCCAAGGCGGCGATGCCGCCAAAACGCACGCCGCCTCAAAGGAGACGGTTCGGTACGCCCGCGACACCCTGATCGCCATCGCCCTCTGCGGTCTCCTCAGGAGGGCGACGTTGTGGCGATCGAGGGCGTCGGCCCAAATGGGCGCTCCGTAGAGCGCCATCGACCGCACCACCCCCAAATAGAGGCGGCGGCATATGACACTCGGCCCCCCGATATTCGGCAGCAAAGAGCTAAGCGCTCCTGCCGCCGACATCAGCCGGGGGGCCAGGCGGCTAAAATGGACGCGAAAGTTCCAGCGGCCGTCGAGGTGGAGCCCCAAGTATTTCATACTCGGCTCCACCTCGATGCGGACCCCTCCAACGATGATGTGGGCATCTGGTGGCGGCGCCCGCCGAGGCCCATGAAATAATAGGGCCTCGGACTTTTCCAGCGCCACCTCCAGTCCCAACATCCTAATCCTGCCCACTGTTACTAACCTAACCTAACCTACATTTACGCAAGCGATGCTCAAAATCTAGCATAAGATAATTGATTACAAATATGTATGTATATACCTTTAGTACAAGTCCTACAAACTTGTTAGCAAGTAAATTTTTCCAGAAAATAGATGCATTTAGAAGTCGATTAAAGTTGATGCCCATTTAAGATAAAATCCATTAAGCAACGCCAGCACTTTGTTGTAGAGACGTATTTTTATTTTTTTATTTACATTATTACGTTTGTGGCAATAGCAAATTACATTGATTTACATAAATGAAACATAATATTATATTTCATAATAATAACAATTACTATTGTACTTTTGTGATTTTCCATCCTTATTTTAACTAAATTATCGGATTTATAAAGTATTTTTAAAGCTTTTCTAGCATAGCTTGATCTCAGATCTTGTAAGCGTAAGCGTCAATACGTAAAAAGCGAAAATAGATCGCATTTTATTCTAAGAAGTCAAAGGAAGCAATTTCAACAGAGCAGTACCAAAGGTAACGCTTCTCTTAGTAACAAATGTGTTCCAGAATGTAAGTAATGTGTATGTATGAGCATGCCTGTTGATTGATTGCTTATCGCGTCACGAGAGCGCCTCGATCAATGTATAAAATATGGGAAATCTCATTTGAAGTATGTTCCTCTTTCAATTTTGTGTTAGTTAGTTTATTTTTGAGGAGTTGAGTATCAGTTATATGAGCGATGGGCAAATATCGATAAAAAATTTTGCATCTGCCAGTAAATCGAATTATTCGAAGTTTTGACAAATATTCGAATGCTGAAGTTTTAATGCTGTTTGATTACGTAGTAGCTTTACGCAAATAAGGAGGTGACTGTCGACGCAGGCCATATTATGATGCACCCTAACCTATTTAGTCACCGATTCATATATCTACGTTTTTGAATATTTGATAATGATTTTGAATTATACTCAGGGATGATTCTGGATGCGGGACCATAAAATATTACAATGATTTACAATTGCATGTTGCTAGTTTATATGCGTATATTAGGCTTTATACGTAAGTCATGCAATAATACTTTCCTGCTAGTTTTGATTCTTCCGTGCTTCACTTAAAGTTTACCCGTGTAACAAAGTCTGTATACAATTTATGTATTTTAAATATCTATACTAGGAGACAAGAAAAGATCAATAACGAGAAAGGAAATAAAAATGTTATATCAACAATAAACCAATTTGTAGCACATATTATAACTAATCATTTATTATTATTATTATTATTGTACATTGTGCTATGCTTGATGGATCCATGTTTTGACATTCATTATTTTTGTATTACGTATATAAATACATAATACTATTAAAATTATTACATTTACATTTTCCTACGTTTTTATAGCTTCTCGCAGCCATGATCACAGGGAGATTATGGTAACCGTGGCATTGTCTTAAATTTACTTTTTCATTTTGTCATTTTACACACTGTCTGTGACTTATGGTTAATCATCAAAAATATAAGTCTACGTAAAAAGTTGATAGCTAACCAACTGAAATTCATTATTCAAATTACATAAAGCCTTAAAAGCTAATTTTATCCTACTAAGTGCTATAAAGTATGTGTTGAATTTGACCACTAAATTGGTAAATAAGCCTATAATTATGGTCTACTTGATAGTCAGATTAGCGTAATCTTGTAATGGAATCACTAGCTTGTTGCTGACTATATAACCAAAATGGATATCGTTTCAGTGTAGGGATATACCACTGGTCTCTTCGCTGGCAATACAACGCAATTATTTTATTTCTGCTATAAAATTGTAGTCTTTACTGTTTCTTTGGCCCGATGGTAGTGAATGCAACTACTGTACATGAGGTCTCTGGTTTGATGCCCAGGTCAGAAAATATGCAATTCTGAGTACCTATTACGTAGGTTCTTAAAACATAACTGGAGCCGAAATTTAGATGTCATACTCCTTAAAGTGCGTATCCTTTCGAGGAAATAGGCGCGAAGCTATTATGTATGTATGCATAATATACTGTCCATATTAGCTAGTTAATTATATATTAATATTTGCAAGATTATTCGAAATATTAAAAGCAAAGCATTAAATTTCGTACCTGTTTTAAGCATAGTGCGTGCTCAGAGTTAATGTTTATTTCTTGAAGATACGCAGCAAATTTAAATGAAGCGACATTATTGCTTAATTTAAATTAATTACGATTATTTTTTGTCGTCTAGGCGTTTACGTTTTTATGTATAAACTACACGTTTGCAAATACAATAAGTCACTTTGTCAAATGTTACTGAACCTCAATCTATGCTATAATCGAAATAAACGAACTTTTGAATTCTAAAGTCACAATTCATATTTTGCAACAGTAGCAAATTTTTTAAACACTTTTATCCATCCGTCGAACCGCTGCACTGAATGCAGCACTGACACTTTGAACGAGACTTTATCTTAATAAACGCGGTTATTATTGAAATGAAAACCATAATCTATACCGAATAAAAGCCACCTCAGAATACTGGTATGAAAATATTAATAGGCAATCAATGCGATAGAAGTTAGCCGATATGACTTTCCATAACATTATACATAGTCTCACATATATGTATATTCTCAAAGGCGAAAGCGAAGAGGTATATTACAATATCAATTCGCAAACTATGATTATAGATCTCACGCAATAAGCTGCGAGCTTATTGCTGTCTACCGAATACAGTAAGTTTTAGACTCAGTACTGCTACAAATAATGTCTTGATAGAAAATCTCAAAAACACTTAGCCCAATCTGAATCAGTGTCATGCACAACAGTCGTAAATAAATATTAATGAATAGCTGTGCTAAGCGATTTACCTGCTCTGCTCTTAAAGTTCGTAACATGATATTAAACTGCCTATCCTTCCTAAGTTATTATTATTTTAGGTCTGACTTTTTTTATACTATAAGTATACCTCTGCCTATCCACATTACATAATTATGATGTGCCGTGTTCGATTCCCTGATCGGGCGAATCGTTATTGATCTAGGTGATTCTTAATTGCAGCACGGAGTCTGGCAATGTGCCGGATAGACGTCAATAAGCTTTACCCCCTTTTACATGGCACATATGGACATAGCTGACATAATATAAGTTGTGATACAACTTAGCCTGTGCCTTCGGGGTTGTAGTCTATAGATGATGTATGTATGCACTAATTAATACGCAATTTATAGTGTTAAGTATAACAATGACAACAATAAATTGTCTTTTACTCACAACGAATGCTGCAGTAATTTATTTTGTTGCTTGTTCCACATTAACACTCCATTAAATCAATATAAAAAGCAACAGCTTCTGTTATCACAATTACCGCGATGTTCTGCATCATAATGTCGCTCCCTTCGAGCCCATAAATTGTTGTCAGGGAGGCATAAATAACCAGTTACAAGACTTTACCTTTTGTGTTCTAAAGAAGTAGCTTAGTATCTAAGTACCTTATAATTTTTAATAGGCTTATTAAAAATAGTGTAATATGGATGCGGTTTTTTGGCTCACAGCTTTAGGTATTGTAGAGAGATAAGTCGGTGACTTACTATAAAACTTTCAAAGTTGCATACAGATTGTTACAAAATATATTTGTGTAATCCAAAAATAGTTGTTGTGTCCGGGTGTCCTTTGTGTCCGATGTTTGTAAATAAATTAAGTTCTAATTGATAAAAAGCCAATCAAAACAAAAATTAAAGACATTTTGATTCTATAAGTTTATTATAAAATCAAAAGAGCTTTATTTTTTTTATTACGGTACTTAATTTTTTACTTATTTTACTGTATAATAACAAGTTAGAATGCCATTACAAACGTATCGAGATGAGGCGCCGTTAAAAAGTTCTTGCAGAGACGACATCGCGCGGTTTCCACTTTTTTAAAATTTTTATTCATACTTGTAAAAATGGCTACACTCCCTCGATAGTAAGCAGAGGCCTCCACACCAGGTCCTCACGTGACGTGATCTCTACTATTCTATCCTTTTTCTTAGACATAAGTTCACGGGCTACGGTAGCTGCTTATTATCAGACACGTTGTACACTGGTGTGCTACTCAGTAGGTATAAAAACTACAACACATTCTCGTCGTACACAGCACATTAGAAAATTCGAGATGACCACTTACTCATGAAGTTCAGGGTTAAGGGTTAAGGGTGGATACGAAGGACAAATTATGCAAAAAGTACAATTCTCACAAAATTTCAAAAGGTAAGTCTTGAAAAATGCAAATGCGTGACTTGCACAAAACATGAAAAAACAAATTTCTAATTTTCTACAGAATAACTAACTTAGAGATTTTAATGAAAATTCTTCCACAAATTTGTTATTATGACCTAGCCTCGAATACTCTATTTCAGGGCAGAGTAAAATAAAAACGAGTTAGTTAAGGTTCAAGTTTTGTTGTCGCATAATATAAAATGCCCGAGAGGATTACGGCTTTTATTCAGATTTTAAAACGAAACAAGCTTTCTTTTATTAGAAGTATCTACATCATAGCGGACGGCCTACTTCCAATTCTCTGTACTGGATAAGCTAAAACAATTAAATAAACTGCCTCAATGTGGTAGCAGCAGTGAATGCGATAGCTATGCATGAGGTCTCGGTTTAGACAGAGTATTATTTGATATTCTAAAGCCTCAAAATGACACTCTCGAAAGACACCTAAATTTTGCTACCATATTTTGTCACAAAACCCAAGTAGTGATTGTTAAAAGTGCTTAACTTTTAACAATTACTTTATATTGCGAGTAATAATTTGTGTATGTCAAGTTCCTAGCTCCGTTTGGCCGGGTGCTACTTAATATTTCAAGTGCTTTGTTGCGTTCCGTATATGTTTACTCTCCGAGGGTCTCTTACTGTTATTACTTACACATCAACCGTTTTTAGGCTGCGGTAGGCAATAAATTATGACGAGCATTTAGAGCGGCATTAGCTGAAAAATAATTGACTAAAGACTTCGTAGTAAAATTGTCATGGCGGCCACTTTGGTTGAGGGCCTAAGCGTACATACACAGTTCTAGACCTTGACCTTTCATTTATTTTTTAATCGGAACGCACTACTTCTCAAACCATGTTCGGGTGGACTTTAGAAACAGAATATAATATAAGCGACATAAAGTAAATCCAGCGTCAGAACAATTATATATTAATAGATCACACTAATTAATATCTCGCGTGATTCGAACCCACAACACTCAACGTATCGGCAGGAGGACACTGCTTGCCTATTATATTGATATATGATATATGGCAATCATATGTCCATTATATTGATAGTGACTATCATTAGATTACCTTGGATACTACAAAGAATAAATCTGGAAAAATAAGTATATGCGCAATAGAACCCTTTAGTAAAAATCCGTGATGAAATTCTGGATTCAGTAGTTCTCTAGGAGACTACAGCCAAATAAAAAATAGACTCTACTAAATTATACTTTCAATGAGTTTTTAGACATTTCGGTGGAATATTTACCACGTATCGGTTACACTGACCTGTTTGTGAGTAGACTCGAAAGGAGAAATCGAACCATGTAGCATGTAGTAACTAAACTTGATTCCTCCTACAGATTTTCAATTTCGACAACACGGAGACGGCTAGTTTATATCAGTGTTCAAAACAATAATAAACTTGATTTAACAATGAATGTAGTGTCAGCTAACAAAATAGTTGTAGACACAAATAAACACGATAAGTCGTCAAATCACACGTTGAGACGCGCAAGCCTGAGGCACCGCAATTTTACAGCTGCCTTACAAAGAGCTCAGAGGGATTTCGCATCAATTTAAAACTACCTTCAACCAGCCAGCTTCCTTATGTGACTACATGGAGCAAAAAAAGAATATCAGTTCGAAATTCAAGTTTGTTATTAACTAGGTATGTGATTAAACCAACACAGTGCAGAGTGAGAATAAAATTTAAATAAAGGTCAAAATTCGCTACTAGATAATAGTCTATCGTACAATGGTTCCCAAAACATACATATTTATAACATTTCAAATAAAGATATAAATATGATACAAATTGTATAAAACCGCTACAAACGGCGGCATCAGGCGTTGACCTCCGCGCAAAAGAAAGGTTTCATGTGAAATATTTGTTGCAAAAGAGCTCTTATATTAACTAAGGTAATAAAACTGTTATTATTTTCTGGGGAAAGTGAGGTTTTGGGAAGAATATTATTACGTTGAGCCAACATAAGCATCTTTATTTACATAAAGGTATTGTAAAACATCGCCTTAATAAAGTAGCCACGGTTAGTATTATTTGTACTTATATACAATAT
Organism: Catocala fraxini; assembly: GCA_930367265.1. Classification (NCBI taxonomy): domain Eukaryota; kingdom Metazoa; phylum Arthropoda; class Insecta; order Lepidoptera; family Erebidae; genus Catocala; species Catocala fraxini. The sequence goes on along the minus strand of OV884040.1, from coordinate 15,158,514 downwards.
TGAACACATCTATTTAATGCTGTTTTTCTGGACTTTTAGTGTAATTAATAAATGAATCTAGTATAGTACGTGAGAATGATATTATAAGATTCTACATTATTTTTATTGAGTAGCAAATAGGTTTTCTGTACGCGCGATAATTTAATCATTCTAAATATCGTATGGCGTCTATCAAGTATTATATACAGTACTTAGATTAGTTAACAGACAAAACTTAGAAATAAATACGTATGCAAAAGCCCGCGAATCTAATTATTTACTTCCAGTTAGGATTTTCAGCACAACTCCTAGTAGAAGACACACATTTATAAGTGAGCTATGATATTCATCAGCATTACGCAAGGATATAATTATATTAGTGTGAAACCGCGGTATGCTCAAACAGGCAATCTATTTTTATAAATTCATTTTGACTAATGTATGTTACGTCATAAACAAATATAAATATTATACAAGCTGTAAATATAATAGGTATCTTATTATGAAAAAAGAAAATGTATCAACAGTATATTCTATTTGTAAGACGTCTTCCTTGAGGGAAGGAAATAAATTATGAACACAGTGGGTACTCAAAGTCTGTAGTCGCGGATATTTTATGTACGAGTGAATTTTGCCTGTCCACAGTCTAAAGGCCGTCCATCTTAATATAATTGCAAACCGATTTTGACAACAATCGCTCGGATAACATAGAGAATTATTTGAAATTATAATCGTACATTATTCACAATCATAGTCCCACGCCTATATTATTCGCCGAAAAGGGTATGCAGGGATGTTTTATTATACCCATATACGCATAACACCGAGTACCACCTAGCGGGCCTAGTCACGGCTTCCACGGTGCCACTAAAAAAATATTTGAGAGAAAATGTTATATTTAATAACATTTTTCAAGACCAGGGGTCAAAGTTTGTGTTCGGAATCGAAGACAAGAGCTCGCACACAGCAGTTGTATGTGCCACCAACGAACTTGACAATAATGACCACCTAATCTTTATTGCTCCCGATCTATGAATGATAGCCTCTCAAGCATTATTCTCGTTCACTTAAACTTTTCTAAAGCTCCGTCACTATACAGATCAAGAAGAAGAAAAATGCTCGCTTTGAAGAACCGCATGCTTAATAATCTTAGTAATCTTAAGCCAAATCCTAACTCAGGGTATTTTGCCTTATCATAAAATAACTAGATTTTGCCTGCAGCTCCACTCAGGTAATTGTGGATTATATAAATTTTCAATAAATCGTTTTTTTGGATCACAAGTTCTTTATGTCTTATTCTGTACCCCTTAAAACGTGTATCTGCAATTTTATGATTATCAGTTAAGTGCCTGCCAAGTGTCTAGCGGACATACGTTTATACGCAAAAAATTCTAGCGCCAAATGTCGGCCAGACATATGATTATCCGCAAGCGGCTCGCGGCGATTGGTCGTGAATTTATTCGGTCCAACCACAGATCTAATACAAAACAACCACTTGAAACATTAGTTCAGTTTATAGACAACATTTTTTGTGATAGTTTTTAAGTTACTGGAAAGTAACACACATTAATAAAAAAATGACAGTGTCACTTTGAATGAAATTAGTGTGTGTTACGTACGTTCGAGTGAGCAGCGATAGCTCAGTAGGGAGACCAACAGACTGCAATGCAGTAGGTCTCGCGTTCGAACCCACGTCGCGCACCTCTGACTTTCGGAAGTTATATGACTTTTCGAAATTATGTGCGTATTGATTGACAATTATCGCCTGCTCCGTGCCTCGGAGAGCACGTTAAGCCGTTGGTCCCGGCTGCCATGAACATCTATGGCAGTCGTTATTGGGAAAGTCAGTACCCTCTAATATCCTGACACTGGTCTAGCCTTAGGGTATCGTTAGCCTTCGGGTTGCGGAGGTCAGGTGGCAGCCGCTCCGTGTAAAAACTGATATACAGTCAAATCCGGTTAGACCAGAAAAGCCGACCCCAAGTGACTTGGGAATAATAAAGGCTAAGAGAGAAGAAGACATACGTTCGGGTGATATTTTAGATATTCTAAATCGGTCAGTGTTTGTTATTGATTTATATGATGAATTACTGAGAAATGTCGGATGTTTATGTGTGAAGTGAATTTCATTCGAAAAATGGCCTTAAAGATATTGGAAAAAGTCTCGAACTTTAGAAGAGCGTTATTGTATCATAAACATTTTTGTCATACGCAATAATTTTATAGTAAATGTTATTACATTTGGTTAAAAATACTTATATTAGTTAGATAATTCATTCAAAAGGATATTTGTGTCATTAGTTACCCATATAATTACATATAAACATGTTCAATATAAACATCTGCCTGTTTTATTTAATTCTAAGTATAGCACAGAGGTGTAAGTGCGACAAGGCGGACTATGGGTTCAAAGCCCAAAATTGCGTTATCTCCAAATAATTGGGTCAAGCCTAGATGTTGTTTGCGTCTTATTGGATGCAGGTATTATCCATATTGTATAAGTATATAGGTTAAACCAAAACAAAATTACGTTCTGTAAAGATAGTACTTCAAAATATCTGTACAGATTAACATCGCCAAAGATTTTCTGCAAATACGCAATAGATTTCTTGCGTATTTTCACAAAATCTTTATATTGTTTTATGCCTATAATACTGTTTTTATTCACAAAGTCAAGTATTTAAGTACTGGGCGGCACACAATTGGCCAGACAACCTCTTTTGTTTCAAGTAAATTCACGGCTTTAGACAGCGGCCCCGTTAGCTTCCACTTGAACCTTTTTTCGTTTCATTTACGCTGTTATTGTTAAATATTTATATCATGCCTTTTTCTAGGACAATCTTTGGCTCCTTGTTAAAGCTCTGGGGCAATGGAATTAATGTGTATTACGTTACAGTGCAAGACTAAAATGGTTTCCTACTCATTAGTAACGACCTTTTTGTGTTTGATAATAATCTGGTTAGGATGTCACAGAGGTGAAAGAGTGACTTTAAATACTGTGATAGTTGCTGTATGTACTATCACGTACTATTTTTTTAATGTGATAAGACCTATGCTATTACTTTGTTGAAAGCGATAAGTAGACTCAACATATGGTTAAAAATCGCTTAGAAAAAAATTGCTTTTTGCGTTGCAATAACGTGTATTCTTATTAAATTCTCGAGCTAAGCTAAATTAATATGTTACGGGTAGGCTCACGACGGTTGTAAGTTAAAATCGATCCTACGACCTCTGAATTGCAAGTCTATAGATTTAAATATCGCTCTGTTATTTTAATTTTTATGCACTCTATAAGTTTAATATTCTGTGCAACAGACCTAAAATAGCATTCATCTATATAAATAAATAAAATTAAAGTATATATTTGTAATATCAAAATAACAGCTTATTACTAAAAGCCTATTATTATGAAAGTGTAAAAAAACACTCCAGGTAAGATATTTCTGCTTATTACAATATCTTTATTTCACTTTCAATTTGTACAAATACATAACTTTGGTAATCTACCTTATTTACAGTTTGCTTGTAATGAAAAACACTGTTCTCTAGGTTGTTATCGAACTGAGCTGAGTGATCTCAAAATAAAAATACCTCAAAATGTCGAGGTTCGTTGTTTAATGTAAACAAATTAAAACCTTACGAAAGTATAAACGGTACTTATGACAAAAATCACTTTTTTTTGTTTGTCTGTCTGTTTGTTCCGGCTAATATCTGAAATAGCTGGACCAATTTTGATGGGAATTTAACTGGCAGCAGCTGATGTTATAAAGAGTAACTTACTTTAATTTAAAAGAAAATCGGATTGGAAAAAGAATAAAACCTATTATTGTTCTATTGAAATCTAAAGGCAAATAGTAACGACGCTGGTTGTAACCATAGTTTTATATTTCACATAATATTTACAAAAATTAGAATTTTAATGCAGTTGAAATAACATGCTACGTTAAAAATACATCGAACTGAAGTATAGTAGACATGTTAAAAGAAAATACACAAAAATGATGGACGCAAACTTTGAGACGAATAAAAATAGTCGCTTTCTCGGCCTAGTAGAGGGAATGAAAATAAATTATACAAGTTTTGCAAAAAGGTTGTACGTATTGGTTCTGATGGAGGTTGTAGTACTTTTTCAAATGAGTCATTCTGCGTTAGACATGTATTTTTGGACCAGTAATATTAGTGGGTAAGCACTTGCTTCCATTTTTAGAACCTTTATTGAGTATGATTAATAGTATTTTGAAGAAAAAGAGAATAATGCAGTCGAACCACAATGAGAGGATCTTGAAACTGTCAGACGCCTCACGGATAGAACAAATACTTATAAGGTGGCATCAGTCATTTGATACCATTTGATACCATAATTGTATAAAAAAATCCTTGCTTCACTCGACAAAGCCCATGGAACTGTGTCGTATACGAACGGCTTCTAAGCATAAGCGCTTCGAAGAGTCCAATTTCTTATACCATACTGATTTTCTTATTTGAGTCTTTATTGTTCTCCTGGACAGAAGTTTTCGGAGGAAGTTTTTTATTAGTCCAAAATATCAATAGAATATTAGTCCAAATACTGTCAATGGACATTGTTTAATATGTTTATTGCACAATAGCATCGCAGCATTTACACACAGGTCACATTTATTAAAAAACTACTTGAATATAATAATCTGTTCAGAGATTAAAAATTTTTTTTTGTGTCCTGGAATGCTAATGTTTAATATACATTAAAGAAAGCATTTAATTAGTTCAATAGGTTGTAATTGATGGTATTCAATGTCTTCCCTCTAATATCTTAAAAGTCCTCGAAATAATAAAATTCTCATAACACCCTGTTCGATTGATATTCACAATTTTTATTTTTATTTCCTCTTACATTTTAACAAGGACCTTCTACTTTAATGAGGTTTATTACTTAGTATAAAACGTATTTTGTATTTAAATACACGATTGCTTAATTTAACCAACCCTATAGAAGTTATTGCGCAATAATTTTAGTATTCTGTAGTAATAATGGCAACCGCGTGTAATTGAATATTAGATTGATCAAAGCCCTCTAAGTACTGTGTTACCAATTTGTGGTTTTCGTTTGCTGACATATAGATTGGAGCTTTGTATAGTACTTCGTTGCCTTGAACAAATTGTCATTATTTGAAACAGAATATTCAGTAGTACCTATATTTCTGATCAATAAGCAAATATAATCAGTTGGTACAATATATACCAAACATTGTGTTGTACATAAATATATTCTGGTTAAAGTGGACACATGTATGTTTTATTGATATTTTTTTCTCTATTGAGCACTCCACGCAGAAGCTAGAGTGGATAAGCAGCATTTTCTTTAGATGTTGGACATTGTTTGCAGTTTAATTTTACATTATTGTTAGAGTATTCACGCAGCACACAAATTACTGCACGGATGACACAGTGGTTTATGTGGTCGCCTAGCCACCTCCACCGCGCCGAGTGTTGTGGGTTCGATCCTTATATGGGACAACAAATTTGGTGATTCACAAATAATAATAATAATAATAATAATCTTTATTGTTCAAAATTATATGACACAAAATACAATCAAAAATTAAGGCTTAAGAATATGCACTTGTCTAGAAACTCTGGCCCCTGAACTAGGTATATATACCTGTATTTCAGTAGTCAACGCCCCCCGTATTAATGTATCCATAGTGTAAGCCTCTATCATCTTATGAATCGTAGGGAAAATTCTTCCAAGTCTGGGTATTCTTTGTGTCCGTTTTATAGTCATGTTTGTCAAGTCCTTTACGATAAAGGAGTTAATGCTAGAGCGGGACAGGTATTTACACAAATTATTAAGAATCCTCAAGAAATTAAAATAATTTATTATACAAGATATGCGCCGCAATTTAAGCAATAGAATAATTACAATTGATTAATGCAAATATATTACTGATACTGTGATATATTTGCATTAATCAATTGTAATTGTTCTATTGCTTAAATTGCAATTTAATCATAAATTGTTAGTTATTATATCAGAGGGTGGTTTAGTAATGGCCGTATTTGCCACTGTTGGCTATATTACACAATATGAATTATACTAATTCCAGTGATTGTATTGCTACACTATTAAAATACATTAAACTTTAACTTAGTTGAAGCCCTAGTAATATTAGGGAGAATTTTTCAAAATAATGTTTAAGACTTCCTTCAAGTAATTCTTATAAAAATATCTAAACAAAGCTAAAGACTTTGTAAATTTCATTTTGATGTTAACAGATATCTTAAAACTGTCAAATTATTTCAAAACTTAACATAACAAGAATAAAATGCATTATAAGAAAAATAACATAAATAAATGATTTTACCTTTTTGTTTGTTTTTGACACCGTCATGTAGACGGTGTCAAAAACAAACCTGAAGGCGTGGTGATAGCATTTGTGTAACGAGCACACACTTCTTGAACAAACGACGTGCGAAGTAAATGGGGGGATGGCGCATATCAATCTTATTTGTCACACAAAATGCGAGAGGTTTCATATCGATATGAGGAAAATTCTCCTCACCGAAATTCACACTTTCTGGGAATCTACGCCTAAAATCACAAAGTTTATTTTTTGTAAGACATCTACCATTTTGTTTTATCAATATACTAGTATGCTTGTTAAATCCCTCAGCTAAACTAGAAAGCTTGTATTAGAAGGTGGTTTATGTCGTTAGTGTAATGAATAGGATTCGAACCCGCAATCTCTCGATCGCAAGTCCAATGTTTTATCCAAAAAGCTAAAGCTGCTTTAAAGATTAGTTTTCAACGCCGTTTTAAGAACGTTCTGGAAAGATATCAAATATAAATCCTCGTAAAGCTATTTAAATGGATTTCCACCTTCAAATGGCTGGACACTTAGTCTTTGGCTATTTAAATGACTTTTAGTTCAAACTGTTACCAAAGTATGCTCGTTTCAATATGTAAAGCGCCACATCATCATACATTTTTTGCTTGTATAAGCCGCATTCGAAAAATTACTCACTATTGTCACTCGACAAAGTTGATATATTTTACAATGCAGCATTAAAACACGCGACAAGAAAACTTTATACCTTTTTAAACATACTAGCGGTCGCCTAGCGGTCAAAATTCGACCAAAATTCCTAAGCTTGCTACTTTGTTTTCTTTTTTCTTTATTACATATAAATAAGGTATAGGTAACCATAATTACAAAGAATTGTACGACGTCATACGAACAACGCCGAAATACTACGGACGCGATTCGACTGTGTGTGTCAAATGCATGGATGTGTACGTGTAGTGTTTTTTCCGTTAATTTAATGTATTTGTAATGCATATTTTATAAAAATGTTAGAACTCCTCCGTCCGCGCTATTTTTGTAAAAAGAGGTAAAAAGCATTTGCTTCACATATTAAAATATATGCGCACGGGTTTGTGTGAGATTTGACATAGTTATAGTTTGTATGCGTAATATTAAAAGTTTCAAAAAAGATTCATTTAATGAATTACGGACTAAGTTAGATCATACGGAGACAGTAGTAAATATTAAATAAACAAAAATGCCTCATACATTAATATTAGTCCCTTTACGTGGTCTACAGAACTCGTCGGTTCGGATAACGAATGCTGCGGAATAATTTACATAGTAGTTGAAACAGATCTAGAGAGATTGCTCGACAGTCTCTCAGTGACGGCGCTTATCTTGAAGAGTATTCTCGACCGAACAGATAAAGCGAAGTAGTTTGCAATGGAGGAAATGTGCATGTCGAGCTTGAATGTACCATGATGATTGAGTTTTTATATATAGATTCTTAACCTTGTTTTAACTGTATGTAGTTTATATGTGATTTGCCAGCATAAAAGATTTAGGTACTAAATAATGTCTGATTCATTGATTTGTAATAAACACGGATACGGAAATACCAGTTTTTGTCCTTGGCTCCGTTTGCGTAAATGTAGGTTATGTAAATTTTTTATACCTTGGTAACAGTAGTTTTCTGTATTAAAGGTAACAACGTGTATACAAAATTTCGTGATGATCGCTCGAGTAGTTAGGGCGTGAAACCGTGACAAGCAAACTCACATTCCATTAAGAATATTAGTTAGATAATATTGTCTTCTACTTACGCGAATATTATTAATTGAAATTAAACTGCTATATACGGATTTTATCGCGTTGTTTATTTGACACTTTATTACAAATTTTAAAAATAAACAATGCGATAAAATCCGTATATAGCAGTTTAATTTCAATGAATATTAGTTAGGATTAGGATGTATTTATAAATATGAAATTGATATACATATATTCAAATCTCATAAGAATTTCAATATGACTGTAATTATAATAACATACTTCAGTAAACGTATTCAATTAAAACTTGCTTCCACCAAGAAGTACATTCTGCAATTGTCGTCTCAGATAAAAATATTTCATACTTACGTCGCAAAGGAACCATCGCTGGGAGAGGTACAATATATCTATCGAATTTATCACCACGAGACGCATATTACAACGCTGCTGGACTACACATAAGAAGAAACAATGTTGCGTTTAAGCCCTTTGAATGTGTTCACTAACCAGTTTTAAACGACGTGTAGTAGTTCTAATCCATTCGAATATGAGCTTATCGCGTATAGTAAAATCAATTTCATACCTTACCTTACATATCCTATACCTACCTTACCTATGCGTTCTAATGTACTGCTACTGTTATTTTATAAAAATATTGTTAGTCTACCACCTGAAATTTAGCTGCTTATGCAACTTCAGGGGGTCTACCGTGAAACGCGTTATACGCAATTGCGTACGTTCGTTCGTGCTTATTCTTACCATGAAACATCATTCGCGCCGACATTCGTCACGAATATCATCGTATGACATTTGTACGTCCTAAAAATCCGAAGTGTTTTCATGGTAGGTATATGCTTATTATTTCGTTCGTCATTCGCACGTCATTGCGTAAAAACATTTTCAAGGTAGACCCGCTGCATCGTTTGAGGTTACATAAGTTTTTATGTATTTTCTTTAAATACATATTTTTCGAGCGTTAGATTTCAAGGCCAGTGTAGCGCGGGACAGACATTTGTGGATCACACAAATAATACAGACCCACGACACTCGGCGTAGCGGCAGCGATGCGTCTGATTGCTTGCTACGCCATGCGTGTAATCAATAACTTTTTCAGCAAGTAACTTTGCTTAGGATGTCAATAATCAGTACAAAAGAAGAATACTTGATATGACAAAACGTCAGAATGGTGACCACATAATTATAACTGTAATAACTTCGCGAAGAATCAATGTAAAATATAACACAATAGTCACGTAATAAGATTATTTAACACCAATTATTTTGCAGCCATTAAATAAAACTCAACGTTGCAAAAGCTCCACATTTATTTTTAGTAAAAATGCCTCGAGAACACAGAATGTGGGCATTTATGTAAAATACCTACATTTTTATTGAAACAAGAAATAATATGAACGTTCGCGGCTGAAGCGACTCACTATCTAGAGAGAGTTGATAAAGTGCTACAGTAACGTAAAAAATCTACGTAACGAGGCTGCCCTCGCATTCCCTGTCATACTTTCCCATTTTTTTTCAATTTTAAAAGACTGAAGTAACGCTTATGTGTCATTTTAATTATATCTAGACATGAAATTGAATTAATTTCTTATTTTCGGATCGAACTTTCTTCAATAGTCTTACATTATAATGATGAGGTAAAGAGAATCAACGATTAATTTAAGTATATCGGTTTAAATCACCTTGAATAACAAATCACATTCCTTTGAATACTGACTGTAAGGATGGCGTAGTGGTTTAATTAGTCGCCTTGCCATTGCCACTGCGCCAAGTGTGGTGGTGACAGAGGACTAAAATTTGTGTGATCCACAAATAGTTGTGCCGAGTCTGGGTGTTCTTTGTGTCCGTTGTTCGAATGTTTGTAAAGTACACCTACGACTTTTACTTTTTCCTTTGTCAGTAATATAATACAACCACGATTGTTAACTGCCATATCAACTCCAGATTTATTGGAGAAACGCGTGTATACCTCAAGTCGTTGGCATTCGCATTTCGTGATATAACTATGGTTTAGATGGCACGTAATAGGAGCAAGTATTTATACTAAGTTTAAGCTATCTATTTAAAACAATGTAACGACTTTCAAGCCGAATAAAAAAGTAAAATAACGGTCCAGTTTTAATAAACTGGAGCAGAGAGAGTAGTGTGAATATACCTAACCATTAGGTTATGTAATGTTAGAATTTGAATTACTTCTAAAACAATTAAATTATTAATTACGTAGCTAACTAGTCACATTTTTATCACACAGCTATGAAAAATCCTGATATGAGTCGGTCGCATTAAAATTCGTTGGGAACTACAAAGCCACATATATTCACACAGGTAATAATAATAATAATATTCTACCACATACACACAAATTTTACCATCTAGCCCAAACTAAGCAGAGCTTGTACTATGGGTACTAGACAATTGATAAACATACATATATACTTTTTTTTTTGTAAATACATACATATTATATATAGAAACACCCAGACCAAGACAAACATCCATGTTCATGCACACAAATGTTTGACTTGTGCGGGAATCGAACCCACGACCTCAGGAGTGGCAGTCGGTTACACTAACCACTACGCAATCGAGTCGTCTAAATATCTAATAATATATCACAATGGTATTATACTTTGCAATACGAGCCTGGTTTTATATTCTAGTTAACAGCAGAGGTAAATATGTAGTATGTATGTATTACTAGCTTTTTCCCGCGGTTTAGATTTTTCAATAAGATTGTATCCCTCAAGAGCGGGACTTCTTTTTGGATGACATGCACTCTCTGTATTTATGTCCTTTTCTGTACCCTGTGTACGAAGTGTATGCGCAATTTTATGATCATTGGTCGAGTAGTCAAGGCATGAAAGCGTTCGCATTTATAATATTACTAAGGATTTACTATAAAGGAATTAAACTTTATCGAATAATATTAGCACCATAATACAAATGGCCTTGAATGAATTTATATAATTATGTATTTAAACGAAATTCTACCGTCATCATCCCTCTTCTTCTCCCTTAGCCTTTATTATTCATAAGTCACTTGAGGTCGGCTTTTCTAGTCTAACTGGATTTGACTGGATATCAGTTTTTCACAGAGCGGCTGCCACCTGACCTCCGCAACCCGAAGGCTAACGATACCTTAAGGCTAGACTAGTGTCAGGATATTAGAGGGTACTGACTTTTCCAATAACTACTGCCATAGAGGTTCATGGCAGCCGGGACCGACGGCTTAACGTGCTCTCCGAGGCACGGAGCAGGTGATGATTGTCAATCAATTACCGTACCGTACTACCGTCAGTATCCCTAATGCTATATATATATATAACTTAAACTTATCAAATTACACACAAATATAATTAAAGCACATTTTGCTTAGTAACATTTATTTGCTGCCACTTATACAAAATACAGTCCCAGAGATCAAAAAAGTTATGACTTCATATCATAAGAATGTAAATAATATATTTATTGCATGGATAACTCTATGCAATAAATATATTATTTAAGTATGTTCTTATTTCTAAGTTCTTTGATTTAATATCACTTAACCCGAGGTCTTACTACCATCTCTTAAGATACAGTAATTACATAGGCGAGTATGAGACAGCGAGTTAAAGACTGTACAGCTTTGTTTTATTCCCACATATATAATTATGTATACCTAGTAGTAAGGCCCTGTGGCACCTTCTACAATAACAAACTGATAAAAAAATGTTTTTTAAGCAAATAAAGACATAACGTAAATCCAAGGATTTCTCGTGAAATTATTTCGTATTTTAAACAAATTATTATTTTTGGATATCTACTCATTTGACGTATCTGAGAGAAAAATCGAGTATATAAAAAACCTATATTTATTTTGCTTAATTAATAACATTAAACAACTACAACGTCGTATTAATTTATCAAGTCTTAGAATACCAGATATAATTAAAAACTTATTACATTATGTATGTGGCCGCCGGTGTGCCGCTGCGACTCAGTACATTAATAGCTAATCATATTAAAAACCGCTAAGCAACCATTTCGAATATACAAACGTCTTTGGCAAGATTCTGCATGCATAAACTTAAAATATCAATGCCCTACATCAAAATGTTTATGACTGCTTCAAGGAAAACACATAAGTTTGCTTTCAGAGTTTACAGTAAGAACATGAGACTGAAATGACTGTAAGCTGAAAAGCAAGTTGCAGAGAGCAGTTTAGCTCAGAAGTACAAGTTTCCCATGTATGTATTTTCTACACGAATGCTCGAGGGAGAAGTATTAAAGATTTTAATTTAATTTTTAGTCCGCTTAGTATCATTTATTATAAAACTAGTTTTTGCCTGCAGTCTCGCTCGCTTAGGCACAGTACTTTTTTTGCTGAGTGAAACTACTACACTATGTCCTTTTTTGTAGTCCTGACAGGGCGTGAAAGCGTAACAAACAAACAAACTCAAAATTGTCGTTATAATATTAGTTACGATCCTGACGTCAGAAAGCATTTTATCGTGTATGGGGTAGGTAATATTTACATAGTACATAGAATAAATGCCCTGGTGCCGCAGCGGTAGCGGTTGCGACTACTGTGTGCAAGGTTTTCGGTTAGGTTTCTGGGTCGATCAAAGTATTATTAGGTTTTCCTGTGAAGAAATTCTCAGTTGTATCACGGTGTCTCTCACGGCATTAGACTCGTTCTCTACTGCGTGGTACCTAAAACCATAGTTGGCAAGATATTCATTATGGCTTAGGTTTTCAATGTCGCTTGGGAGTTTGTTGTAGAAGTTTGATAAGCGATCACTCGTGATGGCGAGTATTTTTAGATTGATGGATTTCATTCTTCTGCGGGACTTGCGATCACAACATGTCGGTAAAGTCTGTTATTGTTACAAATAAATATTCACATACGCGCGATACTAATAGGTACATATTAACGCATGTGTTACTTGCATTGCTTGCAATAAGATTGAAAACCGATTGTTACCGACGACTGCAATACATATCGTAGTTACATAGACGAGTAACAGGTAGCATGAGCCTGTGCAGGTGTATGGTCTAGTATCTAGCTCAAAGTTCAGAAAACTATTTGTTGAGTATTTATTATAAACGAGATTTTGCTCGCGGCTTCTCTTTTGAAAATGTGTGTTAGGTTATGTTAGTAACAGTACTTTCCCTGGATGAAAGCTACCCTATGACCTTTTTTGTTACGTTTATGTGGCTCATAGCCAGTTGCACTCACTGATCGGTAAACGATTAGCGAGGTTAAGTAACGTTGGGTGCGGTCAGTCTATAGATCGGTGACCGCTTAGTGGTATTTCATCTGAGCGTCTCCGTGCTTCGGAGGGTAAAAGTCGGTCCCGGTTGTTGCCAAATTGACAGCAGTCGTTAAGCCATGTCAGAGGCCTACGGGCAGCTTGAACAACTCTTGACAACAGGTTGGCCACTAACCACATGAAAAGAAGAAGAAGAAGACGTGTATGTAAAATTTCATGATGAAAGTGTAACAATCAAACTGTAATTTGCATTTATAATATTATCGCATCGCATTTATATTATTAAATTAGGATTAGGATACTCTTTAGCAGCGTTTGTCGCTTTCACCACTTGTCGAGTACTCGACATGCACCTACCGCGCCTAACAGCTGATCGGAGCTAACGGGACTTCTACGTCATCGTCCTACCGCCCCACTCCAGCCATCGGTGCTCGCCCACCGGCACCGGCAGTCAGCCACAGACACGATCGCACGCGGCTGTGCTCGCGCATCATTTTTAACCATTGTTTTTACGCGCTCATATTAATTCAAATCTTGTAATTCATTCTATAAATCATTATACATTTCAAACTACAGTCCACTAGTTTCATTTATACACTCCATTGAGGTATCGTCAGCAACACCACTGCCTCTGGTGTCTGAAGTTGCTACGAAGGCTTTTTAGAAATTCTAAAGAATGTGTGTTAGTCTTACGAATAATATCAACCCAGAATATATTCAAACATTTTATTTTAGATTTAAATGTATTGCCGTTGTTATAAAACGTCGGAACTTTAACGAATACACATATTTCAGCAGCTATAGTTTCAGATTCCACATAAAAGCAGGGGAACATACAGTCGTTTGATAGAAAAACCAATTAAAATTTTGCGCTACACTACCGCTGTGCAATCGAGGCAGTATCAAGCTTAAAGTCGTAATAATAATAAAATCCGTATATTGTAATTTAATTTCAATTACTTTTTCCTTGTTTATTATTACATGAATTTTGGTTAGAGTCGCCATTATCAACACACACAATAGCGCTGCGCAATACAGCGTATATATGATCTATACTCGTAACGTCCGTTCTCCAAAGGTCTTTCGCTTTAGCTGGTGAAGTTTTCTGAAAGTTATGCGCAAAAGATAGAACACATTTCAAATCTTTATTAATTAAATAATGCTATATTATATCACAAACATTAAAATTTCGTTGTAAAATGAATACAAAGAACACCCTGACTCGGCACATCTGTTTGTGGATTACACTATTTTTTTAATCTACAAGTGTCTACGACTCTCCTCGCTGTCTATGGTGAGGTGACCATTTATACCTGACCCCTCCCCCCCTTTGCAAAGGTTTTTATTGCATATACGAAAACGAAATAGCGAGTTATTCAATATATAGCTGCCGGTACAGATCCTGGCCTGGTTATACAGTGCGTATTTCATATTATGTCCAAACGTGTTTTTGAATGCGCTTAGTTTTAGAAGTTAAGTTAGATTTAAAGAATTCTTTTTGCATTTGTAGCCTAATCATTAAGAAAGGTTATAGGCTTTCTAGTGTCATGGTGAAACATGTTCTTGAGTGCTTAGTTATAACTACTGAATACCGTTACCGCTAGAAATCATACTTACAAAATTAATGTAAGCAAAGTGAAAGTTTATAAGATATCAGTAAAGTACGCAATATTAAAAACAAATTATGTAGACTAGCTTGCTCATGCTCTTATGATTTAGTATGGCTGAAACTAGGGACTTCAACTGCCTCCGTAGCGCAGGTGTAGTAAATGCGACGGGTTCAAATCGCGGTACGGACAAAAAAGGTTATAGGGTTTTCATTAAGAAATCTCAATACCAGCCCGAAGTTAGGAAGTTGGCGGTGTTGTACACAGTTATTAATCTCAAAAAACGATAAAATTCATAATTAAAAACGAACATCGATTATCTCCTCCAAATTTCAAAGAACACAAATTTTCGCTTCTTAGATATTAATATACGTACTTTGCGACTTCGGCAACTTTACGAAAAACATATTTTAACACTGAAATTTTCATTACGCTTCTAGCCTAATCAAAAATTATTTCAACAGTAATTATGAAGGCGATAGGTACAGAAATTCGGTGCTTTGCGTAGATATTACAAAAGTAATATCATCTAATTATTATTAGTAAATTTTAAACACCGTCTACTTAGGTAAAGTAGAAGGAAGGATCGCTCCTGATTAGGATCGGACGCCCAAAGTTGGTTAATAACTAATTGTAAGTTATAACTTCAATGTATTCGTAGTTATTAACAAACTACAAACATTTTTTTATGACATTTCCGGCACTAAGTCGCAGGAGACCTTACACACGTTCAAACAACGGACACAAAGAATATCTGGATTTTTAGGTCCCGTGTGGCGATCGAAGTCAGAACACTCAGTGCAGTGAAAGTGGTGAGGCGAGCACTTAAACCATTACGCCATCCGTGCCGACCAAACATTTCTTTAGAAATCCACACAAAGCAAGGGACCAAATCAAGCCCGCACCCCGCGTTGAAATATGCGGCGCGTAAGTAACATACTCTGTGGAAACACAGCAATTAAACAAACATTGCGTCTTAACTCATGGTTTATCTCTTATCTAATATCGCAAGAATCATCAAAATTAAAAAAAAAAATGCCTAATTCTATAAAGAGCAACCAAATATCTTCACAAATTGTCACATAAACTTTGAATATAAGAGTAAACTGTGTTTCTGCCTGTATAGAAAAAAAACACAGTTTATGAAGCATCAGACAAACATCACTTTTAGAAAACGTGGTGAAACAATTTATACATTGAATAGACAACACAACTGTGCCACAGTCGCTAACAACTCTTAACTTCCTAAAGCAATTTCAACACTATAGTACAAAGTCGTAGTTGACTGAAGCACTCGTCCAATTAGAGCGTTCTTTCCATTTCCCAATCAATTCACAAAGCTCGTTGACAAATCGGTCGCGATTCGAGCTGCTTTTCCATCCTCGTTGAGTGCACTTTATGATAATCTTGAGCACTAGAGAAGAAGAGTGATTTGCCGTGCAATTTGAGCGTTTGTGTTCTATGCTTGAGGCTTAAGGCTACTTGTACATGACGCCGGAACCGCACCGACGCTGGATCGCAATACTGCGCATATTATGAATATCATAGTTGCCTATGTATAGTTTTTTATATTATTTTACACACACGAGCAAATAGCGATCAAAAGAAATCTTTTTGTGCAAGCAGTATAATTTTTTTAAATTTGGATATAAGAAAAAGTGTCTGCGGTGATATCTTGCTATCTCCATCGAACAACTGCATTTGAATAACGATTACGTCAAAGTTTGTATTGTGCCTTTTTTTGCTGTTATTTGACAATTACCCCTAGTACTAGATTTTAAATAATTGTATTTTGTTTATAAGTAGATTTCAAAAAAGATTTAAATTAATTGTTTGGATAAGGTAACTATTTAACTCAAAGAAGATAAAAAAGTGAGTCAACTATCCTATTATTGTCATGCAAGTCTCGCACTCTCACTGCAGACGCACCGCGACCGTATATAGCCACGCCGCCATTTTATGTATTTTGCACAACGCTCAATGCCTTGATGCTTTGATTTAAATTAAGTATATAAGTAATACTTTTCCGAATTGTGCTAGTTAAAATTATCAATACATAGGATTATCCATTACAATAAAAATTTGTAAATATTTACATTTACGTTGACTATTATATACTGAACTGTGAGTCTGTGAGTCCAAAAAGACGCGGCTTACACGCGGTAACGGTTTGGTTGCGACACGGATGCGGAACGGTGGCGATGCGGTTATTCTATGAATAACAAAAATATTTTCGTCTTTTTGTAATACGCGAGTGACGCTACAGGACAATTCCCAAAAAGTTGCACACTCTTTGCTACACTGTAACCCTGAACTTGTAGTCAAGTTAACAGAACTTGAGGTCAAGGTCAAAATTTATTTCGGAAGATTTACGCCCCGAGTTCTTACTCTTAGGACTCCGACTTGGATAGGTTAGGTTAAAAGGCGGAGGCGGGTGCTATGCTCCCGTCGTAGCCTTTATGGTTATTTTTTTTGTGGCCACCCAGAAATAGTCGACACATTATAAGAGACGATACTAAACTTGAGGTCAAGGTCACTGACCTTAAGATCAAGTTCACTGACCTTGGAGTCAATGTCATTGACAATGACATTGAGGTCAAGGTTACTGACACTGAGGTCAAGATCACTGACTTCTATCACTGACCTTGAATGTTGCCCACCCTACTACTCCCACTTCCCACCGGGTGCCGAAGGCTTGATTAGGCGATATTTTTGTTAAATATTTTCTGTCTTTTTTTCATAGTGCCCCGTTTCGTATCCACTGACCAAAATGTAAGACAACGGCGCAGGCATGTCGTATCGCTGCCTGCGTTGCGCCTCCTTCAGGCACGGTGTTTGCGCATAAGACCCACGTCGATTAAATTAGTACTAATAGGCAAAGCTATTTGATTGATACGATGAATATTGTAGTTATACGTGTTTCTGTCCATCTTGTAGACCGGTATACCAACGTAGTCGATATTACATTTTATTATTTGACTTCAAACAGCGACTGACTTGGATTGTTTGCTTTCAAAGCTATTACTTTATTTCTAGTGCACTGCATGTTACTTACGTACTTTGCAATATTACTTTATAAGTAAGTTGGATTAGATTAAAATATCATCTTCATATTTTACATTGTGATATTTTCTTGTAATATAAAAAACGGGAAAAATTCTAGTTAACTTTACAATCTAATAAAGAAATTAAACTGCGAGCATAGTCAGATCAGATGAATCTATATAGAAAATCCAAAGGTATATTTTAAGTTTGCTTTACTTTAATTAACTAGACCTATAATATTACAGACACGGTACACGATTTAGAACTACAAACTTAAAGAGTCATTTGAATATGTAAATATCACACAATTATCTTCGTAAGCTTTACGATATAATTATTACTAGCGGTCGCCAAGTGGTCGAAATTTGACCATAATTGATTTAAATTTAAAGTTGCAATAGGTACTTAAGGTATGTAACCATAGTTACGAAGAATTATACGACATCAGCCGAACCATGCCGAAATACTACGAACGCGATTCGACTGCGTGTGTCAAATGCATGGTTGTGTGCGTGTAGTGTTTTTTCATTAATTTAATGTATTTCTAATGCATGTTTAATAAAAATATTAGGATTCGCACATTATTCCTCCATATAAACTTTAACTGTGCCAAATTTCATACTCCTCCGTCCGCGCTATTTTCGTAAAAAGTGGTAAAAAGTTTTTACTTCACGTATTAATATATAGATGTCGATTTAAGGTGTGACATCAGCATGTTATTATTCAAGTAGGACGTACGTTCTAAACAAACTCACTCGTTTAATAAGAAGTGGCAAATAAGATCTCCTACGAGGTATGGTAACCTACGCTACTAAACGTGACGTTGCTACGCACAGTGTCGGTATTAGATCCTAAGCACACAACACTCAACTTGCTTTTTATATCCTATGTGCCGTAAAATAGGCACGTACAGTTTTAACCACATAAGGTCGGTTAAAATAAATTGTTTGTTTAAGACTGCGCCGAGCGAAATGTGCCAAAACAGGCGGTCACAGTTAAGTTGATAAAATCAATACTCAGTGTAAAAAACTTAAAATAATTAATATTTTCGCCTACAAAATTACGTACATTTGCACGAAAGATGAAAAAACGTAAGCTCGTGTTACGTGATTTTTAGATTATAAGAGTAGAAATCTAACTTATTTTACAGCTTAAACGAAACATAAATAGTTATATTACAATTTGTCTGCCCCAAATATTTAAGTTATTGGTTGACAATTAAGATACATATTTATCAAAAAAGCACTTTAACTCCTCCATACAATTTTACTATGGCGGCCGCGCGCCGATTTGAATATCGAGCTCTGTCATTCAGTCCAATCGCGTCTTACGCTCGGCACAGTCTTAATAACTAGTACAACAAAAATGTAGTCTTTGACGCCCGTCGTGCGTCTACAATAAGCAATGTTACCGTTTTTTTATAACTATCTCACATTATTTAGTCTATGGACCCTGTAGGGAAATATTGAAATAATTAAAAGTAAACATTAGTTGTAACTAATATTTACTTTTAATTATTTCAATATTTAATTAAAACTACTTGACGACTTACAATGATAATTTAAATTGTCAAGACGCTTAGTCCGGCAATATGGCGTCCAGTTGTGAATAATAATAATAATAATAATAATGTTTATTTGCAAAAGGTTTTACACTGTATCCTTAAATAATAGAGAGACTTACATGAACTATAAAGTGTTTTGTTGAACTCTGGTACCCATGGTAAGATTTAACTTGTGTAATGGGTACCAGTGCCCTTCCACGTAATTACTAAATTAAATTAAATTAAGGAGCGATTATACATGATGTGCACAATATTAATATTTTATAGAACTCTATTTGTTCTTTTGACATAATTCGATCAGCCTCATATGAATAAATATATAATGTTATATTGTGTGCGTGTGCGTGTATGTGTGTGTGTGTGTGTATATATGTATGTGTGTATGTATGTAAGTGTGGAGTGTTTGTGTGTTTTAGTGTAACATAGTGTTTGGATCATTGTGAGCAATTTTATTATAGAATAGATATCTTTAATAATTTTTCAGTGTCGTCATAATCTGACACTTGTAACAAATTATACACCTTCCTTTTACACTCTTGCCTACAGAGAGGGTAAATATTGCAAAGTTTATTAATTTGGTTATACAAGTGACTACTGATGACGTGATAATGGTGTTGAGCAAGGGATGTTCTTGATTTATGAGTGTCACGTACTTTATATTGTCTACGGGTTTGAAGGGCATTTACGTCATACACTATAGAACAGTGCTTGCGTAATATGGTTTGTAGTACAAAGAGCTGTCTAACTGTAAGAAACTTACACTCTGCGTAAAGGATCTGCGTGGGATATTTGAAAGGTTTGGACATCATGACTTTTAGGACTGCTCTTTGCGCACGCTCCACTTATAGTAGATGTGTCTTATGAGGATGAATTGACGTAACACGTTTATAAATAAGACAGCTAGCAATGACAAAAACGTGTAATGTCAAAATAAATGTACCCAATCTACCCCGTTTGAGACCACGTGGTTCCAATTGACAAATAAATTAAGTTTATTTTGGGACTTGGTAATTTTTTTTTTGTTTTGTCTTATTCCTAATTTCTTTTTAATCCATTATCTACGCGGATGGCAATTAATAAGTCGTTATTTTTTATACTGTAGAATAGTCTATTGAGCAGTATAGAAATGTATTTGGTAGCTGTTTTGGTAACTTCAAAAATATTTAATAGTATTGCCTATTAAAAAGGATTTGGTAATAATTATGTGTACATATATCCCGCGCCCGAAATATACGTCCAATCATGAGGTCCCAGGTCCGATTCCTGAGTTCCCAGCATAGTGTAGATTTTACTAATGTAAAATTCTTAGGAACAGCACATACTCTGGGAATGTTTATGTGCGAATTTAATAAAACGTTAAAAGTGGCAGTTCTTTAATTTAATATAAGAGGAAGCAAGTATTTTACGCGATCATTCTTGGTTTATACATACCTTTTTGGAAGGCTTGACGTTTCTGCAGTCAGACAAATATGTAAGTTTGCAATTGCAGAGCATTTATTTGAAACAAGGACTAATTGCTGAATTCAGTTTCATCGTCAACAGGATCTCTTTATAGATCGTCAATAATATCCCGGGATATTGAGTAAAGCGATTGAAATACGTGTGCACAAGATTTTCAATTGACTTAAAAGTGATTTTAAAAATGTTTGGAGCATGTTCAATTACTTTACATCGGGCGCTGGCTTAAAAGGGAATAGTAGGTATTTCCAACTTATATCTAGCAGACTAAAAACAAATTTAGTGTTAAAAATATACAACGTATATGAAAAATATCTTTAAAATAAAAACCTCTAAAGATTTGACTAAATCTCGGCAGATATACAAGACAAAGTATTACACAACCAATTACATAGGTACTCACTGCCTACATTATCATTGGTTATTATCTAGGTAAAGACAATGGCCCATGATATATTTCCTATTTCTATACAGCCGTCCTATACTAAAAAGTTTCACTTTGTATCCAGGTATCATTTCAATAGTTACCACAGATGCTATCTAAGATTATTATAATAAAACTTTCATTATTACTGCAAATTCAAATATGAATTTAAGGGCAAGAATTTACAGAATTTCAGTATGCACAGCTGAATAGGTAAGGTAAGTAATGCATCAGCTATAGGTATAGTTCTTGCAACTCATAAAGGCAAGCGGGCTATGTATGTGTGTGTGTAAGTGTCGCTCGCAACTGATCGCTCTGTCAAACACGCATCATACTACCTCACTGTACATGTACACGTAAAGCCCACTCGCCTGCGTGAGTTGGAAGAACTGTATCAATAGGTTATTATCTTTTAGGTACTAGAGTAATCAGTGTAATCACCACTACAAGCCTGGAGTTTATTTCACAAACAGGGAATTATTTATCGCGGTCGTGGCGAATCTGCTGCTTTGTGACACAATAGCCGTATATATTAACTCGGTGAAAATCTATGCTATTATTGTAAAGCGAAAAGACTTGTATTTTTTTTGTAATTAATAAATTAAAAATTATTTAAACGGTTTAAAAAAATATTTCAATATTAGGAAAGTTCTCTATCTAGGAGTAACATAGGCTATATATAACATATATATAACATCATGCAACAAGCCTCGGGAGTGGAACAATAACCATAAACGTGGGTAAACTCGCGGGGTAAATTGGCTTTAAAGTAAAACTTTTGCGTTAGTTTTACGTAGCTTTTCCTTTCTTAATTTTAATATTGAGTTTTATTTATATCTATTTTGGTTGCGTATTCCAGAGGTTAGTTATTAAACTATAGCGAGATGGGCTATTAGTAACTAACTAACATTGAATTTTTTTAAGTAACTTCAGTTCTAAAATAGATTTTAATTTTGCTAAATACCTCTGTTTTTAAACGGACGACCTACGTGCATTTAATGTAACGAGCTAATAAAATAATTCTTTTCAACAAATAGCGAAGAGAATGTCGATGTGGACCTACCAAAATTTGTTATTTCAAGGAAATTGCACTGCGTTAAAGTAAACTGGCGACATTATTATTTGGTAATGGAGAGGAAGATGCACAATACGGTGCTAAGGATTACTGCTGGATCATCAACATATTAGAGGCAGGACGTAACCGAGTCACTTCTTAATTCTCTCTAGAATTATTAGCATCGTAAAACAAACAGTAAAGTTTTACGGTGCAGATACAATATTTCTACTGCAATATGTGAGGTTGCAATTTTTCTTTGCATAGCCATAATTACCTATATACAAAATGACGTTCTATAATATGGATGTTATTGCCGGCCAGTATATTACAGATACACATAAAACGTTAATATTTTGCATATGGGTATGCAAGGAACTATGAACTATACTATGGTATAGTTCATAGTTATATGTAGCTGTCAACAACAGCTATATGTAGCTGTTGTTGCCGGCCTATATAATTATTACAGCTATATATTGCAGTAAAAATAAAGTGCCATTCAGAAACCTCTTAACTAAAGTGCTAGACAATAAATTCTGAATCTAAAACTTACACTTTACATTGACATTGTTACGAAGCACAAAGACGTCATCTGCTTAGCCTGAGATTTATCGCCGTCGTCGACTACTTTAATATCTGCCAGGACATCGTAAAGTAAGCGTCGAGACAGTATCTCAGATATTATATAGAAAGTACTCGTATTTAGTACTATATTCTTTGAAGTATTGTTTTAAAGTGGAGATAATTATTAGAGCGAGGCGAACTGTATTTTTACAAAATTAGATTATGCTCGCAGATTTGTCCAGGAAAAAATATGTTACTAATATTATACATACATACATAGATTTACGCCTGTTTCCCAGAGGGGTAGGCAGAAACTAAGGATTTCCATTTGCCACGATCCTTACACACTTCTCTGACTTCGTTCACTTTCATCACATTCCTCATACACGCCCGTCCGTTCAAGGTGCTCTTAACTTGGCCTTTGTCCAGAATGCCTCCGATCTGATCGAGAAACGTTCACCTAGGTCTTCCTCTTGCGATTATTCCATTCACACTAGCCTTATAAACTTTCTTAGTCAGTATTTCCTCGTCCATTCTTTCTACATGCCCAAACCAGTTTAACATATCCTTTGAAATTAAACTGCTATATACGGATTTTATCGCGACTTTAGTTTAGTCTCCCCGTGACCATGGCTGCTGAAAAGCAACCGAAACGTCGGGCAAAAAGTGATTAATAATAATTTATTAGCTTAAAAAATAGTAAAGTTTAATAGTAGTAGTAGTGTAACAATTTTCAAAATTTTGTAATAAAGTGTCAAATAAACAACGCGATAAAATCCGTATATAGCAGTTTAATTTCAATGAATAATATTCGCGTAAATAGAAGACAATATTATTAACATATCCTTTTATATTCTTGTCACTATATCCACTTTCATGTCGCATCTCTCTCTAATCACACTATTCCTTATTCTATCTTTGGTGATGATAAAGGACCTCCCGGAATACCGACTAAACCTACCACGGTTTTTCTCGACAAAACCGCTATCGACGAGGCCGCGAATCACTTGTACATGCGGTCGCGACCCCACCGAGGTTTCGACCCGCCGTATGAAAAAGCAGGCTACTACACAAGAGAGACCTACCCTTTGGCACTCCAAAGGGTAGGTCTCTTATTCTGAAGCAGAGGTGTCTCATTTTAAATCCTACTGCCTCCCCTCCCCCCTGGAGGGGAGATGGACTCAACGCAGAGGCTCGCGTGGGAACACGCACGCCGCCTCTCGGACCCTGTGCTGATCGGATGGCGGGCAGGCCCACGAAGCCTACCACCCCCAGGTCAAACCTCAGGGTGGCTGGAGGTCATCTCTGCGGTTGGGCAGAGGATTTAGGCGCTCCCTCTCCTGCTCCGCCGCTTTCTTGATGGAAATTACTTCCTCACAGAAGGAGGTGACGGCGTTCCACGACCTCTCACTCCGGACCATAGACTGAACTACGGCCAGGAGTGAAAGGGCAACCAATCCGACTGCCGCGATCAACTCACGGCGCTGCGATGCCACCATAGTGTGCAGCGCCGTGTCCTCCACAACGTCGCGGCAGTCGCCGCAGCGGTGACAACCGTGCGTCTTTTGCTGGCCTAAACGACACAGGGACCGGCCAAAACAACCATGGCCAGTCATTACCTGTGTCAGCCGGAAGGCGAGGGCGCCATGCCGCCTCTCCAGCCACTCCGCAAAAACGGGTCTTACCGCCACGATCGTGGTGTGCCCGGCACTGGGGTGCACAAGTCGATTCCTCCATTCTTCTACCAGGACCTGACGGAGTTTGGACCGTGCTGCTTCTAGAGTGGAAGGAGCTGGTCAAAGCCAGCGCCTCCTGACGCCAACGGTAGAGCGACGCCAAAAGCGCCGCTTCCAGGTCTCAGGCCATCGATCCGGCAAGGAGGCTCGCTGCTTCGAACGAGATCGTGCGGTAGCGGTAGTAATTAACCTGACAGCCATTACACGCTGAGGCGCACGAAGTGCTGAAATATTATGAGCCGTCAGGTTATCTTCCCAAACTGGAGCCCCATAAAGGGCCATGATTCGCACGACCCCTTCGTAGAGCCTCCGACAGGAGGTGCCTGGCCCCCCTAGGTGGGGCAGTAGACGCGCGACCGCACCTGCAGCTCCCAGAAGACGGGGTGCCAGTCGGCGAAAGTGGGCTACAAAGTTCCATCGGCTGTCTAGCAAGAGACCCAGGTACTTAAGGGTTGGCTCGACAGCGATGCGATCCCCGCTTACCATGATGTGGGACCCTGGAGGTGGCCGGTTCCACCCTCGGAACCTGGAAACATACGGCCTCGGATTTAGACAGGCCACCTGGAGGCCCAACCGCCGGATGCGATTGACGACTTGTGCGACCCCAGCGGTCGCCAGTATGGCCGCCGCCTGGCGCGACTTACTACACTACACGACTACTGTGACAAGTGTGTAGTTGGAGTAACAAATGACGCTGACGCTACGGAGGAGCGCACCTCGCAGCACCCAGTCGTAACCGATGTTCCACAGGAGCGGACCCAGAACCGATCCCTGTGGAACACCGTACGTCATCTCTCGCCGACTCCAACTATAGCGACCTGGGTAGATCACTACCTTTTTCGACAAATATGCCCCGAAAATGCGGTGTAGGTAAGTTGGCACTTGATGAAATATAAGTGCGTCCCTAATACAACTCCAGGGCAAGGTGTTAAAGGCATTCGCGATGTCTAGCGACACCGCGGAGACGACCTCGCCCTGGGACACCGCATCCTCTACCAGACTTCTCACGCGAAGAATAGCGTCGATAGTGGAGCGCCCGCGGCGGAAACCATACTGGTTGTCCGCCAGATCTGGGCCCACTAAAGAGAGACGCGACCTCGTCCAGCAACACGATGGGCTGGTAGGCGGACTGGGAGTCCGCCGGGCGCCCTTCCTTCCTGATCAGGACCAGTTTCTCCCCCTGCCACTGACGTGAAAACTGGCCCTGCTCTAAGCACTTGTTGAGGAGCCCACCTAGTCGGGGCGCGAGCTCTTCTAAGGCCAGGGCCCACGCACGGCCTGGAATGCCTGCGGGTCCTGGGGCGGTGTTCTTGCAGCGAAGTCTTGCCACCGCCGCTCGCAACTGTACTTGGGTCACTATGGGCGCGTTGGATGCCATGGAAGGCGAAACCATCGGTGGAGGAGTGTGCTCCACCCGTGACGGGAAAAGAGCGGCCACCACTTCCTCAACTAATTGGGGCTGGAGACTCTGGGACAAGGGGGCCTGCAGGAGGCTCTTCATGGGGGTCGTGCGGGCGATGGCTCTATACGGGAGCCCCATTCGGGGTCATAACCTGACGGCCCGTAACGCCACCCTGCTGCGGAGGCCGTAGAGGGTGATGGCCGTCAGGGTCGCGAGAGGGTACCGCACGATCTCCTTTGAGGCACATAGGTAACCTAACCTTACATATATTTAAGCGAGCGAAACAATGAGAAAATCTAGTAATTTATAAATATATTCATCTTTATATATTTCTAAGCTGCAATAATTTACATTGAACTTAATATTTTTTACAATATTTACAGCCGGTCGGCTGCACCTTAACACCGATTGAATATAATATGTAAAGGTGGCCTATGTCCATGTAGAAGAAAGAAAGAAAGAAAGAAAAGTAATTTATTAGACACACACACACACAACATATCAACATGGTAACAGTACAATCGTATACTATTTCTAATTATTACTAAAATTTATAAACAAAAAAGAAGAAACCAAACAAGAAGAAAAAACCAACAAAAAAAAAAAAAGAAAAATTGGCAAATGTTATCAGTGTGTCCAAAAGGTTGCAGCTCAGCCTTTGCTACGGAATAGAATATAGCTTTCAAATACACAGTCAAAACAATAATTAATTTTAAATTATTATAATTATTTTACATATTGTACCTACTTCTCTATGATAATATATGTTATAATTATTTTAAAGATTTAATGATTGTATTTGGTTTCTATAACGGCCAGTATACTTGTATGTACAAACGCACCTTTATAAATTGTGGCGAAAATCAGTCACGCGCTTCCGCCAGCGACCGCGGGTGGGTGAACTTAGGGTGCGTTTCCACTGACGCGGAGCTGGGCGGAATGGAGGGGAACGGACCGTGAACTGGCCAATCACAGTGCTCGATATCTCCACTCCACATCAGTGGAAACAGTGCAAGTGGAGCGGAACGGAGCTGAACGAACTGAAAACTGAAAATATATGAACATGCGGGCTCGAGTCGGACAGAGCGGAGTCGAGCAGGCTGTGTTGCCGAGCGGAGCGCACGAAGCGGAGGGTAGCGGAACGGTGTGGCGCGGCGGCTAGTGTAGACTTGTCAGGAAAGTACTCGTGCACTGCATTTTAGTTAAATTAGCGATATTACGTCATACACTTCCCACGTCATCAACATTGTATGTAATCAAAATGGATGAGAAACTAATTGAAAGTGTCATAAAAATTCCATGTTTATGGGATACACGACTGACAAGGACATCATACAAATACAACAAAACCAAAGATATGGCGTTGGAAATCATAGTGAAAGACACCGGATTACAAGATCATTGCAGCTCTGGTCTACTCAGCTTCACTCCGCCCCGCTCCGCTTTGCTCCGCTCTGCTTCAATGGAAACACTTGCTACTTTTCACTGCTCTTCTCCGCTCCACTCCGTCTAGATCCGCATCAGTGGAAACGCACCCTTAAGGGGCATGTAAATATTCCTGCCTATTCTGCTACCGTCCGGGAAACACGCCGTGACATTTTGCTTTTCTTGCCTTGATAAGCGTTTTTGTGTTTTAATCAGTGCGTATTCATGTATCTTTTAAAACTGTAATTATAACAATAACCGTGCTTTGAACTCATAAATGCTCATATAACATCACCCCTGAGAAGCGTAGAAATTTAATTTATAATATACATATATTATAAGTTAAATTTGTAAGCTTCGATGCAACACATAGTCACACGCTCGTCTCCATTTTCGATTTGAATTTTTTACCTACAAACTTACGACATTTTCTCTTTTTCTTTATAATATTAGTATATTTAAATCCTATTCCCACGGTGGCAAGTAAAACTGGTTTACATTTAAATTGTATCAGTCCGTGTTTATCTCCATGTTTACTTTTTACAAGAGCAATAAACGTCACTTATTGCGGTGGATGAATTTTATAAACGACTAAGCTAAAAATGTTACGACCTCTCAAAAGTAACTGAGTTCACAGCAATTTTGAATCAGTAAATGGTATATAAATTCAATTTTACTTTCGTAACATTTTATCCTATCGCAACAAAGCAGTAAATATTATTAAGATACAAACAAAATATATTATGGCAAAAGATGCAAATACAGAGAAGTAGTCAGGTCAAAAGAAGCAAGGGGCCTTTTGGAAGGGAAAATAACAAAACTAGTAAATAAGCATATGATCTGCCTGATGGTAAGCAGTATTAAGCCTCACCTATCGCTAAGGAAAAGGAATAAAAGATGAAAAAAATGGGCAGCAATGGGAGAATTAGGTAAGTGAGCCTCTGAAATTATGATATTGGTACAGTGTTACCACTCTTATCCAGAGTTCGTTATCGTACTCTCTCCCCAACCGCAGAATCGGGCGCCAGAGGGCGCGAGACGACCTCCAGCCACCCTGAGGTTTGACCTGGGGATGGCGGGTTTCGTGGGCCTGCCCGCCATCCGATCAGCACCAGGTCCGAGAGGCGGCGTGCATGTTCCCACGCGCACCTCTGTGTCGTGTCCGTCTCCCCTCTAGGGGAGGGACAGTAGGGATTTGAAAAGTAGTGGTGACCAAAGGCTTATCGTGTAGTGGCCTGCGGTTTCATACGGTGGGCCGAAACCTCGGTGGGGTCGCGACTGCATGTGAAAATGATTCGCGCGGGCCCGTCGATTGCGGTTCTGTCGAGGTGCGCACTGTGTAAACCACTGATCAAAGCAGTAGCACATAATGCTAACTCGCTTATGTAACTTGCAGGTGTAGCTTTTGAATATAGCTCACACGAGTAGACCGTCTAAGCTACTTGAATTTTATACATGCATTGTATTTTCCATAATAATACTAATTACCACCAATGTTACTTTCTTTAAGTATTGACCATATGAAGACTTGACTGCATATATGGCGTAGTGGTTAAAGCTGTAGCCTCGCCACTGCCACCGCGCCTAGGGTTGTGGGTTTGATCCACACATGGGACAAAAATTTGTGTGATCCAAAATAGTTGTTCCGAGTCTAGATGTTAGACGTTTGAATGTTTGTAAAGTGCCCCGCGATATAGGAATTATTCCTAGTGCGCAAGTTGTCCTTTTTTAAAGAAAGAGGAAGGAAGATCATGAAAATACTTAAAAAAAATTACACTCAAGCTCTAGTAAT
This sequence comes from Catocala fraxini, assembly GCA_930367265.1. NCBI lineage: Eukaryota > Metazoa > Arthropoda > Insecta > Lepidoptera > Erebidae > Catocala > Catocala fraxini. The sequence goes on along the minus strand of OV884040.1, from coordinate 15,129,137 downwards.
TTGTGTAAATCGTGTTCCAATTACTATTACTCAATCTAATGTGTCGAGAATAGGCAGATGTCTGCCGCAATCATCCCGTTATAAATAAACCACTGTGGTACTGTGACAAGGGTACAAGTCGTTCAACTAATTTTACTTTACTGCATTAATGTAGCTAAGTTTGATATGGTTAGGAGTGATATTTTATGGAGAAGGAACCGCCTTTATCTGATCGTCAATGATAATGTCGGTTTGTCTTTTTACATATACTGTAAACCCGAAATTGGTACGTAGATCTCTGCCTACTCTTTATGGGTTCATATAATACATGTGTATGGCAGGCAAATTATTGCCTGCCTATTGCCATTTACCACATTTACAAATTCCACGCCACTACCGAGAATTGCCTGAATTTTCAAAAGTGACCCGAGTACATGATAGCCCTTTCACTAATCCGCTAGTCGATCTCAGGACCTAACAATTAGTCGCAAAAATAAGGGTGAATTTTTTCTAGACCACAAGCGCCATATTTTATAGTTATGTTTATTAAGATGAAATCTGCAGTATATATTTTCACATGCCAAGTGGCAGGTAACAATTCAGGAGTACAACAAAGGCTTATATTGCATTTAATGTTAATAGTGCATAGTGCTTTTGGCAGCGACTCGTAAACAGTAACAAACCCAAAAGCTAGTCCTAAAAATTAGCGAAAACTAACTCTATACTTTTAAGTATAGTATTCAGAATTGAATGTTACTCAAAAAGCATGCGCTGGATTGCCGAGCGCAGCCAACATCGCACATAATTTTGGTAGATGCTCTTTGAACTTGTCAGAAAAGAACTAGAAATCCAGTAAAGAAATTACCACTGCGGCATATTTGTTTTAGTGGTGTTAACAGTAATAAATTGTGGTAATTTAGAAAAACGTCGATTTTTGCAGGTAGTACAAGTAAATATACATTTTTCGTGTGAGTATACACAGTTCGACATACAAAATAAAAAAGTGCATATAAACAAGTATGATTTTGTATTTAATCTTCGCACTTGCTCAAAATGCCCGCGATATCCTACAGCACTTTGTAGAGCGTGCAGGTAATTTAGGTTTACTCACTATATTTGTTGTCTTATTCACATATTATTTCAGTCAACGGGATTTTCACATTAGTTTTCTGATACAGAAGCTACCTCGTAAATTTTCATTTATATGTATACTAGTGAACACCCAGTAGTCAAAATAAGACGGTGATAATTTTATAAATTCTAGCTTCTTCACTCCTTCACATATAAACTTTAACTTTCCTATAATATCAATCTCACTCCTCGGTGCTCGCAATATGTTCAAAAACGGGTGAAAAAGTTTTCACGTTTTCTTCTCACCAATACGTCAGAGCTACATGCCATTAAGCTGTTTTAGAGTCGTAACGTAATAAGCCCAAAAGTAGCTTAGATTTTAATTGACGCTTTCAAAGTGACTATCTACATTGTATATTTCTTTTAATTTAAAATAATGTATTTTTACCTGTAGGTAAAATAATATTAAGCATCCCAGAGCATGTATTTTAATTTAGCAAGCATTATAAATGCTGAAATTAACAATTTTGTTTCCAATAATCCACAAATGAAATACAAGGAATATATTTAGCTTAAAAGAAAAATTTGCAACAAAGTTTCATTCTTAAAAGTTATACATCTATTATCGTGGTGTAGCAGACAGCAAGTTCCGCCGTGGTTGCCCACTTCTATGATTACTGCTCTACTCCCGAGATTAACAGCGTGATGTTTTATAGCTTACTAGATTATGCCCGCCGCTTCGCTCTCGTTAATTTAGGTTAGGTAACAACACTTTTTTCTGGATAAAAGGTACCTATCCTATGTCCCTTTCTGTCTCGTCTGGCAACGTGGCTAAGGTGTGAAAGCGTAACAAATAAACTCACATTCGCATTTATAGTATAAGATAGGACGTGTATTCTAATAATCTCCTACATATAAACATAATTAGAGAGAGTATAATTAGTACGTCATTTTAATGTTAAATTGAATAAAAGTTTTAAACCACTTTTCAATATTGAAGAGTGAGAAAAGCAAAGAAAAAGTTGAAAGGTTAACCTTAGCAGACGTTATCTGACCAGACTGCAGGCATCCTGGAAAAACAAGCTGTGCTATTCTGATAAAAACAACGTATACTATCTCGATCTTAATTGTCACCTCGCCGGTAATTATATTATATAACTGTTATTGCTTTTGGCTACCGAAAATATCAGAATTGCTGGTTAAGATTAAGTCAAACAAACGAGCATGAAAATTAAAATGAGAGTCGAGGAAGAGAGATATCTCGGGATTGTAGTTAATAAATATCTAATCTAACAGGGACGCAACTGAAGGTAATGATTGATGAATGAACCGCAAAGACAAACTTCATCCTGTGTTCCTAGTTTATTATTTGTACCTTATACCTACCGTGAGAATGTTTGAGTAGCTTGAAGTGTTTACTAAAGTGATAAGTACAGGGTTTGAGCAAGAAACTTTGTTCCCCACTTTGTCGCTGTGCTATGTTCAGGTGAAGCCTTATACGAATTCTCAGTATTCAGTCCACTGCTTTGACAAATACGCTTATCAAACATGTGACAGTTTCGCTTTCTTTGGCAATAAATTCTACTTAGATTTGCTCGGAGACAGACAATAAATTTAACAAAGTACTTCCCATGGGTGTCGTGGAAAGTGAATAAGCACTTTATCTGGCGGTAGAGGCGTTGTACCTTCAAATATAATAGTCCATTATTTTCTCTAAGTGATGACAATTTAGTCCATGATTTATAATAGCCGGCTTATATATGAACAATAGTACTTGGCTAATGTATTTAAAACAGCATTATTTTATGTAAGCAGTTTTAAAGAGGTGATTATTATTGATTTGACATTTCAAAGTGTACTGGTATATCTGACAATAATCATATTGTATATTTGAATGACATTTGAATACATTTTCTATTACAACTTAGAATGAAGCGAAGAGTATAATTTTATTGTTATTAGAGATTCTAAGAAAAACGTTTTTCATGCAATAAAATGTTTAGATTCCTAAGAAACGCTACCAGTAATAGAGGAGTTCCATTTCACTCAAACTAAAACGTACTTAAAAAGCATATATAATGTTCTGTGTTAAAAATCATCGTAAGACAGATTAGCATGACAAAAACCGCTTTGCTCTATGCTATTGGGGACAAAGCGAAAGAGAGAGAAACAGTAACGTTGTCTTCAATTAGCAAAATCTTAATATTGTCTTGTTACGTTTAATGTTATACATTGAAAACCACCATATAGAAGTTACTGGTAACTAGTAAAAGTGCACTACGAGTAATAGTAGTTAAAAGTTTTAAAATTATCTATTAATAGTATTTTATAAAAATATAAACAACGTGATACAATCTGTATTAAGCGGTTAATAGCAAAGTTTTGTTAAAAAGCAAATTGCTTGATGTTTAACAAAATGTAGAGGATTTTCTGTAGAGGTTACTTTATTGTGAATATATTATTATGTAAGACATGTTCTATTCCATCTCATTCCCTCTTCCCCTCGGACCGCGAAAGCGAGTAGACGCATCCACATATAAGTGTATTTAAAAAAATCCTTATTTATATTAATATATAATATATTTTACGCATTAAATAACAGTTAAAAATTCACCGAGTACTAGGCGCGCATAACGCAATCACAGTGTACGCGGAGTGCATGAGAAAGCGGGACAGCAACAACAGAGTCGAAACTATCAAGACCGCTACGCTGCGCCTGCGCACGTCGCGTCATCGTGTGACGTCTACCTAGCCGCTTGCCACAACGCACGAGCGATAGAGATCAGCGGGTAATTTTTGATTGTTGTTTATCTTCAAGATTAATTTCATTTTTGGATTATCCGATTGTTGCAAGCTACAATGCCTAGACAACTACTTAGGACACCACCAAAACAAAATATACCCTCCAAATCTGAAACGGATATCCAAGAATTATATGCAGCCGAAACCTCAAATTTAAATGTTGCTCAGCGAGCAAAACGCAAATGCCTATCTTCTGAAATCCTTACCGTGGAATCTGATAGTTTCAAAACCGAGATTAAACAGATGATCAAAGACCTTATGAGTAACCAAAACTCTCGACTCGATAAACTGGAAAACCACATTATTGAGATAAAAAGTCACTACGTTGAAATTAAAGGATCTAATAACGAGCTAGAAAAATCAATCTCGTTTGTATCGGATCAACTATCATCTCTAGAGGCTAAGATATCTGGTCTAGAAAAAGCACGAAATGCAATGGCAACAAAGCTATCTACGTTGGAAGAACAAGTAGAAATGCACAATTGCAATATTATTAAAACTTCGGTGGAGCTGCGTAATATACCCAAGAGAGTAGCTGAAACAAAATCTATGTTATATGACACAATTACACACTTATCGAAACAATTAAACATAGATATTGAACCTACTCACATTCGTGATGTAGCCAGACAACCCTCAAAGAAAGAAAAGTCGACCTCAAACGTAACTTTGGAGTTCTCGAACACATTATTAAAGGCTAACTTCCTGAATGCTATCAAACAATACAACAAACAAAACTCAAAAAATAAGATAAGCACATCTCACTTAGATATAAATACAACTGATGAAATGCCAATCTACATTACAGAACAATTAACTTCACACGCCAAAAAATTATTCTACCTCACAAGAATGTATGCAAAATCAAACCAATTTAGCTTCTGCTGGACTTCGAACGGACGCATTCTGCTGAAAAAAGATTCAAATAGCCAAACCTTAATTATCAAAAATGAAGTACAACTGGAAAAACTGCCTCAACCAAGTGAACCGAACAAAGCATGACTAACTGAACAAATACGAGCCTATTATATTGTCTATTATATTGCCTATGTAAGAGTCGCTTTAAGTAAGATTCTCATATTTCCTATTACATATTTAGATATAAGCACATACATACATAACACACACAACCACTATATTTCCACACCACCAACAAAGCATCATGACACAAAAATACAAAATACAAGTATACATATATATTTCATTTTACACTCAAACAACAATCTCATAATATCAAGACAGCCTACACCAAGTAACCTCCATATTAACTTTTATAATTTTAATAAATGTATAAATAAAGTACACCACATGGGTTTGATATCTGGGAATTCTAAATTTCCACATACACATTGTTCAGCAGGTTTAATTTACTGCCTATATATAAACGCCGCTCGCTTAATTATTTCTACCAACTTTTTGTTTAACGGTAATTATCCTCTATAAAAATGATTAATAACACTAATGACTTAATTGATAGTATCGACCAACTCTCCGTATCAGAAGTTTACTCATGCGACCCAGAGCAAACTGCCACTTATCTAAAACACCCAGATCATTTCCTAAAAATATTTACCCAAAACATTAGGTCCATAAACTGCAACTTTTTAAATTTACAAACTTTCCTACAACGTATTTCATTTGACAACGACTTGCTGATCCTAACTGAATGCTGGTTATCATGCTCTAGCAATGCTACAATACCTCACCTTCAAAATTATACTGTATTCAAGACCACTAAACACATTAATCAGAGTGACGGTGTCGTAATATATATGAAGTCTGAATATTCACCCCTATGTGAAGAACTTGATCTACGTCAAACAGCCTCGGGCATCTTAATCAAAATTAATTCCAACGTAGCCGTAGTGTGCATCTATCGTTCACCATCATGTGACAATATCAACAATTTTTTATTAGTCCTCAATAATCTACTTCCATCGTTCGCTAGTTTCAAATCAGTAATTATAACAGGTGATCTAAATATAGACATAAAGCCTAGTACTCTTGATGCTCGGGCACATGAATACCTAAATTGTCTCGCCTTTCATGGTTACCTGCCTGCGCATACCCACCCAACAAGAGGTAGCAACTGCCTAGATCACGTTATTTTAAGAACGAAGTCTCCAACACTATCTTTTATATACGAATCTACAGTTACTGACCACTACTCTACCTTGCTCTGTATAAGGTACCAGAGTATTCAAAAGACAGTTACACGTACCATTACTAAAATTGACTACGACGCCCTTGATGAAACAATATCTCAAATAGATTTTAACTTACTTTTTTCCATAACTAACCCAGACACAGTAACGAACAAGCTAATAGATTTACTTAGATCAGCTATTACAAAACATACAATTATTAAAAAAGTTCCATCTAAAAAAAGAATACTTAAACCATGGATTACGCCCGGCTTAGTTAAATGTATAAAACATAGGGACGCACTTCACAAAAAAGTTAAGCAGTCTCCAACAAACCAAATATTACTAATTACTTACAAACGATATAGAAATTTCTGTACAAGTATTTTAAAAAAAACAAAGAGGCTTTAAAATGCACAACAAATAAATATAGTCAGTCACAATCCTAAATTACTATGGGATACTATAAAGCAAGTAACTAACACAACAAAAATTAAAAATCCTTCTACACAATTACTTCAGTCATCACCCTCGTACACACAGTCTTGTAACAATACGAATTCATTCTTTGCTAACGTCGGCAAAAACCTAGCAGAAAACATATTAAAAAATCAATCTCCACATCAGAGCCCATCACGGCT